>JAWNMD010000757.1:2485403-3728307 GCA_035044365.1 Drosophila neotestacea
TTAATAAAATGGGGGAAAAACAAAGAGTGTAAATGTAAATGAAGCTAACAGGCTGTTAGATGCTTTCCGTCCGTTTTAAATTGGATCTAAAAGTTAGTAAACCTCTCGAAAGTTTTCTAACAATGCACATTCTTGGCACATGAGCCAAATGAACTGCTGTGCACATGGAACAGCTTAGGACTGGATCTGAATTAAATTGCTCAACTCGGCAAACTAATGGTGTATGTCGCTTGAGGCACTTCGTCTGGTCAGTTGCAAGTTACGTATACGCCACGTATACTTCATAATCAGCCTTGGTCACATTTGCTGAACTTGACTCCGGTCTCCGAAAGTAACTGTAATCTTTAGCGTATGTGTACGTGTATGTAGATATGTACACATATGTGTTGCCAGAAGCATTGAACTTTTGCAATTACAAGCATTACCTACAGAGCGGAAGGGAACGACATCAACTCGATGCCAGAGTCACTGTTGATGAAAATGGCTACTTTTTGAGCAGCTAACTGTCTATACTTGGCTGACTCGACTTGGCCAGCCTTAAATCTGTGTGAAATAGGTCAACTGCACTCAATGGAAACCGACATGTGGCATGGCAGACTTGCCAACTGCATGACTATCCCCATTTTCATTCCTAGCCTTCATCTGCTCTTACCTCTTATCGTGTGCTGTCTGCTGGCACTTTAGTCCAACTTGTTTTAGCCTTTTTTCACTCTCTCTTTCGGCCTCTCCCTTTCCCTCTCTCTCTCACTGTAGAATTCCTCAGCTCGCCATTTTTGATCAAGTGCATTTCAGCTAGAGAGCTAACGAAGTAGAAACTTAAGCTGTCCATCAGGCAACATCTGCAGGTTTCTTACATTCTCCTTTCACTACAAAGGTTATGTAAAAACATTTTACTCTTTTATATTATTTATAGAATTATTAATTTATTTTTATTTTATTTTATGTAATTTCAAAGCAGTCGACTACAGACGTTGTTTTAACATTTAAAATACTATTAGAAAAATAGAATGATAAGAATTAACTAAACAAAGGTAAGATATCAAAAACTAAAGTTAAACTTAACAATTATTAAAGGGAGTATTCAAAATATTTTTAGTTAGCGAGCATATGTTGCCAAGACTCTCAGCAAAATCAATTCATCCTTTTTAAAAGCAACAGAACAGTTGATGCATTTACATATCTCAAAATATTAATAAATTAGTATAATGAACTGTTTGAACATAAGCACTTATAAGTAGAGTATACAAAGTTCGGCAATGAAAGATTCTTTCATGTGTCTTGACTCTTTATATATTTTTTTGTGAAATTCAAAAGTCGTGGGTCGGGAAGCCCACTGTCAAAAAAGGAGAGTAGGCGTTTCTCAAGTGGGTCATTGAGCACACAAACGACATATAAAGTTGTCCTTAGATGGGAAGTCAGATATCACGATGAGTACGAATACATGTGGTACATTTCTCTCCATCTATTTCTCTCAGTTGACGGGCAACATATTCATTTGTATTCGTTGGCCCAATCAATATATGGCTAAGCATATACATAAGCCTAAACAAAGCCTTGGCACACTAATTAATGAAAACAATTAGTAAATTAAGTTAGATACTTCCGCTCGATGACAGCGACAAGAATAACAATAATAATAATAATAATAACAAGTTGAGCAGACAATTGGCCAAGCATAAGCGGCAAAATATCATAAACATAAAAACGCAAACGTTGGCAATAAACGGCCATTGAAATGCCCAAAATTTATGCTAATTGGACTTGTTTACCAGTGCGTGTGGTTTAACATGCATAAATCTAAATCCATACAGCCCCACCTCTCTCTCTTACACAGAGACTCAGGACACAGGATACTTGCTGTCTCAGTCTCTCATACTCATATGTAGAATATATATTGCCAGCATTTAGCTGACGTCTTCAATTTTGTTTATTTGTGTCTACAGTGCCAGCGGCAGGTTTCCTCCTCAGCTGATTGTGGTCCTGATCCTGATCCTGGCCCGTATCTCTGCTGCGTGCTGTGATTTCTTGTGTCAACCCGACAGCAACAACAATAACAACAACAACAACAATAAAATGAAAAGCATTGAGATGAAAAAAAGTAACATACAATAGCAGACGTATAAGCAAATACTTATTTTATATTTGTTTCGAAGCCAAAGCCAAAGCTAAAAACAAAAGCATTGCAAAATATTTGATTTGGCATTTGTTGTGCGGGAAAAGGGAACATAGAAGGAGGTGGAGCTCAGCTCAGCAGCTTCTTCTTCTTCAGCTTCTGCTGCGCTTGGCGCCGGATTTTATTCCATATTCAGATCTTACTTCAGCACCGTCTGCCAACCTTTGCCTATGCGAGTAACAAAATTGTATTTGCATGTCAATTGCGTTTGTTTATCTCGCGTTATTATTTCTGACATTGCCACAACACACAAGCTAAACGAACAAACAGACAGACAGACAGACAGACAGACGGACAGGAAGTCGGACAGACTAAAAGTCAAATCGGAATCTTAATATGAAATCTGTGTATGAATCTGCGGCAGATTCGTTTGCTTCAGTTATAATGGAAATCTTAAGTCAAGTCATGTAGTCCATTTCCAAATCATAATTTGCATATTCAAAGGTCTAAAAGGTGAGGGGTCAAAGGGGATTGAAGACCTTCACTCTATGAATTAGCTAAGTAGCTACCACAAGAAAACAATTTGAAGTACCACATACATATAAAATTATCATTAGCATAATTAATAAAAATACTTCCTTTCTAATAATGTTGGATAAAATATGGAAATGTTGTAACATCCAGTTATCCCCTCCAATGTTTCTAGACATCACTCGCAACTAACATTCAAACAATTTTTATTTTAAACTGTAAAGCTTTTAATTTTTAGAAATGTTGTAATTATTGAATACTTAAAAGTCTAACATTTTGTACTTCATTTAAAGCGCCTAAAACTAAGAATATTGAGCAACTTGATACACTTATTAAAGCTAACTTTTATGAGCAATAAGCTGCCCCCGTCTAAAAGCCAATAAATTTTCCAGTTTATCACCATAATATTAATGTCCAATGGCAATAAAAACTGGACAGAAGCATGAATGCAATTAAATGGCATTTTACAACACTATAAAATCAGATTATTAATGACAAACTACTGAAATTTGTTAAAAGTGCTTTTTGAGCAACTCTACGAAAAATGATTATGATGAGATTTTCATCGATTGATGTACACATAAATTTTAATGTGGACATTTGTGGGTAACCACACAAAAAAAAAGACAGACTTTAAACCAAAAATGTTTTGTGCTGACGGCATTGTTAATGATTGGAAAATCATCATCTTCAGCAATAACAGAAAAAACCGCAAACACAATCAAAAAGTGCAATTTAATTGGAAAGCAGTAATAAAAACTTGACAAACGAGGAAGAGCAATTAATCTGTAAAGAATTGTTAACAAAAGTCATATGACAGATATGACAGAATGTAGAATATATATTTATATTCTTTTTTTTTTCTTTTTTGAAAAAAAAAGCATCTCCTTGTATGCTATTAGCGTCAGTTCAAGGTTGGCACGTACGCTCCATACATTTTTATATGCCTCAAGCTGAGGCAGGACACCTACAGCTTCGCATTATAATAAAAGCAGACGCTAGGCCATAAATCGTTGCAAGGAAAATCCACTGAAATTTGTACACCTGTTCTCGGTGTCTAAGTATTATTGATAAGCATTAAAATCACGCGCGTGTCCAAAATGTGCACTCAATAGAACATTACGTGTATTACATACGCATAGGTTTTATTATCTGATGACTACGCTTACTAATCAGGGTTCAAAGAGTACATAACCAGTTAAGATACAGATGCAGATACAGATACAGATAAAGGTTCAGCTACAGATACAGATACAGAAACAGAGTTACACATAGAATACATATTTTTGTTTGACTATTCTTTGCTTTTGTTGTTATAAGCTTTAAGCTTAGCTCTGTAAATTGTTGCTTTCATTCAGCTGTTAAACTCACAATTGTACAACTCATAGCTACAAATTTTAACGGGTTGAAGAGGGCATTCTAGGGTCAACCATGACAGGCAGAAGAAGAAGAAGCTGCCAACTGCAAATTCCAACTTTGTAATAACAATTTTCGATCACACACACAAACATTTTCCTACCTATATATGTATTAGTAGTAATTGTGCAGTTATTTTCCAAGGTTTTCGTGTCTCTGAAAGTGTCTGACTCAGCCGAAAATTCAGACATTTAAATAGTTTTAGAAAACAGTTTAAAATAACAACTCTTTTTGCTTAATAAATGTTCTTATTTTATTCAACATGTTTTGTTTATTTTGTAAATTATGGAATTTCGGTAAGTATGTTAAAGTTATTTTATTAATATTATTTATTAGTTGTCAAAACTAAATTAAAATGTAAGCCATCGATTAAAATAAGACTGAATGCAAACAAATTGAATTAAACTCAACTATTGTTATAAATAAAAAAAAAACAATAATGTATGGCATTGTTATTAATACGAAAATAGAATACAAAACTACATTTACTTTATCTGTATTCTATTACAATAATAACTAAAAATATTTATCAATTCTACATTTTAATTCAATTAATTTCAATTGAAAATTATACTCTGGAGCATATTATTTGTATTCCTACCAATACCAAACAGTTGCAGCCCTTTGTGTATTAATAAATTTACATCAACAAAAATATCGAAAGTTGTTTTCTTTTTTCTTTTTTGTTGTCTAACAAACTGTTGACCCCGTTTGCCAAGTCGTCGATTCAACTGTTGGCTGCCCACAATATCAATTTGCAAGACAATGCAACCGGGTACTCAGGGCCATAGGAATGCACAGGGAACAATATTGAGGATAAAGGACACAGGACACTGGACACCGGTCAGTGGAAACGGGACCCAGGACACAGGACACTCGACACTCGTCAATGCATTTGATTGCACAATCCTTCATTGGCCGGACCTTTGGCAACTTGTGTACAATTTCTTATACTATACACATAGTTAGACTTTATCTGCTGACCACAATACAATTTACTTTATTCTCTTTTGCTTCATTTCTTCTTCTACTTCTTACACTCATAGCAGTCCCGTTACACATTAGCATGGCCATCGCACGGGATTTTTCCTTTGTGTATCTGGTCCACTTTTCATTGGCCTTTGTGGCATTTGTGTCATAAACTGCTTTGGATATTGCCCGACATCCTGCTCTGCACTCGAATTTAACTGAATTGCCAACTTTTTCTCCTTTGCTCTATTAACTTGGCCTCATTTCTTCACTTGACTTTATTTTATTGACTTTGCGGCAGCAAAAATTCAAATTTAAATTGGCATAAAATGCGCATGGAATGACAAATTGCAAACTAAATCAGGAAAAAACAGAGTATAACTAAAAATGAGACTGCATGCAATTGGATCAATTTGCCTATCGGTGTGTGTGTGTGTATGTGTGGTATCCAATTTAGTTCATTTAATGGCACTCATTATGCTACAGTTTTTATTGTTTTTGGACATATGTGGTATTTGCAAATTTGTTTTAAATTTGTTTAGTTATATTGCCGCTTTTGCCAATTTCATCAAATATTTAAATTGAAAGCTCACTTTTTGGGTGTGTCGAGTATTTGCACTGCATTGCGTGCCATTTAACCACAACATTTAATTAAATAATTAAAAGCGTATTAGCACTAAGCGAAAAGACAGTAAATAGAGTGATGTCTGCAGTTGCGACAGCTTAAATAAACATAAAAGTAAATATTTATACATAGATTTCCCCTAAGAATTGCTTTACAAACTGAAAAGGTGCATTTATTTCTAATAGAAATATATGTATATATTTTATGTCCTTCAGGGATTAATGTCTGCATTCAATTTCTCTATCGATATTTCAGTATTCGTTGTAAGCTGTTTGATTGACTTTTAACATATTTTCCTTCCTATATGCTAACTTACTTTTTACGTAGTATCTACTTAAACTTATTAAATACATCCTTTCTGATTCGTATGCTTCTAGGCAGTGCATTGATTAAGTAAGTCACAAGAAGTTTTAACTACAAGTATAAATAAAGTTAAGATATTCTTGGGCCTAAAATCATTAAATTTGCATAGATTATTTCAAATATATGTTCAAGTTAAGCACTTAAGTGGTATTAAGTGCAAATATCTGCAGTTAACAAGCACGAAAATTTGCATGCGGTGTCTTTTAAAGGGGTTTCGATGGCAATTATGGGGTTATTTGGGCTATTGCGTATACGCAACGTGTGCCATGTAATCTTATATATTCAATGAGCTCTAGCTGTGGTTTATAGCCTCGCCTGGCCATGCGGCCAATCGATTAAATGTACTCTATTCATCCGGCCCCTTTTACCCGGAACGGAAAATAATTAGACACTCAGCATTATTTGTAGGCCATCAAATTGAATTTAGTGTTGGCAAAAGGCCAGGCGTTGCCATGGCCACGCCTCCAATATACACACGCACTCCCACACACAAACACACATATGCGTATCCTTTTGTGTCCTGAGTAGAGTATATAAGTGTGTGTTCTACGGACACTTTCCTTAGCCTGACAAGCTGTTAATTCTCATCACGTTTAATGTAATGGCAGCACGTTAACTTTGAAGCGCAAAATTGGAATTCAATATGTTCGCTAGCATATATAAAATGTGCGTCTTTCTCGCGACCTCATCTTTCTCTCTCTTTCTCCCTTTCTCTGTCACTCGCCCTCTATTTCTGTCATATGTATGCTTATCTGTATCTCTTTCTCGAGTTTGGACAAACTTTCTTCCTAAATGTGCTTTGAATTATGCCTTCGATATGGCCAAATAGCAAATAAAACTTCAAATCTGCCAACTGTGCAAACCAGAAGTCAATGTAGATTATTAAATAATAATGATTATTTAATACAACATTTTCTTTCGCCATTCTGTTATAACATTTATATACATTTTGTGTTATTTTCTTGTGTAAAAATTGTGTAATTGAAATAAAATGTTTTTTCCATATATTTATATTGTATACGATGTATAACTTTTTTCGCACAAAGAAAATTCTTTAACAAAAATTAAAATTTAATCAATTTTTGTCTCGCTAAAAGGACGAGTACCAAACATTTTTTCCATTTTCTCTCAGAAAATCGTCTTTTTTGTTGCTCTTGTTCTTCGCCTTGTTATTAATTGAGTTATTCAAATTGGTCTGCCGTTAATGTTGTTGTTTTTTATTGCTGATGTTGCTGTTGTTGTTATTGCTGTTGTTGTTGCCTGTCAGCAAGGCAGTCTGGTCTCGTGGCCTGATTCTTTGACTCTCTGGTTCAACCTCTGCCAGTTCCGTGCCTCATTACGCATTTTAATTGTTTCATTTCGAGTGCTTTCACGTCAAGGCTTTCAAATTGTTACAGAATCCTACGAAAGTATGCACTCACTTAGAGCTTATTAGCTTTTTAAACTATTTTGAAGTACTCTCTCTCGCAGATCTTAAAACTTAATTATTTCTACATCTAATATAGTTTTTATAAGTATATCAATTAAAATTGACAAGAGTTTATAATTGATCTGTTGAAATATAACATCTCATGAGACATTTATCCATATATACACATGTCTGCATGTATTTTTTCAATTCAAAATCGGCTAAAGGAAGTTTGGAAATACCATTTTAAAATAAGTATGAATTCAAATTACATATCAACCCAATTTATGTAACTTTTCTAAGTAAATCCCCTGTCTAGGGTAACAAAATATTGGGATAGTTTTCCTCTCCCTTAATTTTATTACAGATTACTCTATTTATTTTGTTTTTCTTGCTTTTCTTTTGGGTTTGAGGAAATTGCTGTTAAGTGCGTCGCGTTGAGCATGTGGAATTTTGTTGCACATTTGTATCGTAAATTGCTTTGCAAGTCGATGGCACACGAACCGAAGTATAAATTATTTAGAGTCGAGTCGCAATGAGTTGCATGACTTTTGACTTGTTTCATCTTTGCTTTATGGCAGCCATTAACTCCAGCTCAGTTCCAGACCAGTCCAGGACAGGACAGGACAGGACAGGACAGGCCACCAGAGGCTTGGCAAACTGCTCATCTGCACTTAACCCACTCAAAGAGTCGACACTTGGATGGCTGAAATAGTTGGACACTTGGACAGTCAGTTTTGATACTTGACCAGTGTCCAAAACCTTTAAGTGCGGCACTGCAAATGACGGACAGAGACAGAGAGAGAGAGAGAGAGGGGGAGAGGGAAGAAAGATTGTATAGTATACTTACATATATGTCTGTAACTCACTTTGTATCACTTGTGTGTTTGGCTCTCATCGCGTGCCGTGACGTTCACGTTCACATTTACATTCACAGGGCACATTAATAAGTTCACTTACACTTCCAGTCCAGACAACATTATTCATGCTTTCACGACATAATTACAATTTGAATTGCTTTTACGACCAGGAGAGTACGACTTGTATTCCTCACAGTTGCTCGTTGCTGGCAAATGAAAACATTTTGCTGACATTTACGTGGGCAATAACAGCAGCAACATCGACAAAAACAACAACAACAACAACATTTCCAGCGTGAATATACTGTAGCTGTCCAGCTCATTGCTTTATTGTACTCACTGTACTTTACCGTACTTCACTTTAATTGTGTTTAATTAACTTTGTACAGTCTTTTTTTCTCTCACTACATTTCTTTCGCTATCTCTGTGTTAAATCCACATTTTTCATACTATTTTAAGGGTCTGGTAATTTCACAAAAATTACCTTAGGGCACTTACTCACAGAATTGGTTTCATCTTAATTTTAATATACCCTGCTTTTGTGTATAATATGCATATTGGTATAAATTTTCAACTTTCTTTCTATATTTTCTTCTCTATATACAAATAGTTTACTGATTACCAGCAGTAAATGAAATTTATAGATAACCACCCAAGGGTAGGGTATCTTCTAGTCTTGCAAGCTTATCAATTTGCTTCCTTTACGTTGCTTAACTGTATTTTCATAATATTTGGAAAGAAATTACAATTTAATTTTGCTATTAAAATAACATAAATTATAACAGTTTTATCAAATTGGCCATAAGCCAAGACAAATGTAGCTTTAAACGCCATTTTATAATTTTATTAAGAGTGGCTGACTCCATAAAGTATGCTAAATATTCGTGTATAAAGATACAAATACAAAAAATGTAATGTGTAACAACTCAAGTAAATTTTCCATAATTTCGAAGAAAACTTATCGATATGGTTATTATTAGGATTAGGTCAAAGCAATTGCAAGAAGTGACTATCAGTATTTTAGCTCAGTGTATGTATAATAAAGTGTAGTTAAATATATTGTGCACACAAATGTTTTTGATAAAGAAAAAGTGCTCATGCTAAGACTAATAAGCCATTTATTTACCAACTGTCAAGTTGTTCTTAACATTAATTACCATAAAATGAAGTATGAAGTAAGATTTGTCTATTCATCGTGTACTTAGCTGGAAGTATGTAATAATATTTACTCATTATTTTCACTTTACACAGACAGCGGAATCACTTTCAATCAATTTCTGGTTAATGTCAACGCACTTCACTTCAAGGTCATTGGCAATAAGTTAAGCTAAGTGCCCAAAATGTTGGCCAGCTCATTGCTGGCACTCCAAAAGATGGCCAACAATAACAACAACAAATAACAACAAACAACATTAGACTACAGAATACAGACGCATATTCAGAACGCAAGTAATATAAATAAATAAACTTTAAGCTAAGCCCACTTGGCTCCTTTGAAGCTCTTAGTGTTAGTAGATGTAGTGTGTAGATTCAGTTCTCGTACCCCTTAAGGTATATACAAATACCCACTTGCAATGCCCCTCTATTCTCCACCCTCTTCCCCTCTCTAGGGCGCACATTCAATTCCCGAACCAAGGCTGTCATTTGGCGCAGTTCGAAGCCATAGATTACGGCGCATTGTATCTGTGTCCGTCTGTGTGTTGTTATGTTCCTACAGTTTCTACTACTGTCTCTCTCTCTCTTTCTTCTTTTTCTATATTCTTTTTTTCAATTTCTTTAAAATGTTTATTATCGCCATTGCCGTATCTGCACACAATCAAGATAAATCGCCGGCAATTGTGGCTATTTTGCATTTATTTTATGGACAAGTCGCCGCTGTGGCGCATTTATTGATTTTGTTATTATTATTTTTTATTTTCCACAATATTTAATAAGAAAAAAAAAACATATAAATACTCAACCATTTTGTGTGTGTCTCTTAGTTTGTTGTTACAGCTGCTTATCAATATGAATATTTACAAAACACACGCTGCCTCCATTTCTTAAGCAAAATATTTTACTTGCCTCCTTAAAGGACAAGCACTAACGAGGGGGTGGCGCGTGTATTTTTTAGATTTAAATATTTAATTTGCCCTAAGGACAACAAGAAAATGCCGATAAGGCACAGGGGTGAAATGTCCCCTTAGTTACTTATTCAGGCAAAAACCAATTAATTAATAATGTCAATATTTGCGAGGGCTTGTCGAAGAAAATAATAAGGAAGAAAAATTAAACGGCAAATGTAAATTTAATGAAATAATCAAGAAAAAAGAAAACAATAAGAGCAAAGGATATCTTGAAAATAATCAGCAATTAAGCAAGGATTTTGCTGGAATCCAACTCTTCTTATTGTTCATGGGGAAATATTTATGTATCGAATTTGAAATAGAACAAGGAAGGGGAAGAAATAACTGGCTTCTGTTTTAGGTATAAAATTAAGTTCATAACATTTTTAAATGTAAATGCTGACCAACAATATTTTCTTTGTTTCAATTAACTTTCCCATATTTTTAGTACGAATTAGCAGCATAATTTTGCAACAGTTTTTAACTGGGTGTATGTAATTATACAATATTAATTAATTCACAATTAGTTTGCAAGTGTTAAATAAGCGAGGCATAATCAACAGTTAATAATATTAAGTCAGTTGAAATTAGATTCAACGAATGTAAATTTTAAATGCAAAATTAACGCGCAATTTCTAAGCCAAGTTTCCATTTGCAAATGAAACCATGTGAAATGCCAATTGCAAAGTTGAACTCAACTGAGCTGAACTCAAGACGAGCCGTCCATGCACTCATTCCACGCAATTTCCACAATTACGAATACGCATACGCAGCGTATGCCAGCGCAAAGGTCATTACTTTGGCCTTTTTCGAGGCAAGAGGGGAGTACTACACACGAATACGAATAATTTTCATAAGCTGCTAAATTTATGCTAAAATAAGCGTCACATAAAATGCAAATAGTTATTATTACACTTTTTCCCAGCTCTCGCTCTCACTGCGGTCGAGAGATGGAGATGAAGAAGGATTTGAAGGGAAGGGAGTTGAAGGCAAGGCAGAAGTAAAGGAGAAATTGTTGCTGCATTTGGTGCTGGTATCGTGAAGGCTTCGCCCTTTGACCTAGCTGGCATTTGGTTTTGTTTCGCTGCGTTCATCATAATTAAGTTCAGCCAACGCAGAGCAACATCTTTGGACTAAAACTAGAACCTGAACCCCTTTTATGTTGAATGCACACACACAACATGTGATTATGCTCAAACTAATGTTAATGATGCTCCACTATATACAATGTATTATACATAAGTACATATCTGGTACTCTTATCTGGATATCCGAGCGTTTTCAAAAGCCGTGTCTGCTTCACCAGGTTGTGTGTACCTCTAAATGATAATAATACATCGTCTTGCTTTATGACTGCCTGTAATTATATATCGTATACATATGTGTGTGTGTGTGAGAGAGTGTGTATCTGAAGTTTTTTTTTATATTCTGAAAATAATGAACATTGCTGTGCGTATTAATTACGGCAATAATTTACAAGCAGCAACAGCAACAGAAACAACAATTCTGTCGCCTTTGTGTATGTGGGACAATAATTTGCGTAGTTCGTTCGCCTGTTCGTCAGACAATTTATTATTTGTCATCTGTTATTATATCATTAAGGGCTTTTTTATTGCTCTACATTTTTAATTATCATTTGATCAATTTTTTCATTTGCGTCGAAGCTTGTATCGAGCTCGTTTTAATGCTGTTTTACACGGCAATTAAGTTGTACGAGTTGAGGCAGATGTTGCCAATGATATTGAATGGCAGGACAGGCCCATCAATTTCAATTCGAAATGGAACAGTAATTGAGATTACCTCATCGATGGTAGAGTGGAAATATTATTAACTAGTTCAGTTCATTTCAGTTAAATTACATTACTCTAAAGTATTCATTTGATTGAGACTCGAACTTGCATATTATTCACGCAATATAAATTCCATTTTATTTCGTTTTAGCACTCTTTTTTTCACTTAACGTGTGTAAAATTCCATTATTCAGTCCATAAATGTCAATTGTAAGCAAATAAAATAAAAAAAAACTCATACATTACACCACAAAGAGTTGTTGTAATTGGGGAAAGGAATTTTGTAATGAAACTTTTTGCTACCATTTTAATATTAAGTCAACTGAATTCCATTTATAAACAATTTCCAAACACACCACTTAAATATTTAAAATTCCTCATTTTATAATCAATTATTGCAGCTCAAAGACTATGTTCTCTTTGAAGTCAAACTCTCACCGGTTTACCTGTCCAGACTTCAGTCCATTTATAATTTCCACAATTGATTTTTCGCTTCATTAATATTAAATTATGCAACCCGGTCAACAGTCAACAAAGTGCCACGAAACAACTTGAAAACAACTTGTCAAACTGGGAATTGGGAAAATTCTTAAGCAAATGCTTTTAGTCTGGAATTTCAAAGAATCGTCCAACAAAAGATTTCAGTTTGTTTGTATATGTATGTTAGATAATAAATAATGTATGCGATTAGATAAAGTAATGGCTTAAAGATAAACTTTAACTTGTATGTTGCAACAATTAACACATTAAAAGCAAATTTCCTGCCCCTTTTTGCTGTTTATTTGATATTCCAACTTTTGTTTGAATTTTGCACAATTTAACTTTGGTCTACACCCAACTACTTATACAAGCAGACAACAATGGGGCGTTTGGGGGGAGTGGCAGAGAATAAAAACATATATACATGTCATCACGCAAAAGAAGTTTATTTTAATTTTAACATTGCATGTCAAAAGTTCTTGCCTTGGCTTTGGGGTTTACCAATTTTCGTTGCCTACTTTCTTGCTTTCTTTTGGTGGAAATAAATCAAAGGCAGTTTTACTCTTTTGCTCACTGTTCGACTTTTTTAATGGCCACAAATCACGTGTTGGGGCTCTTTCATAATGGCGCGTGTGCCAAGGCTCGATAAGGAAATATAACATTTGCCTGCTCTCTCTGGTTTTTTCCTTCATTCTACTTTTTTGTGCTTTAACTTGGGGCATTTTGGCAAATGTTTGCCAAGTATGATAAGTGACCGCCTAATGGCATATTTGATTGTTTATGAATTGCATTTGCTGTTACCCCAAAACGAAATGATAAGATTCGAGCTCATTAACGCCAACCTTTTTGGGCATGTATTAAAGCTATTATTTGCACAAATTCTTGCAAACACACAATTTGTTTCAATTTGTTTAACTGCTCACTAGGGGGCTTATGTCAAAGTCTAGGCAAATCCATCATAAATGTCAGACAGTAATTACGAAACGGAAATATAAATACAAAATCAATACATGTAAAAATAAGCAAATATGTGTATTTTATTAAAGCGAAGAAAAGTTGATTCTATGATTCTAAACTGATGTTCAATAAATGTCTTTTGTGTTAGTGTGTTGTTATTTGTCCTCAGAGCGTATCAAAGTCTAATTTGAAGTGTTTAATTTAATTAGAAATAAACTCTGTTTTTATCTTCTTTTAAAATCGAGATATCTTAAGAAACAAAAAAAGATTTTATAATAATTTTTACAAAGATATAATAAATTAATACTTATGTTAAAGTGAGAGCCTCTTAATCTGGTCTAATTAAGCTGTCTTTAAATTTTAAACCTTCAATTCAATTTCATCTTTCCAGCTTTAAATTGATTTATTTTAAATTATATTTTCTATTTAAAATCAATTTTAAAATTACGTTTGTGGATTACTCTCAGTTGATGTTAAATAAATAAGCCAATTTGTATTAGTATATAACAAAGCCGGAGTGAAATTAAACTCGTGTCCTCTTTGAGTTGTTTTAATTTTGCTACTAAAGAAGTTCAGAGTATTGCCAAATATCGAAATGTGAGACAGAGAAAAGGTCATGTTAAACAAAATACAGTATGGTCTGTTGATAGGACTCAAGTGACACGTGGAAACAAAAATCTGAGACGAGCTGAGGATGAAGATGAAAATGAAGCTGGCTAAGTCAACTGGTTGTCAAATTTTGTTTTGTGCCCTTGTGCAATTACCGTAATGATGTCAGGCTGCGCACAAATCAAGCGACGTCGTTTATTACAAGTGCGAGAACTTAATTAAAATGGCGAAACAAAGGCAGCTCAGACATACAGAGGATTGGTGGGGGGGGGGGGAGGAAAGCAGGGAAATGCGCACATAAACTATGCACAATACCAAGTGAAAGTGCCGCTTGTGAGCTCAAGGACTTCCGCTGCTGCCACCGACATTGCTGCTGCTGCTGCTTCTGCTTCTGCTGCTGTTGTTGCTGCCACATCAAAAACAAGAGACGAATGAAGCCAGTGGGGCAATGGAGGTAACTTTGTTGTTGACTTTTATGATTGCTTGCTGGCATTGGCTGTGCCAAATGAAAATGGAAATGGAAATGGCAATGGAAACTTGGGGAAAAAGCAATGCCAGAGATCGTTTGGCAATAGTTAAGGGAACAAAAACTGGAACGGGAACGGGAATGGGAACGGAGTAAAAGGGGGGAAACGCTGCGTTTAACACCAATGCGTCTTTTCACGCAATTTCAAATCCCAACTCAATTTGAGTAATTTTGCAGTGAATCCTTTTGACTGCGGTTGCGACTGCGACAACGAATCATAGCCACATACTGCCATTTTGGCCAACACACTCATCCCATCATCATTATCCTCAAGCTCATCATCATTGGGACAGGCCAAAGCCATTGTCCAACTTTGGAGCGATACGCAAGTTACTACTGGCTTCTGGTTCTGGTTAGTTTTGGTTCTGGTTATTGGTCGTCTGTTGGTCTGGCTTTGTTAATTTAGTTCCACAAACCGCACACGCAGACCACCACACATCGTAACACACTATTACTATTATTCCCACGTACACTAAAAAAAAAACAAATTTTCTAAAATTCATATTTGAAAGTCCTGATTTAAGCATATCGTTTTATTTATTTATTAAAATTCTTATTTCTTCTTAGCCAAAGAAATTAATGCATTATTAGTAACAGTAAGGTAACAATGTATTTTATATTCTATACTTAAGCATTAAAAATATTTTGTAGACCTAAGAATTCAATTTTATAGTATTATTTATTTGAATGAACTAAAAATCTGATCTACGCATGTCGTTGTATTTATTTATACAATATCTTGCTAGCAATACAAATTGAGAGCATATTTCGTATTTGTCATAAGAAGATCTTAAATAAAAGAGCTTTGGACCCCGCTTGGACTTTCCTTCTGCAAAAATCTTCGCCCTAAATATTTTTTTTCAAATCGGAAAACTCTTACATTCTTTACAAATCTAACATTAATAGATTTACAATACTTTTTTCTCTTTCTATTTTAAAGAATTTTGTCTCAAAACTAAAAACGTTGGTCTAAAACTGCTTCAAAAACACTATATTAATTTTTTATCAGTGTACGGACAACCTCACACACACACACACACTCACACATGCATTGCGCTGCTTTTGGCAAACGCATTTGGAACATTTGCTTCATTTACTGCGTCGTTTGCCGCATTTTAATTGCTTCTGCTCACTCACGGACTTTCACACACACACACATACACATTCCGACACTTAAACTTAACTCAAATGGCAGCAGGACACACACATATACACACAGACACATACTATCACACTTATAAAAGTTTGTCAATCTGCAATTTGAATGCGCGGCATCATCGACGTCCGTTTCCGTTCCGTTCCTTTCATTTTCATTTTCATTCGCCGCGTCTGTTTGACTCATAAACCTGCGTCCCATTAAATGAAATGAGTTTCTGACGAAATTATCTACCACATGGTCGTTTTCCTTTCTCCTTGCCACCTCATCCTCATTATCTCATGTAACAAAAAGAAATCCGCTTTTCGTTCGTTTGCCCTTCGATTTTAATGTTTAATGAACAATTTCAGTCACATACATACATAGCGTCACATACTGTTATAAGTAAGATTACTTCGAATCCTGCAAATTGTTTCATAACTCAGTTAACTAAGCAGCGAGTCAGCTAAAAGTTTAATTAAGTTCTTTACTAAATCAAATCAAATGAGCAGCTTGCAATAAGGATTAGGCGAGATGTTTCCGGAGTTTCTGGAATCGTTGGATTACCTGGGGTACCTGCAGGCTCTCTCTCTCTCTCCCTCTCTTTCTCTCTCTCTGCTTAGGTCCGTCCTTGCTTTTGCCGGCAGCTTCTTAATCCGCTCAACAGCCAGCGTTTGCATGGCTCTCAAGTGGCATTAAAACAAATTACAAGTAATTAAAGTCTCACTTCTCATTGACGACAACAACAACGTCAATTCTTGCCACCAACTGTAGTTGTAGTTGTATTTTTTCTATTTTTATTTTATTTTATTTCATTTTCTTTCTGAGAGAGCTTTTATTTCAAGGATTATAATTTTAAACTTATGAGAAAATTGTAGCTTTCATTTTATATTTTAAAACTAAAAATCGATAAAAAGAAGCCACTGATTTAATGAGAAGTTTTGTAATCAAATTCTTATTCATCTTATATATATAAAACTCTTTGTCCTGATTGACTGATTGACTGACCCACTTATCATAGTGGAGTTGAAATGGTAAGGGCTACGAAGTAAATCTATAAATTTATGTAGAAATTTTAATTTACTAGCTGACATTTTTATACAAAAATGTTTCTGTTCTATTTTTCTCTACTCGTACTTTTTTATAAAAATAAGTATAATAATATGGGAAATTCTGTAGAATTTGTAATGAATGTGTATACTTATTGATTTAATTTTAAAAAAATAAGGCATGTGCTTCTCTTAATATATTTCATAATAATATACTCAAAGAGAATGATTTAAGAACGATACAAAATCAGTCATGCCTTTTAAATTGGGTTGCCATAACATTTATGACATTTAATAACTGTGTTATTAACAGAAAATTTTAAATTGGTAAAAGTTAAAAATCATAAAAGTCTCGTTAAGGACTATCCAGGTAAACTTGAAAGTTAATGGAATTTTGAGTGCGTACAAACGCAGTCAAGTGATGACTCTTAAAGCCAGAGCTCATCCTTATTATTTGCCAATATTATCGATAAGCTCAACTCATCGTCATTATGTTGCTCATTTCCCTTCCCTTTTCCATTCCCTTTCCCTTTCCCAATTCCATTTCCATTGCCATACTCATTCTTATCATTATCTCGTGATTGTTTACCCGCCGTGTTTGTGCTTACTTTGATTTATTGCATTTATCGTTGGAAAAACTCACTTGATAAATGATAAAAGTTCTTTTTGTTTATGGTAATTAAAAAATAAAAAATAAAGTAAAGAAAAACACATTTTAATAGCTGTTTGTAATGTCGTTTCATGTGCTGACAGTTGAGATTACGAACGAGGGGCACGTGTGGCATTGTTGGGTTGGGGTTGACCAGAAAGATTACAGAAATTAATGGTATTTAATAATAAGAGGGGATTTAATATTTGTCTCGATTGTGCGAATAATTTCAACACAAAAGAAAAGCGGATTAAAATTGAAACGATTTGATAGAGAAACAAAAACTTTTATCAGACACATAATTATGTTGTGCAGTAAATATAAATCAAAATTAAAGCTAAAGAAAAATGTATTTAACATTTTAAATTCAACATCCGGTTGCAGTTTTCGCTCATGCTCAAATGTTTTTTATTTAATGTTACGAGTATACTGTGACTGACTTTTCACCTGGTAAATAAACCGAGTCGCTGTTTACACAACCTGAACCACATTTAACATCCGCATTCATGTGACATTATCACTTAATTCTTGCCGCTTGCGTTGCACTCGTTAAATCAATGACCCGAATATGCAATGGCCATAATATAAAAAACAGCACTTGAATAAAAAAAAAAAGATACGAGTACAACATCAAATTGCACTGCTGCTATGGCAATCAGTTACGTAACCAATACTTTACTCTCTTCTCCATCAAGTAATGTATTTCTATTGACAGGGGGGGAATTTCCAAATCGAATTCACATTTTAAATGCCAGACCCGAAAATCAATTTGAATGCGAAGTCTTCTGCTGGTTGAACTAAGCCTACTTAAGCGATTTCCTAATAATAGCCAAAAGCCTTAAGCTTTCGCCCACAATTTGTAGCCAATATGTTGTGAGTGGAATCAAATAGAAGTCTGAGTTTCTCTCATTAAATATGCATAAGTGTGTGTTTCGGGGGTGGTCAAAGTACCGCCCATTTCCGCACGTTAACAGCAGGCAATTACAAATGTTGTGCGTAACTGTAACTGTATCTTCTTCTTGCTGTCTGTCAGACAGTCAGTGTGTGTGTGTGTGTGTGTAATCTATTATGCCGCTGAAAGTGGTAATTCCGGTCAGTAAATAACATGTACGCCCAATGCCAAAAGCGTCGCTTGCAAGTTGCCGTCCAAAGGCGTCGATTAGATTTTAAGCCACGTCGAGGCAGAAAAGTCAGAAAGCGGCCAATTGCGAATTTTTAAGCCTCCACAAGCGAAAGGCAAAAGGCCAAGAGTATAAAGAGAAGGTGGGAAGAACAAACGAGCCAGCGAAGGACGTACAACAATAACGGAGCAAAGCCAACCGTCTATAATTCCTGTGTTAAAACCCATAAATCCATTGGGCCCTGCTTACATATGCGCCATTTCACACCGTTACCGTTAGACGTACACACACACACACACACACACACACACTTGTACATTCATGTACAGTTACTGGCATTAAGTGGCAGACTCGTTTCTTCCCCTTTGCTACCAACTTCACTCTGTTATCGATAAAAATGGCGCACACCTCTCAACAAAATTGCTTTCCGTTCGATTTTATATATATTTTGATTCTGTTTTATTTTCTTTTCTTTTTTTGCAAGCAACATTTTATCCATATTGAATTTCATTATTGGATTTGTTTATTCGCTCAGTTTGAGCTGCCAATGAAAGGAAATTAAACAACATTTAATAGTCTGATTAATTTATTCAATAACCTTCAAGCCCGTATGAAAAATTCTTTAAAAAGAGAATAAAATTCCATTTAATAGCAATTTAATTAAAATTTTTCACCAACAATAACTATTTGAATTTTTGAAAAAAAAATAAAAACTACTTAAATTTAACAAAAAAAGCTGTCGTTGATTGAATAATATTTTTTATAAGTACAATTTATAAGCTGAAACTGTTGTCACTTTTTTAGGTGTTAATTTTGAGGGAATAATAAAATAATTAAATGTTTAAAGCTTGGTTATTGACATTTTTCTACCGTTTTACCTGATATGAAACAGATTTATGGCCCAAAATTAATTTAAATACTTTTTATTAAATTGTTTTGGCCTGTCTTTGTCGTAAATCATTAAAGGCGCTTATAGAACTCATATCAGTCTAGACAACGGATAGCCTCAACAGAACTATTTATGCCTGTGGCCAAAAACATACAAAAAGGCCACGTTAACAGTTTTGACAGTTTTCAATTTGGACAGAACACAAATTAAAAATGGCGCCAGCTGAGACTTCAAAAGCCTTGCAACAAACACAGACAGACAAAACAAAACAACAATTGCAAAGGCAGAGGCTCGTGAATGCTGGAGAGAGAGAAAAAAACAGAGAGAGAGAGAGAGAGAGGGAGAGAGAGAGAGAAAGCGAACAACGAATATTTGTCAATTTGGTCGTCAGTTTGGAAAAAACAAAGAATGGAAAAAAAAACAGAAGGTGTCTGTCTCTGTCTCCGTTTGGTTTTGTCTGGTTTGTGAAAAGAAGCTTTGGCAATTCGTGCGTTTTGTTTGCTTCTTTGCCTTCTTGTCTGTTGTCTGTTTGTCTGCCATCGAAGTAGTTTTGGCTTCTGATTAGAATCGCACACGCACACAAATCTTACACATATGTCACAAACAAACACAAACACAAACACGGGAGGTGCACATCATAAACATAAAAGTGAAATGGTGAAAGTAGTGACAGCGACAACGACACATACTCGTAAATACGTTTACATATATGATACAAATACTCTTTTTTTTATTCTTATTTAATATTTTTGGCGTTTTATGAAATTTTAGTTACACACGCACAAACACACGCACACACACACACAAGAACACGCACAATTGGAATATTTTTACGTACAGCTGCGACATCGTTTTGTGACTTTGCTTTGTTACCATGTTTTCTGTTTTCTGTCCCGGTCCATGACATTATCGGGCACGCATGTGTCAACTACCAACACCGCTGACGACGCACACAAAACACAGGACACACAGGACATACAGGACGACGTCAGCGACACACACACAGAGGCAGAGAAGAAAAGTGAAGAGAACACACAAAAAGGTACAATAATAAAAACCAATAAAAATGACAAATAAAAAGATTTATGCGATTTGTATATGTATTTGTTTGTTAGCGACAACTTATTTTTCTCTACTTTAACATGTTCTTTTCTACACTTACACAAAATGCATATAAAGGACTTGATGTTATGCTAATAACAAAAGAGGCGCTACGATATTAGAGACTTTGAAAGTGTAACACTTTTTAGGCTAATGAGTAATGAAAATTCTTAAAAACAATGCCTTCTTCTAACGCCTGTAATAACGTATACGCAATGTGTTATATAAATTCTAAAGAATATGCCACACAACATATTTTTAATTAATTTATATAACAATTTAATGCATACGTATTTCAATATAAATAAAAAGAAAACAATCGAGAAAGTACTCTCTTGATTTTGTACAATATTTCCGTATTCTTATCACATTAAAGTCGGGTCATTAAGCAGCTCTCTAGAAAAAGGGACAGCGAGAGACAGAGAGAGGCATAATTTCTTACAGACAATTTATTTCTCATCAATTTACATATAAAGTGAATACATAGAAGACAAAACAAGACATTTAATCGCCTGTGTGATTTATACATAATGTACTCACAAATACACATGCATGAGAGTATATACGCATTTCATTTAAAGAGTTGCTTTGTGATCTGTGGCTGAGATAAGAAACAAACAACAAGCAAATTAAAATGAAATAAAGCAAATGTAGCTCACACATGTGTGAGTGTGCCAAGAAAATGGAAATCACACTCACACACATACATTCGTTCCCTAACAGACATTCACAGAAAAACAAAAACAATATGCAAATATTCTTGTTTAGCATACTTTTTGGGGCAGAGGTGAATGTGTATGTGAGTATGGAATATGAATGTGGTAATGAGCTGGAGGTGAAAAGCAACACCTGCAACTGATAATTATATATGCAACTTGTCTAAAGAGTTCTTTATAACATACCGGAAGCCACAAAACTTGACAGCTGCTCAGGAAGATTGACCCAAATCTTTGAATTGTTTAAATACATTTCCTGCTTATTGTTTACTCTAACAGAGATGGTATTTAATATATGCTTAAAATATCTCTCTACATATTTATTTTAATCTGTTCAATTACAGCAGTTACTCTTGCGCAAGGCAAATGTTGGTGTAATTAGAAAATATATAATTTAAATAAATTTCACATTATATATATAGCATTCCTACTTATTTAAATAATACCTTTTCATATTAATTATAACATATAATATTTAATTAATAAATTGAAGGAGCTAAATTAAAATCATATATATAAAATAATTATAAAAAATGCTTCAATTAAATATCTGAATACCCTTTAATACCCTTTCCTAAAGGTGCAAGTACAATTTAAAACTCAAACAATCGGCGATTTCAAGCGTAAAACGTGCACAATGTGCAAAGTCCATTGTAGACCAGAATTGCAGGTCCTTTCATTGCAGGACCTAAGGTTGCAGGGAGTACTGAGAGCTTACAGCTCGACAACTGGTCGGAGTTCATTGAGCTCCTCCCCTTGACAGCTTTTGCAGCTCATGACATTGTACCTAAAATGTGCTCCAATGAGCATCAATAACAATTTACTCTTTCTCAGTGCGATACATTAAGAAATTTGTTTATTTTTCATTTGTACAGCGAATGAGCACTGGAAGTATAATAAAGTAAAATAAATATAAACAAAAATACAGACAGATGCCAACATCGATTTTCATCTTCCTTATTGGCAGAGTATTATTTGTATTTTCCCCTCCCTCATTCTCAGACTGGTTCTCATTCTCGTTCTCGACCTGGTAAACCATAAACTCGTGACAGATGACATATATTTCTCTCTAATAATTCTCCTTTCCCTTCATGTCACTTGTCTATTTTTACTTAATGGAAATGTTTTTCCTTTTCCTTGCTATGATAAAATTGTTATGTACAAATAAGTATTATTAGAACGAGTTTACTGATATATTATATTTCTTCAAGCTACAACAGAAATGTAGAGCATTTGCTTAATTAAAACTAAACGTATTCAAACTTGGCTAATAAAGTCATAAAATTTGCATGTTTTAAGCCAAACAAGTCGTAAGCTCTCTTTGCATAATTATTTAAACAAAATGAAATACAACAAAAGCTAAGCTAAATACTGACAAGTCCCTCTCAACACTTTAATAAATGCGAACAAATAATAAAATGGCTATAAATACACTTTGAGTAAATATTTTGCATGCCAACACCGAACCAGACCAAAGCAAACCAAACCAAACCATAACCATAACCAAACCAAAAACCGAAACCAAAACCAAACCATAGCAAACCCAATCAACCTGTCTGTCCGAACCTACCTTCTATGCCTTGGCCGCGTTTACAGGCTGTGAAACAAAAACAAAGCAGCATCATAATAAAACCAACATCAGCTAACATCAGCCAGCATCAACAGCAGCAGAAAGTAATATGATATAGTGGAAGTCATCGACGAGAAGATATCCTAAATATGAATGGAATTTTTACAGTTTATAATTAAATCGTTATGAAATTTTCAAAAATCTAAATAAAGCTAAAAACTAAAGCTACATGTAACTATATTTTTCTCAAATGCTTACTAGTTTTATAACTTTAGAAAAAGAATTTATTGAATAATATATCGAATTGAAAGTCTTTCTATAAATAAACGAGAAATGATTTAAATTGAAATTCATTTAAAATTTACAAAATATCAACAAAAATTGCCAAGCTTCAAAATTGTTTCAATATAAAAAACTTGAATACCTAAAAATATTTCTTAGATGATTTCATTTGTAATAACAACACAACCCAAATTAGTTTATAAATGCTTCGCAGGCTTGTACATTACTAGATTACCAACTACTATTCATAAAATTACTAAAATAGAATATTAGGATAGTATAACATTATTTTTACTATTACTCTTCACCTTTCAAAGCAGGAAACGCTTTACGTCTGTCCTTGCGCAATTTTACAATAACCCCCTTTTAAAGCAGTTTATGGTTACAGGATATAAAAAATAAACAAATAAAATATAAAAATCATGCAGTGTGCAAACAAAATAACAAAACAACAGCTACATGAATAAAAATTTATGAAAATGTGTAAAGCGAGCGGGTTTACGGATCGTCAGTACAAAAAGCAGGACTCGCATATATGTATGTATGTATGTACATAAAACCACGTTTAACAAAACTGTTGTTGTTACCCAAGCAACGCCAAATGGATACATTGAGATACATTCGCCTCCGCCATGTGGTCGCCTAACATACATATGTATGTATTTATGTATGTATGTATGTTTGAATGTAGCATGTACGAGTGTGTGTGCCACATGTGGCACAGTTGCAGTTGCAAGTAACGGAGCCCGACAAGTGAGCAGCATCCTGCAGAGCTGAAACTCTATGACTGACTCGTGAGGTAAGTGATTGTGACAGGTTGCAAATTTGAGTAGCTAAAACCGCAGTTCGTGAGAGCAACTGAAGGATTTGAGATAAGGCTGGCAAAGGTTACAGCCATAGATATGCATATGTATAGCTATGGGAATAACAACCTATCAGATACAAATGCCATCTCAAGATACATCTGCATTTGCTGGTGAAAGTTTCTTTGCGCTGTCTTTGCAATGAAATGCAAATGTCTAAGTACACTAAAATCTGTCAAGATAGTTTCAGCCTATTTTTAATAATGAATGACATTTTAAATTGTTCACGAAAACTCACTAACACTAACTCACTATAACTCAAATTGATTATTTTTAGAAAGAAGATAATAAGTCATAGAATAAGAAATTATTATATTTAGGGAGAAATGAAAGTTGGCTGCCATTAGTTTATTTAAAGTTTCATCATAAGTATCATGTTAAGTGTATGCATGTTGTTGACAATAAATAAATATTTTTTAAATGCTTTTTAAGCTACTAATACAATTAAATATTTATTTCAAATTAATTCTATAAGCTTTAAGTTATAAAAAATCTTTTATAATATTTTTTTTTAATTGGTAAGGTAGCTCTTTTCAGCTACACTGAAAAACCTTTTCATGCTAGTTTTCATTTGCTAGAAACTTTTAAACATTCCTTATCAAATTCTGTTTTACATATTTAATCTTCAATTATACAATTTTAATTTAATTTTAAATCCAATGTTCTTTACAAAGTTCTCTTTTTCCATTGGCCTCAAACTGCATTGCAGAGCATCGTTTAACCTGCCACAACCACACCCCGTGTCCCATGCCCCATGCCCCATGCCTCATGCCTCATGCCCCATAACTGTGCCCCAACCCTCAACTCTGAGCTGACTCGTTTTTCCTCTTGCTCCATTCTGCCTCATGTGCATTTATGTTTTTCAGTTTTTCAGTTTTCCGCGCCCACAGACACAATTCCTATGTTACTTGTTTCCTTTTCTGGCTCTGTGCTCTTTTTAATAATATTTTCTGTGTGTGTCGTTGTTTGTTTTGTATTGTTTGCATTTTGTTCTTTTCGCGAGGCGCAAAAGTAAAACTCGCAAAAAGTTTCAGTTGCATTTTGGCATTGTTTGTCTGTCCCAGCCCTGCCTAGCAAACGGAATTTATTTTAAATTGTTCTCGAAATTTTGAAGGAACAAAAACAAACCCCTTGCTGACTTTTAATTCATTCAAAACGCTGCGAGTGAGACATTTCTCGGTTAAATTAGCGCAAAGTTATTTGACTTGAGTGCGATTGAAGTACTTTGATGATACAACAAACCATGTCAATGGCATTTTGGTGCGTGAGTTGAATCTCAGCCATTCACAGAGGGTGTAATAAACAGATACCCTCAAGAATGGAGACGAGAATGTGCTTATCAAGAAGGGATACTTTATCCAAAAGAGCAATCAAATGTGTATCTATGACAATGACTTACTTTTGGAGTTGAGTAATTAATTTAAAATTAAAATTCAGAATGCAATCAATGATGAACTCTTAACTTTTTATATTATGTTTACTAAACTCTTGAAAATATTTATTAATAATAACAAATAGAGTTTTATAAAAAACGACTGCACTCTCTTATGTACTTTTAACTATTTAAATGATGTTTACAGAACTCTTATCAATATTTTTAAATGCAAAAAAATATATATATTTTCTTAGCAAGGGAATCTGTGCTTCGTTGTTGCAAGTGGATCTCATCTATTGTCTGAAAATTCACTTGAAGTTCGCAACAACTTTGTCGCAGAAAGTTGGCAAGTCAAGTTGAATTCAGTTGGCAGTTCCAACACACTCACACACACACACACATACACTGAACATACTTATTTGTTGTCGTCATTAGCCGCGTTTGTCTGAAATTAAGTTAAGTTTATGACACGGCCAACAGCCCATTCCAGATTCTCAGCAGACCTCCAACAGACAGAGACTGACAAGGCGATGGAGACATAGAGACAGAGAGAGGGAAAGAGAGAGATATGAAAGTGGAGACTGTGTCTCCATTGTGAATGTGGATGTCCTTTTGGTTATGTTCATTTGTGGGATTGCCATTATGGTTTTATTATCATCAATATCACATGTTAGGTTCTATATCTATATTGTATGCCATGTGGAACAATTAATTCGGTTTGCTTTTATTTGCTTTCTTTTAAGTGTTTCTTGCTATCTCATTCTGTTATATGTATAGCTGTCTTTGTCCTTTTAGGTATTGTCTTTGTCAACTCAGTTTGCAGTTGACGCCGTGTCGTTTTTCATGCTTTTGATTTTATGACAGCGACAGTTTGAGTCAAATAAAGGATATATGTGTTTGTATCTGTATCTGTTTCTGTATTTGTATCTGTATCTGCGCCTGACATAAAGTTCATTAAGTTTGTGTGACAGTCTGAGGATACACTGAGGGATTGTATTAACGGTATAGCGAACTGTAAGTACGTTTACTCTTTGCCAACTTTTTGGCCATTTGTCGTTTTGCGGTCGCTTAAACTTTATGGCCAAATAATGCGGCCCACTAAAGTGGTTGACTCTAACTACAACTCGGATTTAAGTGTATTTAGATGTTCGGACATTGAAGAGTCATCTTTTGTCCATTCGGCATGTCAACTTGATCAAGGTTAAACCTCGAAATTCATTAAGTTTATAAACTTGGTTGACTTAGAAATTTTGTAACTTTAATAACATTTAAAATTAAGCCTTTTGAATATTGTTCGCCTTGTTGACATAGAGCTTCTTAATTATAATAATAAATTAAAAACTCGTCGACTTTATCACTTTCTTTTCGTTTGATTTCTTTTTCTTTTTGCGATACTTTATTTTATTATATTATTCTGGGAACAATTTAGTCTCTGATTGCTTCACAGTTTATCGAGTAATTTCTTAAACGCAAAGCATGCTCATTAGTTCAACCAACAAGCTGTCAAATATTCTTGCTGTCATTCGCAATTTTCCGAGTCTTTCCTTTCCCGTACGACCATAGTAACTATGCTACATTTTGTGGCAAGCAGAGCGACAACTTAAAGCCTAAGCTGCCCACAAATGACTTCAAATGACAGCAATTGCAGGAGAAACACGCGCGTTTTAAAATCATCAACATTATCATCAGCATTATGGCAGTTATGCGGCGACTGTTGGTTGTTCGTTCTTGTTGTTTTTGTTGTTGTTGTCGTTGTTGTAGTTGTTGCCGTTGTTCGTTGTCGTTGTCGTTGTCGTTGTGTCCTTCTCTTGGGCTAACGCCGTCGGCTGTTGCTGTCATTCATTAGGCGACGCACAATGTGCCAGAAATGTGCCAAGAGAGCGAGTAGAAATAGACAAAAAAAAAATGGAACTAGTAGCAAAGGCTGCAGACGAGTCAACCCGATTGTCATATGGTCTGTACTTATTTTGGAAGAAAGAGTTAAACACATCCCCTTTTTTCCGAGATCATGATGTAACTTTAAGCTTAGATTCGAGCTATAGCTTATATTAAATACTCCAAAACTTTAGGCACAAGTTAGTTATAAGATTGTTCTTATAAGATAAAATAGCTCTCTTTTTTTAATGTACGAAAGCGAAAAAGGCCATTCTTAATTATAAATAAGACTAGATTTATTTAAAATATAAAACATCGCAGCTCAATATTTTCCTCAGGGCGAGAAAGCTTATTATTTTAAAATGCAAGTAACTTAAAGTTCTTAAAGCTTTTCAACGTCGAATGAATTTGATAAAAATGCATTGTCTTACTCCTCTAAAGTTCATTTTTCAATTTAAAAGGGCCAAATTTTGACCAGCATTTATTTCCATTGCGGGTACTTTACATTAAGTTTTGGTGTCTACAGCTCTTCTAGTCTCAGGCATCTGTTACGCATCTATTGATAAACTTATTGGACTCGTTGCGTTTATTAAGTACAGGGTCTCAAAAAAAATAGGAAAAATAATAACGCCATAGAACATGAAATCAAATTACACAGCGAGCGTCGGTGACGACGACGTCGACGTCGACGATGGCAACACGGCAACTGCGTGGCACAAACCTTTCGTTCCACAAAAAGTTTTTGCATGTTGCTCTTCGGGTCTTTAGCGACACAACGACTGACTGACAGACTCAATGACTATCCATCTATCTGTCTGACAGTCTGTCTATCTGTCTGTCTGCCATTCTGTCTGTGTCTGCTGCGGAATTTCAACATGTAGCTGCAGCTGCTTCATTTATTTAATTATTTCCGAGCAGGCATCTGCCCCATCGTCTCCTTCTCTCTCTCTCTTAGCCCCTCTCAGCTCTCAGCGTGTGCTACTTTTTCCCTCTGCAGTAATTTAGTTTATTGTTATTTTTGCTTACACACTCGGCAAATTGCATTGTTTACAGGAAATTGCAGAAATTAGTTTTCGACGACTAACGGCGCATAATTGTATGAAATCTCAGAGTACCTCTGAGATTCCCAGCACTGATTAAAGTGCCACAACTCCCCTACCTCTCTCCCTCTCTCGCTCTCATCACACTCTTCTATGTACTCATTTGCCAACTGTAAACAGCCATCAAAATACACACACACACACACACACACACTAACACACATGGCGCAACCATTGAAAAGGCATAAAAATAAAGAAAAAAGAAATACGCAACTCAAACAATTTCCTTGTAGACCCGTTTGCTGATTTTCCTTTTGGTTTGCCTGCTTGCTTGATACTCACACATTTTATGACACATTGATTTTATGATTTTTATCACCCAACGGTGTAAAACTTGACATCCGTGTCCTATGAGGCAACCGTCTGCACTTAAAAGATGGCTCCAAAATGTACCATGACTTATGACGTAGACATCAGACATCAGTCCCTACAGTTCATCCCATAGGGTAGTTAAACATCCCATAAGGTCTACTTCTGCTGTCTGTTTGATAAGCGAATGGAGAAATCAATTTGAACGCTGATCTCTTGAACTTTAGTAAATTGGAAAATATTAAATTAAGTATTTATTTACATTTTTGGCAGACTTCATAATTGAAAAGATTTGAAAATTGATTAAATTTTAATAAAACTAATTGTTATAGAGCGTATAGTAATTTTCATCTTCACTTCATTATCATTATACCAACATTTTACTTAGTGAAAAGGAAAATTAACCGCTCATAACATTTATAAATATTTATTTTAATTACCATTATTATTGTTATAATACTTTAAGTCATCAGACGCCTTTTCTGCCTCCTATTTTATTGTAAGATTTCATCCAAATATTACATTTCTAGCAGTTATCATAATTGAAGAGAAGATTTTAAATTTATATTTTTCATTTATAAGAAAATTGATTACATTTTAATTAAACTAATTGGAAAAAAGCTTAAAGGAATTTTCCACTTTTCTTCATTGTTCTTATTGTTAGTTAAAAAGAAAATTTAGTAGAATTAATTCTTGAATTTAAATAACATCAATTCTCAAAACATTTATAGATATTTTATTTTAAATACCATTATTATTGTAATAATATTTTAATTCATCAGTCTCTGTCGCTGCCTTCCTACTCCATTGTGTGATTTCTTTAGATATTACGACTTCGTGCACTTTAACTACATATTTAATTATTTAATCATGCGTTTGTAAAAACTTCTCTAAATTCCTGTGACAAAAGTTTTGTCTTTATGTTTTTAATTTGTCAGCTTATTATGTTGCTTCTTTACTTACTTTTTGGTCTCAAAACAATCTATCCATCTTTGAACCTCCTTTACTATTATATTTATCAAAGTTTCATTTATGTTACTTTCTGCATCTGTGCTTACTTCAGCTCATTTAACCACGCGTCTTAGTCTCTAATCTCAGCGCATCCAGGCAGTCATCTCAGCTAGGCTCAACTCAACTCTACTCAACTGAACTCAACTCAACTCAAATGTCAGTCATCCAGAATTCTGGGCATTTGCAGTCTGCCATTTGCCCGGCTCTTGGTGTAAATCTCAAAACACATGCTCCCAAGTTGCGCAACATCATCCATCAAAATCATTTTATATGGAAACGAGATGGGCAACAATTTTATGGGCGCACTTAAATTATTTTCGTTTTTGTACCCCTTTTTGTCGTGGTTCTTGTTGTTGTTGTTGTTGTTCCATGCTGGCTTAACCCTTTGGCAACCTATTGGAGCAAATAGAACCAATACTCGTATTCTTCTGTTTTTAATGCCTCAACTTTAACACGAAAATGTTTTGGCCCCATACTCCTTGTCAATAGCCACACTTTGTTTTGAGTTTTTGATTTTTTTTGGACAGAGAAAAACAATTTTTTTATACCGTAGCAAGTTTATTTTATGTGTTGTTTTGTTTCTTGTTTCTATGTTGTTTTTTTTCTCTCCTGTCCTGCGTTTTTACGAGCATTTTCGAATTGCCAGAGGTGGTTATACCTGTCACAAAAATAGGTACTAAAACTTTGTTGTAAACTTTGCCAAATAGCAAAGCAATCAGCCGATTAGTTAAGGGAATTATTAAATTTTTTGTCGTAATATTATTATACGTATATAACAATAAAAGTGCAGAAATGCTTTTAAACTTCACGCTTTAAATAGTAAATAACATATTTAAGCAATTTAACATTCAAATGTATCTTTTTGATATTTGCATTTACATAATGACCAATGACATTTCAAGAAAGCCGCTAGTGTATTGGAACTACGGTGTCTAAAGAGTGTTTACTTTTGATTTAGTTTATACACCATTGAAGCGTATCATGGAGGCGAGTTTGTTGATGGGGATCAGACCTAAACTAGGGCTCGATACCCGCACCTTTTTAAACCGTGCCCCATTCCCCATTCCGCTTTTCACATGAGCATACGACTCACGCACGAAAGAATTTCGAATTGCCCCGAAAACATTGCCTCATGCCACATCGTGGGGCATGGACAACACCAACACCAGCGACAACGACAAGGACAACTACAACGAACGGCAATGCGATTCATCATGGCGGCTGCTTCCGGTTGCCAATTGCGCAGCGCAAATATTTTCATAATTCGCTAACAAAGTCAAAAGCCGCAAAACTGCATGGCATACCGAAAATCAATAAGTTTGGCGTACGTGTTATGCTCGATGACTCTACAGGAGCTGCCCAGATACCCAGATACCCACAACGAGTATCCGATACGAGTCCAAGTACTCGTACATTCAGCCTAGGGCCAATTTCTCTTCATTGCTATTTTTTTTGATTTTTTGCGATTTTGCCAAAAGTTTTGGTGAAGTGAATTTGAGCTAACGCTGTCGATAACTTCATCAACGTGAAGGATTTTTATACTTTTTGTATACCCTCACATAGAGGGTATTGTAATTCAGTCACGAAATTAAGTTACTCACGAAATTTGAAAAACTACAACGTATAGGTTTGTATATATGTATATATGTATATAGATTTATTTTCATTTAGAGTCAAAATAACATGCATCTTCTATTGATATGCTAAGACATCCTTTTAAAATTATAAAATGTGACAAAAAGAACGTTTTCCAAAACAAATATGTATACATAATTAAAACCAAGGCTGAGATTACGATTAAAATCACTTTTCGTATTCAAAAAGCCCTGGGACTTTAGTAAAAGTTGCCTAAATTTAGCAAGAATATGTCTTACTTTGAATCTGCAACTGATTGTCTTATAGCAGATATTATTATACTATAAGCTTTATATTTTTTAGATTTTAAAGTATTTCAAAAAAAATTATAAGCAAATGTTATTTTTAGACATCTGGCTAAAATAATAATACCATGAATATTAACAGCTATAACTTGTGCACTGCATTATAGCAATGATTGGAAAGTGTATTAAATATTCTCCAGCTCCCAAATTAGCTGCACTTTTGCCTACTTTTTTTTGCGGATTTTTGCAGAACCAAAGTTTCGGCAAGGGTCATAGGGTGGCACGTGTTGTTCGTTGTAGCGCACACTGGAGAGTTGATACAACAACAAGAACAACAACATCACTATCAATAGCAACAATAACAACATCAAGAACATCAACAACAAAAGCACTCGTAACATGCATACTTATATTTATTAATGGGCACTTCGATAAATCTAAAACGAGAGAGACGTCTCTGCGACCATTGGGCTCAACATTATCAAAATCATCATTATCATTATCATCATCATCATCATCGCCGTCTTCGTCGTCGTCGTCGTCGTCGTCGTCATAACAAAAGCTTAGCGAAGTTGCCACAACTTTTCCAATAATAAGCTCAAATGAATATGAGAGCCGAGAGGCGACAGCGTCACCCAACAAAAGATATTGCAAACTTTCTTTTTTTTTCTGTCTTATTTTTTCTAATTTTTTTTTTTTTTTTTGACATGTGGCTCAGATCATTTTTGTATGGTGGCAATTTGATTAAAGGCCCAATCATTCGATTGACAACCAGCCCCTAGGCTCATGGCAATTATGTACCATCAAGGATTTAGTTCAACAAAAAATGACAAGCACAATCCATAATAATCTTCCAATATATTATGCAAAATCAGAGAAAGTACGTGCACTTAAATAAAAAGTTTCAGTTAAGTATAAAGTCAACAGGATTTATTACATTTTACAATTACAAATTTGTCTGTTTTATCAACAAATATTGTTTTCGAATCGCAGGCTACGTTCCTTATAAATATTAATAACAACTACCATAATTTAGTACAATTTAGAAACATTTTTTTTAGAAATTCAACATATTTCTTTAAGTTTTAAAATTTAATTTTATTGGGATATTTTAATGAATATTTAATATATAATTTTATCTTTATTGTCATGTTCGAGTTGTCGACTGTTGTTAAAAACTTATTAATGTTCATAATTTAATTTAAATTTTAATCATTAACACATAATTTGCTGAATGGATAAAGAGTTACAGAAAAATGTAGGAACCCAAAGATATATAAGTATTTCTTCTTCAAGTCTTTACATTTTGAAGCCCCACATTCTGATATGTAGTCCTCTCTGACTACAACATTTAATTAAAAAGACCAAAGAAACTCTGTAGAGAACGAAATGTCGATTAGGGTATATTAAATTCTTATATACTGCCCGTTAAATATTCCATTTTCAAGTGAGCAACTTCTAACTAGCTTTTAACCGGTATTTGCATAACAATCTCAAAGAACTCAGATTTCTTAACTGCGAATTCTCGGCTGCAACCGAATTTGTCTCAAGTGTTGACAGTATTTTGGGCATGCTGGCGATTCTTGGCCTAAAAGTTGTTTGCTCGCGCCGTTAACAAGCCAAGTCAATAGTCAAAGACAAGCCCAACAGTCTCATTAGGATTTCTACCATCTGTATATAGTCCTGGAGTCCTGTCTGTCCAATACACAAAACGCTAAGCCCAAACGGTTTGGAATCTCTCCCCTTTTCCATTTAGGCATTGTCAACATTTCGTGTAACAGTCAAAATCGTCTGGCAGGAAATGAGTTTACTTTGGGCCACCCACGAGACCAAGTGAGTAGCTAAACAGAGACAGACAGACGGAGACGGAGACAGAGATAGAGAGAGGAAGTGACAGGGAGTTGGGGTAGAGTGCGCTGTCCAGGAACAGGAAGTTCGCTGTCATAGTTGCTGCCATAATTATCTTGTTTACAAGGTGAAGGTAGCCTGGCCAGGCAACAGACCCACAACAACACAGTTAGCAGCAACTGGGCCTGGCTTCAAAATTTATGACTGTACAACACATTGGGTATATTAATTTGAATATGATTGCCCTTGGGTGCCGGTTTGCCAGTTCATAATATCAAGTCAACACACACAGAGAGACACACACACATTTAGTATGCTCATGAAATATTTGAGTTGCAGATTAGTAAAATGGACAATTTTGTTGCTGTTGCTGAGCCATTAATTACAGTTTTCACTCTCGCTTACAGATTTATAACAAAAACACAAACTGTAAATATACGTATTTGTGTGTGTGCTTGCTACAATATTTTCTGACAATTATTAATCGTGTCGCCTGTCGTCAGACCCTGTCCTTTCCTTTCCTTTGCTGCCCTTTCCTTTCCATTCCTTTCCTTCAATTTCAAGTCTCAGCTTGTGCCAAATTTGTTGTTCATTAGCATTTTGTAGGCGATTGCATGCAATGCCCTTAATTGAGTTCACTGGCATTTTGGGGTAAGCAACTAAAGGTATTCCAAGGCTAAGTCTAACAGCATACGAGTTGGTCGAAACTTAAGCCTAGGTACATATAATTAATGGCTTACCTTGATTACACACTAATGCGGCAATCAGTCGAGCATTAAATCTACGAATACGAGTAGACTATTAAGAGCAATCATAAATTGAAATATACATACTTTTTAATATAAAATATCTTAGTCTAGACGAAATTTAATATACTATTTTAGTAATTGTAGCTACTAATTAGATATAGATGTGGCTGATAGATTCGTTAGTTGGGCAACTTATTCACTTCATTAATTATTCAACGTTAACTGAAGTCGACAAAAGATATTATTTTGAAATTAAAACTGAATTGGAAAGTATTACTTATTTTGTTAGTGGTCTTTTATGAGCAATCAACCATAAACTCAGATATCTCAGTCTAAACGATATTTAAATAGCAGGTAATTGTAGTAAACAATTAGATATTGTAACTAACGAACCTTTAAGTGAGGCAATTTATTTATTATATTTGTTATTATTATCTTTTATGTAAAATATAAGCAATTTTAAATTTAAAAATATATATTTTAATTCATTGTAGTTACTTATTAGATACAGAAGTATCTGTTAGGTAGTGAATTTAATCGTTTCTTAAATTGATTATTTATTTAAAGTTCACTAAAGACATTGGGCAGATAAAAATTAAAAATAAGATATCAAAGTGCCAATAACATTATATAATTGTTATTCATTTGCTAACTCATATAAATACGTTTGAAAATTAGATTAAATATGTGATGATAAGACTTAGATATAATTAAGTCAAAGTTATAAAAACAGTCCCAAATCCGCGGTCGTATTACATTTTAAGTTGTACAAAGTCAACATTTGTTTGTATTTTTATAAAATATACATATCATCTTTTAAGTCAAATTTAAGACAAATTTGTTGCCTAATTGATGGCGCATTTGCCCTGTAAGCACTTGCTGTGAACTATGTAAACTCAGGCAAGAAATTAATTTATCATTACCTCTCAAAGCAATCTGAAAAGTGCTACTCAAAAACTAAGCCAGTCGAATTTACAAACGTCTGGCACAAGTCAAGTAACCGGAGAAGAAGAAAAACAACATGATTATCTTAATGATGAAGTTGCTTTGGATAATGATGGAGATGATGATGATGATGATGGGCAACCCTTCAGTAAGTTCATTAGCCCACAAATGGGTTGAAATAATGCGCCAGTTTTTCGCTAGCAGCTAAAAGCAAAATCAACAAGACCAAACGACTGCAAAGAAAATACAAATTAATGGCAAATTAATGGAATCTATGGCGGCAGGCAGCAATAGAAATGGAGAATTACAAATTAAAAGAAAGAGTTGGAAATAGAGGGAGAGGTAGAGTGAGAGAGCAAAAGGAATACAAAATATAAGGCTTGAAATGGAAGTAAAAGGACATACCATAGAATTCAACCAACCCGAAAATGCCGCTAAAAGCAACAACTGGAAATGTGTCAAACCACCATCTATGGCAATGCACCCTCATCCCCCATCCCTCATTTCCTGTGCTTCTCTTTACCATTTATCTCACTCTCATCCCTTCTTTCGCCGTGCAGAAAAACCCACAGCAAAGCGTCGAGTGAAGGAATTTGCAGTAATTAAACAATTTTACAGTGACGCAACCCTCCGGGGTACGGACTCCGGATGCTGGCAACTCTCGCGTTCATTACGGCAATTTTTCAGCTCAAGTGTTGCATTTTGTTTGCGCTAATATCCGGGACTCAGAACAAACTCCCCAACCCTCCACACTCCTCGCCACATCAGTTACCTCACTGATGCAACTCGAAATTTTATGAGTGCCTGCAAATTAGCTCAAATTAGAGGCGAGGGCCCAGAATAACGACAAAGCTGCTAACAAGCCTGGCTAATTATTAAAGCATCTGCACATTTTTGTTGCCTGAAAATTGAATCTTAAAGATATCTTGGTTCGAGAACTCACCTTGGGCCCTCCTGTGATAGGCCCAAGGCGAAACAAATAGTACAACTGACTTTTGTTGACAGATATCCGACAAAACTAATTCTCTTTTGGACCAAGATGTGATTTGGCCAAATACGAGTATGTAGGCCATCACTACCGGTAAAAAAATAAACAAAAAAGGCAAAGACAATTGAATTAGAAATGCGAAGCATAGACAGTAGATGACAAACTGAGCGGCGTCCAAACAAAGAGACATCCCAATAAACATACATAGTTGACCATGTGGACATCTTATTTCAAGGATAATAGATATCAAACAAGCCAACAGAATAGGGACACTCTACACACACACACACACACACTCTCTCTATTCTACATACACATACACTGAAGACGAAATTGATGACACAAATACATGACCTCGAACAAATTTAGTGTTGTCAACCACTTTTGATTTAAGTTCATATTAGCACTAATTTATATAGAAGAGAAATTAACCAAAAGTCAAACATTAAAGACCAAAAGAATCTACTAAATTTTACTATAGCATTTTATGCAATGTAACCTTTCAGTAAACTATTATTTACTTTTGTTAAATATTTTGTCAATAAACAATTTGCAGTGAAATTGAAATGATAGAAAAGCTTTCTTTATAAAGCCAAACATTTTATTTATATTATTTGTAAATTAAGCAATTTTAATGAAACTTTATCCACTCAATTTAAACAGCGTTTGAACGTATGAAAATCAATAAAATGAAATGCGAAATATAATTGGACTTAATAAAAATAATTTTGTTTTACAATTTAGTGCCTAACTAATTCCTATATTTTATTAAGACACTTTTAATTAATTTCATACACATAAATGCAATTTTAGCCAAAATTCATTTTCTAAACACATTTCAATAAATACTATCAATCGATTTAATTTAAATGCAATAGCAAAGTAAAAAGGTTCGATAACTTTTAATTCAGTAAAATACATGAATTTCTCAAAGCATTAAAATGTTTGTACAATACGGAAATAAAATATGAATATGAGCTCAGTTGAATGCGCATAAGTTAAACTTCTCAAGCAAATAAATAAATAAACTTAAAGCAAGCAGAGTGTAAGCAGCGCTCCAACTGCTTAGCTATTCACTCACCCATTCACTTTGACTCACTCCCTTATTCACTCACACACACATTCACACACTCATACATACATATCGACAACAATACAATTACATAAATGTGGTTCAGGCCGTGGGGCATAATAAGGCAAACTGTAAACCAGCGTCAATGAAGCGTTATACATAAGAATGTATTAGTCTCCTGCAAAAAGAAAGAAAGTAATAAGAAGACAAGCACAAAAAAAATGAAATAACGAAAGAAAAGTGAAACGAAAAGCAAACAAAAGTAGCATATAAATTTGCCGGCCATCAATCAAAAGAGCATTCCAATGCCAAAAACGACAAACCTGAAAATGGCTGAGAGGAAGCGGAAGTATAACGAGCAGCTTCTCCAGCTACTATACACCGGAAGCACACACACACACACACACACCCGGACAGGGTAGGCCCAAAAAAACGGAAATGCCGACTGTAAAAGTAACTAAATGCCTTGCAAGACAGTAGGAAGGGAAGGGAATTGCTTTCAGGTACCAGCTTAGGTTTCGTGTGACAATAAACAAACTGGCGAGCAAACGACAAACAAATAGATGGCCTACAACTTTGTTTATACAAACACATTGGCAAATGGCGGCCACATTGCGTATACGCCACCAGTACCGCAAAAACAAGCAAATGCGCCCTTTGACACACTCACGACACACACTCAAACAAACACTCACACACACATGCCTGAGGTAGGCAGAACTAAGCATAGCCAGTCACACTTGCCACACCAGCCAAAACAGACATTGTTGTTGTTGCTGCTGTTGTTGTTGTTTTTGTTGCTGTTGCTTAAGTATTTACGGCCTCGGTGGCAATATGAAACAAGCGCGAACAAAGTGTTGTTTGGGGTAGGGCAAAGGGGCAAAGGGGCAATGGGGCAGTGGCAGTGGCAGTGGCAGTGGCAGACACAGAGGCACAAATAAACAAACAAACAGCTCTCGTCCATGCACTGTGGCAAGCATATATGACGACTGTTAATGCCACGAGAGTTGCCTTCAAATGTTACAGCAATATTAAAGAATATTGAATAAAAGTCTCAACGATAAATTAAAGAAGTCAGAGTAGAATTAATATATTGAATTGAAAATATTTTATTGATTCGAATTTCGTAGGCCATCAAACAAAACCATTTGCAGTGTTGCCATTTAACATTCACATTCTTTAAAAGATAATAAACACACAAAAATAACAGTAAATCCAAAGAAAAATTTTATTAATTGGGGCCATTTAAGCAAAGCTTTTTTGGCACAAAATGTTGTATGAACTAAAATTGGGTAAAAATGTTTATGCAAGAATATTAAATCTATTCATACGCCGTGTGGCCATATTAAATGATTTTATTCACTTCTTATTAATTTAGAAACTTGTTCAAATTGTTGAAATATGTTTTTTAAAAATATGATTGTTATTCAAACATGTTTTTAGTTTAAGAAAAAAATAAAATCTCAAAATAATGTTCTTAAGTCTGGTATATTTAGTAGTACCAATATTTAGTATTATTTCTACTATAAATAAAATCTTAAAACTATAAACTTGATATATTTTCCGACAATTTAATTTACTGCATTGCCTATTTTACTACAAAGCCAAAATTTGCTGAGCAACTCTCGCATATGTAAATTTTGGAATAATCAGACGACCACAGATATCACGGGCAATTGCTGGCAGGACACAACACAGAGGACATTTCCCTTTCCCCCCAACTCATATGTGTAAGTGTGTGTGTGTGTGTGTGTGTGTGGAAACTGAGCTCAAAGGAATTTATAATATGAAGTTAATTTATCATTCCGTTTGCCATGAAAACTACATACTAGTATATCAAAATATCCTTGGCCATGTGCAAAAAAAAAAGAAGCAGCTGAAACTGACAAAGAGATAGAGAAAGAGACTCAGACTGAGAACAGCGAGGAACAGTAAAGTGGCCATAATATGTGGTTAGAATAGACAAATTTGAGTACTGAATGAATCTCTTCATTGTTTTCGGACTAAAATTTGATCTATGTTGAAGGTCATTCAGTTTGTTTTTGTCTTGTAGATTTTGTTTTTTTGTGGCTTTTTTATGGCTCGACAGCTGCAAACTATAATTTTGTACGTTTATTGCTAACTAGCTTTCAACATAAAAGACAAACTAAAAACTTTATGTTTGCCTTGAAAACTTTGACAATTCTGCTCAAAACTCATTAAAATGTAATGGCAAAAAAATAAAAACAAAATCCTTCTGTTTACTTTATGTTTCTGATATTCCTACTTTATCTAACGTAAGAAAAATGCAATCATATCATACCTACAATTTATTTATAAATAAGCCTCTGGGGGATATCCTAAAAAAGAGAGAGTAGGGCAAAGAAAGAGGGAGAAAGCTATACACAAAAATGCAACATACCGCAAAATACAATAACTCATTCAAAAACCCAATTTGTTTCCGGCCTGTTTCCCCAACGAATTAATTATGATATCAGCATAACAATTTGCATAACCTCAAAATAAAAGCCAGACATAAAGAGAAAGAGAGAGAGAGAGAGAGACAGAGTGAGAGAAAGAGAGATAGAGAGAGCTGACAGCATATCAGAATCGGCACAAATGAAATAAAGCTCGTTTTCCCCAAATGCCATATCAGCTCAGCAGATGAATAGCCAAAGATACAATATAACATCCAGAGCATTCAAACAGACCCCATTTCCATTCCCAGAACTACAACAGCATCAATATTACAATATAAAAACTCATACGAGACCACATACGTGTTACTTATACTCTTTGCCGAAGGCTCCATTACAACATCATTGTTCATTGTGCAACGCAATATTATGATATGAAAAAATTGTTAAGTTCAGTATAAATTTAACTAACAAAAAACAATCAAATGAAACTAAAATAAATCTATTTTAATGCATATTATTTATTTCCAGAATTATATCTCTTTTAATTGATTAAAGTCTCCAAAAAAAATAAAATAAGTTTAATCGTCGCCTTAATTTATTAATATGTGTACTTGTAGCATTTAAAAATAGCAATAAATATAAAAGCATTGTGCGAAAATTCAAGCTAAAAAATAAACTTTAGAAAAAATTTCAACATAGGCTCATAATATAATATTTATAATTAAAATTAAAAATTCTGATGCATATACATATAAGTCATACATTATAAAATACTTTTCAATATGGTTTTGGTTTGACCAAAACTGTTTTAGTTGATAAATTCTACGAAAATTAAAATAAAGAAAACAATTGATGTTCTGGCAATTGTAGAGTATTAAATTTAATATGCGATAAAATTTGGATTAATTTCATAATTATGGATAAAATTCACAGCATTAAATCAAATATAAAAGCTGAATTCAAGATAAAATTGACTTTGAGCATACCACACTCTTTCCCTTCTTTCCTATGTATATAAGTCATCAAGCAGCTGCTGTGATATTGTAGAGAGTTTGAAATTCGTATACTCTTGGCACTCCCTCTCTTTTTTTTATTTAGCCATATCTCAATGTGGCAGTGTGTCTTTTGGTCTGATGAAATTGCATAATCGCTTCCAGTTGTTGCACAATTATTGAAATGTGTCTGTTGACCGCCCACAGCAGGCAGCGAGTTGAGGTTGGTAAGGCTGAGAAGGAGACAGACCCAGGACTATGGGATTGGGGCAGGAACAGGAGGGCAACCGCAGTGCCACGCCAAGCAACGAGCCGTAAAATTCAGTCGACGCTTGAAGCGCGTGCTGCAAAAACGCAAACGCAAAACGCAAATGAAATGCCATTTTTCAGTACAATGCCAACAACAATGGCAATCAAAAATTTATAGGCGACGACAGGCAGACACATTGGGAGCACCACCGACATTCATTGTGTGGATCCGTGGAACTGTATGTGAGTGGTTCTCATTGTTATTGTTGTTGTCTCTTAAACATGAAACATTTAATTGCCAAGTTGCAGCAAATTGCAGGCAACATTATTTGGACAATGGACAACTGGCAACTAGCAACTAGCAACTGGCAACTGGCAACCGGCAACTGGCAATTGACAGCTTGTGGCCTACGTCTTGGCTGCAAACTAATTTACCAAATGCACGACAATTAAGTGAATAGCGCTTTTTAAAACTATATATTTTTGCAATACACGGCGGATGCGCAATTTTATTTTTTACTAAAAAAACTAAGCAAACATTTAATGCAGCTTGTCATAAAATTAAAAATCTCATTTGCAAAAAGCCATAGAATAGAGCCTGGCTGATAGCATTGACAGTCGGAACAGACGGGAATCTCTTTGCCTCTCTTGGCACAACAAGGCAAAGACTGTCAATTTCAGTTAACCGATCGAAAAGAAAGCCAAGCCAAAGTCAGTGGCACAAGAAAATTGAAGGCAACTCAACAATGCAACCACACAGAGAAGGCGACACTGACACTGACAACCAACAACGACAACAACAGACCGGACATTTTCACATGCAACTTCCGTTTCCGATTCGCTTTTGTCTGCCTTCAATTCTATGGTTCTCTGTGTTTCTTGTTTCTTGTTTTTTTCTTTTGCCATTCAACGTTTAGCCTTTGGGCCTGAAACAGCAGAAACAACAATAACAACATCAACAACAATTGGCCTGTCTCTGACATGACTGTAGATTGGTACCAGTAGGGACACCCATTGCCAGATGGAACCTACGATTACCTCATGCTTGTCGAGGTGTGTCTGAGCTGCTGTAGAACATGTGTTTCGACATTCTAGTCCAGCTGCTGCTGAAATTGATGCAGCTCGACTGTCCCACTTGATTAAATTTAACATTATAAAGGACTATAAACTAATGAACTAACTACAGTCAACTTAAAATTATTCTTAACAGTCGTAAGAAGGGGATTTCAATTTTTCAGACTTCTTTAAGTATTGGGAAATATACTATATGAAAAATTTATTTTACTATAGGAAATATTATACTGTTATATTTTATTATAATATTATTCAGACTGTTAGCCAACACATTGTTGTTAGCTTGAAATATTTCTTAACTGAAAATGAGTATTATGTAAATTACCAATTAAATTAAATGAGCAGATATTCTTTTTCTTAACTGTTTTCGAATATAAAATTGTTTAACAAACATTAGGTTTTATTTGTTTTATTATAAACTTTTCTTATCGAACCTTTAAATAATATCACATAATAAAAAATATATTAATATAAGATACACATTTTTGTGAGACCAAAACCTTTTTTGAGTGCGGTTGCTTTTCATTCTAAAATAGATAAGTCAATTTTTTGCAGTTTTCTTTAAGTGCAGTGAATCACACTCGATTAAGGGACTTTTTATTCCATAACCATTTGCTTGGGCCAGTCCTTTTCGCGTCCACTGTAATTACACCAGCTGCAAACTGTAAACAACTTAATGTACTCAATTTGAAGTTCATTTACCTTTTATTGCACTCAGTCATTGGCCATCGTTTGTCAATCACAATTTGCAATTCTCCTCCCTTTTTGTACTATTTATGAAAGCCATCTTAAGTCGTCATGTTGTTTCTTCCCCTATCGAAGGACTTGGCAGACTTAACAGTCCCATTGGGCTATTACCAAGTTGCCACTGCCACCAAATTTCGCTTCCATAATGCCAATTAGAGCCACGCTAACATAACAACCCCATTTGCTGCCACATCGAGCTTCACTTGCACACCCAAAAACAATTCAATTATCTCAGCTCCCCTTCATCCCTTTTGATTCACCTACTTCTTCCCTTTGCAACAGTTCTCGGTGTCGCATCAAATGAAAGTCACTTGCACTTTCATACAAATTACTTTTAGCCACAACTCTGCAAAGTCCTGACCAAAGCCAACACAAAAACTTAATAAATCCCAACTTGGCTCGCTGGCTGATTATAAAACTAAACTGGAAGACAGTATAAAGCATAATAAAACAAAAGGCAACCTGAAGTTTAAAGCACCGACATTTAAATGCACTTTAAATTCACTTGAAATAACTATTTAATAAATTTTATAATAAAATACAATATGGTTGCCTTTACTCTGTTTCTCTATCCTTCTTCTATAGTTATAATTAAAACTGCTGATATCATTTTTTTAATATTGGAAAGTAATTTTCAGTTCCATATCCTTGATAAGCAATTTGGGTTTGGAAATACTATGTCTTCTTATCTATATAATTTTGGAGAAGGATTTCATAAAAATTTAAGATCTGCAAACAAAAAACTTCTCTCAGTTTTTAAAGTATTATAATAAGACATACATAACTTACCCTATTGCACGAAAATTTGATCGTGATTACATTCTAAAACGAAGAAAAAATGTGAGACAACTTTGTTATATCTCAAATTAAATACTAATACCAATAAAAATTAAACAAAAATTAAAAAACATTTCCTATCTATCTGTCAATAAATTTTGTTAAATGACAATTTTTAGTGAAAAATTCTTTTAACTTCAATAATTATCAAGTTGTCAACTTAACAAGAATTTATTGTTATTAATTTTACTATTGATAATCGTAAAGATATAAAATACAGATGCCTTACAGGGTATGAAAGGGTATTAGGATTTACAAATGTAATCGAGAGAGCGACAACGACAGAAAATAATCAGCGGTGTTTGTCTGTGATAAAGGGGGAGAAAGGGGACAGAATACAACGGTCTGATATATATATAATAATTTTTTTAGTTCCGTTATGCGCAGTTTTTATTGTAGTTTTCCTTGGCGTTATTTCCTGTACCTTCTGTTTTGTCTTTAGCGCGAATAGAGAGAGAGAAAGGGAGATACGGAGAGAGAGAGAAAGAGAGCTTCATTATGCTCAAACGTCGAATAATAAAAATGTCAAACGACGACAAATATGACAGGATATACGATACTAATGAACTGTCACTGAGTTCAGGATGTGACCGTGTGGCCAGAAGGGGAATAAAAAAGTTATAGCGAATTGGCAATTCGATTGTTACGGATTGAGTGGAAAAACCTCTCTCTCTCTCTCTCTCTCTCTAACTAACTCACATCAGAGCGAGACAAAGACAGAGACACGGTTACTTAACAAGCGGTGAGTGTACAACAAATGGAAATTGGATTTCTTGTGCAAAGTTTGGACAATAGCTGGCGACACGGGGCAGCTTTGAAGCATCCTTGATTGCTCTACAGTGAGTGGATGCAAAAAATTTTTAATTAAAATTATGGCAGTCCAAGTGACTGGCCGATCAGCGGGAGACCTACTAATATCTATAGTATATCGCTAAATAGCGAGTGCAAGTTTCTCAAAAAAGAGATTCTTGGACAGAAAACTTCTGACGAGTTTTGAGAAAGTCGGCAGTCGGCATTCGGAAAACGGAATGCAAAAACTTTTCCATACAGATGAAGTAGAAGTTGAAGTTGTAGTTGTAGTTGTAGTTGAGCGCAGCGCAGGATGTCGACGGGAGATTGCCACACAAATGAGCAGCGGCAACGGAAAATGCACAAAACTTAACCTAATGAACATTAAGATAATGCAACAACAAGAGACAGTTCAAGAGGAAGGGAGAAAGGCAGGGAAAGTGTGCATACCCAGTGGGGATCCCTCGGCTACATAATTCTGCATTCGACCTCAGAGCAGCCACAAAAGTTTTGCTTACTACAACAAAACCAGAGTCGTCTATGTCTTCGTCTCTGACTCTTTCTCCCATCTCTGTTCCCATCTTTATCTTCATTTCTGACCATCTTCAAATGCATTGGCCCAAAGTCGGAAACTTGCGTTTGCCATTTGCCAGTTGCCAGTTTGCATTCTAGAAGCAACATAAAGTTTTTAGCTTATGTTGTGATTTTTATGGCCAAAGCAACTGAGAAAGAGAAAGAGCTTTAGACGAAGGGGAGAGGAAGGGACAGAGAGAGCGAACTCAGGCTGCATGGCACAAAATGAAGATAAGTTTTATGTGGCGCGGAAATTAAGAAGTTTGTTTATAGTACAACCACATAGCTTAAGCAATGCATGTCCCTTGTCCTTTTTAAGGTCCTTTTTGGCTGATGGCACATATCTCTTCCTACCCCTAAGGAGACTGGCATGAGGGATAGCAAATGACTTGACCCTCTCCCCCTCCCTCCAAGTATCAATGTTAACGACCAGTGCTAGGCGTCATTTGAAAATGTTATCAAATGTATTAAGAATTCATTAGTTGTCCTTATGGGCAAAGTAAACGCAAAGACTCTTGGCCATCATTAAATATGCATTTATTTGATGATGAAAACTCTGCTTCTATTCACCTGGAAAAGCCCCATTAATGCGCTGTCAATGCTATTGTTTCAATAACAAAAGACAAAGCGACAGGTGTGCAAAGTATGCGCTATATTTAATAATAAATATAATTGCAAATTTATGTTAAGTCAGTTGAAATGCTTATGACAAAGGAGGACACAGAATTTTATATTGAAAGCAACATCTGAATGAAATAAAAGCAAAATAAGTAAATGAAAATTGACAAATAAATTTAAAAAACTATTATTACAACATTAAAATATTTTGTTGATTTTAATCACTATTTAATAAAAATAAATTTATATAATGTAATTGAATTTTATTTGAAATTGAAGGATTACAGTATAACGCACTTTAAGATCAACTAAAACATCTAAACATTTGACATTCATCAAGATAATTTTGTTTCAGGCTTGATATTTGTAAGCTCGAGACTCTAATTTTCTATGCCTATAATTAACAAAAATGTTTAACATAAACATTAACTTTACAACAAATCTTAGGCTAAATAAACTTTAGCCAAGTATGTTAAATATTTGAATTAAAAAGAGAAAGCGTTTCGCAGGTGTTCAACCGAGTTGCAACAACGTGTGGCAAGTGTATCTAAAGTCGCTTAAGCAAAAACTCAAACACGTGCCACACTAACTCCAACTACAACTCCAACAAAAGCAGTTGCAACTCGCTCCTTCAACTTGCTGACTGTCGCTTAATTAACTTACTTACAACGTGGGGCAAGGAAAAAAGAAACAGAGAGGCTAATAATCATCATGGTTAGTACAAGTAACGAGTACAAGTAGTTAGGAGTTTGGCAAACCTCAGCTAAAGCCATAAAATGTCGTGAGACAACTTTTAGCAATTAATTATCCGCAAAGTTTTCAATTACAAGCCAATTACGCGCAGGCATCAACCCATTTCCCCACACACACACACACACACAGACATACATATTATATTCTCTTATATCATTTGTGGCATATCACGTAGTACCTGCAAATACAATTTTATTGAGCAGCATCGTCAACTATCGATATACCCCACACTATCCTTTCCTTTTCCATTCCCTCCTCCCATTCTCTCTTCTATCTTCCGACATGCGTTGTCGAGTCGATGACACGTTTTGCCAACACATCATACAACGTTGATGATGGCCAAATGAATGCGTCCTGCCATAACGGAAATGCACTGAAGCGCCGAGCGAGCGAGATAGCATGCTCTTTGCAAATGGCTGACAAATATGGCGACCCAACAATGGACGCCTTCAGCAGCTTTCGTACTGTGTTTTTGTGCAAATTTACACGGAATTGCAATCGAATCGTGTGGGGAATAGGCAATAGGAAAAGGGCAAAGGCAAAGGGCAATGCCAAAATGAGGAAATGTCGATTGCGAGAATGCAGAAATGAAGGAATGTGCAATGGGTGGAATGAGAGAATGTGGAATGGACGCTTGTGGCTGTAATGCCAGGAAAAGCGCTAAAGGATATTGGTTTTTCGGCAGCATTTTGTTGACGTTTCAAATGTGCACTTAATTAAGCCATAATTTTCAATATTGTACGAGTCTGGTCAAAAGCAAAGTTACTCAGGCGATTTAACTGGTTACTGCTTACCACGTGATGGCGGAACAGAAACTGTTTAGCCAACAATTACAATTGCTAGCTGGATATGTGAATAGGTAAGCCAAGATTTCAAAACAAATAACAACAACATTCAACTAAGGGGAAGCAGCTCACATAAGATACCTTCGATATTATATTCTCATATTCAATATATATATATAAATATTAACTATATTTATACTGCTTACTATCGTTAGCTCCCCTTTAGATATTGTAAATCTTTTACTAGCCCAACACAATTAGTATGGTATACTTATTGCTAATCAATCACAGTCACTTAACAGTGGCAGTCGATAAACAATTGACCTTAACAATGACACGCGAATGACCTCTTATAAGTAGTTAAACGCTTGATATTACTAAACAGAACTAAACGAGCGCACAAATTGCCACCCACATGTAATGTGACTTTTTTTACCCGCAATGAATGATTGACAACAATGTCAATATATCAACTGGCATGTATTGTCGAAAAACAAAATGGCCTAAATGAAAGTGGTAGTGAGAGTGCGAGTGTAAAACCTAAACAAATTGAATTTAATTATGCCACACTTGGGTATAAAATACTCATATACACCATTGAGGGTCACTCTATCAATTCTCGCTAAATTATTCAAATGTCAAGATTTGAAAGACAAACATGAAAAGTGTTTCGGTATTGGACTTGTATATCGAGTACAATTAAAATGAAAATACTAAATTGTATCACAACCATCTAAATTGTCGTGTTTAACTTGGAATGGAACTGGAAACGTGTACAAAACTATATAGGACTATTGCCGACATTTGAATTATTTATGAAACTGCTAACCAACACATGTCGTGTTAACGTCAAAGCAAGAGCTGCTAACGTCACCTGTATGAAGAGAAAAAGAGAAAAAAGAGAGCGGGAGAGAAGGTTCTCCTTGTGAAAACTCTATACGATAGACAGGTACTTGTAAAATCGCAAACGTACTCCCTAGAGAGAATGCATCCGGTGAGTCCTTTGATTGCAAGTGATACTTTGTCGAATACAGAAGACTTCTCTTCATATCGGCACAATTGGATTTAACTCAAATTAAAATCAGCTGAGCCACCATCAACTACGTATTCAAGTGGACTAACTGACCCCCATAATATTATCCGGAAACATTTATCTAGCATTGCCAATTGGATTGTGTGTGTGTGTGTGTGGGTGTATGTGTATGTAAAGCCAGACAAAGTGACTTGGATAACAGAGTAATGAGTTGGCCACTCAAATAGCAAATACTACACTTACATATGTGCTGAGAATACAAACAAGTGCGCTACAGTCCTAACAAAGTGAGGTTATGTAGAAAAAGTGAGGTTAGTCGGTATATTTGGATTGCAAATAAGAATATTATAATAAAAATGAAAATTAAAGAAGCTTAATATTAATTTAAAATACTTCTTTTCAACTGTTTATTTATGTTACGATATATAGAGCATTAATAACAGTGAGGTTAGACTGTAAAGGTGAGGCTAGATGCTCTAAACAGCAACCATTGCAAATAATGTATAGTGTAAATTCAGAAAAAAAACTGCACTGTAAAATATTATGCATTGCTTTAAAAAAAAATAAATTAAAAAGATCAGCTAAATTGAGTTAAATAATAATTAGCGTTCAAATAAGAGCAACTGAAGAACTAACAATATCAGAAATCCTACAAAATAAAAGATAGACTTAAGTAAAATCTTATCTTAACTTTATTCTGAACCTTTGACTGTTACTTTAAGAGTAAGTTTAACTTAAACTTGAACAGTGAGTTCAACAAGTAATTGCTTAAATTACTAGGCAGATCACCACAGACAGGGGATTATCTGACGTTACGCAGAATATGTGTTCACATATCAATAGTTCTATGCCAACTAGTACATACTGCCATTACCATTAGGACAACCCCAGAGGGTACTCTAACTGGTAGTTAAAGCCAAAATCCTGTGCGAGTCCATGGCTAAAAGGTAAACTGAAAGGCGTCGATGTCGATGCTTTCTCCATGTGTGTTGCAAGGACAATAGAAGTGCACACGGCGAACTCGGCACTGAATTGGGAAGCACTCAGTTAAATTGTTCAAACTGTCTGACGAGTGTGTCCTTACAGACTATACCCCAACACACATACACATTGAGAGTGAGGCAAAGTGCTTGCCATGGCAGTGCATAGATAACAAACGAGTGCAAGGATAACGAGGACATGGACGATGGGTAACCGCGCCAGGAAGTGTGCGAAAAATGGAGCAACAGTAAAAGTGCCAAAGACATTGAAATATTGAAATACAATTGGTTTAGGATTTGCCGCGAGGCAGTTTTGGGATAGCACTTTAAAACCGCATCAGGACGAAGCTTAGCTGAGTGCTCGACTCTGGAAAACGCTCAATTCTGAGCACCAAAGACATTGTGGTCTCGCCGCCTGTCAGCGACAGGCAAAAGGAAACGGTGGGATCTTCACACAAGTGGAAAGTACGAAATCCTTTTTCGTACAAACAACGTTTTGCCAGTGTCATTCCCTGGTTCCTGGTCCCTGGTCCCTGGTCCCTTGTTGCCTTGTTCCCTTTACTCGGTTAACTTTCCCATTCCATCAGTTGTTCCTTCGTCAATCAACAGAGGCTTCGCCATTGAGTGGGACACGTTTCGGTAAAGTTTCCTGCTGAGCCAAAGTTCACCACAAACAAGGCGACACATGACACGTACTCAAGTCGACTTGCAAGCTCTTGTCGCATCGCGTCGCATCTCGTCTTGCCTCATCCAGGACTCGGGATTATTTTTAGTTTCCTTCTATTTAAACTCTGTCATAAAGAGTAAAAAGGGTCTACTAAGTTTGTCAAAAAAAGAGGAAGCGGAAGAGGCAGAAGGAGGCCGAAAACATCAATATTAACAGAGGCATCAATGTAGTCCGACCTGTCAGTCCCTATCAAAACCCAGATCTCAGAAACTATAAGAGCTAGAGCTACCGCATATATTGACAACATTTTATCCCTAAATTCAAACCAAACTATTTTAAGGAAGATCAAATTTTCATAATCGAATCTTTTACAGAACGTGTACAGAGTCTCACAGTGTCAGGCTCGCTCGACTGTAGCCTATCGTACTAGTTTTCTTTTGGTTCTTCTTCATTCTCTGTTTTTCGGCAGTGTTTTAAAGTTTAAAGCTCTTTTGTGGCATATTTGCATATTAAGTGGGATGCGTTGAACGTTTGCAACTGACGCAAGTGGAAAACGGCAAAGGCGTTGAAGTGGTGTGAAGTGTTGGCTTTCTCTCTCTCGTTCCTTCTCTCTTACCGCTCTTTGTTTCTCTTGTTTTGTTAAATCCAAAGCCCGAGCCCAGGTGTTGCTGTTGTTAGTTTACGTAGGCTTATTGTTGAGCCCAAAACCGTTGTGCCAACTTGCAAAATGTCAAAAATCAGTGCCTGCCACACTCACTGGCTCCGGATTAAAGCTCTTTGTTGTGTGTGTGTATGTGTGTGTGTGTGTGGGTGGGTGAGTGTATATAGAGTAATTGTGTGTGCAGGGTTTTTGCGGGCACACCCACGTCTAAATGTCTGTTAAGACTTTAAAAGCCTCACCGTAATACAAAACAAGCTCAAAAGTCAAATTACCATAGATAAAAGGATTTTCTCAATTTTATTTATACTCCTATTGAAAGGAACTTTCACAATTACATTTACACATTATAATACTCAGTTAACATATAATTTACATACAAATATCACTAGATAATTTCTAATTCCATTCAACGCTGCAACATTCTGACAACTTTATAATAGTTTCAGTTTCTCTCCATTCACTTCTGAAGGGAAGCCTTTATTTTGGCACTTGGATCCTCAGTTAATTCTTACATACTTTAAATCTGATTTTAAAATGTTGCATATCACTAAGACCCTGAATATTTTAATAGATCTGTCTACAAAAAAGTCAAAATAAACGATATAAAGCGAGATAAATAACTTCGGATAAGGTATAACATCTAACATTCCGTTTGGGAACGATTGTCAGAGCTGCTTTTTATAACGTCTTCTATATTAATACTGACAGTCCTCACTAGAATTGTATTCGGTTTGGAACAGCCATTGATGACACCATCAACACACGCCTGCACTGAAATCCGATAATACTGATCCGGTTTCAGATTAGTTATATTATAATAATCTTGTGAGCCGGGTACAATAATTCCAGGGAGTTCCTCCTCCACAACGCATTTCTGTTCCAATTGATTGGCAACTTTAGCATTTGCATCATTGCATTTTGGCTGATCATGTAGGATCATAAAGTCCTTTATGCCCGTATCCTGTACCTTGCGGGTTTTGTCCTCCAGTTGTTGACGCAATCGTTGATATATTACTTCTGGATCCTCTGTAGTAGTCGATGATGCATTCAAACCCAAACTACTTGTAGTTGTTGGTGTTTTTTGTGTTGTTGTGGTCGACGGTGTTGTTTTTGTTTTTGTTATGGGGCTTATTGTACTGTTGTCAATTGGCTTATGAGGTCGACCAGAAATAAGATCCTCATAGTTTATAACCAATCCAAACTTTTCCTTCTTTGCTTCAGCTTTGCGACGTCTAAAAATATGAAGAAAACATGGATGAGAACCCAAGATCAGAATTTAAAAGTACTTACGACACATAAATAAGATCGGGCAAGGCTAAATCGTAAATTTGCTTATCCTTGTTGTAATAATCCTCATCCTCCGGCGGTGGTCCCGAGTAATACGGTTCTAAATCCTTACACTCGCAATCGGAGTCTTTAATATTAAATGGTTTGGCGTTCTTATAATTCTTGGCCTCCGTTATTGTGACATTGTGTAGTTCGAAGTTAACCACGTACTTGGTTATGTTTCCATTAGGACGATGTGGCTCCCACCAATGCACCATCTAAAGAAGTTATAATTTAATTAGATAATAAACTTGGAAAAATATGTGACAGTAAAGAGATTATTTACACATTGTAGAGAAAGATAAGCCTTCTTATGCCTGTTATATACATTTGCATAATATCGCAATATACCTTTATGTGCATTTTCAATGGACTCAAGGATTAAAATTTCTTACAATCTGTGTGGTGTAGTCCGAAATGCCATAAAGTCGGCTCACTGGACTCGGCTTGCTGGGAAGTGTCCGAAAATATTGAATACTGGAGTAAGCATCAAACAGCGTATGGTAATCGGTACGTGTCAAGGTCTTGACAAAATAAGCATACTGTGTATAGGGCTTAAGATTGGAGATGACATGACGACGATTCTTGTTGGACGTAACGTCCATTAGCCAACTGTAAGCAGATAAGAGAGTTGAAGAAAGTGATTCTTTTACATAGATTCATCGGTTTGTCGCACTTATCATGTCCACAACCGTGACGTCCGTCGTACATGGTGACATTCTGCTCTGGCGCTTCCATATAATGATAGGAATACCCAATCAAAGTATCGATGTTATCGGACTTCATCAAGTCAAGCACAATGCGTACCGCTGTCGAATTAATATCCTCAATTTGTGGTTCCAAGGAATCCACCGATTTTATACAAATAACCCGCTCTCCATTTGAATTCGGAGAAACATCTGGTATGGAAATTCCATCTTGAACACTCTTCAATGAAGACTTCAACTCCAAGATTTTTTCATAACACAAACGTGGATTGAGATGGAAAAAGATTCTGCCACGTTGAATCGCCACTTTTCGATTAGCTGCCCAAATATGTTCCAAGTGATGATTGTTTACCACCGATAAGGCATATCTGAAGAAAGTTAAATGAGGACATTATTTAATAGGAAATGTGAGTAGAAAACTGCATTTACTTCTTCTCAATAAGGATATCTCCTCGTATAGTATCCAAGCTCTTGAGGAATGAGAGCGACATCAGTGGAACAGAATTTAGTATCTTCAGATACCCTGTAATTTCCTTAATTTTACCCAACGCCTGCTCCAAGGCCGTAACTATTTTTTCTGAAATAGCCAAAATTTATAATGTACATTTTAAGTGTGTTTGTTCAAATTTTAACCATTACTTCTTCACAGTTACAGCTATTTAAGCTCACCCTTTACGTCCACCAGCTCTATTATAAGCGATCCATTAATAGCCACACAATCCTGCAATTGCTCCAAATCCGCTGCTCTCTTCACATGGAAAACTCCCTTACACTCCAGTTGGCATTGTGTTACATTATTGGCAACAACCAGGTTATAATTATTTGGGCAATGTTCGACACAGCGATAGCCTTCTGTCATTGGTATAAACTTTAGTTGTCGGCATTCCTGAGCTGAGATGCACTTCCTCTTGTTCAGCTCATAACTGGCAACGCATTGATCCACACAGCGACCTTTGCGCAAAAAGTTAGCACACAGTGTACAATTCTGAATGGAACAGCCTGTAATACAATTGTGATCACAACAATTGCCCATGGTATCACAGCCATTACGTCCACAACTTGTTGAACAACCCTCTGTTTTGGGCGGTTTCATTCGAATTTGAGATTTCTGCATGTTCCAGCATCTAATATTCGTATGGGATTTCAGAATCTTATAGCTATAATCCGCAGAGAGCCCTCCACAAACAGGGCAATGATTAGGCGATTTGTTAAACTGAAACAATTTAAAAAAATATATTTGGATTAAACATTTTTAAACTACCTATAGGTTTTAAATAAAAAATGTTTGTATCCTTGAATATTTTTAACTTTAATCTAAAATTTTACTGATAAATTAAAAATGTCTTATTAATTTTAGTTTAAATTTTCACTGATCCGCGGTAAATACAGCCTTAAATTTTTTATATATTTATTTTTTATTTTAAAGTATCCTTTTTAACTCAACTTTGTAAGCTTAAAAAATATGTATATATATTTAATGTAATAAGTAGTTAACCTTTTTCTTATATTTTACATTTTTAAATACTATTAAATTTATTTTTTTACATAAGCAATAATATTAATTTTAATTAAATTTTTTATTTTAAATTTAAATTATTATTTTGTTATATTTATTTTATATAATACCAAGCTAAGAAGTATTTAGTGTACAATTTTATATTATTATATATTTTTAGTTTTCGTAAACTTTTACTTATTTAAATTTCTGTTTAATTACAACTAATTACTGAAGTCGACACCCTTTGATTATTAAAAATAAATAAATTGTTTAACTTACCTTTATAAATAAATTGTTTAATTTACCTTTATAGAAAAATGCTGCGCTGTGCTATTGCCAAGCAGATAGATCCAATCGACGGTCTCTGCAAAACACAGCATGGGATTACTCTCAATCCTAATGTTACCCTTCTGAATGCGCAACAACTCCACAAATCCAAGTTCTCTGAGACTCCAATTCTCATAGACTGTGAGAGCATATCGATCAAATAACAATTTCTGACCACGAATGAGACGTAGCTTCGGGAATATGGACTCCAAGGTAAGTAAGTTAATTAAGCGATAGATCATTAAATAATCAGTTATCTCAGTAACCTCGCTCCGTAAATCGGTAAGGTTCACATTATCAGGTAGCTCAAAATTTGCAATATGTACGTGACCTACAACAATGTTGCAGTTTTGAAGTTTCGCAAAGTCGGAAAGTTTTCGTATTTCTAAAGATCCGCATATGGATTCAGTTCTGGTGGCAACTGGCCAGAGTAGGAGTAACCAGAGCATAGAGTGCCACATTTTAACTCTTCTGGATGCCAACTAACACATTCAATTTAGAGCACTTGACCCGAGTCACCTCTTTATCATTTACTATAGTATACAAAGAATACACAACACAAGTTAAACGGGAATTAGAGAGCCCGGCGTTGGGACAATTAGCGCCACGCTATAAATTGTCCAATTGAATGCCAATGTCGCTTGACGTATCTAGTACTCCCAGTAGAGTGACAAGTGGTCAGTTTCGATTCTATTTCTATATCTAGACCGGCTTCCGACTGCCACACGCGTTCCGTTAACGACGACGTTTGAGTTTCAACTGATTTGGCCTGCGAACAAAACGAAACGTCCCACGGCGATTGGGTTCGATCTTTTCAATTAGTTGAAGCCCTGCCTTCATCTTTTTGCTGATTATTGTTTTTGTTTTTACTACACTTTTTGGCCGGTTCGTCGTTTTCAAATTTCTCGTTACACCAGCTAAAAATCTGTACATTTTGCACACTGTATATCGCTTAGCAAGCTTTATTGTATTTTTCCATTGGTGTAGTGTGTGTAAGCAAAGCGCAGTACGAGACTGCAGAGGCTTAGCTTTTAGGGGTATGTTTGTTTAAAGAGCTGGTAATCAAATCAAATATTAATGTACTAATTAAATGGTTTATAATACAGATACATAATTACAGATTATTAAGTTATGTATGTATGTATGTATGTATATACTAATAAATGTAAACTATGAGAGCTGTAAAAGTAAAACACTTGAGACTATAATAATAATAGCAATAATAATAAAATAAAGTTATATATAATAAAATGAAATATATTATTAATAATATTCATTTAGAATGTTTTTTTAATTATTAGTTAATACCCTTGCATTATTTGATTGAATTAATAATTGCTTATATTATTACTAGTTATAATTGCTTATATATACATTTAAACGTCTTTCTTACTTTGGCTTATTAAGATGAAGTGTCTACTCTTACTTGATTTGATTCTGTGCACCCCTTAAAATTTTGAAATGTACTGCCTCTGACGTTCTCTCTCTTTCTCTCTCTCTTTTCCTGTCATGCTGTTCGCGTCATGCGTTTCTTTTGCCTCTATCAGGCAACTGTTGCCTTTGCAACTTTGTTTTCTTTAACTTCCTTTTCGCCGGCAGTCAAAACACTTGTTGCCCTTGCAGTCCCCCCTCAACCCCTTTGAGCCCATGGCGCGACCTTTCCACTGAGTTGGGAATCCGGTTCACAATCGCAGTTGTAGTCGCTGCCTCCATCAACGTCTGCTTTGCACTTTTATTGTTTTTTTTTTTGTTGTTTTCTCTGTGGTTTTATTTTTTGTTTTCATTAGATGCTGCATTGACTGATAAGACTACAAAAATTGCAACGGTGAACATTTCAATTAAAGGAAAGCGGAGTCTAGAGAAGGAATTGGAAAAAGTGGGAGACAAGTGAATGGGGAAGAAAACAGATCAAATTATCTGAAGTAAGTTGGCACAAAGCGAGCAATTGGTGGTTGCATTTTAGTCAATTTAACTACAAATAATGTTAACAATGTCTTTTGATGAAGGCAAATAAAATGCAGTTGAAATTAATTGAAGCGAAAACAAGATAAGTGCAGTGAAAGTAATAATAGAAAACTCTACTTAAAATTATCCTAGATGAATGAATAAAAATAATACATAGTCAATAGAAGCGTATAAGAATGATACGTAGTTAAGATTGAACTTTGCTTCTGTTAACTAGAGCAAACTAAACTAGTTTGAGTCTGCAAGAAATAAATAATATGTAAACATACTATAATATTTTATTTATTTTAGACAGTGTACCATTAATTAGCATAAAAGGTTATAAATAGATGAAGAGCAGCATACACAGCAAAGTTAGTCTCTTACACTATACACTTTCAATAAAGTCAATTAAATTATTTAAAGACGATTTCAATTAAAATCAGACACATGACTGTTATAAGAACCCACATTATATGGAATATAATAACTAACGACTGTTACGACTAATATGACAGTTTTAATTCGTTTAACAGATAAGCAACGCTCTGTGTGAACTTCAAGAAATATCGATTTCAGAGCTTACAAAAACACTTTATCTAGCTCAAGAGCCTAATGGAAAGCTTTAAGTTTGGCCTTAGAGTTAGTTAACACTTTGAAATGAAATAAAAAATTTGACAAAACTAACGCCAAAGCGCAATGCGACAAATATACGTGTGAAAAAGCCAAAAGTGATATGACGAATTCGCGGTGAGCACACCTCATGTGCACATACTTTCCACAATCAATTTTCATGAACATTTTGTGGACTGCGCTGATGAGGATCGTAAATTGAATGCAGCGTACTTATGGGCGGCATGTCAAACTATGTATGTGTATGTATGTAGTTGTAGTACTCTACTTCCCTGTGCGCGCCAATTATTGAATATGCCAGCAATAACGACACGGATGGACGCTGCCACACAGACACAGACACATGGCCATATAATCCAGTAGCATGCCAACTGGGAGACACCTCCAGCATCATCGTCGACGTAGGCGGCAAACACGTAACGGCATTTTGTGGCGCGTGATAGGAATCTATAGCAGTTGCCAGCTACTGTGAATACGTGTGCATATGCCTACTACACATACTTATACCACACACACTCACACACACACACACAAACTTACACGCATACTGTGGCTGCTCCCCAAGGCGCTTCATAAGTCAGTCAAGTCCCACGCACGTTGCTGCATTTAAGTACCAAATTAGAGTCGTGGAAAAGCTGCGGCTCCTCCACACTGCACATGGCAGGCATCCTTTATCAAGAGTAAGCCGCATCTTATGCAATTTCAATTCAAAAGAAACTTCTATCTCATCATCTCTTTTATTAAGTATTTTCCAGTCGCTTAAAATTAATTGAGCTTGCACAAAAATTCAACTGACAGCAACTGATAGAGCAGACACCATCTATCTGTCAGCAACCAGCATCCACAGCTCTCATGTCTAAGCAATGCACACTCGCTAAATTTGACTGATATGATACTTTAGCAAGAGTTGACTGCGGACTGGGACTCACTGCATAGGACACTCTGACAACTAAAACATTTCGAATTACTTCAAGGAGATCTTCAAAAGTAAATATTTAGCAAGTTAACCTTAAAATGAATTTTTCACAATGTTGTTTAGCTTTATAATAAACAAGATTATTTATTTTGTATTAGAGAAATATCTACCATCATCATAGAAGACCTTTATTATAGAGGAAAGGTTTCAGTTGGAGCATAGCTTCGACGTATAAGGGATTAACAAATGCTTTATGGCGAAAATCCTCGCCTTCTGGGCCCTGTGCATAGTAGTTGTCTATATTGAAATCCTTATCATGTGGCAAGACTGCGACCACCAAAATACCAGTAGCCGTGATTATACCTGAAAAAGTAAACATACTTTTATTCAAACTGATTGTTGTCAATGTACGATTAACTTACCCCAATCGCCGTATTTCATCATCATGATGTGTAACTCTCTCAGTGTAGGAATGGGCTTGGAATATTTCAATAATTCGAGGCATTCCACTAAACGCGTATGATAGATTTGAATGAAGTTATCGAATTCCTTGACCTTAATGTCCACTGAGGAAGACGACGTAATTAAATACCAAAGATCCTGGGCGGGAGATCCCCATCTGGCAAGTTGGAAATCGATGAGCAGAGTCCGATCTTCAGAGAACATTACATTGTTACACCATAGATCACCGTGGTTTAAGCAATTAAATTCATTTTCATCGATTTTCGACAGTTCTATCCCAATGTCGAAAGATTGCTTTGGAGATGGAACCTTTGCTAGATATTTCTCCACATCCGGAAGTTTCCATTCCCGCATTGCCTCAACGTACTGCTCGTTTCGAATTCTGAGCACCCTCTCCCACATTTCACGATTGCTTTCTGTATACAGGGTATGATTGTATATCTGATCAGAGAGTCCACTCTTCTCGTAGGTTACCGCAGAGGCGGCATGCAACTCTGCCGCTTTTTGTAGCACTCCACGCATGTGTTCCATATCGAGTCCCTTAAGACGATCAACGTTCTTAAAGCTCTGTCGTTTCAGATCCTCCATCACGATAGTTATACCTTCGGAATTTTCATCAATATGGAGGCATTTGGGTCCCAGCTCGATGTCAACACCTGCTTCCTTATAAAGCCTGATAAAGTTGGGTATGTTCGTCTGGTACATATGGGTTTCCCTGGCAAACATGCTGCCTCCTTTATTTTTCCCCAACACCGTCTTTAGAATGTAGGACACTCTCTGCTCACTGCCATCTAAAAATCAAATGTCCAATTGAGTGTTATTTGGGATAAGTTAAAAAAGTTCCCCGACTTACCTTTAAGCTCGATGTCAACGACTACTCTCACCATGATTGAGGAGAAGTTGTCACCTGCCTTTGTTGCTGCTATGGTTGTAAAGTTTCTTATGCTCATAAAATCCTTTACTTCTTTAATCATTATTGGACGAAAGTAATCCTCGTTTATCCACTTGGGAATGACGAGCAATTCGTTGGGATTCTCGAGCTTACTTGAGTCATTGCTACTATTGGGTGACATTTCCTAAAATGAATATTTTTATAATTGATCAGGGATCATTTTAAATAAACTATTCTTAACAGTCAATATTAATATACTCCTGATTTGAATAATCAATTTTTCTTTGATTTATTTACAAATAGACCGTACATGCTATATAAGCAATATGTATTCATGTGTTTGCTTAGGTTCCCCTCAATTTATATCAGACACTCATTCACATTCAAGGCATCAAAGCTTACTCATTCTGAAGATCAATTAACAAAACTAGACTTTCCATATATCGCCTCTTCATTGTAATATTAAATAAAATTTAATTGAATAAGAATTTGACATTAACGTTAGAGATCAAAAGGGAGCTATGTATGTATATGGCGAGAAATTGTTTGGTCAATGAATAAAGTTTATATAATTAAACTTTATTTGGTTTTAACCTAACTTTAGTTTTTTTAATTTTACGATATTTGTTTACTTTATGCAACTGTGTTTTGATTTCGCTGCTTTTAAAACTGCTGCTTTGAAAGAAGTGTGAGTTAATTAAAAGCTGGAATATTTGCTTTAACTTTTTGTTCTAACAATTCTAACTCACCTGTAAAAGTTTCGAATCATCTAGCAATTTGTCTGGCAAATGAGCAGCAGCTGAAAGCAGCATAAGTGCTGCTAATGCGCTCAGGCCAAAGCCTGTAAACATTTTGCAACACTCGGCTCTGAGGACTTTCGAGGGCTGAGTGCCGATTGTACGAGATATTTATCTGCAATTTATTATATTTATAGCCATAAATTTAGCATTCTTAAAATTACATTTAGCTTGTTGTAGCTTAAATCTTGAAAGTTGGATATTGATGATATTTATACATCTTTTTGTGCAAACATTTTTTGCATTTTATTTTTAGCTTATTCTGGCACTCTTTTATTAAATCTAGCTTACTCTGACTGTCAAGCTCTGAAAGTCCGAAGCACTAACGTACGACACGCTTGAATGTTTTATTGAAACTAAGTTGAGGGAAGAGTTGAATGGTGATGAGCAAGTTCAATTTGAACCAGTTGCTAGTAACGAATGCGCTCTTAATTGCTCTCTTAACACTCTTTTAATGCTCTCTCATCCATGCTAGGTCGATCAAGCACAGCTGAGCGGGGATGCATAAGCTTTAAGCTCAGCAAAATGTACTAAAAAAAGGTTAAAAATTATGTACTAAATAAAATTATCTGAACAGAAGGGAAAATCTCAGCTATGCTCTTTTTGGATGGGATATCCTGGTAACAGAATAAACTATTCTTTTCGGCTGCAAAGTGATATTGTTTTAAATATTTTTTTCATTCGTTTTATTTATCTGAGAGTTTAAATTAAACTTCTTTTTCGTATACGTAATGCAAATGAAATATACAAATGAATTTCAATTACAGAACACACGAAGGGCCACTCGACTAACATTTGCGTGTCGATTGAAGCCGCCTTTGATTGTAGAACTTGTGGTTTGCCTTTGTGTGTTGTATCCTTACACACACACATACGCATACACACGCACACACACTCACTTAGGTTTAAGGAATCTGTTAAAACAAAACCGTAGCATTTAAAAATAGACCAAGTAATTCACTTGCGTGCTTGCTGAAGCGTTTCAATTCCAAATTTACATCCACTTAGCATTTTCCGCAAAACCAAATTGAAAACTTATTTATAATCTATTAAGTGGCAATTATGGGTAATTGGAATAACTTGAATAAATTACACAAATATTTTAAATAGCATTTTGATTAACGCGCATTGCGTAGGTGTCTTTAAGTACTTAGATATTAGTGTCCAAGGAAACAAGGAAATGTCAGGCATAGAAATACCAACTTGAAAATAAAATGGAATAGTCAAGGCAATAGGAGTAGGAGTAGTTAAGAAAAGTGGGTAATAGTAGGAAAAGTAAAGTAGGTGTAGTAATAGGTACTTGTAGATAAGAGGAGTAGAAGTGGTAGGACTTTTAGTAAGAATAATAAACGTAAGACTTGGGCATAGAAATATGAATTGAAATAGAAAATTAATACAATTAAGTTTGCTAAATATTAAGAGAATTAAGTGAGGGTTTAACAAAAACATATTTGTGTGAAATTGTTGCGAAAATAAACTTAGGAACTACGCTGATTAGTTTATCCTTGATAATATCATGCTCATACGCATCCTTTAGAAATCCGTGCAGTTTAAACTTTATCTTTTATGGCCAATTAAAGTAAACAAAGTTTTTGTGTGCATTTTATGTATACTTTTGCTTTTCCTTGGCTTCTTTACGCACATTCTCTCTCTCTCTACCTCTCTTTCCTTCCCTTTCTCTACTTCTCTCTCCCTTTCTCTCTGTGCACGCTGTCAACGCATCTGAGAAAAAGCGTTGCATATTTACGGCTGTGCACATTATGCCAAAGCCAACATAGAGACAGCTGCCCTTAGCCATTATGTCTCTACCCACAACCCCTTTTGGTATTACGCATACGCCATGTCCTCGCACACACACACACACACACAGACAGACAGACACATACACGCAGACACAGTGAAGTCTTCAAGTTTATGCTAAAGGTGCGCAACACTGCCATTTGCTTATATTCCATTCTCTATTTTTATTTCAATATAAAATGTGCTAGCCAGCTGCCTTTCCCCTACCCCTGCTACCGCTAGCACTACCCCTACCCCTATCCCTACCTTTACTTGCATTCTTTATCATCCCCGTTATCATGCAATGCAAATCGTTTGGCGTTGGGTTAAACATTTTTTCTGCATTTTTCTGCCACTCGCCTTTTGTTGCCTAAGCGTGTAATTTATGTGTGTGTGTGATAGCATGTGTATATTTCCATTTATATGGAATGTATATGAATGTGTGCTTGTGTGTGTCTGTGTGTGTGGATACTTTGCATGTCCTGACACAACAATTTGCATATGCTGCCCATATGAAAGGCAGGTAAAAATTTTCTATTAGCCGCACATAAAGCTTTATTTATTGGCCCAGAACTTGGACTTTAGCGAACTGTTGGCCAGCAAGTTGCAATCAGCCCAAAACCTAGCCAACACTTCATATACGTCTCCGACTTTCCCTTCAACATACACTTTATACCCCCGTCCCCCTTGAAGATCCGAAAGGCCTGCAAATGAAATTTGATATCAAAGCAAATTAATAATGCAAAAAGGTTTTGTGAGTCGCCGGAATTTTCACTTTGCGTGCAACGCTGGAATTTCGATGCCACGCCCCCTCCCCTCCCCTGCTGGCTCCGATCCCACTCGACCAACGCCCTATTGTGTTAAATAATGAGTGAAAATATTTCAAAAGGCTTAACCAGGCATATACACAGCTCAGCCAGAGTACAGTATAGTACAGAGAAGTGCCATCCAAAACAGCCAGCATACTCGTAGTAAAAGTTTTTGCGACTGAATTGAAAATGCTGCGGGAACATCATCCCCCGTAGAGTGAGAAAAAAACATATAAAGAGAGACAGAGAGAGAGACAGAGAACACAATATTAAAATCAAATTAAAGTCATTATTAAATTTGGTCGCTGACTGAAAACAATGCGTGGCAAAGACTACGCTTTGTGGTGTGTTGATGGCCAAATTAATTGCATATCTGATGGTGCCAAGATTCTGCATACAAAAACCGAAACCAACGAGTCAAGACCTCACTCTCCTATCCCCTATCCCCCATCCCCATTCCTCTCGACCCTTCCTTCTTTTTCCCACAAACCGCCACGCTCATTTGTTGTGCCTTTGTTATGGTGAATTGTTGTGGGAAAGGAAGAGGAACACGGAGCCGGGGTATGGTGCACTTGACTGAGCAGACGAATTGGGGATGACGCGACTCTAATCTGCCGGAGAAGAAAGGGTATTCTCATAGTGCTATAAAAGGCTGCTCTTGATTGTTTGGTATGAGCTTAGAACGAGTTCAGCCTATTGCTTGCCATGGAAACGCATTAAAGTTAAACTTAATAAACAATTCACATTTATGCTGGGCAGTTATCGCTGCTGATTTATGCAGAAATTTCGCTAAAAATATTTCAATAAGATAATCCTATTAATGGATTTAAGTAAGAACAGTTGGAGATGTTCATTTCAAGTTTACAATTATGTCTGCATCTATTTATATCCATTTCAATGATTATTTTTAAGTATTTTACCAACAAGCTAATTTAAAATCTTGTTAAATGATTGAGTGTTTTTATTTATTTAATATTTAGAATATTTAAGAAATAAGACATTCTGAACACTTGTCTGTATGTATAAAAAACACACCTGACTATTGGATTCTAAACCATAAATGTTTTCCCAGAAATATTGTTAACGTTCAGCTTAAACTTACACCTTTTTTGCAGAATTCAAAATCAACGCAGATATTTTATTAAATTTTCCAAGAATGTTTTAAACGGTGTTTTCACAGTTTTTTACTTAGAATTCTCAATCGACTTAAGTGCATGAGAGAAGAGCTTATATTTTCTGAGTAAGCCGTGGGCTCTTATTATGAAGTGCAACCCGTTTCTTTCACAACCTTCTTAATAAATTCGTTACAGAGGAATAAAAAGTGTAACAGAATCATAATTTTTAGAATACAAATTTAAGAAACAACATTTTTTTTAATATTTAATTAATATAATGCTCAAAAAAGTCAAGAATTATAATATAAAACATTTATGCTTCCAATGCTCACTTCTGAGAAAATTCAACCGTCTGAACTGAAGCATAAATACAACCACAAGGGATACCTTTTTTCCTAGAAATACTTGAAGCAAGAAAAAACCTAAAAATGAAGATAAGGAGAGAGAGAAAGAGAGAGAGAGTGAGAGTGAGAGGGGGAATGGAAAGAAAGCCCGTAAACAAAAGGACACCTCGAAATTTGTTAAGATTAGCACACAATTCGCACACAGTCAACGCCATCTACATCCGTCGAGATGAGATCCTGTGGCCAAGACGCTGGCGTCTGTTTAATCTAATGGCTGTCGGCTGCTATGGCAGCCTGACAAACATTGACATTTTCTGTTATGTAATCAGACGCCCCAAGGTATGCAACAACAAAACAACAACAACAACAACAAAAAGAAACGTGTGCCCCAAAAGGAGCGCAATAAATTGTCGCATAAAAATTGATGTTTTATTTTCAGGTGCGTTCGTTGTGTGATGTTTTTCCTACTGCTTTTTATCCTCAACTTCAACTGTTGTTCTTATTCCTGTTCGTTCGTGTGTTTGTTGTTCTTCTAATACTTAGGTGCGCAAAACGTGCACAGAAAACGCAAGTTCTTGCGGTTAGCCCAAAAACCGGCAGGAAGACAAACAAAAGCCAGAAAACCAGTAGAAATAATTTGGGTTTGCTTTGTGGAGTACACGACCAGCAGATGCCCTGTAATCAGAATCTAGGTGATTACACAGAAATAGTTCTGGAGAAATATGATCATTAAATAATTTATACACAAATAATTGACTACATAAATTGGTTGCTAAGTATATTAATATGTATATTAATAATAATTAATAACCTTTTCAGCGTAGGATATCTTTGGAAGGTTTGTGAAGGAAAAGATCATGGCCAAACAAATTTACAATCATATCACTTAGTTTCTTATTTAATATTCTAAAACATCTTCAACCTAATATACCCCATTAAAGTCTCTAATGAAGTAAGTATGCCCCCGGGCAATGCCATCTCCAGAAGAGACAAATCAAATTACCATTGTATAGGTCGCAACGAGATTGTTCTAAGCCATAGACTTAACCAAAAATCTAGTCAATACTGCGTATGATTATTACGAGTATATAACCAAAAATATATAAAAGGAGTTATTTTCAGAATTCTACCGAAATATATACACAAGATGATGGTGATGATGATTCGACTGAGCATTTAGCTGGGCCATTTGTATTGAGAAGTTTCATGGCACATCTGCTAAATTAATACTTGCCACGTGTAAGGCGGCGTATACGTAACTTTAGCCCAGGCCAACGTCAAATGAAAAATGCCGAATAATCCATTACACTGTAGTACCTGGAATGGGTATTGTATTGCAGCTTCTCTCTCTCTCTTCAAACTGACAAGTGGATATTAGCATCGAAATTTGAGCCAACAATAAGCGAATGAATTCAAACTTGGCTTAACAAACCTGTTGGCCAATTGTTGTTGTTATATGACTAACGCATTTGAACCAACTACGACTTGGTTACGACTACGAGTCTATTTTCTGTCAGATTTCAACAAGTCAGATTTATTTGGAAATCCCATTACTTTATTTCAATTCCACAGAAATACTCGTGTGTATTTTCAGAAGCGGCCGAAAAATTAAATCATTTAACATGCTTCTAAGGAATTGTTTTCAAAGATTAATAATGCACAATATAATATGTCCTTTTTATACTCTTACAATGGATGTTAAACTATATTTTAGGAAATATGTGACGCCTTAAAAGAGTCAAAAGAGGAAGAACATTTCAAAGTATATTTCAAAGCAATATTCAAGCAAATATTTAAACAAAATGATATAAATGGCATAATAAATTTGAGCTAAGTCCTTGACCAAGTTTTATTCCAATCTATTGACTATTTCCAACAGTTGATATCGGAGCAATTGGCTTGAAAACTTACCTAACTTTAACAATTTCTTGAATAAGCTTTTTTTTAAGTCCCAAAATCCAAAACATATATAATAATGTTAACAAATTTTATTTAATTGTTTTAATTGTATCATACAGCTATTCTACGAAAGATCTATTCAAAATGTGTCGGAAAAAAGAAAGCATTTGAAAAATTATAATTTAAATTAAAAATAATCAAGTCATTGCTGCTAGCTTTAATATGAAAAACATTTCTATCACTAGATTTTTAGTACATTTATGATACAGTCATAGTTTCTACAGAAGAGTATACAAAGTTCGCAATGCCTTAGACTGTAATTCTATCGTGTCTGAGGTTAAAATCAATTTACACCAACTCTATCTAACTCTGTAAAAATATGGTGTTAGCAAGGTCCTGCAGCAAAAGCAACAGCTCCAGCTTCAGCTTCAGCTTCAGCTACAGCAATCAGGATACACTTCACTTGGCTTTCATTATGTATATACGAGAATCATCAAGTTTAGCCCGAAGGTGGTGGCATCATCTTTGTAGAGGCAAGTAACGAGATAGCGCGCCGGAAATTTGAGCAATGCAGCTAAATTGCGTTTAACCAAGCAAACCCCTCAGCAGGAGCACGAGCAGGAGCCCGAGCAGAAGGTCGAGCTGTCCCAAAAATCCAGATAACTTGATGCTCACCTTAACTATATACGTAAAGACAAACTAAGCGATGAAAACATAAATTTCTTGATTGCAATAGACGAAGAAGGTGACGCTGACATCGTTGGTCTCATCAGTGATGTCAACTACTTGCCACAAAAGCAAATAAAAAACCTGCTAAAAACAAGGGATTCTGACTAGTTAAAAAAAAGCACAGAAAAGAGTAAAAAAAAGGATGAGCACAGAAAATACAACAAATAGATTAACCTTTAAGGTATTGCCTTTTGGTAACTATTATTTCTCGTAAACTATTTATATATGTTTTCAATAAACTACTAATGTCAAATTCACAGATATCTATCAAATAAAAGTTACATGGACATTGAAAGAACGGCCCTTAAAGTATTTATAAACGACTTGGTCTATAATAGCATTTCTTATTCTGGAGTCTGTTCGTAAGCATCTTATCAGCTTGTAATTTCTAAATCTAAAAATTGACTATCATTTGTCAAATACTTATGAAAGTGTTCATAATTAATCGAATTTTTCATTGTATCTTAATCGGTAGAATATGATAATTGTGTGCCTATCTCATCTCCTGTTTCATTTCTTAAAAGAGACTAAGTGCAGTCAAATATAAATACATTCCCGAAAGTGGAATCTTAGATATTTTGACAAATCTATAAGGAAAACGCTAAACTTACAACACTGGCCCTCATTGTTGTCACCGCCAGCATCGTCGTCGTCGTCGTCGTCGTCGTCATCGTCTTCGTTGTCATCATTTTGATGTCTTCTCATGAACTTGTGCCATATATCACTTAAGGGTAGAGCATTTCAAAGGACAAACAGACACGCCCACGCCAAGGCAGTTAAATTGCGTCCAAACGTAACAAAGGGAACACGTGACATCTGCGGCACATAAATAAAGCACTATTGTGAATTATTACGCGTCATCATCAGCGACATCTTTGGTAACAGGTCAGTACCATTCCACCATAGAACCACCCACCACCCACTACCCACTACCCCACCTCATTCCAATCAATGTCTTGTTTATACAACTCTAATCAACGGAGAGTCTTATTCAATAACTCGTCTTTCCCCGTCTTTGGTCCACTGAAGGAACTTGGCCAACTCAATGTTGTCTACTTTTGGAGTGGGCCAAATTAAGTGCTTAAATTTCAATTAAAACTTGTGTCTCTCTCTCGATTTCAATTGAAAATTTCCTGCCATTAAGGTTAAATATCAGCGATATTTTATACTAATTAGTAGGTTGAGGTATGCATTACAGTTATTTTGGTTACGGTTGTTGGCTTTTGGAAGGGCCTTAAATTCTAATCGGATAAATTCATTTAATTAAAGAAATGTTGAAGGTCAGGAAAAAGTTTTACCTTAATCTATTATCAAAGTTGAAATTGTGTATTAAAGTATATACCATCTATACAACTACTTAAGCTTCAATTTCATTAGCAGAGCTGTTCCAAAATCCATATTCAAATTGGTTTCTATTGATTTCAGAATGTGAAGTCATTTAATAACTGAAACTGTGCAGCAGGTATAAATAAGTAAATTGAAAGTGAGTTCAGAAACTAAGCAAAATTTGAATGTGTTTTAATCGTATGATTAAATTCATTTAATAAAAGAAAGAGGAAAATTTGAATAAGAAAAAAATGTATGTCATTTAAAAACTGAAAAAATGAAATGACAAAGTTCAATTTATATACTTTAATATGCAGTAAAAAACACAAATATTAATTAATTCAAACGAAAAGTGAAATCCATAACAATACAGAGTTTCAATTTATATAAATAATATGTTGATGTTGCAGATAATATTTGAAAACATATATACAAATTAAGTGCAAGGACAGACGAGTGCACAAGGCAGCTTATAAAACAGAGGGAATTGAAAAGAATGCAATTAAGGGGACTGCACGACTAGCAGATATGCTACATAAAGTTACTTTAACATTTATTTAATCATTGCAGGAAGTCTTTTATATACATAGTTTATCTATTTGAGTATTTTTCAAGTACAGGGTATTAACTAGCAGATATTTTACAAAAAATTACTCCAACAGTTATTAAATCATTACAGGAAGTTTTTTATTTTCCTAATTTATTTATTTGATCACTCTCCAAGTACAGGGTATTGATATGTAAATCTGTTTCGGTTTCACCACATTTCCAAATGTCTGACAACAATTCAAGAGGCAGAAATTTTGTATTCCTTGAGCTCACAATACATTTGGCTGCCATTTCTCTCGATTGCTGTCTTTGATTGCAGCTGACCTACTTGCTGCCTGATTACCCACACATATAAAGCGATAGACTACCAAATACATATACATATATATACATATACTTATGGTATATGTGTACATATATACACAAAGGGAGCTCTCCATAGCATACTTTGCATAACTTAAGGCACATTCCGCATTCTTCACTTGGCAAATAACTTTGCATATTTGGTGGCGCCTTTTGCCGCATGCCTTGATTTATGTTAAATTTCCATTGCTTTGCGACTGTTGCTATTGCCACTTCGATTAATTACTGTGTGAAATGCGTACAGACTTTAATAAGTTCCAATCAAAATTAAAAAAAAAAGAAACCAAGTCTGCCACATATGACGACTGACAGATTTGTGAGAATTCTCTTGGCGCCTCCTCTAGAGAACTCACAAAGTATCACATTAATTTGTAGCTCGGTTACGAGTACTTTGCTGATCCGCAAGTCTTTCAAAGTTTTTGTTTTCCTTCGAGTTTAGTTTTAATCGCATTTGCTTGTCTCAAGTCTGAGACATTTTGACTTGATGCTGTTGTTGTTTCTGTTTCTGTTTTTGTTTTTGTTGTCTTTGTGGCGGCTTTAAATGCAAATTTAGATGAGTACGCTAAGTATTAAGAATTGCGTCAACTCTTGGCGAGTGTTTTATCAAAGCTAATGAAGCTTCTTTTCTCAGCTTGTGTATGTTGTGGAATTTATGGAAATTTTCTGAATAGATACAAATATATGCAGACCTATCATTCCTCAGTACTGAATTAACATTGGAAGTATTCGTAACAAAGCTGGAAATAGTGAAAAGTTGTATACTATCTGTAATATTACATGTTTAAGATACTTAATATTAAAAGTTCGAAAATTGCGATAGATACATATAGATATATAAAGAGAAAAACTCCTTTTCAATGTGCTTATTTATTTAAATCAATCAAGACAAATGTCATATTTCATAGATGTTTAGATAGTATTTTTACACGAACTTTAAACTTATTAATTGATATGCATTTGACAGTTTACAGCACTGCTCAGAAACAAGGCAACACTATTTACTACAAGGTTTTAGGGACTTTAAAGTCATGCTATACATATATTATGCATACTTGTACCTTCTATAAGAAAAATATGTATTAACTAATGCCTATGCTAATAAATATGCATAATGTGGTTTCTTTGAGTTATGTTTCAGAAAATTATGCTTAGTAATTTCCAGAACATGTATTACATGCACTGCTCCCAGACAGACTTCCTTTCTCTATCTCACTTGCTGTCCCTATCTGTCTCTCTATCTGTGTAAAATGCACAAACATTTCATCTGATTCCATTTTGTGATTTTACCCTAGGTACTACTTTATACATATATATGTACATCATAGTATATAAGTATACTTTCATGTATATTTCTACAATATTTTTTTTTGCTCCTTTGCTTACCTGTACTTTTGGCTAGCGTAAGCAGATCTCAAAATCAAGTCAAGCGCGCAGCGGAGCTGTCAACCGCACGAATACGCCAGGGAGAGATGGAGCAGGGAGAGATGGAGCAGGGAGTAGGGGGGAAGAAAGACACAGAGGAGTCAAGGGCTAAGGGAAGGGGAGGTAAATAGAGCTACATGGCTAAGTATATGGAGCGCATCCTAACTGCACCTGACGCACCGGCAAATACACGGGCACACACACAGATACTGGAACATCACACACACACACAGTTACACATACCCCTCAACTCAACTGAGTGTACACTGAAAAAAAAAATCATTCAAAACCTCAAGTTTTAAATTCGCTTCATTTTAAAATTGTTTCTGAGATTTAAATTGATTTTAGCATGTATTTTCAGCCTCTGTTAAATTAGTTCTTTAAGTTAGTATTTATTATTTAATTTTTAAATACAACAGATATCTGTATCAAATGGCTATAAGTCAGCCTCAAAATATTGAAAAAGTCAGACTTATTTGATTCTACCACAATATTTAAAAAAAAAAGGCTGAATCATTTAATTTGAAATACCTAATACTAGTTTAAGAGTAAATACAAGAACTACACTACAACAACAGTTAAGATTTGTTTTCCTATTTTAAGAAACTTATAGTTTTCGGTAAGAACCACTATTGTTTTTCTCAGTGTAGTGGCTCCCTTTATGGGTCTGCAGCTCTGGAGCCCTGTAGCTAATGTAGTTTACTTACGCTGAAATATTTGCTTTGCTGCATTTCTATTTCACAGATACGCACTCACACACTCACACTCACTCACACACACATTCTCACAGAAAGCTAGTCAGTTTTTATCAGCGCTGTTAAATTTGCAAACGACCTGACAGTTGACTTAACAGCTGAGTAGCTGTTGTTGTTGTTGGCCAAGATTATTGGCCAAATTGGTCGCATACAGTTTGTTAACTGACTGCAGTAATTTTCATAGATACTCGTTTTTATTTTCCCATTCCCATTCCGATTCTCCATTCCATTTTCCCCGCAGCACTTTTCAATTAGCATCGCGCGTGCCTAGAAACAACAGACAGTTGCAGTCCGTGTAAGTCCCACTTGGCCCAAAGGACAATTCTGGGTAATGTGACGGCTGTTTGCCAAAAAATTAAGATAATTACGCAGAGAGCTCAAAAAAAAATAAAGAGCAGAGAGAAGAGGAGTAACAGAAATTGTGGAGTTGCTGTCAGGATCAGCCGCAAATGGCCGTCATCATTCTTGACTACCTTTTGTTGTGCCAGGACTTATGAGAAAGGCCAAAATGTCATGTACAAAAGATAAAAAGGACACGGCGGCTAATGAAACGCCAGCAAAGCGTAATAAAAGTTCTCCAAAAGCAAAGGCCAAAAGGATTGTAAGCCACATTTCCATTTTATACATTCACCCAAACCACCCATGATAGCATTGCACCCTCACTTCATTGTTGTTGTTCTTATTATTCAGGCACAGTTGCCTTTTGTTGAATTGAAACAATTTGTCACTTTTGGCCAAGTTGCCGCTGGGCTTTGTTTCTACGAGAAAGAGACAGTGATAGGGAGAGAGAGAATATGAGTGAGAGTGAAAGGGAGTCAAAAGCTTCGGGTGGTCGCTTTTGATAATGAAATAAATAAAGAGTAAAGTTAGCAGGGGCGTAAATATGTAGTAATATTTATATAAAAGCATATAATTGTATTGTTGCTTTAATGTTAAAAAATGAATACAACAAATGTCGCCCATAATTCAGTCCTTGGGCGATGTGAAAGTGTGTGAGTACAGTTAATTTTAGAACATAATAATTGCCCTTATCCTAAAACTTTTCTAAGAAGAAGGTTTATTGTGATTATAAAATGACCAAGCTTTATTGTTAGCCGTACAGGGTACAAGGTGTTTTTTCGAGTCGTTTATAACCTACTTTTCTGATCAGTTTTGACTCCCTTTCGAGTCGTATTTTTGAAATCCTGAGCCTACATAGTCACATTTTAGACAGCACCTATCTCTTTTAAGCTTAAAAGCATTGCAGTCTCTCTCGCTTCCTCTCTGTATCTCTATCTATTACGTGTGCTCAACATATGCCCAACATATTGCATTAATGTACCTTTTATTTATATATATTTAAATAGCACTTCATGTGTACACTGTACACCACACTGACCACGTGTGAATTGAGAGTAGAGATGTGAGAGAAATAAGTGAAAAACACAAAGGGGGCCAAGTAATAAAAATCAACGCCAGTTAAATTTGATTTAAATTGTAATTTCATTTGCATAAGTTATGCGCTGGGCATTACATTACATTAATGTAGATGGCCAGATGGCCACTTGGCTTAAATGAAATCAATTTAAATTGTTGCCAATTCACGTAATCAAAATGCCAAAACCAATTCATTTTTTTCCGGTAGCGGGTCCTGCTTTTAGCCAAATCTCAAAGCACCGTTTCAAACAAAACAAAAAAATAAAAGAAATCCAAGAAAAACACAGAAGAGCAACAACTACAAAAACAAATGCATATACACACATATAAGATACTCAGGTTGTTGACGTACTTAAACCCGCTGGTGAGCTGCTTTATGATAAGCCCAAGGATTCGAGGGCCAAGTGGCCGTTTGATCTGTTGCCCCTTTTTCGATTTGCAGCCGTTGGCCAAATCGGCCTAAATGTCTAACGTAACAGGAAATAAATTCTCAACAGCCTTTTGTGCCAAGCTCTGATGCTCCACCTGCAACCTTCCACCTGATATCTGCGCCCTGCCACATGCCCCCTGCCCCCTGCCACCTGCCCTCCTACAAACCTGCCACGCCCTCTCTGTGGAGTATAGTATTTACTGAACTTGTGCTTGACCAAAGACTGGCAAAATGTTTGCTTAAATGCGGTCATCTGACCAGGCTTATTGCAGTTCCAGTTACCCTTTCAAAAGTATATTCACTAGGTCATCATTATTGTAACTAGTGCTTAGTATTATAAACTAACCTTGTAATAAATAAATAAATAATATAACTGTAAGCAATGCTTGCAAGTGTCAAAGTATTGTTGATGGATTTCATAAAATTTCAAATATAGTATATTAAATAAATTTGTTTATTGTAAAATATATACTTTACTGTACTAAAGTTATAGAAGTCCTTTTTGTTGACTAACAGAAAAATATTCTAGTTAATATTCTTGATATTGTAATAATCTTATGGCAGCAGACTTTGTTTTCAAAAGCAATTGCCATAAAAATTGCTACAGATTTATGAAACACAAAAGAAAAGAAAATTTATTTTTAAAATATATTAAAAATACTTAGGGCTTCTTACCTGAAATCAGATCAGTAATAAGAATGTCTACATAATATGTACTACATATATAGTAAGTATAGTCGACTAAGGAATATCCGGTTACCGAGCTTTGGACACCGTTGAGTTCTAATTTTTCTTTAAACATATTTAGCTAATTTAGAGTATATGGGCTTCGCATATGCTTCGATTATTAGTAAGTTCTTTTTACGTAGTTTATTTTCATGTACTTCAAGTGCGGGGCAAGAGTTGTTGCTGCTCTTGCTGCTGCTTTGTTGTTGTGCATTGTAGTGTTCATGTCTGAGGCAACTCTGCTTCAAATGCAACATTTCACCGGAAAGCAGCGGAAGGGCTTTTATATGCCAGGCTACTTCCGGTCTATAGAAATCTAAAGCATTTACTAGAGTTGTTTTTCTTGTTGTTGTTGTCGTTGTCGTTGTCGTTGTCGTTGTCGTTGTCGTTGTTGTTGTTGGTAGTGTTGTTGTTGGTCTTGCCTCAAGTGGCTGAATAGCTGGATGGCTCAAGGGTTTGGTTGACTGACTGCTAGGGAGTTAACAATGGCTGCCTATGCGCCTATGCATATGCTATATATTTTTGAGAGCAGTCAGGCAGGCGCTAACAAAGTGTTGTTCCAGGCAGCGCCCTTAAACTTGGCAAATTCACTTTAACAAATAGCCCCTCCAATAGGCAATATCATAAAGCTCTTCAAATTATTCTTTCAATGCAATTTCAATAACAATTCACATGCAATTTTTTAAAGTTTTCGTATAGTTCAAAGTGTGCCTTGAGAAAGTTTGTGTAATTTACAGTTCATTGCTCAAAAGAATTCTATAGACTTAAGGATATATCGATTTAAGAGCTAAAGGGGCATGAAGGAGCCTAATAGGAGCATAAATTGATAACAAAATATGAAAGATCCGAAACAAGTAAGACGCTTAAAACAAAACCAAATGCAGCACCAATGAGGCATGTGAGGGAGGAGTTGTAAGTAAGTTTGAATATTCACTAGATGCCAAACTAGTTTTTACTAACTTTCACAGATAAACGCAACGTTCTCTTCTCTTCTTTTAAAGATTTCCCAGAGCTCTTGTAATGATTTTTAACTTACAAGATGCCGTATAGCAAAAGGTAACAATCAAAAACCTGTATTCAAATGAAAAGAACTGTAATTTGAAGATTTTATACTTTAAATAGAGGCCACGATGAAATCAACAAGAACAGGAGTAGGCCCAAACTCAACCTGGTGGCGTTTTCGTTAGATGTACACGGGGTAAACAAGGAGCAGCATGTCGACCTCAAAGCCTCAGAGATAAAGCGTAAAAGCGAAAAATAAGTCAAGGGGAAAAAAACGCAGGTTAATGGATTTCTCTTGTGATATTTGACTTGAGACAGAGGGCGCTGACCCAACCACAATTCGGACCACTTTTATGCGTCTCTATATAAATACACAGTATTTTTAACCTTAATACGACTCTTATTTTATTTTCACTCTTTACGCTGTGCTGGATTTCTCAAGTGAAAAAGTTTACATTTATTATCAAGATGTATGCAGTAAGAAGAGGAAGGCAGAGGCGATGCCTTGTTTGGAGGGACGACAAACAACACATTACGTTTAATTGAATGTTGCGGTTGTCGCTTGTCGTCGACACGACAGTGGCCAAAAGAGATACAGAGAGAGTCAGGTAGAGGACAGGGCCTAAAGTTCTTGGCCAAGGCTAAGGATTGGGCTTTTGTGTTTGCCGGGCACGCGCCTAAGAAGAACAAAAATTATAATGTAGTGTAAATATTTAATGATGATGTGACTTTAGATTATGTTGCCGTCACGTGGTTGCTGTTAAACGTGCCGAATTCGTTTGGTCCGTACTTGGCCAATTCAATGAACTGTAAATGTCGCCGGCCGTTTCAGCTTTCAGTAGGCCGAAAAATCTTTCACGTGTACCAAATGCAACAAAATAAAAGCATTCAAGTAATAACTTATTTGTATGTGTCACCTGGCAAAGCGTACAAGCCATTGAGCCGCAGACAAAGATAATAAAAACGAAATGTAATTTATATTCTACTTTACTGGGCATAAAAGTGAAAGCAGTGCATATTTTACTCAAAGTTTCTCATAAGTAGAGGCATTTTTAACGTAATTCATGCTCGAACAAAGTTTATGATAGCAATTTCAAATAAAAAAGAACGCGCGCGTAGCACGCTGGCGCCATCTGTGATGGGCCTTGACAACATAGGCAGAGTAACATAGCAAACAGCTCTCAGTTGGCAACGCTAGCGATTAAATGTACCCTTTTGAAATTTAAACTAAATTTTAATTACAAATTAGATGATAAGGGTTTACCTTTTTAAAGATAAAACTAATTAATTTTAATTTTCTAAATACGCCACCTATTGCTTTGCTTTAAAAGCAGATTCTTATCGACAATCATCACTGTCTTTCGACAGGGTGCTTCGTCGATTCATGATAGAGAAAATTGTACGTCATGTGATTGTGGATTCTTTTTTTTCGCACGAAGCAGTCACCTGTCGGCCGAGAAAAATACAATTACGCCTGCAATTTGGTAAATAGCACTTGAAATTTTAACAAAATTGCATTTTCAATATCGTTTTTCAACAATAGCCAGACAAAAAAACGTGCAAGATGGCGCCTAAAATACGCACAGTCGTAACACAAACATTTCTATGGCTGTTCCTTGCCGTGGCCACCATCCTTATCCTGTACTTTGTTATGACGGGCAAGGGTGAGCGCGTAAGTGTCGGCTGGTTCCTGTCCACATCGAGTCCCTATATGTGGGCCTGTCTGGGCATTGGACTCTCGGTGTCTCTGTCTGTTGTTGGCGCTGCCCTTGGCATACATACGACAGGCACAAGCATTGTGGGCGGTGGCGTTAAAGCCCCACGCATTAAGACTAAGAATTTGATTTCCGTCATTTTCTGCGAAGCTGTCGCTATCTATGGCCTTATTACTGCAATTGTGCTCTCTGGTCAGCTGGAACAGTTCAAAATGGAATCGGCTCTCGCCAACGTGAACGTGATGAACCAGAATTGGTTCTCAGGCTATCTGATCTTCGGTGCTGGCCTTGCCGTTGGCCTGGTCAACTTGTTCTGCGGTATTGCCGTTGGAATTGTTGGCTCTGGAGCCGCGCTTTCGGATGCTGCCAATGCTGCCCTCTTTGTCAAAATTCTGATTGTCGAGATTTTCGGATCAGCTATCGGTCTCTTTGGTCTGATTGTGGGTATCTACATGACTTCAAAGGCTAAGATGGGTGATAAGGATTAAATTCAATCGCACTGTAAGTGTTTGTTTATAATCAATACCAATACGTAACAATTAATTAAGCTTTTGCAGTATTTTATGTGTCACGCGCCTCATCCAAATAGCAACAACAACAACAAGAATAACAATCAGTCATCAAGTCATTCCGACATACAAAAAAAGAAACAAAAACACAACAAAATCTGTGTTTTTATTTTTGGAAATTAGAACTCGTTTGTATGCAGTTACAGTTTCCCGCCCGCTACGATCAGGATATAACATAGGACTTCAGTTACTTATTAAGTTTAAAAGTTTAATTGTATAATTTTTACGCCTCGCGCATTTCGTCAATTATTATCAGCATCAATTAACAATTGTGCGTTTAATGTGCGTCGTGTAAGAATTGTTTTCAATATGTTTTCTTAAATTGTTTATTTAAGCGAAAGACAAGTGTGTGTGTGTTTATTATCGATATGTAGTTATGGTAGTTTTTAATATTATTTGTTTAATTTTGGCACTTGTATTTCGAAAACAAAAAAAATGTATTATATTAACTACAACTACAAATAATAAATATAAAACCTGTATATTTTATGCTCTGTTAATGCAGAAGTTATAGAAATTACTCGCTACATTATTATTACATATTATAGAAAGTATTCCATATTACAAGTAATAAATACAATGTGTTTTGTTTAACAAACCCCCTCTAAATGATTGATCCGTTCCTACGCCTATAAGAATATAAAACAATACGAGTGATATTGACAATCGTAACTTACATTTATTTCGAAACTAACTTTTGACCTTGTTAATTATTATAGCAATGTTCAGTGCAGTTTCTAAGATAGTGTCAAGTTATTTATCAGAGCACTGCAGTGCACTGGGAAGTTTATTTGAAAATTATGAAAATAGCAGCGGGCAGCGGGAATTCCGCCATTTTTTTAAAATGTTTTGGTTTTTGAAAATGAGGACATTTTTTATACATTTTAGCTTTTTTCTGTCATTATTCCTGTCAAGAACAGCTTTTTTCCCTTCACAAAAGTGGCAGCACTGGCGGGAATACCTCAAACGTATTCTGGATAGCTCCTAGAGGAAGGTTGCCACACTCCTCGACCTTCAAAAGTGATTTATCTAAAATAGAGTCACACTGGAAGCTTTTAGATTCCTTCATTCCATCTTCGAATTTAAACTGTTCGGTTGCAATTTTCAGAGCGAAAAAAATCTAAGAAAAAACATGTCTGACTTTGGCGATTTTCCACGTGAATATAATAATGCCGATCCAGAGCAGCAGGATCACGTTGGGCAAAACGAGGAAGATATTTGGCTAGAGAATGATTCCGCTACATTCAATGAAAAGGCAGAGGCCGCCATTGAATGGCCAGAAATAAAATTATTTGGTTGTTGGAACTGCGATGAAATTACCATTAGTGACATTTCATTGCAAGACTATATTGCTGTGAAGGAGAAATTCGCACGCTATTTGCCGCACTCGGCGGGACGTTATGCCGCCAAGCGTTTTCGCAAGGCGCAGTGTCCCATTGTGGAGCGTTTGACTTGTGGATTAATGATGAAGGGACGCAGCAATGGCAAAAAACTTCTTGCCTTACGCATTGTGAAGCATGCTTTTGAGATAATTTATTTGCTCACCGGCGAGAATCCACTACAGGTCACGGTGAATGCTATTGTGAATGCTGGTCCACGTGAGGATTCAACTCGCATTGGTCGCGCTGGAACTGTGCGTCGTCAGGCTGTTGATGTTTCACCGTTGCGTCGCGTCAACCAAGTAAGTTTCACGCTAGACTCACATTACACTTTTTACTTTTATTTACACTAAATATTTACATTCATTCATCAGGCTATTTGGCTGATTTGCTCTGGCACTCGTGAGGCCGCATTTCGCAACCTTAAAACTGTTGCCGAGTGTCTGGCGGATGAGATAATTAATGCTGCCAAGGGCTCATCCAACTCCTATGCCATCAAGAAGAAGGATGAACTGGAGCGCGTGGCCAAGTCTAATCGTTAAACCTAAAAAGCGTATTCATTGAAAGAAATAAATCATATTTTGCTTCAATTTATTTGCAAGCGTTTTCTTTAAAGTAACTGTAAATTGAGCGTTAGGTTTTGAAGTCATTGTGCGATAGGTTGGCAGCACCAAATGATTAATTACGTCACAGTAGGCAAATGGCGTTAAAACTTGAACTATCTATTTTTTTTAACAACTACAATCAGTTTCAGAAACAGTTGGAAGAGAATATAAGGTAGAATTATTTGTTTGACCTGTCACTTTTTTAAAAAGAGGAATCAAATTGTTGACATCTGTTCATTTTGTAGACGTTTTCAAAGTAAAACATAAGAAAAGAAAAAAATGGGTTACATTGCCATTATTCTTAGCTTTATTGGATTAATTTCCTTTGCGAGTTTCTCCTATATATTGGGTCTGGTCATGACGGGCCAGGGAGAGCGTGCCGGACTTAGCTGGTTTCTATACACCACGAATCCGCAGATGTGGGCAGGACTTGGTGTAGGACTAGCTGTCTCCTTGTCTGTTGTGGGAGCTGCCATGGGCATATATACGACCGGGACTAGTATTGTTGGAGGAGGAGTGCGTTCACCACGGATCAAAACCAAGAATCTGATATCGGTCATATTTTGTGAAGCGGTTGCGATATACGGACTGATCAGTGCTATTGTATTCTCGGGTCGTCTGCAGTCTTATGTGATGCATCGGGTTATCAACAACCGTCAGCATATAACGAGAAATATGTTTACGGGATTTGCAATCTTTGGTGCAGGATTAACGGTGGGCCTCGTCAATTTGAGCTGTGGCATTTGCGTGGGAATCGTAGGATCAGGAGCTGCTTTATCAGATGCCGCAAATTCGGCATTATTTGTCAAGATTCTGATTGTGGAAATATTCGGATCAGCTATTGGACTATTTGGATTGATTGTCGGCATTTACATGACCGCCAATGCAGAAATGGAAAACTAATTGAGTTTACAATTTGTGAAAACTTATTTTAATAGCAACTACAATTAACATAGAATTTAATTATTTTATTCGTCCTCGCTATCATCGCTGTTGTTTTTTGCGGCATCGCTGCCCTCCTGTTCATCCTCCTCGTCCCAGTGCTTGATTTTCTTGTTGGTCATAAAGTCCTCTCGCAGCACATTCCATTCGGACTTCTTTTTGCTGACAGATCCAGCGGGCATTTCATCATCATCATCATCATCTGTGGCCTCTTCATCATCGTCAGAGTCCGATTCTTGTTCCTCTTTCTTGACCGCATTGTCTATGACTGCAGACTTGGCACGTTTGCCGCTCATCAAAACGTCCAGGAACTTGCGTTTGTCAATATTATTGAGCACCGCATCCTGGCGACTGTCCAGCGGTCCTGCATCCTCCAGCTGCTGTTTAATATCCTTCTGTTGAATGCGTACTGCATTAAAGAACTGAACTGTGCCCCTTGTTGCCACCTTGCGTAGACTCCTCTCTCGGTCAATGTCCCTAAAACTGGGCTTCACCCTCAACTGCAGAGGTACGTTTTTTCGCTGATTCCTCGTGAGCTGTGCATCCAGTGCTGATTCCTCAGGTTTAACATCATTATCTGACTCCTCCTTCACTTCGGCGCCCTCGATCTCAAAGTCGTAGTCTTTTTTGGCTTTACCGTTCTGTGCGTTTGGTCCTTTGATTTTCTTGGCACGCGACAGCACAGTTTTGTTTTGCGTCTCTGGTTTTGTCGTCTGCAGCACCTTGAGAATTGAGTTTGCCCAGCCCGAATTGCCTTCGTTACCTTCGCCGCTGGCATCGCTGGCCTCATTCTCATCTGAACTCTCTGCAGCCGTTGGCGGCGACTTCTTGGCACGTTTGGCAGACAGCAGCGCCATAATATTTTATTTAATTTAATTGAAATGCAAAATAAACAAGTGCACTTTCGTTTAAGCACGTGTGTTCGATAACAACAGCGAATCTCAATTTTTGGCGCTCAGCTGTTTTGCGTTAAGCAGTGTTGAGCAGTGTCAAAAGACAATATCCAATATCTATCCATGTATCGATATTTCTTCACATACGTACGCGCAAATTTAAATAACATTTAAAACGAAAACAAATTGAGGAAAACAGACTAAATTTAGATAAATCAATTTAATTAAATAAGCCGATTATTTTAGCAAATGTTTGGTGCTTGTAATTTTAATTTTTTTAAAAAATAAAATGCCTTTTTAATGTTATTCATAAAAATTGTTAACTTTATTTGGCAATTACTTGCTGTAAGTCTTCCAAGGCTGTCGAAAAATCCTTTAGAGAGCTGGCAGGCTGTTGACCAACAGGAATGTTATTTAATTGCTTAATAAAAATTGCAATAAACTGCTGCACCAGCTGTAAAAGAAACGGTTGGAAATCATTCAACTTCAGTAGGACTAATCGAATGTTAATACTAACTAACCTGGACAATAGGTTTGGGCTTGTTATGCACGACAAGACATTCAAGAAGGACAGCTACAAATTTGGTGAGAAATTCACGTAAATGGACGTTTAATGCGGGTAGAGGAATGGGGACTATATGCACAAGATAGCAACGTTGCATTGCACTTAACATTTGCGTGCAGACATCTGGACTTTGCAATAGTTTCTCGGACTCCAGAACAAGCATTTGCAGGATTCCCTTGGCCCATCGATAATTTGTGCAGACATTAAGGGAGGAACAAACTTCTTGACAGGCTGCCATTTGATCGGACTGTGAGAAATCATTGGACAAGACTTCCTTGACTTCACTTCGATTTATAGCAAAGTAATAGCCCAGTTGTGTGATGATTTGCAGCAGGCGAATTGACAATTGTGCATTGGAAGACAACGTGACATTGTGTATAAGGCGCTCCAGCATGTCGTCGCATTGATTCCACTGAAAAAGTCAGTGATTAAAAAATTATACAAATTTCTATATCCCATATACATACTGCGAAGGAATCCAGTTCAATAAAAAGATCCAAACACTGGCATAGACAATTCCAAACAGCCACTGTAATGTCTTCAGAGTCCATAGTGTATGCATCCCGAAAGAGATTCTCATAGATAACACCGTGTATATTCAGTTGCTGAATATCAGCAGGGTGCTGTAAGAGAGTAATGTGAGAAGTATATAAATTTATACTTATTTTCTGATAAAAGTAGATTAATCTTACGCTATGGCTCAACATTCTTGAGAAGATTCGCACGCCAAGTTGCTTATAATCTGACTGATAGCATTCCCTTACATTCAGGCCCATAGCCAAGCTAAATGTTAACCTTTTATTGGACATTTTATTATCATTAGCGTAGTAATACTGCAATAAGAGTAAGTTTTATAAAAATCAACAGAAATTGCATGTTAAATACCTCCAAATATCTGACAAAACCATGTACCGCACCTAGCTGTTTCTTCCAGCAGTCCTTATGCAGCTTCTGCTCATAGTAGGTAAAAATGTAATTTTCCTCGGCGGTTTGGCAGATAGATGTAAGTTTTCTCAGCACTTGGTTGGCATTTTGTAGCAAGGATTCAGTTCCATCCAGCTGGTAAATCGTTGGCGTTGCTGTCAACTCACAAAGCAACAATACAAGCTGTGCATGTAGCTTAAAAAAGATGTAAGATGTTTGTTAGTCAGCTTAAGCAATGACAAATATTTTAGATTAAACAAACCTCATGATATGCTGTATTCGAAAGTATTTCCTCGTGTTGTTGTAGAAGATCGTACAACCTAGGAAGTTCTTGGCGTAGCAGGGAATGATAGCTTTCGAAATGTGCCGGCAGCAGTTGTACTTCATCCAGATCTTGTTTTAGGGCAGGAAGCATGCACAACTTCACCAGATCAGAAATTAATGCCAGCTCTCGGTCATTCATTTTGTAAAAACAACCTAAAGTTCGATTTCAAAACATTTAGCAAGAATGAAGTTATCGATAGAAGCTTCCGACAGCTGTTTGTCAGTGTTGAAAGGGGGAGGGTTAATTTGTAATCAAAAACTACAAAAAAGCGTGTATCGATTAGAATATTATCGTTATAAAAAATATATTGTCACGAAACGACAGAGCAGATGGATGTTTTTTAATTGCAAATTCGTAAATTAGTGTATTAAAAGCTACAGGAACAAAAAAATGTTAAAGTTAAAACTTGCGGCTTTGGGTCATCCAACGCCCAGCGATGTGGCATGGAGCAGTGAGTACTAAATACGAAGAATCTCTTTCCTTGTAATACCGGCATGCCATTTTTTCACATAGACCGCAAAGAATTTGCAAGCACTATACTTTGGTTGGAAGATCAAAAGATTCGTCTGTATACCATAGAGGATCGTGACAAATTGCGCCAACTAGATGATATGAAGTTGTGGGAAGAGGCCTACAAACAATACTGTATTGACCTGAATATGCCACCATATGAAACACAATTGGAGCAGCTCACCTGGATCATAGGGCATGCAACGCGTCTGGAATATCTAGATGATCCTGCTCAATACGAATCGAATAACGTTCAAGAGCAAAAGAACAATGGCATACAAACGCAGCAAAAAGTTCAAACCATTTTTGATGGCAAGATAAATGGTAAGTAGAGAGTTGAAAAGCAGGAAAGTTTAAAGTAAAATATTTTATTTAGTTCAAGACAAAGAATTCATTGCGGGTGTGCGCACGCTTGCCTCAAAACTAAAGGTGCCGCATCATCCAAACCATTTGCTTCAATTGGAGGCCGTGGCACGCATCGTACACGAACGTCTTTCTTCGGCTGCCAAGGATCGAACACCAATTGTCGGGACCCCTTTCCCATTTGATAAGGGCAACGATGTGGTCTCTTCCAACGACCCAATGCTAGATTATCCCATGCGTATCCTGCGACTGTTGCAAATACAAAGCCTACGTCAGCTTCAAACTCGCATTAATGAAACGATTGTCGCTGTTCAGAGTCTGACTGCCAATCCAAAGACTGATACAAAGCTGGGAAAGGTTGGACGCTAATCTTAAATATAAACATGTTGTCCACATTATTGTATTGAACAAACTAAATTTAATAATACGAATACAACTATTATTATTAATTAACTTCCGCGTCTAAAGAATGGGTGATCCCCAGAGGGTTTCCCCTGTTTGTTGTCGACAGGCTCTGCCTTTGCCTTCAAGAAATTTGCATCGGCCAAACGTGCGACTCCAAGTAAGCCAGCAACTGTGAGGTAAGAGTGTGTCAAGTGAAATTATTTAAAGATTTTCCCTTGCATTCATTCTACGCACCTGCTGCAATGCTTTTCATTGTGTAGTTTTCCAAAGGCGATTGCCGGCGTTTCGCTTGCGCCAGAATAAAGGCTCCGATGCCGATCATGCCAAATCCGCTTATAAGTCGGCAGGCAAAACAATCAGCGGCCTCCGAGACATTATCGCGATACCAAGCAGATAGTTTACCAATCATTTTGTCCGCAGTGAACGGAGTTGTCTTATTTACTTGAGTTTAGTGTTTATTGTTGTGTATATTTTTTGGACGTTTGATCAAACGTAACTAGTAAGGGGATTGTTGAATAAGTTGATATATCGATAGCTACTTTTCCAACACTAAACAAAAATGTATCAGAAATTATACCAAAATATATACCAACAGTATTTACTACAGATGTGACGTCACAATAGAAATTCATTGTTGCTATAAAGATTAATCGGCAGGCCACCACATTTAATGGACCACAATTGCCGACCACCACACTCTCTGCAGTGAAACAATCGCAGAGCAAAAATACAAACACGAGTGGAAAGAAATCTATAATTTAAATGTTTCAAGTAGCTAATTAACTCCGTCTCAAATTAGAAAAAGTGTAAGTTTCTATGCTCATTCGACTTAGCTAAGTTTTAAGCGTAAGCATTATGTAAAATCATAGGGTAATGCATTTGAAAATTAATGCCGAAAATGAAAGAAAAATTGCCGACGCGACAACGCTACACACACACATGCAGGCGGTTGATTGTCACACACTCACACACACACGTATACAACACTAGCTTGCAAATGGCGGATGGTCCCAACAGCAAAAAACTGCATACATGGACCGTGTGTGTGAGTGTGTGCTTTAAGGCAGAAATACTGCTCTGTGATTTCAATGTGAAAATGTTGTAAAATTGTTGACGTTGCAAGAAGTTGGAAGTGTGGAAAAAAAAATAGCAACGGTAATTGCATAAAGTAAAAGCAGGTCTGTCCCAACGTATGTGTATGTGTTAAGTGCAGTGCATATGTTGTTTTTTGCGCGACAACAACAACAACATGAACGACGCCCTTTTGTCTTGAGCTTTGCGTACGTCGCCCTTTTGCATGGATCTCTGTCGAAAATCCCCACCCCCGCTCTCAAGCAAGCCATCACTTCGGATTGTATGTGCATGTGTATGTATGGTGTGTGTGTGTGTATATGTGTTGGTGGTTGGCTGTGCTCCACATCCAATCAGACGAAGACAAACAGCCGCACATAGAAAAATCGGGTTTAGGTCACTTGGCAGGCATGTATGCTTTTACAAATGCTTATTCTTATTGGCCCAGTCTCGCCAATTAGCTGCCTAATAAGCCACGTTGAATATTTTTCTTTTTTTCTACATACTTTCACTAGTTGCAAATGAATTAAATGCCATTCAACTGCAAATATAATAAACAACATCAACAAATAGATCAATAAAGCTGTAGTGGAGCAAGCTCAGCAGTGGGAGACCCTGTACTTATGGGAAAGAGAGAAAATTGGTAAAACACAATTGGTAGTGTAAGATGAAAAGCACACATACCGCCATGGCTATATCGACTCGGCTGTTGATGGTGATCAAGAATATAACTACTACTAACTTAGTAATCCCTTTGTATACAGGGTCTAAATATAGTCTTTTTTTCGTATATTATTATTTCTTTTGCACGCCAATTATTTGATTTGCCAAGAACTTGTATGTGGCGCTGTCTAAATTGCCCTCGCTCATATATCTTGTCTGCCCCATCTGAATTTTGTGCTTTTGCTTTGCCTTTGTTGCGATTTTATCAAACAAGAAATAAACATAATTGATGTGCTGGCCTCTATTGTTGCTCTCAAATACACTTGTCTGTCGATGTAAGTGTGCGTGTGTATATGCTCTTGTGTCGGGCATTTCTTTTGACATTTACACATAGCTGCTAGAGTAGAGCAGACACATGCCCTGCCCTCCCTCTCCTTCCGCTGCCACTCAGTCGCAAAGTCGTCTCTCAGTTAAGCTCTTATCAACAACTACACATGCATATATGTACAAATGAGAGCACAACGGATAGAGTGCAATTCAGTTTGCATATAACTAGACGAAACAGAAGCCCAATAAATAATGAATGTAGTTTTCATTCATGCGATAAGTGCCGGAATCATTATTGATAATACTAACGGCTCGTGTACGTCAACAATCAATAATCATTAATAGAAATCAAATGTTTTCAATTGCCTTTCTATGTTTGTGTGTGTGTTTGTATGAATATTGAGTGAGTCATTGTAAAATGCGACATTCCTTAAGTCAACTTAAAAAAAGTAGAAGCAGGAGTACCGCTGATGCTCCCACGCAACTAACAAAATCGCACGCTCTCTTTAATTGAGCGCATTTGAAAAACATTGCATGTTGCATAAACATAAATAAATAAAGCAGAGAACTTTCTAAAATTAACACATGCCTGCTTGTGGCCTCACTATCAAAAATAGAAGAAGCAAAATTGCATTTATGAATAACATAAAAAACAGCGACAACAAAAATAATACAGAGAGTAGCAAAAAACATTGAATGAGTGTATAACTGAGTGAGAGAGTGGCGAGCCGAAATTGAGTGAGTGAGAAATTTGAAATTCACCGTAACGACGAACGTCAGCGTAGACTGCGCGCCTGCGCCCGCGTTTCTTCTAGTTTTATTTATTTTTTTAATAAAAACAATTATCTTTTTTTTGAAAACCGTCTTGTCTGTTAGCGGAACAATATAAGTCACCGCGTATTTAAAGCAGATACGCATATTCTTATGGTCCTGGTCACTCTCACTCATTTCCAATTTACCGTTATTTTATTTACTTCTTCTTCTTACATTCCGCAACGCCGCTCTTCCGGTTGATGACCTTTCTTTATCGGCTTTTATTTGTAGTTTTGTCTTCTTTATGGCTGCCGCTTTACGCACGAAGTGGAAGAGGAGATGTTGCCTTTGTTTGGTTGTCTTATATTTAGCACAGAGCTGTTAAATGTTTACGCCCGAAATCATTAAGACTTGCAAGTGTCGACGTCATTTCATTACCACTCTGGCTATCGCTATCGAAACGTTTCGTATTGTTTCTAATGTCAAATCATTATCACTTTGCACAGTGACACTTGACTTCATAGTGAAGTCATCAAAATTCACTTGAATTTTATGTGCGCAAATGTTAAATATTCGCAGATAGTAGAAACACGGCTGTCGCTTAGTGAAAATAGTTTGTACCATACTTAAAGGAAAATGTACCATTTTCTAAAAAGGAGGTATCAAAATAAACTTAAAGCTTAATTATTTATATTTGTAGTTCAAATGTATAGACTCATTTAATTACTTATACAAAAATTAATCAATTTGTTTAAAAGAGATTCAATGTACCAACAACAAAAGTGTACCAGTTTTGCCAAAAGTGTTCCAAATGTAACAACCGTTAATAGGAATGCAGATAGAAAGTAAAAATAGATAAGAGTTTACAAATACACATATTTGATATTTAATTAGAGACTCGTAAAAGTATCATAAAAAAGAAAAGTATTATTAAACTCAAGCATCTGAAATTCTTTAGCCAAATAGTCATACAAAATACCTGAGTCAGCTACAAGCTAGGCAGAAAAAACATGACGCTGATTCGAGCCAGTTGTTGGCTCAGCGAGAGCAACAACCTTGAATTGAATTTGCAATTTGTGAATTCTTCAACGAGCGCCAACGCAGTCAAGAAGAAGAAGAAGAAGCCAGCAAGCAAAGTTTATGGAGCCCATTTGATATTTCAAGTTCTAACTGTATGCGGCAAAAATTTGTGTGAGCACCAGAGAGAGAGTAAGAGATAGAGAGTGAACAAGAGAACAGGAGAGCCGAACTGAGCTGAGCTTTAAGCGTTAGCTTCGCTGTTTCGTTTGCCAGCCGTCGCCACCTAGTGTCATTCGTACTGTGTCCAGTTAGCGCTCCGCACAAGAGACGTTGAAGCGCTGTTTGAAAAAGAAAAAGAAGAAACACAGAAGAAGAGATAAAAAGATTCAACAAAATTGCCTTCAGTGAGTGCTTTTCAACATTTGCATACGTGTGCGTCAGAAAGTGATATTTATTTCTGTCTTTTATGGGAATTTCCTGTTAGATTTGCAATTCATATATGGTGTATTTGAATGTAAGCAGTTTGTTTCGCTGGTATCCGCTCCAACTTGACTTCATAAATATAAAACTTTCTTTGCTGAATGGAAGAACAAGTTGTTTGCTTTTTTGACTTTTTCGTTTTCGCTTGCAAAGTTTTTGGCAATCGATAGACAATACAGACATATATCTATCGATGGCAATCATCAATCCTTGTCTGGAACATTCCAACACTGATCACTGCGAAATGCGTGTGTGAGCGACAAAATTGAATTTGTAAAGAAACAAAGTGGTTTAAAGTGCAACTTCCAATAAGAATTACGAAACGAAAGTATAATAAATAACACGATATCAACAAGTACATATTTATATTTACAACACGTCAAACAACAATAATGATAACAAATGTACCATTTTAGTACCGTTCACCGGCCGGCAAACTGATAAGCACGTACCAAGCTCATTCTTTCACACACACATACACACATGCATGAACTATTCGAGTGAATAACAATTATAATTGCGTTTGATTGTTAATGTCGTTGATCTTGCTTAATTTGTTGTACAACGTCAACAGATTCTCCGTTCACTAATTGTAAAGACACACGTCATCGGTAATACCAAAAAATAAAAAAATAAAATCTTGTCTAAGTGCTGATAATGTGCACAAAGAAAAAACAATTCAACAGAAAAATGTATAAACATTTTTTGAAATTGAAGCTTGTTGCTGACTCCACTCCGGCGATATACAGTTAGTCACGAAAGTGTTTTGACACAGTAAAAATATGTACTGACTTGTATTTATTTTAAAATATAGTTAAACCCAATAGATCGATAACTATACTAACACAATTAAAACACGACATAAAAAACCAAATAAATATGAATTTTGTGAACATTTTTTAAATTTTGTCAAAGCATTTTCTTGGTTAACTGTATGTTGAACATTTGACATGCCTCACACCCAGAATGTTGAAATTTTAACTAAAATCTTATTGAAATTCGCAAATTATCAGATTTCGGAGAATTTCATATAAAAAGATATCGTTCTTATTCTTTGAAAGATCTTGTCTTCTTTACTGTTTTAACCAAGGATTGCAAGTAAGATTTACGAGATAGAAAAAATCAAAATTAACTTGATAAAACCTATCTGAATGAGTAAATCTGAGATATACATACCCTTTTGTATGGAGTAATCGTTTTAACTGGAAAAAGGGCTTATAGTACATCTTATATTCGTTAAAGTTCCCGATTTTAATTCTTGTCTTTATCACACTTTTACAGTAACCCACACTCGCAAACGAAAAAGGAATAATATCGACTGCCGTCGGCAAAGTATGCAAATATGGATTTCCACATACTGATTGTCATTGGTTGTGTGTTCAGCGCTTCGTTGTTGTCCTTCCTGTTCATCAACAAGATCTTTAGGCGCAAGACCTTCGAGGAGGTTGTTGCCGAGAAGCGTGCTCTCAGTGCCAATTTGTATGCTCAGAATAAAACTGGAGGTAATACAACCTCCCAGCGAAAGCCCAAGAAGAAGGAGCTAAAGCGCGAGAAGAAGCAACGTCAGCGTGAGCAGCAAAAGGATAATGCCGGTAACAATGAACACGACGAACAAGAGGATTTCTCTGATGGCCAGTCTGAGGAGCAGGAGGATACTCCTCAACCCGGTTTGTCCAAGCAGCATGTTGAATTCGAACCGGATCCAGAGGTGATGACCGAACAGCATCGTCGTCCCAGCAATGCCGAGAAGGAGAACCAGGCCAACAACAACAATAACAATAACAACAGCAACAAAAAGGGCAAGAAGGATAAACGCAATGGAGGAGCTGGTCCCAAGGCAGCTACTGTGGGCATTCTGGTCAACAAGAACGAACCCATTCCCGTAAAGCAGACGCCTACGGAGGAAACTCCTGTGTTGAACAACTTCGAAGTGCGTCCACCCAAGGATGTGATTGAGTTGAAGAAATTGGAGCAAAAGGAACGCAAAGAGGACAACAACAAGCAGCAAAAGGAACAAAAGAAGAATGGTGGAGGAGGAGCTGCCAAGAAGGAGAAACCCGCAGCTGCTGCAGTAGCCCTAATCAGTGCAGCCATGGAACAGCCCGTTGAGGTGCCACATGTACCTAAACAACAGGTGCTGAAGCAGCAACAACAGTTGAGTGGCTCCCCCAAATTGCAAAACCACAATGTGAACAACAAGGCCAAACAACAGGTCAATAAGAAGCAAAAGGATACCACTTTGGCTGCCAAGGATCTTGTTCAGGCACTTGATAAGCTTGCCGAGCATCAGACAATTGGTGTATCTGAACTAATGAATGTATTTTCACGTGCCGAACTCAATCGTTCCGAGATTCAAATACTCATTGATTATCTGTTGAATAAACAGCAGGATATGCCCGCAAATCATGGTGATTGGTCGGATGACATATGCCAGAAGCTAAAGCGTCAACTGGAGGAAAAGGAGAAGCAACTGTCCGAGGAGCAAGAGGCATCAGTTGGTCTTCAGGCCAAGATGCGTGAGCTACGTCAAGAGATCAACGCGGAACGTGCCCAGATACACAGTCGCAGTCAGGCGTACAATGAGAAGCTATTGGGTAAGGATCAGGAGTTGGCCGCACTCAATCAGGAGCTGGCCAATGCCAATGATAAGCTTCAGCTCGAGCGCCAACAATTCCAGGCAAAACTTCTGCGCGAAAAGCAGGCTAGCTCACAGGATCTTCTTCCGCAGTTGCAACGCCTGCAACAGGATTTGGCCCACAAGGAGAAGGTCATTGCCGAGATGACCAGCTTTGTGAATGCCGAGGCTCAGCAGAAGAATGAACTCATGCAACAGCAAGCCCAGCAAATACTCACATTGGAGCAGCAACGGGATGAGCTAGAAGCCCGTCTCAATAACAGTGTCTTTGAGCTGGAACAGCGCAAGCAGCTGGAACAGGAAACAACTGAACTCCAAGTGGAGTTACGTAATCTGAGCAATGCTCTCGAATCGGCCAAAGTCGAATTGGCTCAATCCCAAGCAGATCTGACGCGTGTCTGCAGCACAGAGCTGCCAGAGTTGCGTCAGCAGACGGCAGCTCTTGAGGCCAACAATGTTAGCCTCAACCAGCAACTGAATCAGGCCAACACTCATGCTGTCCAAGCCACCGCCCAGCAATCGGAGCAGGCTCAAGCCCAGTCCGAGGCCCTGGTTGCACTCCAGGCTGAGTTGCGTAAGCTCAATGATGCCCAAATCACACAGAAGCAGCAAAACACATCCCTGCAGTCGCAGCTAGTTGAGGCACAACAGCGCGCCAATCAGCTCCAGGACAAGGAGCAACAGTTGCAGCAGGAGCTGCAGGAACAGCGCGATAAGAATAATGTGAGTACATCATAGTCATTAGAAGAAAATATAAAAACTCGGTGGAAGGATATATACACATGAGTGTACCACGTCTGGTACAAATGTACACCTGTAATAAAAGTGTGTTAGTTCTCCTTCATCTATAAAATATACACCTCCTATAAAAGTAGCTCATATGAATGTGTACCCTTTTGTTAAAAGAGTACCAACTCTGTCTCTTACTCATTGCATAAAATAGTACCAACTATATAAAATGTGTACCCTTAGATAAACGTGTACCACTTTGATGAAAGTGTACCTACGAATAAAAAGGTACTATTACATTAAAAATTATCGATAAATCTGTTAAGGGAACTTTAAACAACGCGCCAACGCTTTCAAAGTGTTAAGAAATGCACGAATAAATGTATTTCAGAGCTATTTACATTTATTTCATTTTAATTTAACCAATTATAATTATTTCTAAATTGTTTTCCATTAATTTAATTTAAATTAATTAATTTATTTTTTCTTTATGCTTTTTCTTTGTGTTTTTGCTTGTTTGCCTTTCTGCTTTAACAACCTGCTTTAACCGCTTCTTCCTTCCAATTGACTAATTATTGCCACGTATTTGTGTTTCGTCAGGACGTTCGTATGAAAAATTGGAAGTTGATTGAAGCGTTGCAAAATGCCGAAGCAACCGCCAGAACAGCAACAACAACAACAGCAAAGACGAAAACAAATACGGCGCAAAGCTTGGGCGTAAGTGCATGAAAAGGGCCCACATATTGTTTAAACTTATTTGAATTATTGTAATGAATTTAATTTATTAACCAAAGTGTAAATAACTATACTTGTTTTTTTCTACTAATTAATTTCTTCTCCATTCTAAATTTAGTTATCAAACTAATCTTAAGATTAAGCTAGATTTATTATTGTTAAGATTATTTCTAATAGCCTGAATTAACATGTCTTTGATTTACAGCAACAACAGAAACAGTTGCAGGAGCAACAGCAGCAACAGTTGCAGTTGCAGCAACAGCAACAGCAGAAAAAGGCAGCTGCTGCCAATGGCGGTGAATTGTCTGTGGCAACTGTTGCAGGTAGCAGCAGCTCGGCAAAGAGTGAACAGCAGCGCATACGTGAGCTATATCAGCGTTTGTATCCAGATGCTGTCAAGGCTCATACTGGCACCTCGTTGAATGCCTCCTTTGATGAATGGCTAGAGCTGGTGCTCGTCACACACATCAAGCAGCAGCAACAGAAGCAGAGCAGTAGTAATAAGTCCACACAATCAAACAGCAGCAACACCACCAGCAGCAGCAGCAGCAGCAACACCAGCAGCGATCACAATAATACCCACAACAATATTAGTAGCAATAATAGTAATTCGAATAGCAAATCCTCCGTTAGTGCTGCCGAGCAGCATGAGTTGCATACACAGAACCTAAAGCTGCGCAAGCGCAACGATGAGCTCACACAGCTGGTCACAAAGACGGTAAGAGAGATTTAATATTCATATTTATTTATTAATGATTTAACTTAACTAACTAACTTATTTATGCAGAGCAACACTCTCGTTGACTTGGAGCAGCGGGCAAGGGAGCAAGATGATCATTGGCGTGGCATTGTTAGCCAAAAGGAGCAGCTTATATCCAAGCTGCAACAGCATGCCTCAAATGGCGAACAGGTAAGTTTGTAAAAACAATTGAAAAGCTAAGATTATAACAGAAACTCTAATCTTTAATATATTCTAATTTTAGGACATTTAATGTCGCCGCAAAATAATCACAACAGAACCACAACGATAATTGACAACAATCACAGCGTTTGTCGAAACTTCCACAGTAAAGAAAAGCAACAACAACCACAGCAACAACAACAACAGTTCTAACAATCTATTAAGTTTAAAGTTTAATATTACCAATTACTTGAAGAAGAAAAACTAAAATAACAAAAAAAAAAAAAGAAATATAAGGAACAAAATGAGAATATATATAATAACGAGCCCAACAACAGCAACATTTAACATTTTAAAGTAGTAAAAAAGAATATGAAGAAATTAAGTAATGCTTTAAAGAATTATATATACATAAACTAAAACTTAAACAAAAAGAAAACAAAACAAAAACAAAAAAATTTACAAAAGCAAACAAAACTTGTGCAATGTTGAACATTTAAATGTGAAGCGAAGTAAATGAATTATTCTAAATGCGTTGTGCAAGAGGCACATCCACACACACTTTGCTGCTGTTGCACATACATACATTGCAGATACACACACACACACATATGAATTGTTTGTAATTTTGATTATTTATATACATACATATATATTATGCTATATTATTTGTGTTTAACCTGCATTTAAATCACGCGCTAACATCTATCTAGTTTTTCTGTATATGTTTTTTATTATGTTAAGCAAATTCTGAATTTGAAAGTAATTATAAATAAATTTGTCAAAAGATTTAATTGTCATTTGTTCCGTTAGATAAACTGTGTATGTGCTTCGAGATTTGTTATTTGTTTATATTTTTGTCCTTTGTCTCATTTTGTTTGTAAAGAGAGCGCAAAAGTAAAGAAAAAGTATTGAAAGTAACCGCAGCAATAGATATGTTAGTAGAGCAAATGGTTAGCCGACAACAGCAACATTTAATTAAGCATATAATAATAAATAAATAAAACAAAACAAAAACCAACTATTTTTATATACATATAAAGAATGAATATTAACGAAACAAACTTAAATTAAATTTATAAGTAAAAGCAAATTACAAACACAAATAAAACAAGCGCATTGAAATTGTTGTGCGATGAAAGGATGAAAGAAGGGTAAAGGAAATGGAAAGCGAATTAGTAATTAATGTCAATACTTGTTGCATTAATTAATGAATTTAACAAAATAATGCGTAAAAGTTAAATTAGGCAAAAACAAATTGAATAAACACAAAATACAAATAAAAATAAAAAACCATAAACCACAGGTCAAAGTCGCAAAGACAGCGCGTTGTTATAAATAAACAAACACTACACGCTAGCGTATCGCATTATAACAATTTATGATGTATAATTTATGCTAAACGAGAATTAAATACACACACACACGTATGGAAATTCAGTGCATTATTATATTTCACGATATGTGTTTATTGTTTCACTTATTGAATGTGCATAAATAATTTGTAAAAGAATTGATCTTATAACTAGTTATTGGAGACGATCGGTGGGGGGAAAACTTATTGTTACTCAACGCTTGGATGCCAACTGAAGATTCTGTAAGGGTATTACCATATGGAACGGATACTGAAGCAGCTCAACACACGACGGACGCTTCTTTGGGCTTAATTGCAGGCAATTCTTGACCATCTGTTGTGAAGTGGAATGTCAAGGGAGTCATAGTTATCTGATACCTTTGCTATACTCACATGAACTAGCATTAGGGGATAGTATATGGGTAAAGCTGGATACTCGATGCTTGTGCTGGGATTGGCAATTGCGCTCATCTTGGCATTGATATTCCTGATGTGTCCAAACGGTGTCTTTTGGTAAAGCAACAAATACAAGATGCATCCAAGCGACCAAACATCCGACTTCGTTGATATCTTGATCTTGGGCTGATTCCCGCCACGCATGGGACTTGTACCGCTGGAAATATCAGTCAAGGCCTCTGGACTGATGTAGTTAAACGTGCCAGCCTGAGAGAATTTTATGATGCTTGTCGAATCGACCGCAATGTTGCTAGCAATGCCAAAATCAATCAGCTTTAAGCGACCATTAACCATCAGAAAGTTGGCTGGCTTTAAATCCGAATGAATCACACCATTTTGGTGTATATAATTCACTGCCTGCAGCATTTGATAGAGTATGTTCATCAGATTATAAAGAGGCAAATTAGTGGTGAATCCTTGGAGAATTTTATTCAAATCGCAGTCGCCCTTTTCCATCACCATGTACAGCTTTGACTCCTGTCGCAACAGTTGGCTGTGTGGAAGAATAAAGAAATTATCAACTAATTGTAGAGGGTATTAGTTTTCAGAGGGAATGGAACACTCCATCCAAAAGAAATCTAGGATTTTCTAATTCGTTTTTTATTTGTGATCTATAATTTATACTTACTAATCATAGAGCGATACAACGCATACGTTGCCCTGAAGTTTCTCGAGTAATTTGGTCTCATTGAGGTAGCCCTGCACCACGACAGGATCAGCTTGTAGATCAACCACTTTTAAAGCAAACTCTTGGCCCGAATCCTTGCGACGTGCCAAATAAACAGAACTTGAGCCACCGCAACCAAGCTTTTTAATTATTAGATACTCATGATTCTTGATTTGCAGCACATTGGTGTTGGATTTGGAAGCATTGTCTGGTTTATCAGTTGTTGTGGTTGCAACAGGTAGTGACATGGGCGCGGATACTTGTATTTCCGGCACTGTCGATTTCATCTGCTGTTCAGCCTGACGAAACGCACCCTCCAGGGACTTTTTGGATTTACCACTGGCTGGCACAACTTTTGTCTGGGGCTGAGCTGGAGTAACGGGACTCTCGCTGATGGTGTCGCACAGTGAGAAGGTCAGGCTGTCGCTGGTAAAAGGCGCTCCACGACTGACAGTCATAGGCGTCTGGAAGAGCACCTTTTGAGATCGGAACTCATTGTCCATTTCATTGCGATTCTTTTGTGTGGTTTGAGTGCGCGTTCCTCCTTGTCTTGAGGCAATGCTGCCCACCTGTGGAGTCACAAATTCTGCCTCAGCTTTGGCATGGGAGTTCAAAGCATCTGCTGGTGCAGTACGCATTGGAGTTTGACTTTCCAAAGCTTTGCGATGCTCTGCGTTGATCTGCATTAATGATAATGGTGGTTTCTTATTTGGCAATGGTTGTTGGTCGCCTTGAAGATGCGGTGATTGTTTATTGTTGTTACTGCTGCTACAGTCGATGCCCATGTTGCCAAAGCGACCAAGAAATGATAGATTGGAATCATTGGGCTTTAGGGGAATCCCCGAAGTGTACGGCTCACTTGTGGTGCTTCCCGTGAGCTCATTCACAGGACTCAGCACAAAGGAGTCATTGAGAATGGCGCAGTTTAAATTGTGATTACTCTTGCTTTCCTCTTCCTCGCTATCCGAGTCTATCAATGTCATCTCCGAGCGTCGCCTGGGACTACAAATAAATTAATTATGAATCTCTGGCATTAAGCCGACTTATACTGTACACTTACAGCATATTGTAAACACCGCACGGCTGTCCAGACTTTTGCTCTTTCTGTCCCATATTTTCCTTGTTCTCATTGTTGCTGTAAGTATCACAAGTTATCTATTACTATTGCAATTTAATAGAAATTAACTTACATTGCTTCCGGTTTTCTGACTCCAGTTTGAGCGGCGTCCTTTGTGTTTTTCGCTTTGCAGGGCGTTATAATACTGTATTCATCGTCCGAGTCTGCATCAAATGCCACCAAGTCTTTAAGACGACGCGGTAAAGGTGTAGTCATTTATAACCCGTTTTGTTAACTATTGCTTTTTGTTTAACAATTTTCTGCAGTTCAATTTGAATTTGCGCAAAAACAAAACAAAACTGGAATTGTTTAATTCGTTCAGTGTTGCGTTTAGCGTATCGATATATCGATGTAGTGCTTGGTATTATTTGTTAGCGCCGCAACCTGTCATGTATTTTACTTTTAGAACTAGATTCTAATTGAAGTCGTGTATGTTCATTTACTGGCTCCGACTTTTTTTTTGGAATATTTTAAAATTTTAAAATCAATTAAAAAAAAAACAAATATAATATCAAAATAGATTAAACTCCGCCCTCTTTTGAAAATAGAAATACGCCATCTTTTGTGACCTTTTCGAAGCGTTGGTACGCCACCTCTAGACAGCTTGGCGAAACAGCGGTTCAACTGAACAAAATGAACCATATAGTTCATGAATTACTGAATAAGCTCATTCGCTCATTTTAATAATCCGTTCATTTGAACTTATTCAGAACGAAACGACATAGTTCTCAAATAAAAAACAAAACAAAGTGAAATTCTGTTAGGTGCTGCGCACTTGGGGGCCAAATTAAACGCAGTAAAAATAAAAACTACAGAAAATGGATAACGAAGCAACAGGCGCAGCTATACAGCCGGGTGGATCGCAAGTCCACAACCGTGACACTGACGAACTGCTCGATCCTGTACTGTTTTCAGATGACAACGGCTCATATAAACTGAAAACAGTGCCTGCATTTAGGTATGTACATTGCACTGACACATACATATGTACTTGCTGCCGGTAGCAATGAATCATAGCAATGAAAGAGTGATGCTTATGCTGATATCAGCAAATTAACACACACCAGTAAACAATGTATTTTTTTTTGCTAGCATTCATTTGCTTATCTCGACTGTCATTTCATTTGTGGGTATTGGCCTGGCGGCCCTGTTCCCAGAGGATCGACGCTGTGAGGCCTACTTTATAATGCTCTACTTGCGTGCTACGTTCTGGGTGATTACGTTTGTGAGTATTTAATGCAAAGAAATTTCTTATTCATTCATTCCTTTGATTTAATGACCTATCCCAATGCTTGCAGATTTTCGATCATTTCGTCAAGAAACAACACGATAATCTCCGTATGAAAGGGTATCATGACTTTCATCGTGACACGAGTATGCAAAAGGGCGTTCCCTTGCAAATTGTTTCACTGTGGAACTCCATGTTGCTGGGCGTGCAGGCCCTAATTCATCATTATTATGGTGATGACTTTTCAAAGCATTGCGATGCTGGCTGGTTATCGCCCATAAGCTATGTCACCACCTTCAATGTGGCAGAGAATTTGGTGCTCGCTGCCACACATGGCTGCTATATAAGTACGTAGGCGTCTATCGACTGTTTGTCACAACTTGCACCTGGGCTAGAAAGCTCTTAGCTTCATACTCTAGCTCAAACTCTAATGCTGTTCCACAGCAAGCCTAGGGGAGATCTAACAGCTTTCTTGCCTCGGTGCAAATCTTGACAAAACACACTCCTTAACTCCGTCAATGTTAAATTTTAATATTCTTATTTTACTGTCTTACAGAAAAAGTGCTCAAGTTTAATAAGGCTAAGCTGGCACCAGATGTATTACGTGGTGCAGATCGTGCAGGTGGTTCACTGGGTCTCATGCAGCCCGGTGGAGATACGGCTGAGCTGCTTGAGAAGCAGGCAGAACTAATTAATTATCTACGGGATCATACCCACAAGCTTAACCAGAAGCTATACCAAATGCAAACAAATGTGCGTCCAATGCGCATACCTCAAATTCCTTAAGAATCAATCGAGAAACTGACAAAGCAATACGTATTCCTTCAGTACCCGCATCTCCAAATGGAATGCATTATACAAACATAAATATACACAATAATTTTCATTTGGATTTCTCTATTTTTATTATTGTTCACGGCGAAGAAATATTCTTCAAACATATAAACCGCTGATACAATCGCATAGTTTTAAACTTAGAAATTGTCAACTGTAAATATATAAAAAATAAGGCTCCTTAAATTAATGTTTTTAATTGGAAACTTAAAAGACTTATGCACTAAGTCAACTATTTCAAAATATACAATGTGAATCAACTTAATCTTAATGATGTTATTTATTTAAAGCTGGTTCTTCCAGATTCAATAATTCAGACGGTATTTCCAGTATTTCCAATGAGTTGTCTTTTGACGAAGCCACGACCTGTGTGTAAATTAAATGCAATGAAATCTCAAATACGTTTATTTTTTTAAGTCAAATCTTTACCTTATCGCCTGCGATGGCCAGAGCAAGGACCAATCGTCCAGGACCATTAAAGCAACCCAATTGCGTTCCAGTCTCCTTGTTTAGCACATAGATAAAGCCATCATAGCAGCCGATCAATAAAAATTTTTCTTGATATGTGGCCATTGCAACAGCTCCGTTGCCGCATCTTAAAGTATTACACATGTTGCCGCTCTATTTAAATAAAAAGGATTAATCAACAACAAGTTATATTATTTATGAAAATAATATGGCAATCATCATTAAAAGATTATAAGAATTTTCTTTAATGCAATGATTTTATAAAATCTGACTATAAGTATTACTATTATTTATACTTGAACGCAAACCTCACAAAAATCTTTTTTATGATTTTTATATATTTTGCTAAAAATAATATAAGCTTTTTATGACTTTTGAGTTGGATTTTTGCCAAAATGTTATTATTGAAAAAGGAATAACGATATTGGGTTGGTATTTGTAATGTTGCTGATTGATTTAGATGATTGATTAATCATTAAAGAAACTTCTTTAATATTTAAAAATTTCAAAATCCTGCTGATTTTAAAAGATTCACTATGCTAATCTTTTCTTGTATGAGCGTTCTAAGTCATTGATTTTTTGCTTAAAAAACAAATGAATCATTTTTTTGCAACTTACGGCAAAATCAATTTTGAACACCTCATTCTTTTGAGTGCCACAAAACACATGTCCATCAATTAGTAATAAGCTGTATACATTCAGTCCCTCGGGAATGCTCAAACGGCGAAGCAATAATCCATTAGCTGCATCATGTAGAAGGACATAGTTTCCCTTGCAGCCCAGCATTATGATCCTTCGAGCGCCCTCCTTGGTAGCCTTGACAGTAATTATGGACTGTCCTGTGGACAACAGCGGCATGTCTATTACTTTGTTGGTCTGTAAAGATGGAAAAAACAATTTAGTTGAGTTTATATTATTTAAAAAATTAATAAATTTAAAAAAAGGATTAATCCTGGAGATGCGGGGCATCGATCCCCGTACCTCTCACATGCTAAGCGAGCGCTCTACCATCTGAGCTACATCCCCGTTGTGTTTACCCTGCATTTTTTGGCCCTCTTAAGCAGTGAATTTGGCCGGAAAATGCGTTTTACCGCTCAATTCGTTTTGGTATCCAAATGTGCTTTGCATTGTAATTTGGGCTCATTGTAATTTCGAAAGTGCAACGTCATGAAAGGTCGAACCCAATTGATAATATTACTCAATCAATGTGTATACTCAGTAAGTTTATAAGTAGACCGTAATAACAAAGAGCTTTGAAGACAATTATAAATAGATTTGTTGATGAAAACTATTTATACAATATGTGTATATGTTTACTGTATACTTGACTGAGCTTTATTATCAATAATAATATTTAGATTAGAGAGTACGGTTATGACATTATTTGTTTCGTGGCTTTATTGGCTTTTATAATAGTTAAAAGAAATTCATATATGTACCTAACTATTTGTAGGACCCATATGCTCAATCTCTAGTTGAGCTCTTAGTTAACTAACTAAACGTACAATTCAAAATATCTATCGGATGAAATATAACTGGATTATGAACAAACGCACCTAAAAGGCTTAATACATAATTATTGCTAATATTTAAATGAGATAGACAAAATAATTTTTAATTAGACTTTAATGGTATGCAAGAGAACTATAATTTCGTTGATCTAATAATATTAAAGAACATTGACAGAGGTATTTTTCATTAAGAAGTGAAGTTTCCGATAGGAAAAGAGCAAGAAAAATTAAGATCTTTAGTGAAGAATATTACATGTGTGACAAAGTTTTAAACAAAGAAAAAGTTCAATTGAGAAATTATATTTATGCGATTCTACAGAGAATTCATTCATATCAGGCAAACTGTGGTCAAGTCAATACTTAATCATCAGATATCAATAATTTGCTAGCAATTTGGCTATCTTCAGTCAACAATTTAAAATCGTTTGTCGTACTTATCAATCAGATGATAAGTTTAAATATATAATTTTTTTCAAGGCAGTGTCAAATAAAATTGAACGAAAGCAAATAAATGGATTTCGAGTAATTGATAGCGCCATTTCACATTATTATTAAATTCAGAAGAGGCTTTTAGAGAAAAGCTCATGCGTAAGGCTTTAAATAAATATTCTATGGCTGTGGAAAGTTTATGAAAAAGCCATTACGGCTAAATAAAGAAGAACTAACCACACCCCCTTGAAAAAACACTAGAAAATTGCAAGCTGCAACTCAAAAAAAGAAGAAATGAAGGTGCTTTGTGATTAATTCCTCCCTTCCTACGCCCACAAACTCTAATCAAACATATACTAGCACATGAAATGACTATAAAAATCAACAATATCAAAACAGAGTGAGATAGAGAATGAGGGCATTGCAATTTACATAGATATTTATGTATGTACTTTTATGACTCGAGCCATTTTACAAGATGGCGTCGTGTTGCAATGTGCAAGAAAAGGTGCAAAAAATAAGAGATAAAACTACAATAAATATGAGAATGTAGCTAAAATGTCGTTGTCGTTGCTTTGTTTATTTAGTGGTTGCAAGTGCCCTTGCCACACCCACAATGACGCCTACTATGGGACCTATGCAATTTGCTGCTGCGTCGGATGCTGCTGTAACAACACAACAACAACAGCAGCAACAGCAACAGTAACAATAACAACAAGTAAAGAGTAACAGTCGTCGGGAACAACCCGATTCGTCAGGCTCAGCCAATGAGAAAACGGCACACATACACCAATACACACACAGACAGGCGGCGTCATATTCCAGAGACACAACACAACAAAACAGGAACCAACCAGCCACCCACAACAACAACAGGCAATGGCAAAAACAACAGCAATAGTAAGAAGCACAAAGAAGCATTCCAATTGCAATGCCTTGGAAGGATGCAGAGTAAGCGAGAGAGAGCAAAGAGCGTGAGTGCAAGCAAGAGAGAGTGTAACTTCAAAGTAAGGTAGAGTGAGTAAGTGAATGAGTGTGAGTACATAGTTTGTATTTTATTTAAAATTGTTTTGAGTAAATAGCATATAAACATTTTATTTGCTGCTGCCAAATTGCCGACGTCGACGTCGTCGAAGGCAGCAAATGAGCTGGAGATGAAGAAATGCAAAAGCTAACCACAGCAACAAGAAACTGCAGCAAGAAAAGGACATGCGCAAAGGCGCAGTGTGAGAGCGAAACGAAGAGAGCAACGAGCGACATCGTAAGTGGGAGAGTGGGAGAGCGGGAGAGTATGCCAAAACGAGAGCAAATGCACTCTCGTATTGCAAGAAAGTGTGAGTCAGCAAAATATACAGTAAACTAAACATGAACACATAAAAACTTAAATAAACAACAATAGAGAGAGAGTATGTGCTAGCGAGCGAGAGTGAGAGGTGTATATGGTGTATATGCTGCTGCTGTTGCATGAGCTGCAGTTTGCTGTTGTTTGTTGCAACTAACCCCCAACCCTGGCTATATATACGACTATGTATTAGTTTTTTGGCCAAACAACGTGCAGCAAAGCCAAACACAAAACACAAAACAGCGACAAAGCAAAATATCAAGCAATAGCAGCAAAGCAAACTTGCAACAAGCAACGCCTTCCACACACACACACACACATATCCTATATAATAACAACTTGAGTTGGGTCTATAGTGCAATTTGGAGGCGTGACTGTTGCTTAGGTATAGCTAAATATTTAGTAAATAACTTAAAAGGCACAGTGCAACACAGTACAGTTATTGCAAAAAGTACAGTTGCCCCTGCAACAGCCGTGAATTATCCGCACGTCGCAGCCATAAATCGAGGGCTGCCAAAAAATTAAGACTTATCGCCCTTAACATGAAATTGTAATGAAGTGCCAGCTTTTCCCGCTTTTCCTTGAACATTTTCCCGCTCTTTCCCCTCCCCACACTACACTTCCAATTTGCTTATATCGCTAGCGAATATACTAAAGAAAAAAAAATAAATTCGATTTGATTTTCATTGTCTAGACATTGGGTTCATTCGATGGCTGCTTAATGCCAATTCGTTGTTTTTCATTGTTGCCACTTTTTGGGGCAAGGTGTGGACACAAATATGCCAAGGCAGATAGCACAATAGTGTGTTAGAGAGTCCTCCACTTCTTCACTTTTTAATTGAATATTTTCAAGTGTTTATTTGACAGCTAAATATTTAATGAGCCGCACATTAATTAAATGTGATGCCAGGTATACGCCATTTTCAATGGCAGTGTCGCATGGAGCAATTTATACGCCTTGTGGCATGCAACACATTTTTATTCAGTGACTTGAAATTGATAGTTTGCAATTTTATACTGACGTTGAATACGAATTCAGTCATATATCAAAAAAGAGGAGTAAAAATACATTATAGGGATTAATATAAATATTAGAAAAATGTTGTAAGAAGTTTAATTTGAATGGAATTTTTATAGTATTTCACACATTTGAATAAAAAAAATAAAACGTTTCTATATTAAAGCTTTATTCAGAATAGTTTAAGCTCTAAGATGGCATAGGTAAGGTCACAGAAAATTCTTCATAGTAGTTCATTAAAATTCGTTGACTAAAATAAAAACTTATTTGTCGGATTTTATTCATTATTGCATCATGGCTTAAGACCGGTATTAGTTCTTGAAAATAATGATTTGCTATTATAACAAAAGTAATATGTATTTGGAAAAGGAACTAACTTACCGCAATGTTATATGTAAAGATATGACCCCAACGGCTGCCAATAAATGCAACTCCCCAGGCGATATCAATAGATTGCAAAGGTTCCTTCAAATAAACCGTCTGCATAACACGTTCGAGATTCTGTGGATGATATGGTATACACATTTATAAAAACGTTGATTGATTTGACGCTATTAATTTGATTAAGGAACTTACCTCTAGGGATGACTTCTTGAGGAAACCATCGAGGGATGTTGTAAATAAAAATGATTCCTTTTCGCAAAGAAACATATTCGTAATTGCCTCACTGTGCTTTATAATCTGACGCTCCAGTTTGTGATTGGAAATATTAAACACATAGACATCTCCATTCTCTGAGGCGGCAATGATATTCTCCTTATAGATGCGTATCTGAGTAATGGGACTAGTAATATTTAGCAAACGACCGCTGGGTATAAAGCTATAGTTATGTTCCGAGCTTGAAGAACTTGGGATTGGGGGAACTTCTGCGGGTGGCGACGGTGGTGTTGCCTTTTGAAGGATGCGAGGCAGTTCAAAGGACATGTTGGCAATGGGTTCCGGCGGCGGTGGTGGTGGTGGTAGCGGTGGTATAACAGCCAGCGGTTGTTGTGTTGTATTCAGTGTGGCAGATCGGCTCAAACGTTGACGTTTGGGAGATTTACCAGCAGTTGAAATTGTGGGGCGTTTCTTGCTGGCATCGTTTACTTTGGTGGATTCTTGCTCCTTCTCGATATTCAATTGACTAGTAACTGGTTCAGAAATAACTACTTCTGTAGACTCTTCCAGCTGTTCTTTGTTTGACTCTAGTTTCTTGCTGGCATCGTTTACATTGGTGGATTCCTGCTCCTGCTCGATATTCAATTGACTAGTAACTGGTTCAGAAATAACTACTTCTGCAGACTCCTCCAGTTGCTCTTTGTTAGACTCTCGTTTCTTGCTGGCATCATTGGTGGATTCCTGCTCCTGCTCGATATTCAATTGACTACTAACTGGTTCAGAAATAACCACTTCTGTAGACTCCTCCAGTTGCTCTTTGTTAGATTCTAGTTCTACTGGATTTTCCTTTGAATCAATGACTTCTGAACGCTTGACCCTAGCTTTACGCTTGCCGCGAATGCTCACACGCTTAACAATAATACGAGGTTTACGCTTTTTCTTCGGTTTTTTTTTAACTGGGCCTTTTTCCACTGAAGCTGCGGCTAAAGTTGAACTTTCATTGGGCACGTGGGGTGGTGAGTTTATGGGCGTGACAGCAAACAATGGAGCTTGCATTGTTGTTGTTGTTCTTGAAATTACCGAATTGAGGAGCAGGAATTTACGACTCTGCAGTTCTATGGTAACCATTTCCAGATCGGATTTCTCTTTTTGAAATTTCATTATCATTTCCTCTAGGAATCCTCGTCGATTTTGATTCTCCAGCAAACGTCGATCGATTTCATGCAGATTCTGCATAACAGAGTCTCCCACTTGCAACATTGACTCATTGGATTCCAAACCACCGCTGGGCAAGGGATAACTTCCCGGCGATAGACCCAGAAAATTACCCAAATGCAAAGAGCTAGACGTATGAAATGTGCGAGTGGGATTTGCCACATTTGTGGGCGTATTATTACGTGGTGGTGTCGGTGGCATTGAAGCACGCCCCGTGGTGGCAACTGCTGTCTCCACACTCACATCCTCATTCACATCCGCGAGGCTGCATTTACTTTGATGTGACTCAGACGCGAGCTCAGCGTTTTTGGCTGATAATGAACTTATCACCAGCTCATTAGGCTCAGTTTGCGGTGACTTTTGCTTTGCATTCACCACATTTTGAATTTCACGCGCAAGAAACTCAAGTCCCAATCGATTGTCTTCTCCTTTCAAATTCTGTTGTATTTTTGACACTTTAATTTTGCTAAATGAATGAGGATTATGCTCATTGCTGGTCACCACGCAGGAGATGAAATGTAGTCGACTTTTCACATTGGCACTGTGATTGCTACGATAGCGATCCGCTAGAGAACCCTTCAAGTGGGGTAATATAAGCTTCTCAAAGTTGGATATGACTTCATCTCCATTCTTTTTCAGTTCCAGTTTCAGTTTCTCTTGATAAAGCCGATGTTTGTCTGCTTTTTGCTGTTCCTCCTCATCTTCATCCTCTGAAGAACTGAGCACAATACAGGCTATTCCAGGTGAAGTTAGGATTTCGTTTTTAATTTCCATTTTGATCGGCATGTTATCTGCTAAAGTTTCCTTTGGAGCTTCTACTTCTAAGACTGAATTTTCCTTTCTGTTTTCAACACTTTTATTTTGTTCAATTGGATTCTGTTCGATGGACTCAAAATTGTTGGCTTTTTCGTTTTGCAAACTCTGACCATTTGTTGATTTCTTTGCTGCCAAAGCCTTAAACTTTTGGGCCAAATCCATTGAGCTCTCCAAGAGTTCTTTGGTTTTTGGCAGCGCCTCTTTAACTAGAGATTTCTCTGTATGTGACTTTTCGCTCTCTTTAAAAGACTGATCGCTTTCAGTGTCAACTTTGTTGCTTTCTAAGGTCTTTTTAATTTCAATGGAATTAATGCTGTTTTTCTCCGTGTTGTTTTCCACGGTTATGTCAATGCCGAAACACTTTTCAATTTCTTTCAGCAATACTTGTGGCAATTTGATGGCTTCAACGATTTCGTCCTCGACTAGATCCTTTGGTGGCTTATCCTTTGGCTGCTCAAGTGTAATTTCTTTCAGCTGACGCCGTAACTCGTCCCGAAGACGTCGTCGTGCCTGGGATTTTAGATGCTCGTTGTAAATGGTATCACTATTATTGATTATATACTTCAGACTCTCCTTGTCCATATTGGCCAAATGATCATTGATGCTGGATTCGGGAATGCCATGATTACTTCCAGGGCTGTTTACAGTGTGACGACGAATTTGGGAAACTGGACGTGATGTAGGTGTGACTACTGTAGTATTACCACTAGAGGAAACTGGAGATTTAACCTCAAGTTTTTCCTGTGCCAAAGCGACTAATTCCTGCTTAAGGAGCTCGTTTAATGGCCGCACTTGTATCAGAGGATATGTGTTAATAATTTCAGATACCTTTACATTTTCAACAGGGACTAACCCTTTTGAAATCTTTTCGGTTTCTGTTGTTTTACTGTCGGTATCAATAGTCTTTAAGGAACTTTTATTGGAATTACATTCAATTACAGCCTGTTCACTAATTTTCCTGTCTATAGAGTCTTCCCTTGAAGTTATACTGACACTCTTTTGTTGTTTCTCTTGACTTTCCTTTGTTTCTTTGCTTTTTCCTAGCTTCTCCTGCTTTACCTTTTGTTCGATGGTTTGTTTCTCCGTTTCAATTTCACTTTCTATGCTTCTCTGCTTTCGATATCTCCTAGAGTCATGACTTTGGGATCGGCTGAAACTCTGATTGCAGTCAGATTCTTTTCGAAATTCCCTAGACTCTCTACTTTGAGATCGACTGTAACTTCGATCCCAGCTAGAATCGTAGGATCTCTCTCTGCTTCTTCTTGAATTTATATTGTAATCACTTATGTCTTCATTATCCCTCGTCGACCATTGTACCTGTTGAGGTATCCTTTGATATTCCGGTCTATCTCCGCAATTATACGAATTGTTCCAATTATTATTTTTCTGGTTCCAATTTGATTTGTTTTTATTATGATATGAACCACGTGAATTATTTTTCGAATAATTTGAATTGTATTTCCACTATAAACAATAGATACACAAACTTGTCATTAATAATCTTATAAAGTAAATAAACTATACTTACATTGTTATTATTGTTGTTGTATGTATTACTATTATTATTATTATAATGTGACCTGCAAGAGAAAGACGTAGAAAATTTATTAGAAGTCTTCAGAAAATTTCATACAATTACAATTAGACTAAAGTTATTACAAAAACCCTAAAATAAAACATACAACAACAATAAGAAAAAAGTTAACTCCTACAAACAATAAAGGAATAATTAATGTAATCAGGACAACGTCTCAACTCAAGTTTTAGTAAACTTTCGGGCACGTAAGAATGAAAGAAAGCTGCGGCATTAATTTAACAGATTTAAAATTTATAACGACAATCCCCTCTCTTCCCACCCTTTACACCTACCCAGCTGCCTCCCTATTTGTGTATGCAAAGGTGCAAATTCCTTTGGCGTTGAGAATTTTTCTACTTTTTAGCATGTCCGCCCTTTTATTTGTTTCTTGCTTGAAAATCTCGTTAAGAAATGCTAAAATATACGACCACAAATCTTGTGTAGCTCTAGCTGCCTTTTGTTAATGTAATTTGTAACTTAAACTAATTAAAAATTGAAAATGTTGCAACAGTAAAGCAGCTTAACATTTTTGTTTGCATCCTCGAAGAGTTTAAAGTTAAAATTAACTTGTAGAAATATAATACATCGGCTGGGAAAGCTTTAGACAGTTTAAATTGTAAGATATGTCACAATAGAGATTGTAAATATCGTATTAATAAAGATTTTTTAGAGAGAAGTTTTTCAGGATAACTATCGGAGACAGATATACAAAGTTTAAGAACATTTTAATGTACATACATATCTCCTCTTTTAAATTATAAACTCTTCTTCTCATACATATATGCAAACTTAGCTAACGCACTGTATTGCATTAAAATAAATGAATAAGTTACTGAGGCTCAGAAGTAAAGCTTATTATATCTCATTATTATTAAGTTTCACAACTCGAACTTCCCCAAATTTCTTTAAAACTTTTTAAGTAAGCTGGACTATCTGGAAATTGAAGTTTAACTATTGACAATTAATTTTTCAAAAGAATTAGTTTTATATTAAAATCAATAGTTTTCTTTTAAAACACATATGCACAAAACTATATAAAAAATCAATATATTCTTCAAAATAAACATTCATTAAGCAAAAAAAGGAACAAGGTTTGTTAACTTTTATTCGAGTTACTCTCTACAAAAATGCACAGCATTCATTCTTAAGCTCCAACAAACCAAACCCACATCATAAGTTGTGTCAACAGAGATGTTGCTACCTTTGGTGACAAATCAAGGCCCAAAAGATATTCGAACTTGGACCCAAAACGAAAAATTAATATGCATAACGCATAGCGGAAGGAAAAAACTTAAGAAAATTTATGCAGTGATGAGTGAAAAAGGATGCCACTTGCCCAAGTGTGTTAAATAAAATAAAAAACAGAAAAGTAAAAAAAAAAGATGCAACCCGCTTGCCGGAAACGGGACAAAGTCAAATGTTACACGGGGCGTATGTGACAAGTGCTCTAATGAGCAGAAGAAATCCAAGAAGCGGGCACCTACTTTTCAAATCAAGAACCTACCCCGTCCAAAAAACTAATGAACCTTAAAGAAGGGTGTGGCAAGTCAATTAAAAAAAGAAGAAAAGTCACAACAGCAAAAAAGTACGTGACACTCGAGATAGACAAGCAGGAAGAGATGGAAACTTTGAAAAGGAGAAGTGTACAAATATTTTCGAGACAGCAACTAAAAGTCGCAGACTGTCTTGAAATTAAAATTACAAGACGCTTGGATGACTGTTGCCACCGTGCGCCTCCTTGCAACATGTAGAAAGTAGCATGTAGCAGGTAGGTAAATGCTGACAAAAGTTTTGAGGTAACATTTCTTTTACGATTCGCTTGGGTGCCAGAAAGTAAGCAAAAGTGCCACTCGTGCGCCTTTGTCATTAATTTTGTATATCATTGAGTTTTACGATGCTCATAAATATGAAAACGTTTAACTCTTGCAAAGAGAGACAAGTCGCAGCTACCCGCTTTACACCCTACACCCAACACCCCTTTCTTATATATGAGACAAACTAATTGTTGTGCTCGTAATGTCTTTTTAAGCGGAGACATGCTTTCCCACATGTTTTCACAATGTTTTTCCCCTCTCTGATAAACAAGAACAACAATTGTTAGGCTGGGACAATTAGTGGGTTGGTTTTTCAGAGTCGTCTCTTGAGTCTCTTGATGTGCAACAGCTTGAGGTAATTTTCAACTTTTCTCCGACTCGTTGACAGGCTTTGTTTGCTTTTAATTAAAGCCCAAAACACATAACGTACAAGATACTCTCTAATATTTGGGTTAGGGTGTTTTTCACAATAACAATAACACAATAAACAAAGTGGTATTGCACAGCAATTGACGTTTAATTGTGGTTTGTTTAAGCCTAAAAAATAGAAATCTGTATAAGTTAATAAATTCAATTAGAAATTATAATATTTGCAAGCTTACTAAATTAAGACCTGTAATTAAAAGCAATTAAAATTGGCATATATAATTCACTTTTTCACAGCGAATATTTGTTCATTTAATGTTAACTTAACGCAGTTAACAAAAGGAATATTTTTAAAATTTAAAATATAAATCAAAAAGCAAATGAAATTTAAAACAATAAATATCAATGCTAAGAAATAATATTATAGTAATATACGTTTTATATTGGCTTAAATTTAGAAAAACCTAATCAGAGCAATGAATCTAATATTCATTGTTAAAGTTATTTGCTAATGACGTCAATGTTAAAATTTCTACAAGAAGAATTAAATTATGTTTATGAATAACTATGGCCCATTTTTTCAATGTCCGTATAAGCTTTATTTGATACATATCTTTGACGTTTGACATTAGTTTCTATGCATTTTACGTCAATTTATCATTCGGATAGCTATTTGAGACCTTATGTATGTAGACATTGAAAAAATGGGCCTATATATTTTGTCAAGTCGCAGCTAGATTTGTTTTATAATAGTTATATGTATATAAGTAGTACATTCATTATTATTATGTTACAGTCACACTTATAATTTTGGTTAAGTCTCTCAGTTGTTTAGAATTATAAATACTTTAAACCTTTGATTGTTTCTGGACCACACCCAATTACCAACAACCAAATAGCCAAAACTCGCTCTAAGCCGTAAACCAGTTCAGGCCAAGCTTACAAAGCAAACTGTGCCAAGCCGTGACATGCATTTCAATTGAATGTACATTAACTGTAATTCGACTTTGGTAAAAGACACGTAAGTAAAGTGTCGTAGATATGGAAGCATTATACGTAACGGTATAACCACGGGGATGTAGCTCAGATGGTAGAGCGCTCGCTTAGCATGTGAGAGGTACGGGGATCGATGCCCCGCATCTCCAAAAGGATAAAACTAACTTTTTGTTTACACTTGTAATATTTTTTTCTTTCTATTTTTTACCACCAAAATATTGAAAGGAGAAACAGAACGCAAGTACAAAAATACACAACAAAACACTTAAAACAATTAAAAAATAGCAAAACACATAAATTTCGCTGGCAGCACTGAGTGAAGTGGTAAGAAGAGAAGAGGATGAGGAAGAGTAGTGGAAACACAGTAGCTTAACTAGCTTAGCAGTTGTCAGGGAGGAAAAGTTTGTCCTGTGCGGTGCAAAAATTAAAACAAAGGCTTCTCATAAATAGCACATCATGTATCATTTACAATACTCAAACCCACTCAACAGACCCCAGAGTATACTCTTATTCCCAGTGTGTGTTGTGTGTTTGTTGTGTTGTATGTTCAGCCCGAGGCAACTCAACTGCCTCATCCTGCCACATTGTCCTGGGACCGTGTGCCTGCGATTCATCCTGCCTGTTTAATTGCTGGCAAAGTTCTGCAGGCTGGCAAGTAAACAAACATTGGCATATTGTGCTGATTTATGTGCGACAATGTGTTTTCCGTGTGATTCGACTTCGGAATGGGCATCAAATCAAATTACGCGACTTGATTGTCGACATGGGGGCACAACACATAACACACAACACACATATCCCAAGTCGTTTGGCATTTACAAAGCGAACTTTGAATATTCATTAGTGCACCTTCTTCCATCTTCAATCTTATCGAGAAAAAAACAAAAATGCAGACGTCTGCACATTTGTTTTCTATCGGCGGTTTGCAAAAAAGTCCATTCCGGATATATATATATCTTGGAGATGCGGGGCATCGATCCCCGTACCTCTCACATGCTAAGCGAGCGCTCTACCATCTGAGCTACATCCCCATATGTATTTTTAGCCAAACAATTTCCACCTTGAATTGGCCCAAAACTTGTTGACAAACTGCAACGCCAGCTAAAAGTAAATAAAGTGAAAGGAAAGCTTTTTGGCCAGCCCAACCATCGGCGGTAGCTTTAATATCAATATTTCTGATCAAAATGCGTTTTCGGGTATTCATATGAGGTTACAGATATATTTTGAGCTGTTTGGAGCTGCAGCTACAATCCATACAAATATTATTATTGTTAATTATTATTTATATCGTTTAAATAATTAACAATATTTTTTTAAAACTTTTTTAAGTGATGTTGCCAGACCAAAGGGTTACCTGACTTCAAACTTGCATAACTTTGTCATCACACCTATCCGATTTTTATGCGGATGTCAGTTTATCCAAGGTTTGATCTACAAATTGATTATACATATAAAGATTCATAAAGCTACAGTAGAGCAAGCTCGACAGAATGAAACCCTGTACTTTTGAGATAGACCAAATAACTAGTGGTGAAATTTTTAGAACAGCTTCGGACTACGATGTATATCTTATGTCTTAAAATTCGACTGTGAAACGTGCTTTGTGTGGTAAAATTCTAGAGCAAACTTGATCCGGGCTAGAGGCCAAGTTTGGTATCTCTAGCTTCTATATAGAAGATATAGGTATTCAAAAAGGGATAGACAGGCGGACATGGCTATATCGACATGTCGATGATGCTGATCAAGAAAATATATATAAATACAATTATACTCTTTTATACTTTTTTAAAGTACAGGGTCAATGGCGATTGGCGATTATTAAACATTGCAAAATTATTTATAGCGTGAATCTTAAATAATTAATTTTATTGATGCTGATCGGATAAAGATGCATTACAGTAATTAAATCTATTTTTTAAGTAGCACATTTATAAAATAGCTGATTGTAAGATAAAACTAACAACGCTTTCCTAGCAATTTCAAATGCAACTAGATTATTGCGTGCAATTTTGGAAACGATATTTTCTCTTATATAGTCAAAATCCGTCAGAGATTTGTCAGAGCTCTTCACTATCAGTATAATGAATTCACTATTGATTGCTTCGGGAATACTATTACACCTTTGTGTTGTGTGTGCTATAAGGGTAAGTTGATTAAAAAAGGATGACAAGTAACTAATCATTATCCTTTCAACAGCGAACTTGGAACTATGAAAATATTTTCATAAGCACTACAACCTCGGATGAAAATCTATTGAATGTCACTTCAAGACTTGATCGCGCTTCATTTGGGGTACAAACAATCTCGATGGTGATTGATTGGAAATTTGATGTCGATGAGAACACCATGGTGAGTTAGTGACTCTTTAAAGATGATTACGGTATTAATTTTTTTTAATTTAAAACAGGTCCAAATGCTTATATACACCTCCCAAAGTGGGAGAGAGCAGGATTATTCTGAAATGCCCCACAAAATTCCAAAAACATCATTCTACGAGTTCCTTTCAAAATATTACAATCAATTTTTCTATCCTGATTTTGGTTCCTGCTCGAATATTCCTGTTTTAAAAGAACCAATTGTGCCGTCGTGGAACAAGACAACCTACATTTTTAGCAAATGCTTACCAAATGCTGATAACTATCCAGAAATTGTACCCAGCGGCTACTATAAACTTGTTTTCAAAGTTATGGGTCCAGCTACACTGACTATAACCGCTGTTGCTAAATTGACACCGAAATTTATTTGATATCTAAAGGATATCTATATAATTTATAATTAAAAATGTGTTTTACCCATTTAATGAAAAGCAAATTTGTATTAAAAACGCTTAAAATTTTATTCCAATATAAAAAATAGTGTCAAAAATGCTAAAATATATTACTTCAAAGTGGCTAAAGTTGCTTCATCAATAATTGCTAGTGTTTTATCTAAAATTTCGTTTGATTTGAGATAGTTAATACAGACATTGTCTTGATTTTTCATTACAATTCCCAAAAGTGTGCATTATTTGGAATTTATCTACAAAAATTCTTCAGCTAACTGTTTCACCCAAAGTTGTGATCCCATTTATTTATCTTCTTTATTTTGGTGGGCATTTAAAATCGAAACTTCGATAAAAATACAAAGCTACCCGCATAATCAAGTGCCTGGCATTTTTGCCGTTTGTCGCTTGTCGTTTTGTTTCTTCGTTTTGTCTATGAAACAACCAAAGAAACAAACAATAAAATATTGAGCACATTAATGTTTAGTCAGACGTAAAATTACTTTTAAGTCTACTTTTTGGGCCAAAGAACGCGTGCGACAGACTCTTAAACAATGTCAACGAGGGCAGATAAGGAAGGTGGAGGCTTGAGCTATAAAGACGTTAGATAAACGTTAGATGCATATTTATGATTTAGCACTCGAAATGGCAGAGAGAATGAGATACGTGGCTATTCGGAACACTCCTGACACTCCTGACACTTGCCTGACTGTCAATTTTTTTTTGCTTCTCGCGCAAATCTTTCATAATGCTCGATAATGAAAAATGAAAAATTTCTCACTTTTGAGTGTGAGAGATAGAAGAGAAAGAGGGTTTATGGTGGGGTTCACCGTCCTATCTTGGCCATAATAAAAGTTTATGCAAGTGTTTTGGATTTAATTAAGAATAAGAAAAATGAAAATGCCAAACTTTTCGATTGCCAGATGCGCGCGTCTCGCATAAGCGGATTTGCCAGAGACATTTATTGTTATTTCTACTTCAAATTTGTTTACGTTAATTAGAAGGAAGCTGAGCAAAACTGACTGTGGATGCCATCAGGCAATGATGCGCCCTTGCTTATTGTAAGATTGCTCAATTCGAGTAAATTGAATTGAAGGCAACAAAAATCATCTACCAAATAAAATTGGTTTGAATTTATGTGGCCATTTTGAGAGGTTGAATAAAAGACAATCGTCGTAACTAGTCTGGAAAAATATATGTACAAAATAATAAGATAAACTTCAAATTATATTGGTTAATATTAAAGATTTAAAAACAAAGTATACTTAGAGTATTAATGCCTTGCTGATTTTGCAATATACCAGAAATTACAGATAGAAGTAATGTTTAAAAGAAATTAACCCGAAAAAAAGTATCTAAATGAATGCAGGTCGATTTAATAATATTCAAAAAATGTTAAAGGGGAATTATCGGATTAAATCTGAATATTTTCGAAAACATTGGAGTTTTTACAATTGATAATAATTGTTATTGTTCTAAAAATAACTTGAATCTAAAGTACAGCTATCATTAATAATACCGTTTATTCTTAATTTCTATCAACTAAAATTGACAGATTATAAACATGAGCTCACCTTGTTTTCTGATTTATCAAGAGATTTAAATATTCTTCCTTATTCTTTAAGTATTTCATTAACATTCGAATCAAAATGCAATTAAATAAATCACAGCAAACAATGCAACTTAATTGGCAACTTGGTTGCCATCTACTAAACACTAAACCAGTCGTAAATTACCAAAACTAAGTCAGTCGGTTAATGCACTCGAACAATTTGATTGCTAAAGTTCATCTCACTTAAGTCCAATAAGTTAACTCAATCACAATAAGTCAGTTGACCATGTCCAAATTCACATGCCAAATACAGCTCACGTTTCGACACTTCAAGCGATACTTAATTGTTTATGAATTGGCCTATAGTAACTTAATAGGTGTGAGTGAGTGTATGTGTGAAATAAATCAGCCTGTGTGTTAGGCTATGGTTTTTTTCTTTCTTTCTGTCAACACGCTGCGTGACAGTTATGCGGTTGACAGAGCGGAAACGGAAATGGAAACAGAAACGGTCGGTTTGTGCGTGGGAATTCGATGTGAGTTTCGCTTATTTTACTCCCAAGAGTTTTATGATTGTTGAATTTATATTTATAGCTTGTAGATTTTGAATTGTTAATTGTTATTTTGTTTTTAAAATGGAATTTGTGTGTTTGGCCATACAATTTGAATTTCCTCTTTTTCAGCAAACTTTATTAGTGTATTGTTTATTGAAGTTTTAATATTGAAGAATTATTATTTATATTTTAAGGATTTTTAATTATATTAGTATTTAAATTGTTATATAAAAAGTTGTTTGTATATTTCCACTGCATTTTATATATACTAAATCAAAATAATTATTATATAGTATTATAATGTTTATTATTTTGAATTTTATATTATTAATTCCTCAAGAATGCTTAATATTTATTGAAGGTTTATTATGTTATAATTTAGACTTTATATTGTGGAATAGTTTTCTTTTTGAATAGTTTTAATCCAATCCCAAATAGAAAAATAAATTGTTAATTGAATTTAAAGTAAAGTTTATTATTTATTTAAATTTATTAAGGACTTCATTCGTATACTGTAAGATCATTTAATTTGTAGGTGTTTGACACGGCCCTAAAACGGTTGATGACCGGCAATAACAACACGGAAATTGCAACACTACACAACACAACACTACACTGTACAACAGAACTTTCTGCTTGGCTGTCGTGCTGGCAAATGGCATTAACCGACGGTAAGGCTCTGCAGTTGGGAGTAGTTTAGAGAGCAAAACAGCAATAGCAATAGCAACAGCTACAACAACAACTGTTGCCTCGTTTTGTACATGGCCAACAACAACAAGTGCAATAACACACAACACAATAAAAACAAGAACAGCAACAACAAACGCGTACACACAACCATTTCATATACAACGAACGAGCGTTGAGCCGAGGATCATAACGACTTGTATATAACACGAAGTCACGGCCCGAGAGGCGGCCACTGCACAAGGGACGGCAGAAGGGGGGAGATTGGGGATGGAGGCAGCAAAACAAAACACAGCACAAAACAATGCATAATACAACAACAGCAGGCAGGCAGAGGCAGCAGCAATGTGTAACTAAATAAGATGCAACGACAAACGAAGGGAATGGTAAGGATTGGGGTTGGGGAGATGCCGTTATCATCCGCCCACGCCGCCCGTTTGCGGGCAGCGCACACGACGAACGAGCGAGCTGTAAAGACCGAACGAGACTAACGCGACAGCCAAGGAGTAGTGCAGTCAGCAGCAAGGCTTTCGTCTTCACACGAAGCGTGACACACGACTGCGAGCCGAAAGACAGACAGACGGCAAGAGAGCAAGAATGGGGAGAGGCGCGAGTGCAAGAGCACGTTGGAAGTGAGAGCGAGTGCGCATGAGAAATTGAGCAAAAAGAAACGCATTGGGAAATAAAATAAAATACAAGCAAAACAACATAAATAGCACAAAAACAACAACAAATGCAATAACAACAACAATAGCAACAACAACTGCAATGTGCAATTAATGGTTGCTTCAAAGACAGAGCGAGAGCGTGCCCAAAGAGAGGGAGAGGGAAAGTGCAACTCTTGCCTGGTTGGCTGGTTGGTTGGCTGTTGCATACTTCTAGGCTGTTCGTGGTGTGAGTGTTGGCATTTTTGTTTGTAAACTACATACAACAATACAATAAGCAAGACATGGAGTCTGTAGTCGGGGGATCCCACAGTACATAGTCCTGTGTATGGTAGAATCAACATTTTCGGCGCATGTCATTTGTATGTGCTGCCTATAAAAGTCAGTTAGGCTATGTGCTTGAGCTCAGTTGAATTTCAACTATCAAACGTTTCGTGTTTAGTCTCCTACGAAAAGAAGCAACAAACAGCGATTCTTCTTCTTCGCATTAACTGTTGTGCACCTCATAAACAGCCCCCCCAAAGGAATTTTTGTTGAGTTCATTGCCAATAGACGGCAAGACTCTTGGATCCCAGCGAGAGTTAACGGCTCAACAAGGTTCGTATATCGAAGGGGAGGGATGAATGTATTGTATGTGTGAGTGTGTATATGTGTATGAGTGTTTAAGTATGCTTTCTCGGTTCGATCGGTCCTTTAGGGTGTTCTTTAAGGATGAAACACATTTTTGTTTTTTGATATAGTGGTAATAGAACCTGATTAGTGATACCCTTATGCTAGCTTTTTTTTGGAATATAATCATTTTATAAATTTTCATCTATTATTTTATTATCTTACAGGTTACCCTAATAACATTAAACATCGCTTTTGTAAAAGCATCAACTGCTTCATTTAAGCAACGGCATTAAGCCCGCATCAGATTTATTGTGTGTGTTACCCGTCAGTTCGCACACAGCGAGCCTACTGTAAGTAGAATCACGTAGAGATGTCAACAATGAAGAAATGCGTGGTTTTTCATGGAGTAAATAACAACGACAGTCGCTATAAAGCGTCAAAAAAAAGAACCAAAGTCAATAATGAGTATGCAAACTTTAAGTAAAAAACAAAACTAAAAACAAAATAGAAATTAACGGAAAAGTAACCATTAAATTAACCCACAAAAAATATGTAACCCATATGTAGGGCCAATATGTAGCCAACGATATACGATGTAATCAATATCAAGTTAATTTATCAATATTTGTTTAAGCAGTCACAAATAAACAGCAATGCATAGGTAGGCAACTAATGGTATTAGATATAAGTTAAACCATCGATAATAATGCACACATAATGTGTCGAATCCAACCAAATACTCCCCAAAAATTAATGACAAATGATCACGCTAACGATCGGTTTAAATATAACAAAACTGTTCACCCAACGAGAATTAAATATTGGACCAAGTCTGATCTATCCGGGGCATGTGTTCTGCTTGATAACCCCATCCAGCCAACAAAATTATCCGTGGTATAACTAAATGGGCGTCCGAATTGTACTACGCGATCGCGACGCGTCTATATACCCTATTCCGAGGCCAGGGTCCGGACCTTTGCCGTTACGCGATCTACGTGCTGTACGTTATGCGGCTGTCGCCCCTCGTGTCGGTTGGGCGGGTGGTGGGTAACAATGATGTTACACGTTGGGACTGCGTTCGCAAAAAATGTAAATTGGTTTCTATATCTTTGGTTTATGTATTTGCAGAGAGTGTATATATGCATGTATTTGCATGCTGCATGTTTCCTATATCTATGTTAGTTAACAAAGATCTTAAAGTTAGCCAAATTCTTGATTGCAATATAATTCTATCGTTGGCTACACTTTGGATAAAAAGGAGGTTGGTTTTAGTTAGAATTATCGATGAGGCTTACTAAATTTACAGTAACAGCTATATTGATAAACAGTTCCCTCAGATTAAAACGGTCGATAGTTTCTTATTATAAATTTATATTTTTAACATAAGTACGAAAAGAAACAAGAAAGTGATCTGAATGTGAATAGTCTCTTATAGTTTTTTATTTATCAAGATCAATCTCTCTACTAATATTTATTAATTTATTCGTATCAGTAAAGAAACATAACAGTTGATAATAAATTAGCAGAATTAGTTAATTTGAAAATTGGATAACTGATTAACTCTATTTTAAGTAGAAAATCAGCTATCAGAAATAGGAAGCATGCAACGTATACTTAATATTTTAATATGTGTATGTCCCATCGAATTTACATAGTTGTTTAAATCTTTCTAAAATTATTTAAACATAATCCTTTTCAATTTTATTTTTAAATAGTTTATTTTCACATAATTTTTTTTATTTAAATTTACAAATGATATTCCCCTTTATAAAGTTAACTTGATACGAGAGTTCTTTTGGAAACTTGTTTTGGTTTATCATAATCCACACTCACCGAGTAGATGGCTCGGCTTGTGTTTGTTTTGAAACCTTTAACGTAAACCTTGTTAACGCTTTTTGCTGTCAACTTCGTCGGCCAAGAAATGCATATTTAGTCAAGTGTTAATAATGTGGTTGCCTTCCCCTGGGCAATCTAACCCAAGGAATCCACACACCCACTTCCCCCATAAAGGTGAAAGCGTGCGTTAAAGCAAAAGAAAAAAAAACAGACACACACACAAAACAAACAAACAAATACGGTTTGGGAGACAAACAAATGGCAGTCAGGGAAAAATGAAAATAGAGGAAAAACTTGCCTGCGTCCATTTTGCCAAGGTCTGGAGTTGTATGACTGGAACTGGCGCCTGTGATTGTGAGAAAAATAAATATAAAAAAATTAAAATAAAGAAAAGGAAAAGAAAATGCATAACTAAACAGAAGAAATATCTTATAGCTAGTGTTTAGGATGAGGGGGAAAGAAAAGGAGGAGGGTTCGTCTGTTAATTTTGTTATTCAAAATGTTGTCTGAGATTCGCGACGTTTATTTATTTCCGCATTACTGCGGCCTTTTGGCTTTATTCTTTTCATTTCAAGACCTCGTTTTGTCTTGGCCATCATTGTTATATCCGAGGGGGAAAAGTCTTGGCATGATTTTTATGCCTTGGCCTGCATTGAGTTGATAATGAACTTGCAAAAGGGGGGGGATTAATTTGCACGGATTTTTAATTTGGTGTGGAGCATAATTAAAATTTGCGGCAAGTTGCGAATGTCTCATCAGTCTGTTGCACATGGCAATAAGTAGATACGTAATACGTAACTGGCAGATACTTTTATCGGACGCGTCACGTAGTTTCAACGTCAATTGGCCAAAAAGTTATTGCCTAGGTGTATTGACAGGCAGGACACTGTGAGCATTCGTACGGAAATTTCAATGACAATGGCCAGAGTCTCTCGACCCCAAGGAGTCTGGGCCAAACCAAGCGTGAGCCCAAAAGTATCTCACGGATACTCACGGGCCTCAGGCCACAACCCAACACCACCCACTTGAAATTTATGTGTTAATTTCAAGACGCGCGCAACCCACAGAGTTTTTATTTTTTATCGGACATTTTTCACAAAGTTTTTCTTTTTTGTTAGGGCTTGGCCGAGGGAAGTTTAGGTCCAGGTGCTGCCAGGGTCAGCGCTTGGTGGTAATAAATGAGCTAATAATAAGCGAAATGTGCTTTTGAGTGACCCTAAACAATGGCCCTTTCCGGGTGTGAGTTGATCGGGAGGCTCGCTCCAGAAATTGCTGTGAAATTGAGTTAAAATTTATACAAAAAAAACTTTTTCGACCGGCAGCTGAAAAATGCGCAAAAGTGTCGAAAATTCCGTTGCTGACATGAAAAGATTTGTTTATAATTAATTTCCCAACGCTTTTTTTTAACGGTCTAAAACATGTGACGCGCTATGAAATTAATTACGTTAATACCTATGGTCAGCATACTTGCTTTTTTATCCTTAGTAAAGGCCACGGCAAATAGCAATTAACAGAGAGCTTAAACAGGAATTTGAAAAATATCAGAAAAATGAATGTAGGCTTTAGCGACAACTGTATACTCTAACAATTAAAGTAGAGTTTCTATTTATTTTTAATTTCTTTGATTATTTCCTTCCTTATAATTTAATTCTTTTAAAGATGATTTATAATCTCTTAGGAACATTATAATCTAATCCTATCTTAACTTGAACTTTCATAGAACTAACTTAAGTCAAGTAAAACTGTTCTATATTATTTCTTTAGGGTTACAAAAATTATGACAAAGTTAACCACTTCAAGTTGGAATTTTCCGACTTTTCACAATGTGAATAGCAGGCAGAGGCCAGAAGGCAAATAACAGAAACAACAACAGTAAAAGCCACAAACAAGTGTTGACGTGTTGCAAGAAATTGGTTACAAGGGAAAAGGAAGAGCAAAAAAAAGAAACGAAATTTTTAGCCGCATGTTGTAAATTCCAATCAATTTCTATAGCGTCTAGAAGGTGAGGAAGATGATGGCGAGTTGAGATGAGACCGATGTCCAGTCATTTGCCGGAAAATTGAGCAGACATGCATATCCGCAAAACGGAAATGGTCAAGATGCAAAAGGCAGCCAAAGGCTTGTGTTCAGCTATCAATTAAAACTCTTCTCTTATTTTTTTGCATTTCCAACTAAGGTGAACTACGCTTTGTGGCTTTGTCTTGGCCGCATCAGTAGTATCAGTGTCTGCAGCTTGTTTGGTTAACAAGATGAAGCTGGCCAAGCTGCAGGCAATGGCTAAGGACACCGTCATTGAGACAAGCGTCCTGAAAACAAAACAAACAGACAACAAAGTTGTCTATGAGTCGTTTTCTCTTCTTGTTGTTTTTTGGCAACATTTGCGGCCTAATGGAATTTGACGCGTTAGCTAACTGGCAAAAAATTGCTCAAGTAGCTGAGGGAGGAAAGAAAAGGGAGTCCTTGCTACATGTGGCATATGAGTTGCTGCTGCTCTGAATTGAAAATCGAAGTTAATATGCGCTGCAGACTGTGAAACAAATCATTTTCAAGTTGTTATGCCATATCGACACGTTTTTGCCATTTTATATTTATTATGAGTGTTTTCGTTTTTTTTTTTCTTCTCGTCTCTTGTTCTTGTTTTTGCAGCTGTTGCAGATGTGGCAGGACTTGCCATAAAAGCCAATAATTTGAAGATATTTCATAGGGAAAACTCTGGCGAAAGCTGCAGGGGGACTTGGAGAAATAAACTTGGCATATTAGCACTAGGTATATTAATGTGAGATTTTACTAAATATTTTGCTAGCCTCTTTTTACTCCAAAATAATGTGTGGCTTTTTCTGCATCTTTGTACTTTTTGTACATTCCAAAGTAATGACAAAAAATCAGAGAAATCTTAGCCCTCTTCTTTAGCATATTATAATGTTGATCCCTGGCTTATAAGCAAATTAAATGCAATTCAAGGGCTTGTTGCCACATCAAATAGCTCACACAGCAGGCGGCCAAAACGAAAGCGCGCCAAAAGCTCAACGAGACACACTTGAGTATGTAAAACAGGCCCTGGCAGAAAAAAATTCGTTAAGGCCAGCTATTTTAGCAGATACGTGTATGGGGGTGCCACAAAAAGTGGCATATACAACACATTATGCTTATGCGACATGAAGGCAGGAGAGGAATGTCGCGACCTGAGATTCTGGCGCACATAAAATTAGTAAGGACGTGAGAGTTGCTCGAATCAACGCCAGTGATGCCAACTAAACGCCACAGAAACAGGAGAATAAAGTCTAAAAATTTAAAAAGAAAACTGAAAGTATGATAAATACTTGGTTGCATTTTTTAAGTGTAGACTTTTAGTAAATATATTCTCTAGGATATAAATAAAATTAATTTTCAATTTAAGTGACAATCAATCTTAAATATTTGCCCTGTTTTATTCGTTACAAATTCGTAGAAAACTACTTTTATTAGTCCTGTAAGTAAGCCCAGACTTGATTAATTTTAGAATTTATAAAACAGGATCGAGGTCGCAAAATATTTTTCTTCTGCCTGAAGTAGTTTTAAAAAGGATAGATTTATTCAAAAATAGGCAGAATTGACAACACTGCTCGACCCTGTGGTTAATAGCCTATCTCATTATCATAACATTTTGTGCGAACGTTGGCAGTTTACTAAATTTGATGTTGCACAGCATGTATAGATGATGATGTTGCATGCCCGTCTTCCGATTTGCAAGGAAGTGTATCAGTGATGCTAAATATTCGCCAGAAAAATAGGACAAAACAATCAGGACAAAAAAGTGGAAAAAATTAGTTAGGAAGACTGAAAGTGGGACAAATAGTGCTGACTGTTTGGATATCTTATTATTCGGAGACTATTTATACATACATGACTTCGTCTAAAGAATTACAACTGAATATTCAGTACAACAATTATAGAAAAAATCCTTTCCTGTTAAATATGGCTATTGCGGTATGATGAATTTCATTCTTTTATTTTTAAATTTTTGTCGTTTTGAAAAGGATAAAAGGATGAAAAAGGTCAGCAACACTGAAGTTTATGAAGAGTGAATGTGATTAATGGTTTGTCCAATAAGAAATTATTGCTTACCAATTTTGATGGTTTTGATTATTTCCGCCATATCTATTGTTGTTGTACTGTTGTTCATTTTCTGGTGCATATATATTTTTATGATATTTTTGTTGTTGATTTCCTGGTCCAAATATATTCCTGTTATTGTTATTGCTATGCTTTTTTTGTTGTTGTTCTTGACCACCTGTATGGCATCCCTCTGGTTTCGACGCAGAATCCATGCACGAACCCGACTGCACTTCGTTGCCGGCAATTGTTGTTTTTGTTGCCGTTGTTGTTGTTGCTGCAGCTGTCAGTTCCTTTGAGACTGCTGCAATCGTACCAGCTGCTGTGGATTCCATGGCAAAACTTAACAATTCATATACCTATGTACACTACTAAGGCGTTAAATATAACTTATATCATTATTAAGGCAGAGCCTATCACGTTCGCTGTTTGATGAAGTTAAATACAATTAACTTCAACTCGGCCGACATATTTGTACTCTCTGTTGTTGTATGAAACCGCCAATGTGCATTAAAATGCGCACCGCCCTGACGTCATTGTTGCTCGCTCTATTTGTTTACGCAATTGTTGTTAATATTATGCAGCTTAGTTTCGTTAAACAAATGTAAACACTAATTATAATAAAAACTACGCACAAATAGAACTTTTACTTTTATTTGAGCACAAACTGGACTTGACAGACAGCTGATCGAAGAGTTGCATTGCAATTCAGAGTTGCCACCTGACGTTCTAAATGCGCGCGTAAACGTTACGATTTAAATTTTACAACTGAACGTAATCCATAGCTGTCATGCTTTTGAGTTTATGCAAATGCTGCCTGCTTATTTATTTTCTTTCCCTAGACATTTTCATTTGTTTTGTCGCTACTTTTATTTACTCTTGCCAAATCTTCACAGCTGCTTGGCTCTGATTTTTCATTTGAGACTGCCAAATGTTGTTGTTGTTGTTGTATTTGTTTGGTGGTTGGTAGATACGCTGAAATTTCCATAATTATATGCATCAGTTGGCAGGTGGCTGGAGTTTACGCTGAAGACGTTGTGCACAATAAAAGCTCAAAACAATAACACAAAGAAAACAATGCAAAAAAAGGTAAATTGAAAGAATGTGTGTTTGTGTAATTTTTATGGCAGACTAAACCTGCGCCAAAGTGTAAATATTGACAGTTTTCAGATGCGAATAAATAATAAAGCGAAAATGCAAAAGAAAAGAAAAACAAACAAAATGCGTAAATTAATTTCGTTTGTTTAACTGCTGTGGATGCTGATGGGTCGATTTTGTGGGTTGTTTCTTTCCAGATCGTTTCAAAGGTAAGCAACCCTTGATAAGATAATTATAAGCAGCAATGTGGAATGTCATTCGTTTTGGACGCAGTGAGATCATTCGGGGATGTAGCTCAGATGGTAGAGCGCTCGCTTAGCATGTGAGAGGTACGGGGATCGATGCCCCGCATCTCCAGAGGAATACAATTTTTTTAAATACGTTCTTATTTATATATCAGTTTATATACATACATACATTAAAAAAAAACATATATTTTAATAGGCGATAAATTTGTGTTATTTCGTTTAATAAATAATTTTAAGTAAATAAAGGACTAAAACTTAATTTTAGTGGAGGTGGAAATGTCTTCGAGTTCCGTCTATATTATTATTTATTTTTCACGTAAACATTTTCATTTTCTTAAGTCTTACAATTAATGGTTTTGTTTGGAATAAAAAAAAAAGGAAGCAGAATTTCCCTATTTCTTTGGAGATGCGGGGCATCGATCCCCGTACCTCTCACATGCTAAGCGAGCGCTCTACCATCTGAGCTACATCCCCATTGTGTCTAAAAATAGTCTTGGTTATGCATACTAAATTGAATACAAGACCATGGTCAGCAGTTGTCCAACATGAATGGAAAATACACACGAAGGCAAAAAACAAAATTACGAATTGGTATTAGAGATGGGCATAGGCACAAGCTTCGTGTCCCGCGGGCCATATTCATAAAAATTATTGCACCTTTTGGGCCTAATAATCGTTAACTTCCGGTTCAACCCGGGTCACGGAAGGTCCAAAAAGCCTCGATCTTACTCATACTTTTTATATCGAGTCTTAACTATTATTGGGAAATATATTGTTGATATTTCCAATTTCTTTTCTTTACTAAACGAATGTTTATAAAAGAACCCGTTTGTTGTACGTACTTATGCATTCCTTCAACAAGAAGTATAATTTTGTGAACATGTAGCTGCACATTAAAATGTGGTGTTAAGTTCGGGTTGAATCGGGCCTTAAATGAAGGCTCGTGTCCATCTCTAGTTTGTATACAACAAGAGACAATCAACTGGTCACGTAGTTTATTGGCCCAACAAAATTTGAAAGTGCGCTCGGGTCTTTAATATGCATGATCGGACGATAATATTATGCAAGAAGGCTAACAAAGCAGTTTTATTTTTTTATTTTTTGACAAAGTGGGCCAGTTTATAAAGCAACTTAAAAAACTGGTTTGTATTTACACATGACAGTAGTTGAACATACCTAAACGGAAATACTCAACATATTAATAAATTTGGTAAGCAGATGAGACAAATAAATAATTCTTAAATTAGATTCTGGATTAATTAAAAAATAAAGATAAGAAAATATAATTAAAAAAAACTATAGCGGGCTCAACCGGGATTTGAACCCGGGACCTCTCGCACCCAAAGCGAGAATCATACCCCTAGACCATTGAGCCTCATGCATTTACGATCGCCAATTAGTTTTCTTAAGCAAGCGATCGTCAGTTGCACTTCATTATAATTCAGCATTTTAAAACAAGTCACATGAATTTTAATACAATTTGATAGGGAAGTAAGTTAATTTTATATGCAAGACGTAGATAAATTTCATAGAATTAGTTATAAATTAATGCTTAACATTTGTTTGTTTTAAAACATGAATTTGAATACAGTATAAATGAGAAACTTATTTTCATGTTATGCTAAATGTTATTTTCGAACCTTATGTGCAAATCAATGCACGCCGCTTGGTTGATTTAAAATAAGGCTATTTTTTCTTTAATTTTCAACAGGGGATGTAGCTCAGATGGTAGAGCGCTCGCTTAGCATGTGAGAGGTACGGGGATCGATGCCCCGCATCTCCAGAGAATTTCCTTTTTTTTTTCAATGCTTTTTATTATTATTTTTCCTCTTTGTGTAATTAACTTGCGGCTGTGCACATAATTTCCAGTTAAATGCACTCGAAATGGACGGCAATTATTTGCATTAGCGTTTTGTGGTCGCTTCGAGATAAAAGGTCATTCTGAGTGAATAGAAGTCGTGGTATTTAAGTTGGTTAGAGAAGACCAAAATAAGTTGCCTATTAAACACTATCATGCAGACCTTTTACAGATTTCTCAAAAATATTTCGTGTGAGCTTCTGCAGCTCCAATTGCTAACAGTCTAATGGATAGCACCCAATCCCCAGCTTTGTGCTGCAAGTCCGCAACCTGTTCAAATATTTAATTATTCATAACTTTAAACAATCAGAGCGACATCAGCGTCATGCCACATAACCCTAGGGCTACCCCAGATTTATCCTCCTTTTCCGCTCCAGTCGAAAACGCCGTTTACGTCTCAACAAGCACAACACACAATGCAGGGGATTCCCCCCAGCTGTGCTACCTCCTTTTGCTGCTGGTAATAACATTGTCGTAAAATCATGTTTGGCTTATCGTTATCCCAGTTGGGGAGCCAGGACAACCGGGATGTCAGGACTGCCAGGACTCTCAGGACCTCCAGTATGCGAGTCGCGTGCGCGCTGCATTTAAATGCCGCTGAAAATGGCGTGAATTATAGAGGCGTAGGTTAAATGCCGTTAGACAGCCACATAAACTACAACAATAGCAACAACAACAACAACAACAACAACAACTGGAGTCCTGTAACCCTTTCGTTTTTGACATGTCTCTAGCTCTTCGGATAGATTTCAAAAATGTTGAATGTTGGCAGAAACTTTTACTTGTTGTCTGCTTTTAATTTTTGTAAAATTATTTGCATTCGCAAACGAAACTGAAAACTGACAAAGTTTACTACAGCCTTCTTGTTGTCCTGTCGTTATCCTGGAGTTACTTTCACCTCCACTTCCTGCTCCTGACTGTACTGTTTTCTTGTAATTATCGCTTTTGTTTGTTAGTTGAACTTTTGCCAGGTCTACCCGCCGGCTAGCATACAAGTAGAAAATTAGCGTAGTAAAATTACTAAACAATATTTGGCAAGACGCCTGTTTGCCTGCCACAAAGTAGGCAACATATTGTCCTTGAGTCGTTTTCGAGTTGTCGTAGTTCTCGTTCATTTTCTAATTGGCTAAAAAGTTACTGCCAAGTTTTCTCGCCCCCCGTCAAAAACGTAAATGATTTCTGCTCAGTTTCGGTTGCTAATTCAATTTTAATGCTTGATTTCATATTAATTGAAAAATAAATGTGACTTTACCTCTTTGACAATAGGGTTGCATTTACGGTGAGAAATTGTTTAAAGATTGAAATTTACATTTAAGAATAGTATCAAAACAACTGAAAGAAAGGCAAGTAAGTAATATTTTCATATGTGAATATATCCGAAAAATTAAATCTCTGACCATTCAGAAATACATTTCACTTCAGGTTGACTTTAGCCCTTATTAAAGACTTGCTGCGTCCTTTATCTATGGCTAATCTTGAACCTTCCAGGCAATAATTTGTTATGAGCCTAACGTTTATTAAACTAATAATTTACATGGACACACATTGTCGTTAAAAATAATTTGCTGTGCCCAACAAAAACACAGATTTATAAGCTGCAGCAGTCAAGGGAGACCAACCCATTCCAAAAGATAAACGAGTCATAAACGTATTTAGAGCGATAAAAAGGTCAAAAGCCCACCACCCTCTCTTACTCTCTCTTTTTCCTTGTAAGCTGTGAGTAAACTTATTGAATGTCTTAAGTTTTTATTCTTTTACATCTTGTGCCTGAACTTCTGTTTGTTTTCATTTCATTTTTATGACAACGTTTAGAAATTGTTGTATATGAGTATTTTGCTGTCTTTGGCGCTGTTTGTCTTTCTTTTGGCCACATTTAACGCTGTTGCCCCCGTTCCGTATTGACATTTGATCTTTATGTGGGCATGGTCTATCCCATCCCACATATAGCAAAAAGTATTCCTATGTTGACTGTGTCGCTTTTGTTTGTCTGCAGGCATCTTTTTATGACTCGAGTGTGTTTGCCTTTTGGCTTTTGCCTTGCCATAAAAAGAATCACACAAAAAATGGCATACAAGTCTCAGAAACCAAAAATGTCTTATGCTGGGGTCATAAATATGAGGTCATCTGTTATGAACGCGCTCGGAAATGGCTTAAGAAGCCTTTAAGTAAATAAAAGTTGTCGTTTTAAGTCTTCAATCAATGTGTTTCTGTCTTTTGGTGACAATCGAAAAATAGAAAGTAAATTCTACGTAAATATTTATTAGAAAAGTTAAAGCTTATGTACTATCAGGCCTGTAAAACATGTAAAGAAAATTTGTTTCCGAAATATCTTGCCGAAAATAAATAAGGAACAGCCACTACTCGAATTTTTATTTGATATAAACTTGATGTAAAGTTACAGACTTTAATGTATATAAAACTACAATGTTTATTATTAATTAATACTTACTTCTTATATATTAAAAACTGCTGTATAGAAAGCTTGGACTATTTAGTTTGAGTTTGAAATTTATATTTATATATACAATTTATAAGCTACACTTTGTTAAACTTAATATGATAATTTTCTTTATAAAATTCTTCGAGTAGAATGAAGCTATCAACTTTTAGGTAAATTTTATTAAATCTCAAATTTTGTTTTTAATAATAAATCATATTCTATAAACATTTTCCCATGGAACTTCTCACAAATTTCCACTACTTGTTTAAAGCTTAAACTAGCTTTATTCCCATTAGTTTCTTTAATAGTAAACGTTGGCAAATACATTGCTCTTACCAAAACTAACAAACCTTTTCAAACCCAAACACATTCCAAACATCTTAATCAAATCAGAGCAGCTAAATGGCCAGAGATACCCTCATAAATATGTCAATTAATGGCACGCCCAGGCAGAGATAGAAAAAGTGAGAGAAAGGGAGAGAAAGAGAGAACGTCTACTGGTATCTTATCTCAATGAAGACATAAATGCTGTGATATCAATTTATGTCAACGTAAATGGGACCGATTGTGATTGCGAGACTGAGTTTAATATATGCACAACCACTTGACTGCCCCTGGAACATGTGTCAGCGAATCTTAAGTGAAGCTTATGAAACTATTAAAAGGCGCAGACAAGCAAACAGCACATGTCCTTGTCTGCTATCCCTTACAACAACAATAGCAATAACAGCAACAAAATAAACAAACACACACATTTACTTAAAGGAGACGGGGTAATTAGTTTACTACACGCCTGAGGCGTACCCGAAGTGAGGTTGCTTTTCCCCCTTCCTTTCCTTTAGCTTCCCTTCCTATCCTTTTTAAGCCCTGTACTTAAAAAGCAGCAAGAGTCTATTAAGTTCGCAAAAAGTTGTTGGAGGCGTGGCAGACTCTATAGAGAATCTATTTATATTCTAGATCTCAGAGTCCGAATAGGCTCTGAAAATTTCATCAGGATCAGTTAGTAAGCTACTCAAGAAACAAATTTTCACAGCACTTGTTCAAATAAGGAAAAATAAGAGAGCTGTGACGGGTTGTAGATGTATGTGCAATTTATAGAATAGAATACAGGGTCTCTCACAGTCAGGCTCTCTCCGAACCTTTTCCACTACTTATGAATAATTCCGACAATGGGGCAAAAACTTTGACCGGCTGGAGAGACAACCGCAAGGAGGTAACCACAAGTCAAAGAAGATGCGGCACGGATTTCATTTTCTGGCCATGTAATAATCATTGTGAAGCTCTTAAACGGAGATTACTCATACGCACGGTTGGCAGTGCGAAAGCCACCTTCAAAGCATTAATTATTTAGCTGCAAAGTCTGACAGCTCAATAAAAGGGAAATGTTGCTAATGTTAATTGTCTTTTGTCCCGCAACATTTGCATAATTTTCTTTAAACAATAAAAATCTAATTTGCCTCGTCTCGCACTTACATATAATTTCTTGTTAAATTCATAATTGTTAATTTTGTTTTGGCCACTTTTGACTTGGCCCGGCTTTCTTTGTCGCTGCATTTGTGGGCTTAACTTTAATTAAGAGACAAGTTCATTTTCTGTGTGCCTAGCTTATGGTTAGGGTTGTTTTGCTTTGCTCATAAGGGTAGAAAGATGGGAGTTTCTTAAATGGTCAGTTAGATGATAAGTAAAAAGGGAAGAAGAGAGAGAGAGAAATAGAAAGACAGAGAAGTAGGACGAGAGAAATGGAATATGTGATAGTAGTAGTAACTAATAGCGTAAATATAATAATTATTATTATAATCAGCGTGTTATTTTAAAGCTAACTTGCTTAAAGATTCCCTCTCTCCCGCACATCAGCAAAGAAAGAATTACTAATATAATTTTGAAGAATTTGATATAGATTTAAGCTAAATTAAATTTCATTAAATTCAGACTTTTAGAAATTCTTAATAAGAATTTAAATTATTTTGTAAATATTCTTCATTAAAAGTATGTATGTAGATCTTATAATGTGTCGAAAATTGTGATATTTATGATGATATAACTGAGATTATCATTTGATATGAAAGAACATTTGAGAATCTTTAACTTAAACAAGCTTTATACTATTAACTTTAACTTCTTCCTCGACAAGTTCCTTTATTTACAACAATTTCTTTTTGTTCACACAAACAACACTTAAAATTAATGGTTTACTATTTGCACAACAGCTGTGCAACATTTGGTTCAGTTTAAAAAAATTTGGTAACTCCAAAAAAAGGTAAGCAAAGCATTTTGCAACTTCAGTTGCCCCATCTCTTTGTGAATGTTGGCAAACAGAGAAAACCTTTTGTAACTCATTCGCGACAGTTTCCCAGTTTCCAGTTCCCATTTCCCAATTTCCAGTTCTCTTTCCAGTATTTAACCATCCATCCATTGTCGGAGTTTTTTGGACCGCGTTGTGACACATGAGTCGAATATGTTGCAAATTCAATATTTGCCAACAATTTTGCAGCATTTCTTTTTGTTTTTTTTTGGTAATGTGTTTTGTTGTTCCTTTTTTTTGGACATGTCCGAAACGACAGTTGTAACAAGCAAACAAGGACAACAATAAGGAGAATAACAACAATGCCTGTGCATAGCAAATAAAAGTTAAAAGCATTTGATGCAACACACAAATAACAGATACGAGCATAAGAAACAGAAACAATACAAGAATCAATTTGGGTTATATGAAATTTAATTACCCTTACATAAGTTCTGTAAATAAAATAAAGTTATAATCGTATTTTCCCAATATGTAAACAATTTTTGTTGATTTTCTTTCTTGTCTCTTTAATCTAATCTAATTTTTAACTAATTTTCCTATGCTCTCGAGACTGAAGATACTGAAGATATTTTCAAGTTTTTCTGTTACAAATATGGTTTTGTTTAAAATCTTAGCATTGGGAATATTTCATGTTATCTATAAGACATATATAGAAGTAACACATTAATCTGAATCAGTATTAGAAAACTTAGTATTAGACGTACAGGAAGAAGCAGTAGCTGTTATGTATAATTTTGTAGAGTATTTAATAGTAAAGTAGCTTTTATAATTTAATTATTATTTGATTGAACTTTAAATTTAATTATAATACTGAAGATATTTTCAAGTTTTTCTGTTACAAATATGGTTTCGTTTAAAATCTTAGCATTGGGAATATTTCATGTTATCTATAAGACATATATAGAAGTAACACATTAATCTGAATCAGTATTAGAAAACTTAGTATTAGACGTACAGGAAGAAGCAGTAGCTGTTATGTATAATTTTGTAGAGTATTTAATAGTAAAGTAGCTTTTATAATTTAATTATTATTTGATTGAACTTTAAATTTAATTATAATAACATTAACATTTAAAAGTGATGCTCTGAATCTAGAAGTCATATTATAATTTAGAACTAATTCTATGTTGAAATAACATAAGTAGTTCAAGAAATTATACTTGTTTATTGCCACAATTTATTGTGCAGTGACAAACCTTTTATAAATTTGGCAATACTCTGTGTTTTATGATTTCACAATTCTCATACTTTACGCAGATTTTTGTAAGCAAATGTGTTAAATCTAGAGAAAGGGGAGTGGTCGCATTTCCGGACTCATTGGCCGCAGGGCAACTCTGAAACTGACCGCCTGGTCTGTCTGTCCGCCTGTCCGTTCGTCCGTCCGTCTGTCTGTCGGTGTGTCCATCCGTTTGTCCAGTTCGCCTGTTAACGTGTGCTCTGGTTAACGAATCGTGCAAATGCGGGTGGAATTGCGAATTGGGGAACTGGGAATGATGAGCAGTTTATTTTTCACATTTTTGTGCATTTATTTGATTACGTCGAGTGTTTTATTTTTCAATAAACACGCACCAAAAAAAGAAAATAATAAAAATAAAGGCATGGAAAGGAAAGAAATAAAGGAAAGTGGGGAAACTGGCGCCGCTCATTAAATTTTGATTGTTTCTTGGTTATAAAAATCACAGCAAAAGTTTCAAATGTGCACAGCAATCACATAAGTCGCGACGAACTACAACAACAACAGCTTAACAACAACAGCAAAAACAAAAACAACAACAAAATTATGTTGATGGCAACATAATAGCAAGTGGCATGCCCCCTTGCAACTCTGCCCCCCAAGGGAAAAAGTCCTGACTCCTTTGGTCGGGCTGGAAATCGCTTTAGGCATTTCGCAAAAATGATGATAATTAGCCGAAAAAACCACCACTCCGCCTGCTCCGCCCATCCGCCCATGGGCGGCCAAAAAAGTAAAAGTCAAATCAAAAACTAAACAAAAGTGCCGAGGAAATTGCCAGAATAAGGGACAAGGGAAGAGAAGGAGTGAGGCTGAGGAGGAGTGTCAGTCATGTCCCAATGTGAAAATTAACTTGTAAACGCTTATAGCCCTGGCGAGAACATAAACGTCAGAGAGGGGAGAATTGGGAGAAGATAGCAACACCAACGCCTACCGTGACCAGGACTCCACGAGGACGAGGACTCCTCTCCTGGGACTGAGACTAACGATTTACAATCAACCCAAAACGCCAAGAGTCTAAATAAAAACTTTTGCATTTCATTTCGTCTTTTGATATTTGTGCAGATTTCTTGTTCGCTACTTTCGAGTGCGATTAAATTGTTTTAATGGTTTTTGTTCTTCATCGCGATGGAGAGGGGGAGCAGACGGGAACCTGAGGGGGATGGTAAAACGCTTAAAGTTTGTTTTTTAATGGCCGCAGTTTTGTTGTTGGTCTGCGGTCGCTGAGGTTTCCTAATTGCCACCACAACAACAATGAGAGCAACAACCATTTAAAGGTGTTAAAGTTTTTGAAAATTCACGGAGAAAATTACGATATTAAAAGGATTTTTCGTGGAGTGTAGATAGTTTTTCATTGATAACAGTAGGTAATAAATTTTATTGCACAGCTTAAACTAATAAATATTTACACTTCTAAGGAACTTTAATTGGGTTAGTAAGGATAAGTTTGTGGGACTTTAACTGGGTATAAGTATATACTCAACTTTGAGCTCAAGATTCAAGGAGTTGTTGATAGTCGAAAATTAAAAAATATAATGTTAATATAACAGTTTTTAAACAAACCTTACATTTTTATTTATATATCAAACATATTAAAGATCGAGTGAATTTTGAAAAACGATACTTAGTTAAATAAGTTTTTTGTTTTAGGTACACAATTTTTACATTGTTAAGAATGTACTTTTGTTGGAAATTATACAGGCAACAATTGCAAGTTTTTAATTATGTAATATTAAATAAAACTGAGACAAATGTATCTAAGAAAAGGGGGAATATAAGTCAGTATGAGTTGGATTAACTAATGTTCGAAATTATCTGGAGTTTGAAAAACATTCTGAATTGATATTAAAATACATAAAGCAATAAATATTAATTTTAAAATAGTTCATTGAACAAATTAAAGGATTAATGCTCAAGTAAATATTGAAAAATACATATAAATATTAATAGCGTAAGTACACTGTAGTAGAGATACAAATTAATCTCCATAAAATTTTATACCACAAATTGTAATAATATAATTAGAAATATAAAACTTTAACTTTTCCAAATAAATGTAGAAACTGAAATAAATTTAAACTGTTTTACAACGTTTGAAATTGGCTTTCTCCTCTGCCTTTTGGCCAAAACAATAAAATTAAATAAACGTATATGAAGTTAAATAATTTTGCTATCAACGCCGTCACACGCTGTCCAGTTTTGGTCGGCTTAAGGACATCCTTACCTCAAACTGCTGAAGCACCTTTGTCATAGTCCGCAGCTTACGAGCAGTTTTTCAGACCCATTTCTATGTCCAAAGACTGCATGTGGTCCAAGTAACTATAACAGTTAAGCAGCTTTTGGCCAAGTTGTGTGCCATTTGATAGCCAAATGAATTTCTATACATATATGTACATATATAAATATGATATGTATATTCATATAGACAAATGAAATATGTAATGGAAGAATTTTTTATTTTTACGACTGTCAACTAACAAAGTTCACTGGCAGTCGACTAAATCATGTGAGGGATTTGCGTTTATCACAAGACAGCCAACGATGTTGTGTCACCGTTGTTGTTGTTGTGCGTATCCTGTCGAGGAGCACCTTTGGCAACAGGAAATTGAAAATTTCCAGAGCACAAGAGGCATGTGTGGCATGTCAGCGAGTCTAATGCCAACTAAAGCGAACCCAAGGGCCAATAACATTTACGCTAATTTGATAATCTGCACACGCACAAGGGTTGTGCTTAGGCCAACAACATTTGCATAGCCACGGCCAAGTCAAATGAGGGAATGAGGGCCATAACAGACGCACCTAATTGGCTGCAATGGCACCCGAGGGATTTCTGGCCAGGACAGCCAGCTACCAGCTAACCAGCTACCAACTGACCAGCTACCAGAACTGTATCCCTTTCACATTATCAGCGCGTTATCATCGCATTCGCTTTACTCTTGAACGGATCCGGGGGGTTTTTTTTTCTTTTTTTGGTAAGGCCGGACAACTCTTGCGGTCAGCGAGTTTATTATTTTGGCTTTTATTTCATTCGACTTTATTTTATGCTGGCTTATCTGTTTTGTTAATGCTGCTTTTGTTATTGTTGTTGTTGTTGGTGTTTTGCAAAAAGCTGTTTTTGCCACGCTCGGATCAAAATCGCCTGCGTAATCGCTTTTATTCGCTTGACTTCAGCTGAAATTAGCTGCGGGTTCTTTACACAATTCAAGATTTGTTTCGTTTCGCTTCGTCTGTTATTATTATTATTGTTTGGCTTTGTGGTTGTTGTGGGTTAAGCCAATAAATTAACTATATACATATTAATATAATTATTTATTCAAGCCAAAGTTTAACTAGGTAAGCAAAAGGGAATTAAAACTCTTAAATATAATTTAATTACAAAAAGTATTAATGAGAATGCTCTTTAAGATAATAATATGTTTAATAATTCATTTTTTATTATTATTAATGTAAAAATAACTTTTTAATCGTTTCATTTCATTTTATTTTTATCAACTAGCTTAAAAGAAAATATTTCTATAACTAGTATGAAAGCAACTACTTTTAAGACTAGTCATAAAGCAACTAGTGTAAGACAGTAATAGTTCTAGGACTAATTAAAAAGCAAAGTGAATTTGACTGATTGCTGACGGACTAGATCTGGGCTAGTTTATCAGTAACTGTCTCTATAAGAAGCTCTGTAAGAAGTTGAAAAGAGATGAAAAAGTTGCAAAAGGAACTAATTTGGGTGACTTGAACAGACAGTGTTTTAAAATAGTATAATAAACAAAAGTTCTTCAATTAGTATGAAAGCCACATGGCTGTTCGAAAATGGACTAGATTTAGACTAGTTGATCAATACCGAATATTAACTCATCAACTGTCTTTTAACGACTTATAGTAGTTAAAACGAGATGACACTTTGACTAGTTGCAAACGGTATAGATTTGGGTGATATCTGCATCAATTGAATTAAATGTCATTAAGATTTCTTTCTGTGTCAGCCTGTCTTACTTTTTAGAAGATATATGTATTTTAGCATAGAGAAAAATGTTTTCAACTAGTTATTGAAAGAATAAAATAGTTGAATTTAAGACCAGTTTGGTAACAACTAGTTCAGTATGTATCTGGTTACAAGGGGGCTTGTAATAAGCAAGTGATACCTTTCTATGACATGCCTGTGTAAAATGGATCACTTTAACGCGTAGGTTTAGAATGGAAAGTCAACTTGATGTTCAACTCTTTGAAGCTAGACCAGAACTAGTCCAAAACTAGACCCTTTCCCTGTCAGGATTTTTTTATATTACTTAAAGAAATAATTAATAAGCATTTAAGCAAACTCCTTTAACTTTGAAAAATTATTGAATTATTACTGTTTAATTTCTTTTATTTATTTCCAGCATTTATAAACACATTTTCCATATTATCCAGAACTTCTTATACCTCTAGAGCTGCCCCCTCATGTTATGATCATTAGCTTGATGTCTGCTGTCTGTGCCTCGTTTTCATACAGCACAAACGGAAGTATCCGCCCACTTGGCGTATGCGCAATCTCTGCCTGCAATTCACTTGCGTATATTTTTAAGTAACACATACGCCCCATAGGCATGTGTGTTAGTGAGTTGGCTGCCTGGTGTGCGACAAGATTTATGTCTGTTTTCTTCTGTGGACATTCAACATTTTAGCGCCTGCAAATTTGCTAATTAATTAGTTGAAAAATGGCTAATTCGAGTATGTCTGGTAGAGAAAGTGTCTTCAAATTTGATTAGTTGGCGAATTTCAAGTAAAATCACAGCCACTCCCTGTAACCACAATACTCAACCGAAAACCCAACACAGCCGGTGGTAATTAATGTGTTTATGAGTGAGTTAAAGCCCCAACCCGACTTGGTGGCGATAAAAAACGCGACAGAAACGCACGCGTTTTTACACGCATGTAATTTGTTGGCAATTGTTGCAGCCCTTTTTTGTCGGAGTTCCCTGTTTTTTTCCACTCATTTTTTTTTGTGGTAAATAAAAAATTAATTTAACGCATGTTTCTCATGTGGTTGTCGGCGGGTTGCGTTTATAATGGAATTGATTTAAGGTTATTAATGCGAGCACTCGGCAAATTCCAGGATGGCGATGCCTAAGTAAATGTTTGGCATTTCATAATGTTGCTCTAACCTTTAACGTCAATTTTATGCAAATTATGTTATTTCTACAGTGGCTGCTGTAGATTTGTGGCCAAAGCGATGGGGGACGGAGGGGGCGTGGCTGGATCCATATAGCGACGGGGCGTCGCTCTAAACTTTTGTATGTAAGTATATGTATGTATCTGAAGAGGGTCTGGGGTGTTGTTATTGAAGTTTTTGGGCGTCTGCCCTCGAAATGACTGCCGACTTCTCACTGCCAACTGCTGACTTATTCAATAAGCCAAGTTGAAGTATGCTCCCGTTGTTGGTAGCTGCGGCGGCTGCTTAAGTAAATACCGTGTGCCTTGTACAAGTACAAGAGTATATGCAAAAAGTGCAAATAATAATAATAAAGAGTACTTATTGTTTGATTTATGTGTCTGTGTGTGCACAATACCTCACATCATATGGAAACGAAGTAGAAGCAAATGGAACTCATGACTTGACTTTTGCTGGTGCTGGCAAAAGCTTCAATTTCGAGAGATCTTAATAACTTATATAACAAAACATCTATATTATTAATTAACTCAGCTTATTTTATCACTAAGCAGAGAACATTGAAGATACTAAAACATTAACTAAGAATTATATGTTTATTATTATTATTAATGTTTGTTATTATTATTAATAATGTTTGTTATAGTCAGATTAAGATAGATAGATACATTTAGTAAATAAATAAAAAACATTTAGCATTTAAATAACTGATGAGCCTTATCTGTATATTGTCTGATTATTAAAATTAATAATAAAGAAGAAAACAAAATAAACAAATTTTACAAATTTCACTATTAGAAACAGATTTTTATCTTAATCTTCCAAAAGGGTATAAATATTATCACATACATAAAGAAATGTTGCAACACATTCGTGTTTAATTAAATGTACATTTTGATATCAGATTTTATTTATAAAACTGTCTATGCAGTATTAGAACTTATCTAAAAAATAATAAAAAAAACACATGTATTTGAAAATATCTCAATGTATATCTTTTGCATGCAACTAGATTATTGCATGCTATTTTCAAATCAATATTTCTGTTTAAATACTCGAGATCCGTCAGAGGTTTGTCAGAGTTCTGCACTATCAGTATAATGAATTTAATATTGATTGTCTCAGGAATACTATTATACCTTTGTGTTTTCTGTGCTACACGGGTAAGTTGATTAAAAAGGATGACAAGTTACTAATCATTATCCTTTCAACAGCGAACTTGGAACTATGAAAATATTTTCATAAGCACTACAACCTCGGATGAAAATCTAGCGAATGTCACTTCAAGACTTGATCGCGCTTCATTTGGGGTACAAACAATCTCGATGGTGATTGATTGGAAATTTGATGTCGATGAGAACACCATGGTGAGTTAGTGACTCCTTAAAGATGATAATGGTATTAATTTTTTTAATTTATAACAGATGCAAATGTTTATATACACCTCACATAGTGGGAGGGAGAAGGAATTTTTTGAACTGCCCCACAAGGTTCCAAAAATATCATTCTACGAGTTCCTTTCAAAATATTACATGCAGTTATTCTATCCTGATTTTGGTTCCTGCTCGAATATTCCTTTTTTTGAAGAGCCAATTGTGCCGTCGTGGAACAAGACAATCTACATTTTTAGCAAGTGCTTGCCAAATGCTGATAACTATCCAGAAATTGTACCCAGCGGCTACTATAAACTTGTTTTCAAAGTTATGGGTCAAGTTACACTGACTGCAAGCTTACTTATTAAATTGACACCGAAATTTATCTAATATAAGAACTTATGTAATTTCTATATTATGACAATAAATCAAATATGTGGTTTCGGAAAACTTTCTGGCGTTTTAACACCCTTTTCTTTAAAAATATAGATTGATAGATTTATATACATAGATTGACAACTAAATTGCATATAGTTCTAGCTCTAAATAGCTCTAGCTCTCATAGACTCTGTCATCGAGGCATTAGTAGACTAATGTATCTATGTACAGATAGAAAAACATAGATTCAATCGAATAGACTCTTAATGTTCGTCAATAATATATATATGCTTTATTGGACCGGAGACAGCACTTTGTCTGTTAATGCCATTTAAACAGAGTCTAATACTATATAAGAATATTTTCTTACTCTCTCATTTGATGACGCCTTATTGCAAAACATATGGAAGTCGGGTGGGGTTTATTTAAATGATTGAACGCCATAAATTTGATCACGAATTTGTAGAGACTATCCATATTGCGAATTGCATTAAATTGCAAGTCAAATAAGTTGTGTAATAATTTGTTCTGAAAGAAAGCATATGCTAAGAATGTTAAAGCCATGGAAAAAGAGTATATTTAGAACTTACTCCTGGAAGGAGACAATTGTCTTTGGCTGCATTAACATTTGCAACGTTTTGGGTCCAGGACTTGTACCAATATTTATTTTTATCGTACATTAGTTGACAAAAATTAAGAGCACCCAACGCATACACGGCTGGATGCCATGAACCACGATCGAAGCGAAGTATTTCAAAGTTAAGCTGCAATACATATAGTAATTTAAAGTTTGTTAGGCTATTTAAAAAAAAAACCCATGAAAATAACCTGAACGCGATCAGAAGGCAGAATATTCCATATTGAAGTTACATTATCTTCTAAGAAAATTTGTTCTCCATCCAATTCAAAATTAAATTCTGAGAAATTAAATAGTCCTTGTACATTGAGCATACCAATTGGTTGATCCTCACAGTCGTTGAACACTTCATCATCCTCAAAAACGCCTTTATATTTTTAAGCCTTCGAGAATTCAATGCATTTTATTAAGAACATAAGAAGCACTAATATCACCCGATTATTCCAAATTTTTGGATACTCAAAACTGAATCGGTGACTACTCTACATATGTATATGTACTTTAATAAAATTAATTTAATTTAAAATATTTATGTAATTGTTTAATTATATCCATGAATGAAAATAAAACAAGTTTTTGTAAATACTTATCAGACCATCTAAAAAACTAAAAGACGTTACATGCTATAATATAGTACTTAATGTTTATTTAACTTTTTATCTATTTATTTTTGAATTAATTGTAAAGATTACCAATCACTTAAGATTACAGAATTAATATTTTTGTCGTCAGCTCAGTTAATGAAAGTAATTAAATCTATTTTTTAAAATTGTATAATCATTAAATTTATGAAATAGTTGATTGAAAGATAAAACTAACCATGATTTCCAAGTAATTTCAAATGCAACTAGATTATTGCATGCTATTTTTAAATCGATATTTCTGCTTAAATACTCGAGATTCGTCAGAGATTTGTCAATTGTCAGTATAATGAATTCAGTATTGTTCGCTTCAGGAATTCTATTATACCTGTGTGTTTTCTGTGCTGGAAAGGTAAATTAATTAAAAAAGGATAACAAGAAACTAATCATTATCCTTTGAACAGCGAACTTGGGACTATGAATATATTTACCTGGCCACTTCAACCTCAGATGAAAATCTATTGAATGTCACTTCAAGACTTGATCGCGCTTCATTTGGGGTACAAACAATCTCGATGGTGATTGATTGGAAATTTGATGTCGATGAGAACACCATGGTGAGTTAGTGACTCCTTAAAGATGATTATGGTATTAATTTTTTTAATTTATAACAGATGCAAATGTTTATATACACCTCCCACAGTGGGAGGGAGACGGATTTTTTTGAAGTGCCCCACAAGGTTCCAAAAATATCATTCTACGAGTTCCTTTCAAAATATTACATGCAGTTATTCTATCCCGATTTTGGTTCCTGCTCGAATATTCCCTTTTTTGAAGAACCAATTGTGCCGTCGTGGAACAAGACGACCTACATTTTTAGCAAGTGCTTGCCAAATGCTGATAACTATCCAGAAATTGTACCCAGCGGCTACTATAAACTTGTTTTCAAAGTTATTGGTCAAGCTACACTGACTATAACCGCTGTTGCTAAAGTGACACCGAAATTTATCTGATATAAGGACTTTTGTAATTTCTATATTGTGATTGATCAATAAATCAAAAATGAGCAACAGACAATCAAACTGATTTCAGAAATGTATCCTATCGAATCTATATCTAATTGCAGAGGGTATAATAATTTTGTCACGACATGTGCAACCTCCTTGAAGGAGGTACATATATTTTTGATCGGAAAGACGAGCTGAGTCGATATACGTATATAATGTCTCAGTTTTGACGCTATCCTGATGAAACTTGGAACAGGTCCGTATGAATATGTACCAGCTACTTTATCATATCTGAGCTTTACCTTTTGTATATTTAAAATATTCCTACATATATCTAAAATAATTAATTTTTAACTAGTTTTAAGATATGGCCTATTTTTATTTATCCAGTGCAGTAAGACAGTTATATGTGTGCTTCATGAATCAGTTCTTTAAATATTCTTTATCTGTATTAAATATTCTTATCTCTATCTCTATCTCTATTATATATTCTTTATCTTTATTAAAATTTCGCAGAAAATTATTTTACACAAACTAAGCAATTTCACATTCTTACTCTACTCTTACTCTTACTCTTACTCTTACTCTTACTCTTACTCTTACTCTTACTCTTACTCTTACTCTTAATCTTACTCTTAATCTTACTCTTACTCTTACTCTTACTCTTACTCTGACTCTTAGTATGTATTGTATATTGTAATCCTGCCATCAGTTGCCACCGATAAAGTCACCTTTATTTGTCAGTCTTAGCCAAAACCGGGTGTCAGTTCTCGATGTGACGTAGGCACGTACCAACCACGCCCACTGTATGTGTCCAACTTAAACCCAAAGCGTTAAACCGCACACACCTATCATGATGATGTTGTTGTTGTTGTCTTTGTTTTTATTTTATTTTTTTTGGCATCACCTCTAACATTCATTCAACAAAGCAAGGCAGGCAACAATCCAGGATGTACAAGGATGGCTAAGTGAGCCATTTATCTTCTCAGGAACCTCAAGCGCGGCGACACAACAACAGCTTAAATAACAACAACAGAAGTAGCAGCAGCAGCAACAAATACAACAACAACAACAACTCCACAACAACAACAATACAGCACTAACAACAATAGCATTTCCTACACGCGTCATCCAATCCAGGCAGACGCCAATAATGTTGCTCGGAAAAATAAAACGATTTATATGCCGCAATGCCACGCAACAACAACAACACTAACAATAACAACAACAACTACAACACATTTCAGCGCATTTGGAGTCTCGGTTTTAGCCTTATCCCAGGACACATCAATTGAACAGCAACATGAAGTAAATGAAACCCCAAAAAAGAAGCTAAAAAAAAAGAACGAAAGCAAAATCGAAGATTGCTATCTTTGACGGCTTGTTTTCCTGCCCCACAACCAACCTGCCTCCAATGACAGAGGCAGTGGCAGAGGCGGTGTTGAGGAGCAGGGAGAGGGGGCGTGGCAGCCATTATGTATTGGCGTTGAAACAATTTGAACAGCCCGAACCTTTGGCAAAACATTCCCTCCACTGCCAAAACAAATGAAAGGAAGTCGTTTAAAAGTACAAACGGACATTATTTATCGCTCAAACCATTTAGTCGCTGAAACTACCCAAAGAGCATAAAAAAACAGTAGAAGAAGAAGAAGTAGTAGATGTGGAGACTAAGACCTCTTCCAAGTAGCCTTCCCCCCAACCCTCTTATCACATCCCCTGCCACTTGTTGTTGTCTGTGTCTACTTAGTTGTAATAAATGGAAAATCGTTCAAGTCCAACAACTGCCCCAATACAATACGTTGCATATAATTTTTGTGGGGCCAGCAATTGGATTTTAGCCACAGTGACTAAGAAAGAGATAGCTAGCTAGATTAGATAGAGATGGAGATGATGTGAGGAAGAGAGTGAGGAAGGGAGGGGGGGGGGACCAATTCAGATGACTGCGGCAAGCAAATCGATTGATTTCTGCTTGCTTAAGCAGTTTTCCATAGATCCGGAATTAAAAGCAGCACCAAAGTAATTTACAGTTAACTCTTGTCCTATCGGAATGGGAAATTGCGGTGGCAACTCCAAATGAGTTTTCCTCAATTGCAAATGTTGTTAGGGAAAATGAATCTAGATAATGTCAGGCAACCTAACATATTGTTTAATATTGTTTAGTTGGATATGAAAATCCTTCAGAGATTGAAACTGGGAAGCTGATTAGCAGACTTTTCAATCACTATAATAAAAAATTAAATGATATCAGAGATTTTCATATTTTATCTTATTTATTATGTCTAGTTTCAGTCTCAATGAAATATCTAAAAATAAAAAATAAATATATTTTCACAAAGGAAAATATTACCATTTAAAATAGTATGTTTTGTTGTGAGTACTCTTTATTAAAAAAATAGTATGAATAAATAATATGTTTAACTGTTCTTTAATTGGGAAGCTGATTAGCAGACTTTTCAATCACTATAATAAAAAATTAAATGATATCAGAGATTTTCATATTTTATCTTATTTATTATGTCTAGTTTCAGTCTCAATGAAATATCTAAAAATAAAAAATAAATATATTTTCACAAAGGAAAATATTACCATTTAAAATAGTATGTTTTGTTGTGAGTACTCTTTATTAAAAAAATAGTATGAATAAATAATATGTTTAACTGTTCTTTAATAAAACTGATGATTTTATATGATGGCTTATCATAGTTTTTACTATAGTTTAAATTTTACATGTCAACATAATTATTCAAATAATATCCAACCTGTTTCAAAAATTATACAATTTTAAATGAAATCTGTTTAGATACTCGTTAGAATGTTTAACTGATTTAAATACTTATAAATAAAAAGAAGAAATGTTTATAATATTTTCAAGCGATATCTCCTAGATATCTCAACTCCATACTGCAAGTTTTATTTATAATTTTTCAATTTAATAAAATGGTTACAATATTTGTATGTTTATATTTCAGACGAATACTCCCAACCAAGTACTTTTGCTAATTTTCTGGACAAAATAAAATTAACTACACATATGTACATATATGTATGCATGTACATATAGGCAATGTCACTGCCTTCTTGCCACACTCATAACCTCAAATGTGTCAGAGAGATTCGCGTGGCATGGACTTGGCAATGCCAACAGACAGACAGATAGACAATCCACAGTCGATATTCAAACCCACACAAAACCTCGGGCATCTTATCGCCTTAAACCACTTTAGTGTCAGCCACGTTGACAGCGGTCTTTGGTCCAGCGAACTAACTGTGAACATTGTCGCCTCTAACCCCTCTTCCTTCCACCTCCTCCACTAGATGTTGTTGCTGTTGTTGTTGTTGTTGTTGTGTGGGCTGACCATTTAACGGAGTGTCTGTTAACATGCCCAGTGGTCTTGTCGTCATTGCGATAAAAAAAAATGCAGTAAGCTACAGTGGAGCAAGCTCGACAGTAGGAGACCCAGTACTTTTTGAGTGCAAAGCGTTCACTTTTGATTGTTCTTCAATAATGCGTACCAAACAATAGATGGCGCCACTACCAAAGTTAATAAACACAGAGGTCGCCAGCGTCTCTTCTTCTTCCTTTTGCCCGTAACATTGTTAGTTGAATAACTTCCGCGTTTATCATCCGATTGGAATGCAATTTTCTGCACAGGTTAGGACTATAGTGTATATTATATGAACCAATAATCAAGGCACTAGTCTCAAAGGGGCTCTTGTAATTCGACTTTGAAATTTTGTTTTTCAATTTCCGGGGGCGGAGGGGGGCGTGGCAAAAATCCAAAACAAACTTGATTAATGGGAGATATAGATGAACCTACATGCCAAATTTGGTGTCTCCTCTATCTCTTATGGTCTCTGAGATCTAGGTGACACAAAATAGGACAGACAGACGGACAAACGGACAGACGGACGGACGGACAGACGGACATGGCTATATCGACTCGGCTGTTGATGCTGATCAAGAATATATATACTTTATGGGGTCTGCCACGCCTCCTTCTGCCTGTTACGCACATTTGCACAAACTTAATAGACCCATTTGTACTTTTTTAAAGTACTGGGTCTAAAAAGACACAAACACACACAGAGAGAACTAGTAGGGCAGTTGAGAAACCCCGACTGTAATAGACCCTGTACTTGTTCTGTAAGAAATACACACTTTGTTTTTTCCAATGTCTCCCGGGTTTGATATCGAATCGGTATGAAATTTGTAAGATAAATGTCTAAGTATCTGTATAAAGCATAGAGACTAAAAGATATCGGTATCAAAATCAAAAAAATATATCCTTACAAGAGCAATTTAAAAGATAAGCCATAATCCGAATCTATACAGATAATTTCAACACGAACGAATGATAAACTCGAAAGTTATGAAAGAATCAATTTCGCGCAGCGCTTTTGACAAAACTTATAGACACTATATACTTTTAAAGTACAGGGTTTAACGAGGAATTTACGTTTTTGGCCATAATGAGGGTGATTTTCGTATTTGTGGTAGATTTGTCCACTTAGCAGCATGACCACAGCCAGGATTTTGCTTGCTTTTTGATGCTGTTGCAATTTGTTGGCCAGGCCCGTTTTGGGTGTTAAGGCAAAATCATTTGTAGCGCTTTTATGCCACAGTGGATTATGTATCTAGGCCTTAGCCCTGGGTCCTCTCCCTGCAGGACGATAATGTTAATAATTTGTAATGCCTGCATATTTTTTTGTTGCCTACTTTGCGGCCTCCTCGTCATCTGCCTGATATAATATGGTATATGTTTTATGCGCCAGCATGCATGACAATGATTTGTGCTAATGAGTCAGAGACAGAGAAGAGATAGAGTCAGAAAGAGATTCCGATTTCCATTGTGCTGGTGGGTGCTCATTTAATTGGCATTTTTGCTGAGACGGTTTCAACTTCTCTTTTCTTTTTGTTTTTATTAAAAAACGAAAGTGAAAGAATTTCCATTTTGGGCAAAATGCATGCAAATGAAAACCGAAATCTTGGACAGTTTCTCTCCATTCCAATTGAGTTGATTTTCATTATCAGCCCAAAAACGGACTAACTTAAGTTCCCGGGTCCGCCAAGTGCTGAAATGTGTACACAATTGTCTACGGATTTTCAATATTATTTGCTGCGGTTGCTCTCTCTCTCTCTCTATTAATACCTCTACCTCCCTTCACTTCTGTCTCTCTCTTTCTCCTTCTCTGGCAGACAAAACAACCAGCAGCTGAACCTGAAGTTGTCTTGGGTCCATTGTGAATGTGTCAGTCTCTGTCGAGGATGTTCATTGTAACCAATTTCAATTGGGCATTTTATTTTATATTTGAATTTTAAAATTCCTTCCGCACCGGCGACAGCAGGCGACAGGAAAATGGACAATTTGTGTTTGCGGCAATTGATTGGCAAATACTCGTTGTGTCCAGCCAAATGGGTAAGGCCAAAAGGTTTACTGATTAATATACAGTGACAGTGGCAAAATACCAACAGGATCTATTTTAATTTACGAGTATTATTAAAATTCTCAAATTTTGTAAATAATATACTGTAAATAATATAATTCTATATATGTATCTCCTGTGATCAATTGTTCCTTCCCTTAAATGTAAAACTAGATTAAGTTGCCACTAATGGTAGCAGAAAACCAGTTTAAATAAAATATACAAATTTTTTATGAAAAAAAATTATTAAAATTCTTTTAAATTTCGAAAGATAACTCCATATTATTATTTACATATCTTATGTCAAGACAGGAGAGTTACTTTAATTTATTTGTAGTACTAAAAGGGGAAATCGAAGATTGGCATAGACATCATAATCGCTAATTGACTTTCTAAAGTCATTTTCGTACCTGAAAATGTTCAATTAAAGTAATTAGACCCAGTACTTTAAAAAAGTACAAATGGGTCTATTACGTTTGTGCAAAAAAAAAGTGCGTAACAGGCAGAAGGAGGCGTGGCAGACCCCATAAAGTATATATATTCTTGATCAGCATCAACAGCCGAGTCGATATAGCCATGTCCGTCTGTCTGTCTGTCCGTCTGTCCGTCTGTCCGTCTGTCCGATTTTTGAGTTCCTAGATCTCAGAGACTATAAGAGCTACAGACACCAAATTTGGCATGAAGGTTTATCTATATCTTGCATTGATCAAGTTTGTTTTAGATATTTGCCACGCCCCCTCCGCCCCTAGAAATTGAAAAACAAAATTTTAAAGACGAATTACAAGAGAACCTTTAAGACTAGCGCCTTGATTTTTGGTATATATAATACTCGCTATAGTCCAAATCTGTCCTAAAAATTTCATTCCAATCGGTTGGTAAACGCGGAAGTTATTTAACTAACAATGTTACAGGCAAAAGGAAGAAGAAGAGACGCTAGCGGCCTCTATGTCTTATCAAGTGGCGCCATCTATTGATGGTACGCAACATTGAAGAATTATCTTTAGTGAACGCTTTGCACTCAAAAAGTACTGGGTCTCCTACTGTCGAGCTTGCTCCACTGTAGCTTACTGCATTTTTTAATACCTCTTTTAGATTAAAATATCTTTGTCTTGTCTTAGGACAACGCATTTATTTTAATTTACAAAAATTATTCAAATTATTTGATTTCAGTTCTTCTATAAAATCATCGATCTTTGGAGTTATATAAATTAGATTAGAAAATCGCGTAACATTGGAATGAAATAGAAACCTTTATTTTATAGATCTTCCTATAATATAATTTATAACTATACCTCATAATTTAACTAGTCTTATAGTTAAGCATTCTAGATAATAGGAATCTATTACAGTCAAAACTATACTTAATCGAACTGAATGAAACTTTTCATTTAACGATGCCCTGAAATGTGCAACACATTTCTTATGTGTGTTTATGACTAAAAGAAACTTTGCACTTATTGTTAGTCGCCTTCCAAATCAAATGACAACTCATCCATGCATCGTACACGCCATTTAAGCGCCTTAAAGTCGGCTATAAAAAGAGGAGAGAAAAAAGTTGGCCAATGCGTAACTTGCATGCAAATTACAAGCAATAAAACGAGGCACGTCGATGGTTAAACAAACTTTGAAGAGGCTGAGACACTCAGAGGAAAACAGCGACAACACCCACAAGCCAAAGCGATTATTCTTTATTGTTTAGACAACGATGGAAAAAACAACAACAACAGCAACTACTACAAGGAGAGCAACAACAATAACAATAACAAGAAACAGGCATTTGTAGCAATTCTCACATCATACGATTGGCATTGAGATTGTGTCTTTGGTATTGGAAATTCCCAAGGCTGTCATATGTAACAGACACACTCCCACACACACACATACGCTCCCATACTCGCTAGGGATATGTAAATTTGTCATTGAGCAAACAGCAAAAGGAGTGAAATAATCATAAAAATGTCAAGTCAGACAACGTTGTGGGGGGAGAAAGCTAAATCCTGAATTGAATTTTTATCTATTGTATAGGCAATAAAGTCACATTGTCAGCATTGGGTATAAAAATATTATTTACTTTTTAGGCAGGCAGGCAGCTAAAAAAAATATACACAAAAAAGTTGAAACCGGGCTCAACCGGGATTTGAACCCGGGACCTCTCGCACCCAAAGCGAGAATCATACCCCTAGACCATTGAGCCGCTCATGTGATGAGGTAATTTTAACCGAAATTTCAACAGCTGGAACACTGCAACAAACTTGCAGATACAACATGCATAATTAGTCAAAGATATTTAACAATAAAAGATACATTTTACACAATGCCAACCGGTTTTAATAGGTTTTAACGTGATTCTTTCTATTTAATGGGACTCTTAATGGTCACTTTATGAGGCATCTTTTGGCTGTCAGTTTATAGTCAAATTTGTTTTTTGTTTTTGTTTCTTATTATTAATTATAGGTTTTAATATATTTTTGTTTTTTATTTTGTTACCCTTATCATTTGGTCGCTGATTTATTGACTTTTAAACGCTGCAGTTTCTCAACACGCAGCTGACTCATCAAATTTGTTTTGTCTTTTCCCTTTTGGCATGCTTTTAATTTAATTTGAAAAGTTTTGCCTGCCCATTTGGCGCATTAAACCCTTTTGACCCTGCCAGATTTTTCATAACAGCAAAAAAAAAAAAAAAGCGTACGAAAACAAAAGTCTTCTCATAAATAATTATGATAACTGTCAGAATTTTGTGCTGCGCTTTTGGGCACGCTACAAATTGCCACGCCTCTTAGTTAAGCCCACACTCGCTTTTAATTGCAATTAATTTGGAAATTGTTTTTGTCTCTACTTTTCCAAAAAAAAAGTATGACAATTAAGTTACTAAATTGCTAAAGATGGTAAGAAAAGTTTAAAGTCTAGAAAATTGTCAGAATGGAAGTACCTGGAATATAGTAAAATATAGGACAGCACTACTTTTATATTACATTAGATAGCCTATAATAACACATCGCTTGGACTTTAAAGTATCATTAAGACTTCTATCACTGCCTTCAACTTACTAAAATTTTGTTTTTTATATGATAACATTTATTTTTTACATGGTTCTAGCAGTTGTGATGACGCTGAATTTTTCTCCCTGTCTGTTCTACTTTTTTTAAGCTTTCTCTTTTTCCCTACTTTTAAACGCACACTTTTTATTGTTGTCTTGCGTCGTTATAAATCACAAAACTGTATCCATCGAAGATTTATGAGCTGCTAAATATGCACACAAAACAATGAAGGTGAGAGACAAAGAGATAAGAGAAAGTCTCAGAGTGTTGCAGACTCTGCACATATCAAAATTTCGAAACACAATTATACTATCTATATAGATACAAGACATATATGTTTGTGCATATCTATGTTCTTATCTCGTTACGTACATTATTTATCTGAGTCCTTGTCGCTGTTGCTTTTCATTTGTGCAGATAAACAAAACAAGGTCCTAAATAAACACAAAATGGTCAAAACGAAAGAAAAAAAGAAATTAATAAAAGCTGCCGCAGACAAAAACACAAGTTGATTTTAATTGAAAAATAGCAACAAGAATTTGAATACATTTTGTTATATTTTAAGCAAAAAGTGAGCTTATAAAATAGCCTTAAATATACTACTATACTATACTAGATCTATATTATATATGTACTTATTTCTCAACTTAAGTCAAAGCTTATGAAAATTATTTCAATTAATGCTTTGCCGTTAACTTCAAGAGCTACATTAACCATTTTAAAAACACAAACAAATTTTATACTTTGCGTGCCAAAAGCAACAACAAACTAACCGAAAAATAGCAATTACAACAAAAGCTACAACAGCTGCAACAAAAACAGTCAATAGAGCTTTCTTTTTATTTATTTTTTCAACAACTTTTTTACCTTTTTCCCACTCGTTTTCAAGTGTTGCGCTGAGCGCCACTTAGTTTGCTGTTGTTGTTGTTGGTTGTTGTTCTTGTTGGCCAAAAAGCCATTAGAAAAAGGCTGCTTGAGTGTTAAATGTATTTGGGTCTTGGGTATTTGGCATTTGGTTGGGGTTACCATTGTTTTTATTCGACTAAGTCAACAAGGTCGAGGGTTAATGAAAGTTTCCCGATGAAACTTTACGATCCTAGCTACATTTGTTGTACTTTAGTTACAATTTGTTGTTCCTCGGATACTTAATGTAGGTGCTGCTATTAGTTTTTGGAAAAAAGTGTCAAGGAAACAACGGCAAAGCGTTGGATAAGAAGAATGTTAGACATATACAGATGCTATATTATTGCTTATATATTTGACTTAATCATGTTGATTAAAAATAAAAATACGTCAAGAGTTCTATTCTTTATAAATTATATACTTCGTTATATTTTCTTATTTCCTTACATTAAATTAAATTAACTTTAAAACATGCTCTTTTGCTCATTAAAGTGCATTTCACTTGTATTACTTTACACACTATATATAGTATACTTTCATATATAGATATTATTATTTGTACATATATGATTCATTCATCATCCGAATCTATTTATATTTTGGCTATAGCATTGAATTTGTTGCGTTGTTGTTGCTTGAAGGCCTCGTATTTCTTACGCTCCATATTCTTCAGAAGAAACTCACGAAATTTTCGACGCATTTCTAGGGAAAGACCCGTGTTACGTAAATCCAACTCTTCCAGAACTTTATTCGAACTAATTATTTTAAGTAGATGCCTGCCAAAGTGCTAGCAAAGTAAACCATAGAAAAATGTACATCAGAATCTCAACATTTTGTTTTAAATATAGATAATTTTTAAAGTAAAAATGATAAAATAAAATGATTTGTTAATTTTTATCCGAAACTCAAAATAAGTCTTATCAATTGAAGTAAATAAACTTTTTGATTTAGTAATAATAACTATTGGAACTTACCTCGCCCAGACAATTATTGGATAGATCAATGTTGAGCAAAGTCTTGTGCTGGCATATCAACATCATAAAGAGCTTGGTGATAGTTTCACTAATGCTACAGCTACCCAGATTGAGTTCCCTAATAGGCATCAGTTGTAGAGTATGGAAAATGGCAGCGGCGCCATCACTTTTAATGGGATTCAGACGCAACACGAGACGTTGCAGTGGCACGTGCCGCAAGGTGCAACTCAGTGTGTAGGCGCCCTCTTCAGCTGGATTAAATAAAAACAATTAATAAATGAAATGAATAAATTGAATTGTAAACCGACAGATTTTATTGTTAGTTAGATCGAGGACAGTGAGGGTTGAGAAGGATTCTTTGCCACAAGTCTCGAGAAAGCTGCGTATTCCTGCATCTCCCACGGCGCAATGCAACAAGGATAACTCCTTCAGATGATGGCATCCCTTGTCCAGACTGTGGGCCAAAAACTTCAACTGATATGCTGCCAGTTTTGTATTGTGTAGGCTAAAATGTGAAGGTGAAATCCCTGTATTTAGATCGAGAAAATAGAGTTAGTGACAGCATGCTTACCAAAACTTGCGCAACTCGTGACATTGGCTAAGTCCCTTGGCCAAAAGCAGAATGTCTCGAGGTGTTAACTGGTTACAGCCTATTTGGTAATTGATGCCCGCCGTCTTCGTACTATAACTCAGCCGCAGTCGCCGTAAGTCCGGCAGATTGCTCAGCAGGTAATCAAGCGGAATGTGATCTGTTATTGGGTTGACTCATTATACTCTACTTTAAGTTGTTATTAATTTCTTCAGAAGTGTTGGTAACATAAATAAAAAACTCTAAAAATAGAGAAATGCTAAATATACTTGTCTTATAATTGCCTTACACTACAAAGCTTACGTTTCAATGTTCCTTAAATATTTTCCTTTATTCAAAATATATATCTATTAATTTTACTTTACACTCTATTTAAAATAGTTGTATTTAAATCATTTTGGGTTAACAGTTGGTTTATCCGATTGCCGACACAGTATCCACCTTATAAGTGCGAACAGTAGGGGTCGGCTTATTATAAAATATATCAAATATCAATTTGTGTATGTATATAACTATTGTATATTCATCATAATCGCTTGAGTTGCCGATAACAAGCATAAATAAATTTATAAATAAATATGTTACATTACATTATTATATGCTATTAACCTACAACCTTATGTATAATCGGATCGGATAGAAGCTTTAGATTTTATAGTTTTTTACCAAAATGAATATTTATGGACTCTGAGACTTTTAATTCCGGCACTATACTTCTTTTACCAAGTAAGCCAAACCCTAGTACACATAAAGGGTATTCAAGTATCGTACATGACAGATGCTCTCACCATTGCTTTCGCTGTCGGATGGTGCGGGCTGAAGGAGATTTATCTCCAATTGATTTATGTATGTCGCACAGATGTCCAAGGCGGTCTGCACATTGCCATCCTGCTCATAGTCGCCGGTTTGCATATTTTCAATAAACTCCTGCACATGTCGCTCCATGTAAATGTTAATCCATCTCCTTTCCATGCCCCGTGCCTGTAATGGCGCCAAACGCCAACGCAACTCGTAGCAGCGTCTCCAAAAGAAATCATCCCGGATGTGAGAGCTGAGCAACTGCAGCGGTAACTGCGTATCCAGCTGGCTGAGTAGATAGTTACGGTCCTCTCGTCGTCGCAGCTGACGGTACAGTGGTAGCTCTGAAAACCAAACATCTTCAATAGTCAAATAATATTCATCTCAACTCGATACTCTTCTTACCGCTCCAATTGCTGACGATGGCATCGAGCACAAGATGTCGCAGACTTTTCGCTTCATTTACTTGGGATTCGATGCCGGATTCAGTTTGAATTTGGCTCAATGATTTACTGTTGACTTTGGGCAACTTGACATCCTTGGGATTGAAATAGGCCTGGAAGGTGTCAACGGACACGGTGCTGGGGAATTCACAATATGTGAAGTCCATTTGTCCTGTTCTTCATTCCGCAGGCAACAGTTAAATAATATTTGTTTCAAATAACCACATTCGTGCCATGTTTATTTGTCTGTTAGAGTATTTTGGTTGTTAGGTAAAGGTTGTCAAGGCAATTGTTGTTTTTCGTCAGTGGTTGAAATGTTTTCCATTATTGAAAACACCTCTACAGAGAGCTTATTGCTTGGTAAACTTTAATTTTAAAATTTACTCTCTGCTTTGTCAAATTCATTCCCCCGAATGGTCAAAGATATGAAGGATTGCAATGATTTACTATAACATATTTAAAGAAAATTTATTTGCAACCTAAAATAAAATCAAAAACTCAAAACAGCCATAAAAACTCAAAACAGCCATAACCAGCGTCATATTTATTCAAACTACGTTTTTTTTGGATAAATAAAAAAATAATATAAAAAAAATAATATGTCCCTTCACTCTGTCACCCACAATATACCCTTTTAATCTCAGTCATCATAATCCGGTATAAGTTGATGCTTTGGGTATTCGGGAATTTTGGATTCCATCCGTTGGTTACGCAATACTGCGCAATTTATATAATCTAAAAATGTGAGATATTTCGAGGTGTGACACTCATCAGGATGTCCCTCCTTATACAGAGTTTTTCGGAGCTCTTTGTCAAAACGCATTGTTGGAAGGTGTTTATACATATGAATCCCCAGCCATGCCATAACCGGGGGCTCGTTATATGGTGAAGTCCTTCCCATACACACTGTGCTCCTTTCTTTACTATATTAGACAACTAATCTGTTTAAGGAATTATTGATACAGTAAATACTAAGTTCTAAGTACTTTAAAGGATAATAGTCCATTCTTGGCTCCGAATCAAGAACCATCCGAGGTACAGTGTACTGTGTTCCAAAATTGTAGCGGGTATCTCGAAAGAGATCGCCAAAAGTAACGCCCCAGGGATTATATACCCAGTTGCCCATTATATCAGTATCGAATCTTGGTATCGAAATTGTCAACTCGGCGTTACCTTTAAAACCAATTGTTAATATTGCTCAAATGGTTGCCATTTTATGCTTACCTGGATTAACCCCTTCTTGCGGATCTTTCGAATCCTTTGTTGATCCTATTAATATAAATAATGTTAATGTAGTCGATGTAAATTTATTCAATATTACTATTATTAATACCTGCTTTGGGGACCGGAAATTGCACATTTCTATGCTGAATATTATTATTACTTATCTTTTCGGAGGTTTGCTGACCTTTCATAGCTTTAAAAATTTCTTGGTGGTAACCTTTATTAAACATTGGAAGACCTTTCACTTCATGTCTATTTTCCGCAACATGTAGGTCATTATCTGCCTCTTTAGTCAAAGAAGTTTTCGTCTTAGAAATGTCTGTGTAGTTTGAGATATTTTCCTGTTCAGTTGCAGTCCGAAATCGGCTTACTGGAGCACCTTCAATCTTAAAGATTATTGACTGTTTAAAAGAAAATATTTCTCTGTGGTGTCTTATCCAAAACATCAAATACTTACAATAATTAGGGTACAAATGCCAATAAAGGAAACTAAATGAAGCTTCATAATTTCAATAACACTAATATGCACCTATTGTGTGTGTGTGATTGTGTGTGTGCTTAGGAACTACAATGTAGTTTGAACTGAGAAATCTATGAACTATTTGAATTTGAAGTGTTTTTCAAGGAATACTTATACGAAAAACGGAAAGATTCGTTTCGTGATTTAACAATTTTATTATAGAATATTTAAAGAAAAAATAATCTATCAAATCAGTTTTGGAGTCACCTTTGTAGTGCTGACAAAATTAAAGTCGACTTGGGCAAGTATTTGAAACCAAAATTTATAGTACCCTGAAGGTAAGTAATAGGGAAAACCATCACCTGTGAGCTTACAACTGCGATAGATGTAAACTCCCTTTGGCCATGCCACAAATTTCCCTTTGAATAGTGGTAAGTTCGAGCATTCACCGAGATTCGCATAGACGAAATCCTTGTAATAATTGTCAATGAAATCTGCAAATTTTTGCTTTCGAATTTTATAGGGCGTCTCAAAGTAGTCGTCATCTCTGCCGCTTAAGGAATGAAAAAAAGACATTTCAACCTGTATTAAAATAAAATATTAATTCTAATAATGCCATTCACTTTACATTACTGACCGTAGTATTTTCATCAGTGTCAAATTTCCAATCAATTGTTGCAGAAACACCTGATTCACTGAATGAGAGACGATCAATTTGCATACTGACATTCAAAAGATTTTCATCCGATGATGAAACGGTTGCGGAGAGTATTTCATAGTCCCAAGATCGCTAACGTAAGGATAAAATTAAAAACAAATAATCTTTAAGGATAGAACTTACCTTTGAAGCACAGCTAACACTTAGATACAACACTGATCCGAAGACAATTGAGCGCCAAATCATTTTACTATCTCAGTATTCTCCGATAAGTACTGATTTAGAGAAATGACGTGTTTATATAGTTGACAGATATCAAATTAAATAATCTGATTTTAATTGCAAGTGTTCTGACACTGTTATTAGATGTATCTGTTCCTCGAAACATTTCCGATTACACATTCAGTTCTTGTCACTTCGAACATTGAATCAAGATAGTCAGTGAACATTTAAAAGCAGGCATGATTTTTAGATCCTAAAAAGATAATTAAAGAACAAGAAATAATCAAAGTAAATCGATCTTTCTTTTCTTACTTGATTACGATATGGGGAACGTACAATTTGTTGATAGTCCTCTTACAATTAGATGTCAACTAACAGATTAAATCTTCTAATAGGTTTCAAACATCCTTAGTGCGCAACACGAAAGTAATCGCCAAATGTAACGCCCCATGGATTATAATAGTATTACAGTTAGTGTCGGTATTATATCTCTGTATTAATATTTTCATATTGTCAACTCGTCGTTACCTTTAAACCAATTGCTTATTGGCTACGAATCCTTCATTGTTCCTATTATAATAATTGATGTTATATTTGTCCTTGTAATATTATTTAACACTTTTATTATTATTACATTTCTTGATAACCGGAAATTGAACATATCTTTTCTTAATATTATTATTATTTCTCTTTACTGAGCTTTCATGCCTTCTATGGTAGCTTGTGGGAAAATTCCAATACCTACAATAATTAGGGCAGTGATGCCAAAAAAAAAAAACTAAATGTATCTTTTACTTTTCAGGATAACTTTAATGTCCTTGAGTGTGTGAACTGAGATGAGAAATATTTAAATTTAAAGTTTGTTTCAACGAAAACTTATGTTCAGGATTTATCAACTTTATTATACAATGTTTAAAGAGAACACGATGTATCAAATCACTTTTGGTGTGACCTTTACAGTGCAGCTAATATTGAACTCGACTTGTCCTTGCATCCACAACCACACTTTATAGTACCCTGAAGCTAAGAAATGGGGAAAGCCATCACCTGTGGGCTTACAACTGCGAAATATATAAGTTCTTCTTGGCCATGGGTTAACAAATTTCCCGTCAAATTTCGGTAAGTTCGAGCATCCGCCGAAATTTGCATAGGTCAAATCCTTGTAATAGTCGTCCATGAAATTTTGAAATTTGAGCTTTGGAGTTTTATAGGGCGTCTCATTGTAGTCCTCCTCTCTGCCGCTGACGGAATGATGAAAAAGAAATTGAATCTGTTTAAAAATTAAATATTATTTCTAAAAAGAGCAAGAACAGTGCATTACTGACCGTAGTATTATCATCGGTGTCAAATTTCCAATCAATTGTTCCAGAAATTGCCGATTCACTGAATGAGAGACGATCAATTTGCATACTGGCATTTATAAGATTTTCATCCGATGATGAAGCAGTTACGGACAGTAATTCATAGTTCCAAGTCCGCTAACGTAAGGATAAAATTAAATACTGATTATCTTTTAGGATAGAACTTACCTTTGTGGCACAGCTCACACTTAGATACAACACTGATCCGAAGACAATTAAGCGCCAAATCATTTTACTATCTCAAAATTCTCCGTTGAGTACTGATTTAGAGAAATGACGTGTTTATATAGTTGACAATATAATGCCGATTTCATATTAAATAATATAATTTTAATTGAAAGTGTTGTGACACTGTTATTAGATGTATCTGTTCCTCGAAACATTTCCGATTACACATTCAGTTCATGTCACTTCAAACATTAAATCAAGATAGTGAACATTTAAAAGCAGGCATGATTTTTAGATCCTAAAAAGATAATTAAAGAACAAGAAATAATCAAAGTAAATCGATCTTTCTTTTCTTACTTGATTACGATATGGGGAACGTACAATTTGTTGATAGTCCTCTTACAATTAGATGTCAACTAACAGATTAAATCTTCTAATAGGTTTCAAACATCCTTAGTGCGCAACACGAAAGTAATCGCCAAATGTAACGCCCCATGGATTATAATAGTATTACAGTTAGTGTCGGTATTATATCTCTGTATTAATATTTTCATATTGTCAACTCGTCGTTACCTTTATACCAATTGCTTATTGGCTACGAATCCTTCATTGTTCCTATTATAATAATTGATGTTATATTTGTCCTTGTAATATTATTTAACACTTTTATTATTATTACATTTCTTGATAACCGGAAATTGAACATATCTTTTCTTAATATTATTATTATTTCTCTTTACTGAGCTTTCATGCCTTCTATGGTAGCTTGTGGGAAAATTCCAATACCTACAATAATTAGGGCAGTGATGCCAAAAAAAAAAAACTAAATGTATCTTTTACTTTTCAGGATAACTTTAATGTCCTTGAGTGTGTGAACTGAGATGAGAAATATTTAAATTTAAAGTTTGTTTCAACGAAAACTTATGTTCAGGATTTATCAACTTTATTATACAATGTTTAAAGAGAACACGATGTATCAAATCACTTTTGGTGTGACCTTTACAGTGCAGCTAATATTGAACTCGACTTGTCCTTGCATCCACAACCACACTTTATAGTACCCTGAAGCTAAGAAATGGGGAAAGCCATCACCTGTGGGCTTACAACTGCGAAATATATAAGTTCTTCTTGGCCATGGGTTAACAAATTTCCCGTCAAATTTCGGTAAGTTCGAGCATCCGCCGAAATTTGCATAGGTCAAATCCTTGTAATAGTCGTCCATGAAATTTTGAAATTTGAGCTTTGGAGTTTTATAGGGCGTCTCATTGTAGTCCTCCTCTCTGCCGCTGACGGAATGATGAAAAAGAAATTGAATCTGTTTAAAAATTAAATATTATTTCTAAAAAGAGCAAGAACAGTGCATTACTGACCGTAGTATTATCATCGGTGTCAAATTTCCAATCAATTGTTCCAGAAATTGCCGATTCACTGAATGAGAGACGATCAATTTGCATACTGGCATTTATAAGATTTTCATCCGATGATGAAGCAGTTACGGACAGTAATTCATAGTTCCAAGTCCGCTAACGTAAGGATAAAATTAAATACTGATTATCTTTTAGGATAGAACTTACCTTTGTGGCACAGCTCACACTTAGATACAACACTGATCCGAAGACAATTAAGCGCCAAATCATTTTACTATCTCAAAATTCTCCGTTGAGTACTGATTTAGAGAAATGACGTGTTTATATAGTTGACAATATAATGCCGATTTCATATTAAATAATATAATTTTAATTGAAAGTGTTGTGACACTGTTATTAGATGTATCTGTTCCTCGAAACATTTCCGATTACACATTCAGTTCATGTCACTTCAAACATTAAATCAAGATAGTGAACATTTAAAAGCAGGCATGATTTTTAGATCCTAAAAAGATAATTAAAGAACAAGAAATAATCAAAGTAAATCGATCTTTCTTTTCTTACTTGATTACGATATGGGGAACGTACAATTTGTTGATAGTCCTCTTACAATTAGATGTCAACTAACAGATTAAATCTTCTAATAGGTTTCAAACATCCTTAGTGCGCAACACGAAAGTAATCGCCAAATGTAACGCCCCATGGATTATAATAGTATTACAGTTAGTGTCGGTATTATATCTCTGTATTAATATTTTCATATTGTCAACTCGTCGTTACCTTTATACCAATTGCTTATTGGCTACGAATCCTTCATTGTTCCTATTATAATAATTGATGTTATATTTGTCCTTGTAATATTATTTAACACTTTTATTATTATTACATTTCTTGATAACCGGAAATTGAACATATCTTTTCTTAATATTATTATTATTTCTCTTTACTGAGCTTTCATGCCTTCTATGGTAGCTTGTGGGAAAATTCCAATACCTACAATAATTAGGGCAGTGATGCCAAAAAAAAAAAACTAAATGTATCTTTTACTTTTCAGGATAACTTTAATGTCCTTGAGTGTGTGAACTGAGATGAGAAATATTTAAATTTAAAGTTTGTTTCAACGAAAACTTATGTTCAGGATTTATCAACTTTATTATACAATGTTTAAAGAGAACACGATGTATCAAATCACTTTTGGTGTGACCTTTACAGTGCAGCTAATATTGAACTCGACTTGTCCTTGCATCCACAACCACACTTTATAGTACCCTGAAGCTAAGAAATGGGGAAAGCCATCACCTGTGGGCTTACAACTGCGAAATATATAAGTTCTTCTTGGCCATGGGTTAACAAATTTCCCGTCAAATTTCGGTAAGTTCGAGCATCCGCCGAAATTTGCATAGGTCAAATCCTTGTAATAGTCGTCCATGAAATTTTGAAATTTGAGCTTTGGAGTTTTATAGGGCGTCTCATTGTAGTCCTCCTCTCTGCCGCTGACGGAATGATGAAAAAGAAATTGAATCTGTTTAAAAATTAAATATTATTTCTAAAAAGAGCAAGAACAGTGCATTACTGACCGTAGTATTATCATCGGTGTCAAATTTCCAATCAATTGTTCCAGAAATTGCCGATTCACTGAATGAGAGACGATCAATTTGCATACTGGCATTTATAAGATTTTCATCCGATGATGAAGCAGTTACGGACAGTAATTCATAGTTCCAAGTCCGCTAACGTAAGGATAAAATTAAATACTGATTATCTTTTAGGATAGAACTTACCTTTGTGGCACAGCTCACACTTAGATACAACACTGATCCGAAGACAATTAAGCGCCAAATCATTTTACTATCTCAAAATTCTCCGTTGAGTACTGATTTAGAGAAATGACGTGTTTATATAGTTGACAATATAATGCCGATTTCATATTAAATAATATAATTTTAATTGAAAGTGTTGTGACACTGTTATTAGATGTATCTGTTCCTCGAAACATTTCCGATTACACATTCAGTTCATGTCACTTCAAACATTAAATCAAGATAGTGAACATTTAAAAGCAGGCATGATTTTTAGATCCTAAAAAGATAATTAAAGAACAAGAAATAATCAAAGTAAATCGATCTTTCTTTTCTTACTTGATTTCGATATGGGGAACTGACAATTTTTTAATAATCCTTTTACAATTAGATGTCAACTAACAGATGAGATCTTCTAATAAGTTTCAAACATCCTTAGTGCGAATCACGAAAGTGTTCCCAAAAAGTTCCAATGGATTACAATACTATTATTATGTGGGTAACGAATCTCAGTAATAATTTTGTCAACTCGTCGTTACCTTAAAACCAATTGCTAATATTGCTAAAATGTTTATCATTTTGTTAAAATCTGGTTTGACCAATTCTTCTGGATCATTCGAATTCTTCGTTGATCCTATTATAATAATTAACGTTATATTATCCTTTATAATATTATTTAATACTTCTATTATTATTAACATTCTTAACAATCGGAAATTGAACATTTTGTATCTTAATATTGTTATTACTTATCTTTACTGAGGTTTGCTGAGATATTATGCCTTTAGAAATACCTTGCTGATAACGTTTATTAAACCTCTCCCAAATTCGCAAAAAAAAATCCTTCATGGACCACGAATTATCATGTATTTTCACGAATAATTTTCTTGGCAGTCATTAGTGGTTTCATTTTAAATTCATTTTAAAGTTTAATGTGCGTGTGCTTAGAAACTACAACGATGTTTGAACTAAGAAATATAAAAAATATTTAAATTTGAAGTGCACTTCAAGGAATACTTATAGGAAAAACGAGACAATTCTGTTCGTGATTTAACAATTTTATTATAGAATATTTGAAAAGTAAATAATCTATCAAATCAGTTTTGGAGTCACTTTTGAAATGCCGACAATATTAAACTCGACTTGGGAAAGTATTCGCAACCACAATTTATAGTACCCTGAAGGTAAGAAATAGGGTAAGCCGTCACCTGTGAGCTTACAACTACGAAGTATATAAATTCCTCTTGGAAATGGTCCCACAAATTTCCCATTAAATTTCGGTGCGTTCGAGCAATCTTGAAGATTCGGATAGGCAAAACCGATGTAATATTTTTCGATGAAAGATTCCACTGTTTCCTTTGGTATTTTATAGAGTGTCTCATAGTAGTCGTCATCTCTCCCGCTGACGGAATGAAAAAGAAACATTTCAACCTGTATTGAAATAAAATATTAATTCTAATAATAGCATTAACTTTACATTACTGACCGTGGTATTTTCATCGCTGTCAAATTTCCAATCAATTGTTGCAGAAACACCTGATTCACTGAATGACAGACGATCAATTTGCATACTGACATTCAAAAGATTTTCATCCGATGATGTAGCGGTTGCGGAGAGTAGTTCAAAGTTCCATGATCGCTAGTGTTAGGATAAAATTTAATATTGAATATCTTTTTTAGGACAGAACTTACCTTTGAAGCACAGCTAACACTTAGATACAACACTGATCCAAGGACAATCAAGCGCCAAATCATTTTACTATGTTAATGTTCCCGAACTCCGATGAGTACTGATTTAGAGAAATTACGTGTTTGTACAGATCACAATATAATGCAGATATCAATTGAAGCAATCTAATTTTAATTGAAATTGTTTCGAGGCTGTTGTTAGATGTATATAACCCTCGAAACATTTCCGATTACACATTCAGTTCATGTACTTCAAACATTTAATACAGATAGTCAGAGAACATTTAATCGTAGGGATAATTATTTAGTAATTGGTTAAATATGTACATTCTGCATTATTGGAAATAAGATATTTGACTTACAAGGATGATATATAAATAATCAAAATAAATCAATATTTCTCTTCTGACATATTTTCGATCTTTGAATTGACAACTAGCTGAAAATATTTTCTTATACTAGCGCTTAAGATGCCCTTTTTACATGGGTTCAGTTCGTTTTCATATGAAATCATTTTTTGCCTCTCATTTCTCAGTCACTCCAAAGGTGCTTAAAGCTTGTTTGTCTTGAAGTTGTATCATTTGCATAACAAAGTCATTGCCTGTTTGAAGTGGCAAGCCGATTATGAACCGGATTAGACATCATTACAGGGCATTTATTGTGCAGACTCACTGAGCCAACTCACTATGGGCTATATGTTGATATTTTTGGAATTAATTAACAACTCAAGAAGGGAACAACTTAATTTTTGGTCTACATTAGTGCATTGGATTTATATTATCAATTGTTCGACCCATTTAAGCTTTAGTGAAAATGCACGTTTTCATTTTGCAGTAATTTGTAGTTAGAGCTTCTCAAAAACCATATTTCTCTAATTACTTTAAATGACTTTAAACAAAACATATCTAACAATAAGATATAATTATTTTGCAATAAAACGACATTTTGCGAATATCCGACATGATGTTGTACAAATTCGGGGTCAAAGTTCAAAATTGCTTAGTGTTAAATTTGTTTTTGGTTCTTGAGCTATCGAAACCGAACTCACAGACAATGTATTTTGTATCGGACGACTATATCATACAGCTGCCATAAGAAGAATCGGATGCAAATTAAGCTTTAGTATGAAGAGCCTTGTTGTTTTCGGAGCTATCTCAACCAAACTCACAGATTGGTTTTATCTCTCCAAGTATATGTTTGTTAATTAAAGTTCCTTTGAAATTCGACCTTGTTTCAAAAAAGCAGAAAAAGACCCCATAGTGCAACTTGGCCAATAATATTGACTTGGCATCTTTGATTGTGGCCAATCAAAGTGAAAATTTACCTGTGGCTTAAGCTTAGAATCCGCAGCTGACATGACTCGACGGGCTTCTTGACTTTGCCATCGTCGTACAAAATCGTGTCATTTTTATGGCTTAGTTGTGTGGCGCCAAGAAATATGCAAAGTATTTCGTATAAAATGGTGTTATTTATGTATCTCGACGGCGACCGGGCTAAATCCGATGCTGAAATTAATAACCTAGCCATTCTATGTGAGTGTCTATGTGTTAGTGTGTTTGTGTATGCCGAGTTTTCATGATGCGCATTATTATGGCCAAATTATACACCTTATAAAACAGTTGCGCTTTTTCCCTTCGCCCAAAATGTGAACACAATTTTTATGTAAAGCAATTTATTTTGAATTATTTTTATGGCACTTAACGTTGTGCCAAGGCACATTACGGGTAGACAGTAGACAGAAGACGGTACTAGGACTCTGCCGCTTTTGGGGGAACCACAAATTGGCATGTCTTAAATACCAATACATACTCATGTCATATCTTTAGCTTTCTAATTCATATTATACGAGATTTGTTAAGTTGATAAATTTAAATATTGAAAAAATCTAACAAAGATATCATAGAATATAATCTTAGGTATGATGTAACTATTCATTTTTCAATCCCATGATGACAGAAATCGTGTAGGTTTTTAAGATATAATCTAAGTTATGATGGTAATATAAATTTTTAATCTCATGATGACATTTATTACACTTCGTGATGTTCAAAATGTTTCTACTTATCTGGGGGAAAACATGTATCTCTTGTGTTTCATAATTATATAGTAATAAACACGGGCTCAAAATTTATCTGATAAGACTTATATCATCAAACGTGAAAAACTTTGACAAGAAACTTTAAAAAATAATTACTTTATTGACGATTGGATGATGAATAAATCAGATAAAGAACTGACAGTGGCCTTCCGTTGATAAAAGTAATGAAATAAAAAGTTCTAAAATTGGCATTTATGTTGTTAAAATTAATCTAAAATCAATTATATAACGATTATTAGATAAAGCTAACAATGCTTTCTAAATAATTTTAAATGCAATTAGATGATTGCATGTCAGTTCAAAACAAAATTTCAGGTATATAAATGGTTTAAATCTGCCTGTATTAATCTGAATCTTTTGTCAGTATAGTGAATTCACTTTTGATTGCCTCAGTCATACTTTTATATCTGTGCGTCTTCTGTACTGGAAAGGTAAGTTGAGTCAAAAAGGATTTCATTAACTTATCATTATCCTTACAACAGCGCAACTGGAATTATGAACTTCTTTTCGTAAGCGGTACGTCCTCGGATGAGAATCTAGTGAATGTCAGTTTGAGACTTGAAAACAAAGCATTGGGGGTGCAAACAATCTCGGCAGTTATTGATTGGAAATTCGATGTTGATGAGAATACCATGGTGAGTTACCAATTTTATTACATAAGTTTAATGTTAAATATTTGAATTTAAAACAGACCGAAATGAGTATATTTACCTGCCAGAGTGGTAGGGAAGAGGACTATAACAGAACGCCCCATAATATACCAAAAATATCCTTCTACGAGTTCCTCGAAAAATATTACATGAAGTTATTCTACCCCGATTTTGGACCATGTTCGAATTTGCCAGCTTTCGAAGAACCGTTTGTGCCGAAGTGGAACAAGAACACATATATTTTTAACCAATGTTTGCCCTCCGGCAATGCTTATCCAGAAATATGTCCCATTGGCTACTATAAATTGGAGTTCAAAGTTATTGGACAAGCTGAACTAAAAATTACAACAACAATGAAAATAACACCAAAATATATCTAAGTAATACGCATTTAATGCAATTTCCATATTGTGATATTCAAATAAATCAAATATGACGAACACAACAATTATAACCCTGTTTTACAAATATATTCAGCAATTCTTTTTGGGAAATTATCGTGAATTAAGTGATGTGTACTGATTAATATAGTATGAACTTATTCCAAGAACATTATTCCAAGATTTTTTGAACTTAAGCCAGGAATCCCAAAATTAACAATCATTAAGTTTAGAGGATAATTTTATGAAAATTCAGATTTATTCTTTATGAGGTCAACTACGCCCCTGTTAATGCGATACATATTTCACGGGGATTCAAATTATTTTATAAATCAAATAAACTTTGCTTTCAAACGATAAACGATGACAACATTCAACTCAACAACTGCACTCATGTGCATTGTCATTTTATAGTACCCTGAGGGTAAGATATACGGAAGGCCATCACCTGTGAGCTTACAACTTCGAAGTATATATGTGTTCCTTGGCAATGGTGGAACAAATTTTCCTTTGAACATTGGTAAGTTCGAGCATTCACCGAGATTCGCATAGACCAAATCCTTGTAATAGTTGTCAATGAAATCTGCAAGTTTTTGCTTTCGAATTTTATAGGGCGTCTCATTATAGTCATCGTCTCTGCCGCTGACGGAATGAAAAAGATACATGTCAGCCTACATAAAAATAAATAAGTTCATAAAATAAAACATAAATAACGATATGAACTTTCTATTACTTACTGTAGTATTTTCATCGGTGTCAAATTGCCAATCGAATGTTGCGGAAATAGCCGATTCACTGAATGAGATACGATCAATTTTCATACTGACATTCAAAAGATTTTCATCCGATGATGTAGCGGTTGCGGAGAGTAATTCATAGTCCCAAGATCGCTAACGTAAGGATAAAATTTAACATTGAATATCATTTTAAGGACAAAACTTACCTTTGCAGCACAGCTGACACTTAGATACAAAACTGATCCTAGGACAATTGAGCGCCAAATCATTTTACTCTATTAATGTGCCCGAACTCCGATGAGTACTGATTTAAAGAAATTACGTGTTTATATAGATCACAATATAATGCTGATATCAATTGAAGCAATCTAATTTTAGTTGAGATTATTTCGAGGCTGTTGTTAGATTTAACTGTCCCTCGGAACATTTCCGATTACACATTCAGTTCATGTCACATCAGAAGTTGAGTCCAGATAGTCAGTGAATATAATTTCCTGAAATCTGTAAGGCATAAAACTGTCAGAATTGCAATCGTATAATAGTCACGGAAGATATTCGAAGAAAATTATTGAATATATTGATGCCACTTTTTTTGTGCTTGCGTGTGTTTGTGTTCTAATGTCCTTCATATACATATGTATATGTATGTATACACAAGAGCAGGTTAACTCTGTTTGCATGCATATGGAATTCAACATGGTCCTCAACTTCCCCAGGATATTTTACTGTCGGGCCCTTCCGACTGAATGATATATTGACAGCTTAAAACAGCTCATCACGAAACAGGAATCTAATTTATATCTGTTAGAAGAATCGCAAAATTAACAATCATTAAGTCTTGAGGATAACGTTATGAAAACTCAGATTTATTCCTTATGAGGTCAGCTACGCCTCTGTTGATACGATACACATTTTTTTGTTTGTAGAGGAGGCGTCAAATCAGCTTTGCTGACAGCCGTAGAACGAAGACAACATTCATTTCCACAGGTCCTTTCATCTGCAGCCGCAGTTTATAGTATCCTGAAGGTAAAACATAGGGAAAGCCATCACCTGTGAGTTTACAGCTTCGAAGTATATAAGTTCCCTTTGGCCATGGTGGAACATATTTTCTTTTGAACCCCGGTAAGTTCGAGCATTCACCGAGATTCGCATGGATGACATCCATGTAATAGTCGTCAATGAAATCAGATAATTTTTGCTTTGGAATTTTATAAGGTGTCTCATTATAGTCATCGTCTCTGCCGCTGACGGAACGAAAAATAAACATTTCAACCTGTATTAAAATAAAATATTAATTTTAATAATAGCATTAACTTAACATTACTGACCGTAGTATTTTCATCGGTGTCAAATTTCCAATCTAATGTTCCAGAAATACCTGATTCGCTGAATGAGAGACGATCAATTTGCATACTGACATTCAAAAGATTTTCATCCGATGATGTAGCGGTTGCGGAGAGTAATTCATAGTCCCAAGATCGCTAACGTAAGGATAAAATTTAATATTGAATATCTTTCAGAATACAACTTACCTTTGTAACACAGCTAACACTTAGATACAACACTGATCCAAGGACAATCAAGCGCCAAATCATGTTACTATATTAACGTTCTCCAACTTAGATGAGTACTGCTGCACATAGACAAATGACTTGTTTATATAGCCGGCAATATAATGCAGATATCAAATAAAATTATCTAATTTTAATTCAAAGTGTTTCGAGACTGTTATTTGATGTATCTGTCCCTCGAAACATTTCCGATTACACAACCAGCTCATGTCAACTCAACTTTTCAATCCAGATAGTCAGTAAATTTCTGAGGTCATTGAAATAAATATGTAAAAATATATACATATATGGCTTTTAAATACATACTTGGAAGTAGAAATTATTATTATTCCTATACAAAATTGTACAATTTCTTTTTTCTTGACCAAATCTACATCCTTAAATTTATGTAATGTTAATTTTCTGTAAGTTTTGTTTATTGAAGTTTTACAAATACATATTAAATAATTATTTATTGTTTTTTGATCTGCCTAAAATTTATAATTCAAGTTAAGTCCGCCACCAATATCGGATTTGCCTTTAAATGGTCCGCTCATGTGACGTGTGGCATTTGCTGTGGCATCCAAATTAAGATTGCCACTGGGAGATGTCATCAGATTAGCCCTGCCACTAGCCTGCATGGTGGTCATATTAAGTTGAGGTATATGATTCACTCCCAGGGCAGCTGAATGGCCACCAGCGGTCTGCAAATTAAGTCCACCTCCAAATTGATCATGAGTACGGGTATGAGTGTGATGAGCGGTAGCATTCAGTGCAGCCTGATCGTTCTGGAAAAGATTTGCCTGAGCTGCGGCTGTAGTGCTGCTACCAAATCCTTCCGTGTGTCCATGTTGCAACGAGAGGCTATGGCCATTGCTGTTAATCGTATTTCGGATTAATTGGATTCCTTTTGCCAAGTCTTATAAATTGCACTTACGCGTTTACTACTCCATATACGCCCTTTGTAACGGGTCCGGCACTGCTGTTGGTAGTAGCAAAAACCCCGGCCTGAGCATTTGCGTTCTCATCTCCGGTCATCACTCCGCATCTGACAGATGCTGCTCCGGTTTTTGGGTCTCCGCTTGAATGACAGTCCATTGGAATGGTTTTTCTTGGTTGCTGTTGATGCTGAAACAACGATTTCTATACTGATGATCGCTAGAGCTGTGTTTCGCTTTATATACCACTCGATATATTTGACCACAGGCTGGGTACATTCCCGTCTTGAGTAATACTATGGATATGTTAATTCATACATTTAACTCATACATACATTATAGTAAGTGTGTGCTTCCCCATTTATTTAAATCACTCGCTTGACACTCATTTCATTTAATAAAAGACATTGAAAAGTCCCCTGCTAACATACACTCTTACTATTTGCAGATTGAACTTAAGAAATATACTAGAGATAAATGCTCACTCATTATTTAAGCAACATACATATAAAAAATCCAAGCATTATAATATATATTTCGTGTTTTTCTTTTCAGTTGTTTTATTTTTAAGTACACTATAAATATTATGGTGAAATATATTTTAAGTTTATCCACAATTCTGTGATTTACATACACATTTGATTTAATGTTCAGTCCCTGCAACGTTTCTAGTTGCTTAAGCACGCGCCGCGCAAATGGCGCCGTGGCTTAGTTGGTTAAAGCGCCTGTCTAGTAAACAGGAGATCGTGAGTTCGAATCTCGCCGGGGCCTATGCTGATGAGAAAGGCAGCATACGTTTTTTTTACATTTATTAATTAACCCTTTACCTTCTAATTAATTTATTGAAATTAGTATAAATTAATCATTTTGAATATTACTATTTTAACTAAAAAAGTCTCCATATCTATATGTTTAGTATCCTCTTCCACGACATGCCTGTTTTACTTCTTTAAAAAAAAAATAAAAGTAAATAATAATGTAAATGAAAGATCTTTTAAATAGAAATAAATATAGAATATTTATGATGAGAACAGTGTTTAAAAACTTATAGTCAAAGTAGCAAAAGTCGAAAAATTTGGACTTACTTACAATAAGTTATTTTAGCTTCTACTGTTGCTTATCATAAGAATCCAAATTTAGAACAAATTCTGATCTAATTATTGAAAAGCATAAATATTTTGTAATTTCCGCAGCCCTTATAACTGGCGCCGTGGCTTAGTTGGTTAAAGCGCCTGTCTAGTAAACAGGAGATCGTGAGTTCGAATCTCGCCGGGGCCTTCGGATTGCTTAGTGCATAAATTCGGTTGTTTTTTTTTTATTTTTTTGTGCACATTTTAGAAATACAGACTAGGCCTAACGAACATTGTATTAACTTTTGTTAGAGTGCAGCTGTCATTCCCTTTCTCACCCTGAACTCGGAGAAATTTTTGTTTTCCTTTTGTGCGTCTGCACTGATGACAGCTGACAGAAAGTTTGCATGCCGTAAATAGCGCCTTTATAAGCATCAACATGCAGTGTATCGACCCACACACTGACTCCCAAAACATTTTCCCAGTTGCCACCTGTTGTCCAGTCCTTGCAGAGACGACATTGCATAACGGAAGCCAACGGCGTTAAACGACGGATATGTTCGACAGCATGTTGCATGGATGTTGACTGTCCACAGTCCAGTTGGGGAAGTCTAGAGACCATCATCCATTTGTTTTGCAAATGTATCACATATCGTCGTCAACGTCCGTTCAGTACTTTTTCCTGGGGGACGAAGGTTGCAATTAGCCAGCAGCAACTTTATTTGTTTCGATTTACTCGCAGTCCTTGGCTTATCTTTACTTTTTATACTCAAACGCACAAGCCAGATAATTCCAATGGGCGGAGGGAGGGTTACGCACATAATCAGCACAACGGTTAAAATAATATGTAAACCTCAACTTCTGACAATATCCACAATGCTTTTATATACTTGTAGTTATATGTATGTATAAGTATGCATGTCATATCGTATAATCATTTTTATGGATTTAATTTCCAATGTCCTTCCTTTTATGTGGTTGCTGTGTCGTCCTTTGTTTCTCGGATACAGCAATGTCCTTTTCTAATTTCCTCATGAACATTATTATTTGACTCTTGCTAACTGTCCATGTTAACTTTAATGGCTAGAAGGGCTTATTACTTGATTACTTACATTCTAGCTGATTATGTGGTGTTTATGCTGATATCGTGCAAGTACTTACAATAAGATATATAGTATACAAACTTATCAGGTGTCGTGTTTATATAATCTAATATCGGGGGTATGTGTACGATCTAGGTTATAATTTCTAGTTTTCTAAGAATTTTGTTTTCTTTATTACTTTTATTCTTATTTGTCAAATCTTTCTTGTAGCAACTCTCAAATTTCTGGCCAGACTATAACCTCTATTCCAGGACCTTTAATCTGTGCATATATCATTTACAACACTGTCTGAAATAGTCCACTGACAGATGCTGTATGTAATTGCCACGCCTGCAGACCATGTAGTTTTCTGTTCCAACTAAAGGCAGTCCAGAAATGATGGAGTGAGTTTCCTCTTGCAAAACTCAAACCAAATAGTTTTTAGCAATTGTCAGCAATTTTCTCAATTGAGGACAAAAACTATCGGACAACAGGAGCAAGGAGTAAGGAGTAAGAAAGGAAGCAAGTGGAGACTTTATATGGTCAGAGGACTAAACAAATGCCATTTGGGCACACAATGTCGTGTTGCTGTGTATTTTTGTGATTATCCTGGACAGGACACCCACTACTCTCACACATGGTGGGCGTGTACATACCATAAGCATTAACATAATTTATGTGGTTCCGCCGGATTTAGCTTTGTCGTAAAAAAAGGACGCTCCAAGCTCGACGCTCGACCATTGTCCGTTTGAGTTTTGGCTGCTTATTTCGATAACAATGGCAAAGTTTGGGGAGGATTGCGGTTTTTATTGTTTTTATGGCAACAAAGTATATGAAAAGAGCCAGAGATAGATAGATAAAAATAAAGAGAGAGGGAGTGGGAGAATCTCTCTATGTACGTAATTTCATTTTAGTTTTCTGTTGACTTTGCATATTTTTTTAATTAAATGTAAAAGTAACCACTGAAATCAAACTTGTTCCATGGTTTCTCTTTTTGGACAGCAGCTAATCTATGAAACCATTTCTCAGATTCGGCCCCGGGGTCAGAGCCATAAAAACGTGCGAAATTTTCATCGGCGCGTGAATTTTCACAGCATTTGGTTTTTGTTTTTGTTTTGCCAGACACAGGACATAGTATTCAACTGATTGTTGTCACCTGTTTATACCCTGTAACGAAAAAAATGGTCTAAGGAATGATGATTTGATGTAAGACTTACTATAATTTAGTTTTACTAAAGTCAAGTTATAATAGTTGAAAGGTCTAGAATTATTACATATATGTGGAAAAATTGTTAGATAATTATTATCATAACTATAGAGTATTTATCACGTCAAATTTGTGTAGTATTCAGTCTCTCTTGAGCTGCTTTTAGTACACCTGGCACGCACTGCTCATAACTCAAAAACATTTTTGCCTGCTTTTTGAGGCGGCCAAGAGAATCAGGCAACAAAAGTCAAAAGCAAGCCAAGTTTTTCCCGCTTTTCTTGTTGTTGGTCTTTATTAATGAATAATGGCTGACACGTGCTACCAACAGAGAAAGTGGAAACTGGAGAAATCGAACTTTAAACCTACTTATTGTTAGAAGTGTCACCTGAAAAATAAAGAAAACTTGAGATACCTGAGGGAACTTAAAAAATAAATTATTATCAGTAATCTAGGAGATATCGTAAGAAACGGATTAGAAATGGATTCTAGGACTTAAGCCCGGTTTATAAAAAGCGGAATTCATTGAACTATGGTAAGAATTTAGAGATAAAATTTCTAGATCATGGGCGGAGCTGAATTTTACTGCTGAAAATAATTAAATTAGACGCTTTTTATTTGTAACTTTTTAAAACTATTTATTATTCATATATTTTTATATATATTTATTATTTGTCTATTTTCTAAATATTCAAATTTTTGTATTTTATTGTGTATCTAAATTAAAAAATTTAATTTTTCAATGTACACGATAATTTTAGTTTAAAAAAATAGACGATTAAAGTTGTCTTTGGCCAATTACATACGATACTTCCAATGTCAAGCATCATGCAAATAAATATGTTGCCACATTGTAACTTAAATGTTGCACGCTTCGCTGCGGCAACTATTACAATTTACAAGAGCAGCGATGGCTTAAGCAACGGCTACTCCAATTTAATTACAATTAATTATAATTATAGGCCTCATTAATCTCACCTCAAGAGGTGCTACCGATTGGGGCACATGTAAAGAAAGATGGGCGCAGTTCAGTAAGAGACTTCAAAGCGCGCAGTTGCCAAAATGTCTACAGTCGTAAGTGATATTATATATTTTTGGTGAAACAACCAATTTTTATTAAACATTTCTTACGCAGATTCTGCTGCTGATGTTGCTCCTCGCGGGCATCAGCCGTGCGGACTTGCAACAGGATGATGAACAGGAGTTGCAACCGGACAACTTTGATGGACGATCGTTCTTTTTTTTGGGTACTTTATTTCGACGTTGGCGTGATCGTTGGTTGGCTTTCCATAATCCTGCTCCGCTCTATGCTGGTCCTGCTTTTCCCATCAATGGGTATTACAATTGCCCGTCCTATGGCTGTAATCCAGCTGCAATTGGGCCGCAGCCTGGCTTCTATCCCGCCTACTATGCCACGCCTTTGCAACAGCAACAACAGCAACAACAGCAACAACAACAGGCGCAGGGCAACAGCAATGTTTACATCTATCAGACGGATCAGAATAGTGCCAACTCTGGACCTATTCCTCCATATGGCTCTGGTTTCTTTGGTCCAGCTCGACAACCCACGCCTCTGATACCTCCTCCGCCTCCGCCACCACCACCACCTCATCTTCCCCCAATGCCTCCGCCCATGGCTTTGCCACCAGCAACATTACCGCCTCAAGCAAGCGCCAGTAGCTTTGGATTTGGAACTGGTTCAATTCCAGTTCGAGTTCCTCTTCCTGTCTGTGGTCCAAACTCGTTGTCCTGCGCCCTTGGCTAAGCAGAGTCGCCTAAGTAAACAACGCAGACAAAGTAAAAGAAAACAATACAATTTTAATTGAAAAGCGTGCAACAAAAAAGCTAACCGAAAAACGCACAAGAAATTCAACTTCTTTGGGGTTATAATAAATCTGCAATATCCTAACTTGTTAATAACAATAGTAATGTTAAGTATACAATTTTAAGATATATAAAATCTTTAATAAAAATGTTATAGTATCTATTTTAACATATTTTCCCTTCTAAGAAATTATTTATTATCAATTTTTTTTAATTTCTGCAGTGAAAGTTGTTATATAATGTTTAAAAAGTATTTTAGTTAAAGGCTCATTGTTTCAATTCTTGTTATCCATTTGTCGAAATAAGAAAGATTATCTGTCAAAACAACTGGTCAAAACATAAGAAGTTGAGAATATAGAAACCTTCAGATTCTGCAAGTATCTTAATTATGGGACGACCTTATATAACAGGCCCTATTTCTACTATTTTTTAAAATAGGTAAAAGGACATCACATTTCGATTTTTTTATCAAATTTTCTGCAAACAAATACATTATATTTAGGGCTGCAAACTTAATGCTAAAGTTGGTATACCCGAATATTAAAAGTGCTCTAAAAGGGTTATGTGTAAAAATGTGCATGAAAATGAGGGCCAAAGTGCTGAGAAGTAGGACCTTCAATCACATACTTATGTATGTACAATGTATGTAATTGTGTAAATATGTATACACATGCACACACACATATGAACATTTATCCATTAACGCCGAAAAAGTCCAAACCAATCTGCATAAACAAACTCATCAGAAGCAACCGAAACGCTGGCATTTGTTTTGATTCCATCATAAACCATAAGATAGCTCCAGACGTTGCTGATGTCGACGCTGATGCTGATGCAGATGCTGAATACTGGAGATACTGGATGAAGCTGATGAAGTGGTTGAAGCTGATCCAAGGAGCAGACGTAGACCCAACACGCTGTTGAATTGTTTGGCAAATAAATGCCCGCCAGCATAATGGATGATGGCCATGGATGCTACGGTCAGCTTCAGTCCTCGCTCCTATACCCTATCCACTTCTGTTATTATTTTTATATAACTTGTGAAAATAATAATAGAGCTCCACGACGGACGGACAGACAGACGGACAGATGGGCAGGGGGCGTGGCCAAACAAATACGAGAACGCCAAGCGAGCGACAGTTGTATAAACACAAGTGTGAAAGTCCAGTGCCCAGAGATAGTAACGGCTGATGAGCAATTGGTTTCGGAATGGGACCGCATTCATATCCAGGAGCAAAGTCTCTCCAGTTCTCCAGTTTTGTTCCTCTTCTCCATATGCAATTGCCCGCGCGTTTATTTCTGTTTGTGCTATGACAACAATGGCAGCTTCAAAGTGGGTACGAGTTAATGTCCAGGTCCGAGGTCCATATGCTCAGCAGGTGTTGTTGTTGTGCTTTCTTTTAGGTAACTTTCACTGACCGGAAACGGAAATTAAATGCATAAGTTTATTCAAGTTGTCGGGTTGCCGTCGTTCACTTCTTATCAAATTGAAGCACACATCCAAAAAGTGACAACAAAATGTGCTGGATATTGAAAACTTGAAACTTTGACTAAAATTTATAGTGCATTTATAGTAAATAATTCTTTATTTGTTACTATTCATTTATTTGTTTTAATTTTTTATTTTAATTATTTTTAACTTTTAACGAGTACTAGTAACAAATATTTATAAACTGACAAAACTTGCTCTTACCTCAAATGCCCATAAGCAGCGATGTCATTCACAAAAGACTCAATAGTTGCGGTAGGTCACAACGGGGATGTAGCTCAGATGGTAGAGCGCTCGCTTAGCATGTGAGAGGTACGGGGATCGATGCCCCGCATCTCCAGAGAGATTTCTTTATTTTTTATTTTTTTTAAATACACACTTATCTATAAAAGGGGTTTTACCAAATAAATAAAGGTCAGTAGTACTTAGTTATCAAATTCAGTCTCATAAAAGTGAACATGCCAAGCGGCTACTAAATATATAAATAAATAATATATGTTCTACAATAGCACTCCATACTGTCTCAACAAAACATTGTTTTTGAATATTTTATTATTTGTACCACTTTTAATTTAAAGTCTATTTACAAATTAATTTTTTAAAGCAACAAAAAATATTCACTCAGGGCTCAACCGGGATTTGAACCCGGGACCTCTCGCACCCAAAGCGAGAATCATACCCCTAGACCATTGAGCCGCATACCGTTAACTGAGCCATTTTCACACTTATACCTAGCCCCTGCAAACATCGCAAATTTAATTAAAAATATATATATATTTTAATCAGATGTTATCTACGGTTCATCAGTTGATAGCAGTACGGCAGATACATTTGTTTTAAAACGTATATTTTTATTTGCACATTTAAAAAAAATCACCTTTGGAGATGCGGGGCATCGATCCCCGTACCTCTCACATGCTAAGCGAGCGCTCTACCATCTGAGCTACATCCCCTTGTGAGAAATTGTTGGCAAAATGTCAAAAAGTCAAAGCGGCTCTGATTTTATATGGTTTATGTTTATGTGGAGTATTTTAAATGGTCAACAAAACTATAGCTACAAATTGATAACAATAAATCAATTAAATAATACTTTTTATGCTCTTTGTAGAGAGAGGCAAGAAATAGCTTAGCCGTAGTAGTTGCCATAACCAGGACCATAACCTCCGCCAAAGTTGTTTCCTGGGAGACCGCCCGCGTAGCCAGTGCCAAGAGCGCCGCCATATCCACCAAATCCACCACCATATCCGCCTGGGTAACCACCTGCAAAACCGCCTGGATATCCGCCGCCATAGGACTGCACTGGGAATTGAGATGGATAGCCTTGTCCGTAGGCTGGACGAGCAGCATTATTACCACCACCTAGAAAGCCACCCAACAGATTGCTAAATAAACCTCCAAAGGGTCCGCCGCCTCCACCTCCTCCAGCTCCACCAAGTAGTCCATTGAGACCTATGATGCGATTATCAACACCACCAGGTGTGCCAACTGAAGAGGTAGATGCTCCAGCTCCAGTTCCTGCTGCACCTGCTCCTGGATATTGATATTGGGCGTAGCTGCTGCCGAGCAGAGTCAGCACTAACAACTGTAGAAATAATCGTTGAAGCATTATTTGAAATTGGTCAAAAGTTAGAGCTACTTACAGTACAGCTTATCTTCATCATGTTTGTATTGTGTTTTGATATTGACTGTTTGTCTGTTTTGAAGATGCTTCAGTTTATATAACAAGATTCTAAGACTATACGCCCACATAGGCCCGGAACTAGATGACGACCTTAAACCCGCGATTTGTACGCTTTCAATGATTTTCACACGATTTGTTATATTTTTGGCAATAGTCGCTGAGATTAACTAAGTCAATTTAAATATTTATAACTTTGACTAGTCATAAACTGGTTAGGCGGGCTTTAATATGATTTTGAAAAGTTCTTTGAACTCGCTGCAAAAAGGAAATACAGGAAATAACACAGATTACTATAAAAGAGACAACTCGCAACTCTCGATGTTTAGAAGTTTGTGACAACATGAAGATAAACACGGTAAGCTTTAAAGTAAGAGTAGCATGAGCCGCAGTAAAGATGTGTTATTCCAGGGATCCATCACAGCATTAATGCTGCTACTCTGCCTTGCCTTTAGCGAGGGACATGGTTTTGGAGGTGGTAAAAAATTCGGAGGCGGCTATGGAGTAGGTTATCCTTTGCCATATCCTGTGGCACAACCAATTCCTGTACCTCAACCGATTCCCGTGCCTCAGCCTGTGCCAGTTCCAGTTGCAGTGCCTCAGCCTGTGCCCGTTCCAGTGGCAGTTCCATATCCTAGACCCTTCAAACACGGCTGGAAGGGAGGTCTCGGTGGCGGCGGCTTTGGTGGCTTTGGAGGAGGATATGGTGGATATGGTGGTGGTTACGGTGGATATGAAAGCTATTCGTCGTACGGAGGAGCATACGGTGGTGGATATGGTGGTGGCTTTGGAGGCGGATTGGGAGGCTTCGGTGGCGGCTTCAAACGCCGCTAAAAAATACATTTTATGAATTTGTTGTTATCAAGCCATTTGTTTTATGTGCTTAATAGTTAAAATTTATTAGCAAAATAAGAATAAATATTAAAATATATATATAGCAACAAACTGCAAAAGATTGTTCCCGCCCGGGTTCGAACCGGGGACCTTGTGCGTGTGAAGCACACGTGATAACCACTACACTACGGAAACCTATAAGACTGCAAGGTGTTAGCATTTATTAAGTGCAGCTGGCTTTTAGCGCCATCTATGGCTCATTTGCTTTTATTGCAAGCTAAATTACTATTTTTGCCATCTAGCGTTAAAGTTTGTAGAGCAATTCTGCTTTTTGAAATGTTAAATTATTATATAACGTAAAGTTCCAGATAATCATTTGTTCTCTAGATTGGATTTAGAAAATCATTTGATGCTCTACAAAGTCTACTTTAGACATGGAACCCAGCTTAAACGGAAATTTCCAGTCTCCAGCAAGCTTTCTTGCATTTTATTTGTCTCATCATTAAATAAACTCATCTTTATTTAAATACTAAGTGCATTTTTATTATGAAATGAACTTAAAACTAAATAACAAGTATAATGATGCTAATGGCAAGAAGTCTATTTTGTGACTTAGGATATTGGTTGAGAGATTTTCAATTATTTGCCCCACAGGCCGCCACCCCCATAACCGCTTCCTCCAAAGCCGCCTCCTCCGAAACCGCCACCTCCATAGCTGCCACCGTGACTGCTGTAGTGGCTCTCGTGATGTTCCTCGTGATGCTCATAGCCGCTGCTGTGCCCACCAAAGCCGCCGCTGTGGCCACCAAAGCCGCCAATGCCACCACCAACGCTCACTCCACCACCGAATCCAGCACCGAATCCGCCTCCCAATGCATGGCCTAATCCTCCGCCAACCAAAGCATGCTTAAGGCCCAACAATTTTGGAGTTCGTGCTTTCACCTTTACGAAACCTCCTCCAAGCGGACCTTTGGCGGCAAAGATCTTCAGTTTACCGGCGTTGGCATTTTGGAGCAGGAATACTAAGCTTATTCCCAGCAATAAAAACAATTGATGCGGTCGCTAAAGAAAATTTAAATACAAATTTAGAAAAATTTTTCGTTTTTAGTAAAAATATTCATTTTCAGAATAAAACGGTTCCGGTATAACAATATTTCAATGTAACTAAAAGATATTTTCACTTAAGATTTATACAAACTAATACAGAATTCAAAAATATGTTTCTGTTCAAATTTAACAGGTCTCTGAACAATTAGGACCAAGAATGACATAAACATAATAAATAGTTTAATGTTATTATAATATTTGTAGTGAATCATCGAAAATATTGTATTGCAATAACTGTTCAAGAATGACTTAAACGTCTAAAATATTATTTAGCTTTATTGAAACGTATTTTAATTTTATGTGCACTTTGTTGTTTCACTTCAATGTTGTTAATTTGAGATAAGCTATAAAATTACTACTTAAACTTTAAATTTTATTTTAATGATTAACTTTTTATAACATTTAGTTTCATCACATGTAAAACCGTTAGTAACTCACAATGATTTGCATTTTAACAACTTTGATATCCGCAGTATATTGATTTTTGATTTGAAATTTGATGGCCTCGTTAATATTAGTATTTTATTATTGTAGGTTTATTGTTAAATGTTGTAAAGTCTTCAAGTTCAAATATTTCTTTGCTGATTTATTTGGAAGTTTAAAGCTTGCATGGACCACGATATGTCTGCAATTGAAGCGACTGCGCGATGAACGATCAGTTTTTATCTCTGTTGTGAGTTTTTTTTTTGTTTTCATTGCCCTTATGCAATCGCCTTTTAGCCGTATCTTGTTTTACCTTTATTGTTGTGGTTTCTGTTGTTGTTGCTGGGTGAACTTCAGTTGCTGGCATCTTTGTCTCATGCATACAAATTGACCCTGAAAATTTCTGGTTTTCAAGTTAAATAGGAGCAAAAGATATAGAGAGAAAAAATAAAAATATGGCACAGAGTGGAAGTTGGCAATTCTGTTAACAGTTAAAAGGTATGAATGGCCAAAGCGAGCTAGACCAATTTAGGGTATTTCCAGTCTTTGAATTCACTTAAATTAACACACAAATTAGGGATTCAGTTAGGAAGTCAATTTTATTTCCTATATTTGATACGTGCTAAGTATATTAAAATATCTCTGGGTAGCTTCCAACTTAAAAGATGTATAATTTAAACTAATTTCAGAGATAAAATCTGCAGTCGAAGCAAGTGAATGATGATTCATATCCGTTTGGGTATTTACGTTTTATTGACCTCCAAGAAGCAAAGTCCAAAAAATAGAAAACAAGCAAAATTAAAAATAGAAATTTCCAGCAGTTAACAACATAAGTTAAACATATGTGATGGCTCAACCAATATAACCATATGGGTAACCATAGCCAGATGAAGATCCATAGCTGCCATATCGATTGTACTGAAATTGATTGTGTTGTTGCTGGTAGCCTCCTCCAAATCCACCTCCAAATCCTCCTCCAAATCCACCTCCATATCCTGGCCAGCCGTGACCGTATCCTGGATAACCATTTCCATAGCCAAAGCTACCAATGCTGCTGCTGGATGCGGCACTAGCACTGGCACTAGATGAAGCATAGTTTCCATATCCACTCCAGGGAGCAAAGCCATAACCCGGAGATCCAGAGCCTGGCCACTGTGGTGCAGTTAAGCAACTGACTAAAAGACAGCTCAGGATACAGAAAACTAAATACAGCTGAGACAAATTTGCAGGATTAGGAAAATAGTTTAAGTTATTAAAACTTACACCACCCACCTGCATAGTTGAAGTACAATTCGATATTGACAATTGTCATTAAAATTACCCTTTTATTAAGCCAAATTTAAACGGAAATCGAGTCTACAATAATTACAAATAAATGGCCTATGAGAAGACATATAATTAAATACAGTCAATTAATAAAATGGTCTTGAAGTTGTTTTAGAAGATAAGTAGTTAGCAGAAATAAATGTTATAATATAATAGTAATGGAAATAATAAAATGATCTGTAGAAAAACCAATTCCAACAACTAAAGAAGATTAACGCGAAGGAAAAGAGTTTGTAATAATAATTAGATTATTCAAACTAGGTTGGAAAAAATGTGTTACATTGAAAATAATTTTAAGAGTGCTGTTTGAGAATTAGAAAAGTATTTCTGGCTGAAAAACAAACTCAGTTATCAAATTAAGATTGTAAATGATACATAAATGTATACTTTGATTTTAAATATAAAATATTAAAAAATTCTTAGCTTTATTCTGCGAAGTACAATTTTTTATTTCAAATTCTTCATATCAAAATCACAAGCAATTGTTCCGGAAGGCGTTGATTGCGAATAACACAGCAAAACCATCAACTTTAAACAAATAATTTTGTCTAACATTTAACTAAGTGAAGCTTAACAATTGCCATACCCCATTAATAACTTCCTCATGATGATGTGGGTGGTTTCGATAACTTTACTGACGTCAGCTAAGTAATCAGCCAAGAGGTGAATAAACTATGGCCAACGAAAGTGAAGGCACAACTAAGAGTACAGAATAAACACAGAGGAAGACATAAAGACAAAGAGAGAGGGTGAGAGAGAGAAAACATGCTTAGTACTGAAATTCAGCTTGTACGCAAATCAAATCATAGACAACGCATCGTTAGATCTGCAACAAATACAAATGGCAACTAAAAAAAAAAAACTAAGAGTAGCAAATATCAAGTGTTAATGAGACAACTGACTGTTGGACGTACTATAGTTGTTGACGAGGGTTCCGGCAGCTCCGCCTATGCTTCGTTGCACGTTCTGTATAAAGTTTGTTGCCTAAGTCTTTTGTTATTTGATTGCCGCTTCATGTAAATACTCTAACTGAAAGCAATTATATTTTTAACTTTAAGTTAGTTTCTAAAGAATTGTCTTATTCAGTCCAAATCCAGAGAATCGGAAAAGTTTGAGAACCAGTAGTCCGACAAAAAAAACAGCCTACTTACAATAGGTACGAAAAATATCCAATCAATCAAATCAAATAAAATTTCAAATATAAAATAATTATAAAATCTTGTTAAAAATCAAAAATCTTTAAGTTGTTAAAACAAATGTATCAAAGATAGACATACCCAAAGTGAGTTTAGGAATTCTTAAAACTAGTCTAAAGAAACTAAAAGTAGAAGAATTATTCTTTTACTTAAAATGATGATGGCAAATATTAAAAAAGAAAAGAATTATAAAACTGGTAAAGTGAGAAAAATGGTAATACTTAAACTAAATGTTAAAACAACTGTAACAAGGAGAGTCATAAGAAAAACATCCTCAAATGGAGCATAAGAATTCCTAAAATTATTTTTAAGAAACTAAAAAGTAGAAGAAATATTCCTATACTTAAAATGATGATAGTAAATATTTAACTGTCTTAAATCCACTTAAAAAAGAGTCAAAGAAACTGGTAAAGTGGGAAAATTGGAGCTACTAAAACTGGTTATTGGGTTAATGAGTTTTACAAGGGTATGCAAGCATCGGTATGTTTGTTGATTCTGATGTACGATCACTCAAGTGATTATTTTTATTGGGTTTTTTTTTTCATTTGTGATCTTGATCTTCCACAGCGACGGTCTTAACCCTCAACCAATTATGTATATTCGTAGATGTATACTTTTTGACAATCGACGAAAATTAACGCATTCTGAGGCCCATTTGCCCAGTCAGGCATTGTTTACCGAGAGGGGTATTCCATGATTTCGACACTAACTGGTTCTCAGCCTCAGTTTCGTTTTCTTTTTCCCACCTCTCTGTTTGTTCTGCAATTTGCGTAGAATTACTTGACAATGCGTAGCGCGTAGTTTTTGCTTCTTATGCTTGCTCATTGGGTATTATTGAATATACTTGTAGTCCAAAATTCAGCGGGTATATAAATGCCAAGCACTTCACAATTGCAATTTAGTTTTGTTATCGAATCGGTGCGCGGCACATTCACAAAAAATACATCTAGAAATTCATCTCGGAGTTCGTATAAATAAATAATTTCATGGCGCGCTTTTGTTGTGTAAGTCTTGTTTGTGGTGTTCATTCTTGATGCAGTGGCTCATCGGTGGTTTTTTACTTGCAGTTGTTGGTTTTATTAACGGTTGCCGGTTATGGAGTTGCTGCTCCTGCTCCTGGCAAGGCTGAAGGACGCACCTTTGGACTGCTCGGCGGTGGCTTTGGCGGTGGTCTTGGACTGAGCGCAGGCGTTGGCTTAAATGCAGGCCTCTATAGTGGTTTCGGTGGTGGACACGGCTATGGAGGTGGCTATTATCCAGGTGGTGGCTATTATCCTGGCGGTGGTCATTATCACGGCGGTCACGGCTACGGAGGCGGTCATGGTCACGGTTATGGAGGTGGTTTCTATCCCGGAGGAGGCTACGGCGGTGGTTATGGCGGTGGTCATGGACACTATCCTGGTCACGGCGGTGGCTTCTACCCCGGCGGTGGCTACAGCAACTATGGAGGATCACATGGCGGACATTACAGTCAGTCCCAGTCCCAGTACTCCAATAACTACTACAATGGTGGCTATGGCGGTGGCGGTGGCTTCTTTGGCCGATAAGCCCAGCTCAATGTGATCTTAGTTAGCTTTTGTTATTTTTGTACTGAAAATCCAGCTTTGAAAAAATCTTGACAAATAAAAAAAAAATCTATAAGCCCGACAACATGTGAGTTCCCCCATTAAATCCGGTTTCTTTAGTAAATAAGTGGATGTGTTGTCCTTGTCATTGTACTTTTAGTTATACTTGTTGTTGTTGTTGCTGCTGTCTTCTTCATTTTAATGTTCAAAACGCGACGTGCATAAATTTAATGGCCAAAGATGAGAAATTTACTTGGTACGTGCATGACTAAGATCTCGAGCAGGAACATTCTTCACAATTATTCATCGCACTTAAGTGTGATAGAACAATATACAGGTAATTTATTCATGTGCTCATGTCATCTAAATATGGGGAATCCCAAGTGTATGTTATTTAAATTTCATACTTTTTGTTAATTAAATAATCTACATTAATCACAGTTGGTATTAGACCTTCGAAAATTTATTTTAGAAAGGTTTTCAGTCTCCTTATACTTATAGGAAGAACTTGCTCAAGATATAAACTAATTCTCTTCAACATAATTGATATTTATATAATAATAATAAGTAATAGACTGTATTGGGACTCTATCTTTTCTGAGAATTCTCTAGCGATGAGACAGTAAACTTCAAGTTACTCACGTTATTTTGGCAATCATTTAAACACAAAGGTGTGCCAATCAGATACCTTTAACACCATATACATATGTACATTGATCTACATAAAATAATCTTGAGAAATGTCGATAACCTGAATCTTGCGGGAAGGGGTCGATAAGAATTGAAAATATTTGCTGAACAAAAAAAATATTCCATATTCTGCATCGACATTAATCGAGTAGGTTGCACTCAACAAAAACGAATGAAATATATAAAGGTAATCAGCCTGATTATTTATGATGATCAATTTACGAGCAAATTAATATTAGCTTGTGTAGATTGTGAACGGAAATGATAAATATATAATGCGGATATCAGCGCTATCGGTCACCTTTTTCTTATTTGTGTTTAAGGCTCTTTCATAGTTATATGTCACTTAGTTTATTTATATAATATTTACGTTTAATAAAAAAGTAACTTTATTAACAAAAACATAAGAGCCAAGCGTTTCAGCACTTTTTATTATACAACAAATTGTAAGTGTTTTTGTTTTTACTTTATTTTTTTAAAGAAGTTTATAGTAATTTTTTTTTACTTTTGGAACTTTTATGAGCAATATATGTTTTCAGGCAATGATGAAAATAGCAAGCAACTTTAATATTTTAAAGGCTATGTTTTGTTCTCTTGCTCTTTGTTTCATACTTCTTTAAATTTCAATAAACATCTTATCAGTGAAATTTCGGATGTGTGGGTGAATGGCGCATATAGTATACGGGAATGTACCCGACTTGTTGTGATATCAGCATATCAAGAGGTATATAAAGCGAGTCGCAGCACTAGCGACAATCAGAGTATTATTCGTTGTTAAGGAATCAACAATAGCTACGTAAAACATATGCAATGAGCTTGAAAGAGATGCCAACCAAAACACTTGAAGGGCATGACCTAGGAAAGCCAGAAGCCGGTCCGCAAAAGAATCTAGAAGGGAAACCAGAAATGAAGCCAGGAGAAGTTGATATGAAGCTCGGATCCGAGCAAACAGATGCTCAGGAGAAGGACGGCGCTCTACAAAAAGGTGATAGTTCAGGACCTAACACAACTCAGGAAAATGGGGCGGAAAAAACGTAAGTGCCACTCATTAAACTTGCAAAAAGGAAACACATTGATCCGAGGTACAATTAACAGCAAGGACGATAGTCCTCAGCAAGGACATAAGCAAACAAAAGGTAATGGTGAACTCCCAATCGAAGCTGTTCTCATGCGTCAGAATGCAATGTATTCCCTCTGTCGTAACATGATCGCCAACTGGTAATTTTACATTGGATGCCACAGCAAATGAGTCACGCCACATGAACAGACCATTTAGCGGCAAATCGAACATAGAATTCGGACTTGGAGGGAGAATTGATATTTAGTCAGGTTAAAAGACAATATAAAACAGAGTTTTGTACAACATTCATGGCCAAGACTCAAGAAAAATTAATATTATACGTTATCAATATTATTCCATGTATATATATCCACAAGAAAAATGATTATTATATCCATATCATCAAAAATATAAATAAACGTACTACATATGTAGTTATAACGTTTTAATTACACATTTCATGGTGGGGGCCAAAAAGAGGTTAAATTGAAATTTGCAAAAATTTAGTGTTCTGTGTAACGTCTATATGTTTTAAGATTTAAGCAATACTCTAGTATCTTTTTAAAGGAAAACCTAATAATACAAAATCTCGTTAGCTCTTAAAATATTTATAACTTTAATTGGATTTGTATATAAATTTCTATACAAGCTTGTTTTTTATTCGTTCTTAAGACTAATTACACTTAAATTTAAATCGATTTATTTGCTAATCTCGTCCAGCTGCTTTATCCATAGCTGCTGCGATAATCCCTCGTCCTATAGGCTCCTGTTTGATAGACTGGCTGCACTTGACCCGTCAGCTGTTGTATGATTCCATTGACTGTAGTGGCGACACCACCCACAAGTTGAGCTGGAGTCACTGGTGGCTGTAAAAGCACAAATTTAAACAAGAATCAGCGACCGTAATTTAAAAAGTTGCACAGTAATGATTATGATTATTTAGAAGAGTTTTATAGGAATCGGAAATAATCATCATCATGCCGAAAATGGAAACATTCTTTTGAAATTCCTTTTCCTGTCTGTGGTTAAATGTAATCAACTTACTGCTCCAGCGGAATCATAGTAGACACGATTTGGCACGGGTCGACGTATTGGAGTTGGATTATAGTTGGGATCAACTGCAGGATCACTCTGCAAATCATTAGCAGCAACTGCAGGACGCAAAGGAATTGGATCAGAGAGTGGCACAGTGGCTGCCAGGCTGTTCTGCAAAATGCCGGGTGCAAAAAGCGACAGCCAGGTGGCAAATGGTGCATAAGGACGCACAGGCACAGGAACTGGCACTGGAGCAACTGGTGCTATGGGATCTGATAGCAAGCCACCTAAGCCGCCGCCTAGTCCACCGCCTAATCCTCCCAAGCCACCTAATCCGCCACCATAACCACGACAACCACCTGCACCACCACCGCCATACACATTGTACACATTCAAGTCGAAGAGGAAGCGTCCCTGTTCCACTGCATCCTTTTGTCCGCCGGCATCTCGTCCAAAGGGTATACATGGTCGTCCATTGCCATAAGAAGAAGCCGCTGCCGCTGCATATGGTCGAGCAAGTTTCTTTAGCTTCTTCTTAAGCAACAATGTTCTCTCATCTCCCGCATTGGAATTTAGATCATCCAATTCCTGATTCTGGGCACCAGCAAATTTGGCATTTTCCTTATCCGATTTATTGCTGCTACTTTGTCGACTATAACAATACATTTTGTTAATTAAATAATCTACATTAATCACAGTTGGTATTAGACCTTCGAAAATTTATTTTAGAAATATTTTCAGTCGCCTTCTACTCATGAGAAGAACTTGCTTAAGAAATAAACTAAGTAAGTAATTCTCTTCAACATATGTATAGTAAGTGATATTTATTTAAAACAATTAGAAATGGAGACACAAACTTTATTGAGATTCTATTTTTTCTGAGAATTCTCTAGCGATGAGCCAGTTACTCACATTATCTTTTAAAGACAAAGGTGTGCCGAACAGATTCCTTTAACACTATCTACATTTATCTACATAAAATAAATTCGTGAAAATGTCGACTACATTCATCTTACGGGAAGGGCTCGGTAAGAATCCAAGTTATTTGCAGAACAACACAAATATTCCACATTCTGCATAGACATTAATCGAGTAGGTTGCACTCAACAAAAACGAATGAAATATATAAAGGTAATCAGCCTGATTACACCAGTTTACAGCCACTTTTCCACTTAGCCCAAAGTATTTTTTCCGTATAGATTTTGACCTCCTAAACATGAAAAAGTATCTTAAAAAATGTTGTATTGAGTAGTTTTTGAGATATTATTTTTTTAAATTTTTTCATAGGTGACTCAGCTTCTTCGAGTATAAATCGTAAACGCGATTACCATTTTCAACAAAATTAGGTTTCAACTAAAGGTAATGAAATTTTCTAAAATTTGTTCATTCAAAGTTTTGAAATCAGCTCGATCTTTATAATGTTAGAACGAAAAAAACACAAAAAGGGGTGGAAACAAAAATTCATAAAGTATATTTAACGCAAAAATAAAAATAAAAAAAATAATGCAGACATAGATCTTGAACTTTCCCGAATAAAACAAGCCATCGTTCATAGAAATCGGTAGATTAACTATGGAGTAATGCGACTTTTAATGGCAAACAACAAGTTCTAAAATTTTATATTTATCGCTTTTCATGCAATACTTAAATATCGATATTCGTGCGATATACATACGATGCAAGTGCGATACACAGGCAATGATGAAAGGCTATGTTTTGATCTCTTGCTCTTTGTTTCATGCATCTTTAAATTTCGATAAACAACTTAATCAGTGAACTCTCGGATGTGTGGGTGAATGGCGCACATAGTATACGGGAATGTACCAGACTGTGATATCACCATATCAAGAGGTATATAAAGCGAGTCACTGCACTAGCGACAATCAGAGTATTGTTCGTTGTTAAAGAATCAAAAATAGCCACGTAAAACATATGCAATGAGCTTGAAAGAGACGCCAACCAAAACACTTGAAGGGCATGACCTAGGAAAGCCAGAAGCCGAAGGGAAACCAGAAATGAAGCCAGGAGAAGTTGATATGAAGCTCGGATCCGAGCAAACAGAAGTTCAGGAGAAGGACGGCGCTCTACAAAAAGGTGATGGTTCAGGACCTAACACAACTCAGGAAAATGGAGCGGAAGAAACGTAAGTGCCACTCATTAAACATACAAAAAGGAAACACATTGATCCGAGGTACAATTAACAGCAAGGACGATAGTCCTCAGCAGGGAAATGAGCACACAAAAGGTGATGGTGAACTCCCAATCGAAGCTGTTTTTATGCGTCAGAATGCAATGTATTCCCTCTGTCATAACATGATCTCCAACTGGTAATTTTACATTGGATGCCACAGCAAATGAGTCACGCCACATGAACAGACCATTTAGCGGCAAATCGAACATAGAATTCGGACTTGGAGGGAGAATTGATATTAAGTCGGGTTAAAAGACAATATAAAACAGAGTTTTGTACAACATTCATGGCCAAGTATATATATCCACAAGAAAAATGATTATTATATCCATATCATCAAAAATATAAATATACATACCACATATGTAGTTATAACGTTTTATTTACACATTTCATGGTGGGGGCCAAAAAGAGGTTAAATTGAAATTTGCAAAAATTTAGTATTCTGTGTAACGTCTATATGTTTTAAGATTTAAGCAATACTCTAGTATCTTTTTAAAGGAAAACCTAATAATACAAAATCTCGTTAGCTCTTAAAATATTTATAACTTTAATTGGATTTGTATATAAATTTCTATACAAGCTTGTTTTTTATTCGTTCTTAAGACTAATTACACTTAAATTTAAATCGATTTATTTGCTAATCTCGTCCAGCTGCTTTATCCATAGCTGCTGCGATAATCCCTCGTCCTATAGGCTCCTGTTTGATAGACTGGCTGCACTTGACCCGTCAGCTGTTGTATGATTCCATTGACTGTAGTGGCGACACCACCCACAAGTTGAGCTGGAGTCACTGGTGGCTGTAAAAGCACAAATTTAAACAAGAATCAGGGACCGTAATTTAAAAAGTTGCACAGTAATGATTATGATTATTTAGAAGAGTTTTATAGGAATCGGAAATAATCATCATCATGCCGAAAATGGAAACATTCTTTTGAAATTCCTTTTCCTGTCTGTGGTTAAATGTAATCAACTTACTGCTCCAGCGGAATCATAGTAGACACGATTTGGCACGGGTCGACGTATTGGAGTTGGATTATAGTTGGGATCAACTGCAGGATCACTTTGCAAATCATTAGCAGCAACTGCAGGACGCAAAGGAATTGGATCAGAGAGTGGCACAGTGGCTGCCAGGCTGTTCTGCAAAATGCCGGGTGCAAAAAGCGACAGCCAGGTGGCAAATGGTGCATAAGGACGCACAGGCACAGGAACCGGAACTGGAGCAACTGGCGCTATGGGATCTGATAGCAAGCCACCTAAGCCGCCGCCTAGTCCACCGCCTAATCCTCCCAAGCCACCTAATCCGCCACCATAACCACCATAACCACGACAACCACCTGCACCACCACCGCCATACACATTGTACACATTCAAGTCGAAGAGGAAGCGTCCCTGTTCCACAGCATCCTTTTGTCCGCTGGCATCTCGGCCAAAGGGTATACATGGTCGTCCATAGCCATAAGAAGAAGCAGCAGCCGCTGCGTAGGGTCGAGCAAGTTTCTTTAGCTTCTTCTTAAGCAACAATGTTCTCTCATCTCCCGCATTGGAATTTAGATCATCCAATTCCTGATTCTGGGCACCAGCAAATTTGGCATTTTCCTTATCCGATTTACTGCTGGTACTTTGTCGACTATAACGACTGCTCTGTGTGTTGTAATTGTATCCCGAGGAAGGTGCTCGACGACGAGAATAGTTATTATAATCGTAATCGTAGTAGCCACGTGGAGCAGCTGCACAAGAACCGAGTACTCCGAAGATCAACAGCAGCCAGATGAACTGCATCTTTTAAGGACACTTTTTGCTCACTTTCGATTCACTTTCCGACACTTGTCACTCTGTGGCACGTTGGCAACGGACTATGGAACCATCATGGTGCACGCCCCAATTTATCACCTCTGCAAATGCGCAAAAAAGACCAACAATCTACGAAAATTGCTAACAAAATTTGCCAGTTGTTAGCTGTTTTTCCCTTAGAAGGCAAGCGATTGCATAATGCCCTTTTTTTATTGGCTTGAATTTTTCCAGCGCATTCACATTGTTTTGTTTTGTATATTTTTGATAAATATGTTAATTCAAGCCGCCCACGCACCACATCGTCATCATCATCATCCTCATGATCGTAATGATCATGATCGTTTCGCCCACATGACACACTGAAAACATGTTACAACAACTCGACTCTTGTGCATTGACCTGTGTCTAATAATGCTGCCAACCAGCCAGCCATAGGGAGCTCTAACTTGACGCTTTTTTTTTGGTTTATGGCTAAAACAGACGAAGCTAAATGTTGCCAAAAATAATAACAGTTATGTGGGTCAATGTCGCGTAGACTGCGTTGGGAACAAGCCACATTCATTAACTGCCTAAGCCATGTGAGAAGCCCTAAGCAACTGGTGTCTTACACATTTATTAACTTAAAGTGACAATTTCTATAAGTTAATGATAAATTAATTAACTTTTAACTACGACAAATACATGCCAAACTAATTTATCAATGCAATCTTAAACAGCCTATTAATTGAGATTACCAGAGAAAGTTGTAGAATGTAAATTATACGTTGATTTTTCTTTACTCTAATTCTCGTTAAATAAATTAAAAATAATATTTAAATTGTAATTTAAAATTATGGAAGAACTCAATACATAATATAAAAATATATAATATAATATTTAAGATTATCTTCCTTGATTTTTGAGCCCATAAATATTATTTGAAATTCCTGTTGGAAACTATCCCCAATTTCAGAACCAATCTATCAATACAATAATTTAAATCTTTACAAAGTCTATATATATTTTATTCATATCAAATTGCAGCTATATAAATGCTGCTGATATGTAGTATGTTAATAAATATACAAATTACTTTAAGCACATAAACATTTTTCAAGCCTCAGGACTTTCGTTAAAACTACTTTTAAACTTAGAACTACAAAACAAATCTGTACAATTGAGAATAGTTTGTTATGCGTTTATCAGACTGAAATATGAGCTGCTTAGCAATTAATAGTTATTTTAAATTGGAACAGTGCGTCATAGATGACAACAGATCTTCAAACTTACAACTAAACAGCTATCTTGGGCTTGTTGGCCTCGGCACGTTTGCGTTTTGCCCTCAATCGCTGATTGCAATAGACTCTTAAAAAGATGGCCACAAAAACGATGAGCACACCAAAGATGCCCAGCACCGAAATGCTGTGTTGATAGATGAAACAGGAAAGCATAATGGCAGCGGCCTGTTGAAGAGTATTATATTAAATGAGCATAAGTTTATTCAATTATTCCATGTGAGATATTCACCTGTCGCAGCGTCATTATGATGGTAAACACAACTGGGCCGAAAACATCAATTGTGTGGTAAATAAACAATTGGCCAACTGCAGAGCATATGGATAGAACAACCATATCGAATACGAACTTTGGATGCTAGAAATTAAACAAATAATTGAGAGAAAAGCGTTTTAAATAAACAAAATTCGAGTATATATAAAAGTAAACAATTGGGTGATGACTAAGCACTTTGGTAGCTGCATTTCTGATTATGTTTGGAGTACATCCCGTCCAAAGTACATTAGCATGTTTAAACAAGAAGGAAAGGTTTATTTTCGGCACGCCGAAGATTTAATACCCTTGTTTTTACGTTCTTAGAAAGGACATGATTTAACAGACACACAAATAATCGAAATTATTCTGTTACTTACCTCAGTGGCAAACGATAGCGAGTCCATGAAACCTCCCTGCATCGACAGTGAAGCGCCAGTGAAGATGGACGAGAATAGATTGACGCCACACATCATTTGTAGTGAGCTCATGCCATAGCTCTTGAAAAGCGATCCCTGCCAGTTGGCTGTAAAACTGTCGAAGACCATGTACATGGAAAGCAGAAAGATACCCGTCATGGTGGTCACTCCGCTGGCTTTGCTGTTCTCTGAAGAACCACTCATGAAAAAGATCATGCCCAGGGAAATGAGCAGAGCTGTGACATATTCATAAGACTCGTATTTGGCTTTTGACATAATCTTGCCCATCAGCATGACCGGAATAATCTTGCAGGACTTGGCCAACACCTGCGTGGGAAAGTTGACAAACTTCAGAGCCTCATATTGGAACCAGGCACTCATAATATTCGAGAATGAGGCAAACGAATATTTGTAAAGCGGCGCACGATGTCGAGAGGGGGCAGGTTGCCACTGGAGATAGATGAGGGCCACAAAGAAGGCAAGTAAACGATTGGCAAAGACCAGAAATTGCGAGTCCTTAAACTTGGCACTTTCTCCAGCAAAATTGTAATAGTGCTGTGTCATAATCTTCTCTTGGAGCACACCCCAAGTGAGGTAGGACACCATAAGACCGCCAAAGCACCAAAATAGCTGAACTGCCTCCTGGGAACTGGTGCGTTTATTTGGACGATCGCAATCCTTTGTGCCACTGCTGTTAATGTGAATAACATCCACGGCTTCATAGCTGGAATTTCCAGTGATGCACATATTGACAGCCGTGTGCAGAAACGTCTTGTTGCCACGTTCAAGATAATTGGTGCGTTGCACATACTTGTAGATGAGATAACCAGGCACAAAGACACAACTGTAGCCAAAGCAGTTGACCAACAGCTTAAGCAACCATGCATAATCCTTGGACTGTGCCTCCACCAGCTGTGACAGTGTTAAATCCAACATATAGCTTCCACCGAGGGAAATGCGCAACAGGTCCGAGAAGAAGTGTATTACCAGCAAGCTGACAACTATAAAGGAGCTGCAGAAAGGAATAAGAGATTACTAGAAATTGCCAGCGTAAGATTTACTTTCCAATTACCATATTATCAGCTCTGGAGCTCGGTTTCCCATCTTGTAAACGTACATGTGGCGGCTTCTTCTTGGCTCAACTGTGTGTTCTGTACTGTTTTTTGGGTTCAACTTCGTCGAGAATTTGCTGACTCGTCCAAAAATATGCTCAATGTTAATTTACTTAACCAAATAATCACGCCTGGAGCGTTCTAGCCGGTGAAGTCAAGTGTCATAGGTTCAATAACCGCGCAAACTAGTTTTTAAATACGATAAGCGACAACAGCAGCACAACAACAAATACCCAAAACTTTTGTTTATATTTAAGTATACATATGTATGTGTGTGTGCGTGTATATCCATATGTTTTTGGAGCCCAAGCGTTGTTGTCGGAAGTGTTATTAGTTTTTACTTAATGTAAACGTGCTTCTGGCACAGCCGTACACGTGCCGGCTGTGCAAATATTATACGTAAACCATATCTACTAATGACGATAAAATCTCTTGCGCTATGGAGAAAATTTAACAAGAATCTAGTACTAAAAGTAAACAACATGACAGCCAGCTGTCAGCGGCGCTAACAAACACAAGGTGGCTCCCCCACTGTACCAGTGTGTACATATTCCATGGCACTATTGTGAATTGATTATATATATGGTAGCACTGTGTGGTTTATAAGTGGCGCCAAATACAAAAGTGTAACTCCATTCATTTTATGAAATTTGTGTTATGTGTGTATTTAGTTTAACTGCAATTATATTCTAGAAGGCTATTACATTGGCTAAAAAATTATGGTACGCAAAAATAAATACGTCACAAAACACCCTCTTCACAACTTTGTACGTGCGTATGTATTGCCTTGCGCAATTAACAGTTTGTAGCTAATTTGTTATACAAAAAACTTTATTGGTTCGCTTAATGCTATTTTTTGGCCTGTATTCCAAAATCTTAATGTTTAGGTGGAGAAAAGACAGCAATTCAGTCCGTCGGAAAAGTTCAAGAGCAGCGCATGGATATTCTTCATATTTGTTTTGAATATAACGAAACTCTAACAAAATGGCGGAAGCTCGCTTGCGTAGAAATATAAGTCGGCAAACTCCCATGATGTACGTAAATAAGTACTTATATAAGGTTACATCACTACAACAAACTGAAAGTCATGCCAAAATTGGCTATTGGCAATTAAGTACTTACTACGCGACTATACAAAATCAAACTGCGTGTGTTTACTTATATAATCGGCTGATGCCTTAAATTATTTAAATTTCGCATTTCCGTTAATTGTCTAGTGGGAAAATTGATCATTTCAGAAGTGTTGTTGATAGAGCCTAACAATTAAATAAAAAACAACCAGACACTTTTCTGAATAATGCAAACATAAATCACAACGAATGATCACGTGTGTGCCGCATCAAAAACCGTTTATTTCAAATTACTTACATATTTGTTTCGTCTGTACGAGTATGTATGCTTACAATGTTTATTTTTTTCTCCCATGACCTTCGTTTTGCATGTTAGTTCGGAAATTGACAGCGATTCGACACGTTGTATAGAAAATATGTGTGTAAGTTGCAACAAAAAATCATCTAAAAAAAAATTGATGCACCTGGCTTGCAGCAAACCCGTTTCAAACACTTTTCTAATAGGAAACGAAACGCAAAGCAAAATGATAGTAAACAACTTTTTAATCCCGAATACAACGATGGGGATTTACTTAAGTAACGTAGTCAATAGTCGATTTCTTCTTAGATTTGGCAACTACTTGTTAAGACAAATAGTTGCACATTACACCTAAATCCTCTCACTTATATTTATCACAAATTAGCGAAAACGTTTAAAAAGAAAAGTACCCAATAATTACTCAAAATAAATGTGTCAATACAGATGCGCCAGCCGACCAAATGAGCAAGTTATTAAAACTGGAATGTTAATCACCTCTAGTAAAGTTTTAAAGAAGTTACGAGACAATTTCGATTTCAGTTTACCGCTTTTTTTGTTGATCTGTGTGTGTGTGTGTGAGCTTTTGAAATAGTTAAAATCCGGTTTAAATTTCTCGCGTTCGCTGTCTCTTTATAATATAAAAGCAATTGAATTCTTAACATGACGTTTTATTTGTAGGTAATTGTCCATTTGCAATCTGTTTGTTAGTTTGCGTTAGTCTGTCAGCATTGTCTGCGTTGTCGCTGCTTTGTTAGACAACAATAAACATAAGTATAGTATAGTGTGTACACATGTGTGCGTGTCTTATATGTGTGTGTGTGTGTTGTAATCGCAGCTTTAATTGATTTTATTATTTTGATTCTATGTTTAAATAGGATAACTATAGATACCGGTTTATGTCTTTGCAGCGGTAAATATTTAAATAAAAACGTACATACATACATATGTACTTATAGTACATACCTATAAGCAAAAGCATGTTGACATTTGTTTTCCGCTCTTATACAAACATACAATTGTACGGATACTTTTGTATACATTTGTCATGTACCTATGGTAGTAGCTTTATTCTTTTATAGTTGATCATCAACACAACAAATCGCGCTAGAGTACTGTAGTTAATGCAGCAAAAAGCTGTCTTACATTCATAAAGTATGTAACTAAGTAACTGTCAAGGTGATTTAAATCAGAGTCTCTTGTGTCTTCCATTAATTAGAAATGTACAATTTACAATTTCCATGATAGAAATCACAATTCTAATCTTATACTCATTTAAAAAGACAATATAGTAGACAGCTGCGACTGTAGAAAGGAACTGGAAGTTGTTTTTTAAGCTGCGTTTGAAGCAAACATTTGTATTTGCTTTTGAATTTATTTTTACTTTTAGTTGTATTTTGCCTTTTTGTTTTTTGCATTTGTAACTGACGAGCTTCGGGCTCGTTTGGTTTTGGTTTAGGTTTCCGTTTTCAGTTTGTTTTGACCGTGCGTCGCGCAAAGATGTTGGCCTAAAGCGAAGCGCACAATATATCGGCGAAACTATAGCGTAAAAATTAGAATATAACGCCACATTTAAAGCAAGTGCAAAAACTGTGAAATGTGTTACACAATTGAAAAATAATAATTTAAAATCGAAGTGTAGCGAAAAATATAAATAATATTTTATAATTATTCAATGGTTAATTTCATATAAATGCAAAGGTTGCAAAAGTGCTATGTGTTCTCCGTTTGTAGTGTGGCCAAAACATGCGACTTCAAGGTTTCTTTTGTAGCTAGAAGTGTACTGTTCCGGTTGCGGTTTATGACATTTACATTTATAATTTACATTGCATTCTTATTTGTGCACGTATGTCTGTACATACAAATAGTTTGTACATTTGTCACGACCCCAATTGATCGTTAATTTGTTGGTTTATATTTCAAATTGGGTATTCGAAATCTGCAGCTCTTTCTGAAACCAGTTTCAATAGTTAATAAAAGCAGATTATATATATTTTTTACATATTTCTTTTATACTCTTCATTCGATCACTTCAGATAACACCAACACCTCAGAGTTTGTGCCAGCTGGTGCAAAGTACCATAAAAAGCTAAGAAAATAACCAACAGCAAAGCAAACACAGACCTTAAAAACAACAAGCATAAGTTCAATTATACCCGGCGGATTTATGAAAGAAGACAAAAACGAAATTGCAAAATACTTGTAAGCGTGAGATAGATATACGGTGAGATCGTAGAAGGTGAAAGGTTCCCTCATAGTTGTGTCTGAATAGGTGCGGTAAAAAGATGAGCATGATAAATAGTTAACTCGTTTACTAAATGGTAAACAACTAGAAAAATTGTGAGCCGCAATCAAGGTCGGTTTTCGCTTTGACCTATAAAATGTTAGCTTAACAGGATAGCTATGCACAATACCGTTACAGGTAGAGCCTGTTTCTGAACCTGATTTTGTGGTCCTAAGTACGTCGAACCTGCCGTCCTAACAGGTTTACAAACGCAATGCGCTGATTTGTTGATATTTCTTATATACAAACGTATATGCAAATTACGTTTACTTCTGACAAAAGTTTCCGCAAATTAATGATCAGAGTTTAAACGTAAACAAAGCTTGCGTCGACATAACTTTTATCGCATATTTAAAGTTTTCTTTAATTAATAACATGTCTTAATTAATTAATTGAAACAAATAATAATTCGCGCCCACAAAGCTTCAGACCATTCAAAAAGGTAAAAAGAAATTAAGACAATTTACACATATTAACACGTACGACGCTCCCCAGACGCATACAAAAGTGATACAAAAATCTGCAAAAGAAAGCCAACAACAAAAGTGACGAAGCCTTTTGAATTTTTAGTAATTAGCTGTCGAAATTTGAACATTCGATAATTCATTATAGAGATCGGTAAATGGTGTAGGTTTTTTTAAAGTTTCACGTGTTAAGTTGGGCTTATTAAATATGATGTGTTAAGTTGGGCGCGTTAAGTAACATACCGTTTAATTTGTTAAGTTGGCTGCACTAAAGAGTGAAATCGCTTTCGAACGCTAAAAAGTGATTTCTGATTGTAAATGAATTATCTGCTAAGTGTCCATAATGTTACTTTTCTTGTTAGTTGTATAAAACATATGATAAAACACAAAAATTACCAATACAAGGCACAGCAAAGCACAAACAATTAAAGCAGAAAATCATAATTATCAAACAAATCAAGTGTACGTTACGATGTCCAATGGCAAGACAGCTGCGCCTGAAAAAAATGGGTAAACAGTGCTAAAACATAAAATAAAAACTTAAAAAAATACATCTCAATAATCTATAAATAGTGACTAACTTAAGATAATTGTTCTATGTTTTATTATCGTTGATAGCGCGCTGAACGATCGTCCATTATTTATGCAAAATGGCAACAATCGACGCATTTCCGGTGTAACCGATATAGAAGTGAGCAACTTTCGACGGGCCCTGCCACAGTTTCTAGCTGTTAGTATTAAGAACCTATTGCTATTCGGTAAATAATTTGTAATACTCGAATTTTGAATCTTTTCAATGTTATATGCAAAATTAAACAAACAAGGAATGAAGCTTGTCAGTGCAATAAATTAATAAAACTTGTATTTAATAAATAAAACATTTGTTATCAAATTCCGACTTCATTCCTTGTCTTGAAAAACATTATAATTTATTACGAGCATAATGATGAATCAAAAATATCCTTTTCAGGGTATGGAATGACTTTGGGCTTTCCCACAATTGTAATACCCGCCATACAGGGCGGCGAAGGGCGAAGCGAGGCTCACAATGGCGAGATAGTGCTTAACAAAGATGAAATATCGTGGTTCAGTATGTTACAATCAAAGAAATTTATAGGAGAATGATCAATATAATTTCCTCAGGTTCAATTAACTTAATCTGCGTGCCGCTGGGATGTCTCTTCTCTGGATTACTTACACAAACACTGGGCAAGCTGCGAGCTATGCAGGTGCGTAAATGCAAATATTAAAATGGCTATTAACAAAAGACTAAAATTATCAACAAATACCTAAATAAATAGTATAAGGGTATTAGAGTATAAGAGTATTTATTCTGTCGATACATCAACAAAAACAAACAGCCAAAAATATAACAATGTAAAACTGTAATTTTTCTTATGATTTATACGAAGTTCCAAATTTTTATTTGCGGTCGAACGTTATTTGACAATTTTACGATCAGACTTTAAGTGAAATTGTTCAGTTTGTATAGGACAATACTAACTACAAAATCCGTGGGATTGAATGAGGTATCTAAAGAACGTTGCTTTCCGACCGCAGCTATTTGATTTAATAGTCCGATTTGTCTGCAACCAAAAGACGGATCATCACAAAGTTAAATGGGCATTACTTACTGAAAACTTAAGATTACCTTCAGCGTTCATGACTACTTGGACTTTTAATCGGGAGTATGATGACTTTATGTTGTCTATCACTCCTTTTTTAATGCTTTAAACCTTTTGCAACAAAACTTGGAACAGCTTCTATACCCTATCAGCAATAATAACATTGACATACTGAACTAGAAATCAAACTGAATCGATATCACGTGGTTTAAGCAATATTATGTTGATGCGGTATTCCTCGTGATGTTTTGTTATTATTATGTATGTATTTGCAAATGTAAAAGAATAAGTATCTGTAACGAGTTTTTGGCATCCATTTCAGTTTGTCAACCTTCCCATATTGGCTGCCTGGCTAATGTTTCACTTCTCAACGCGCACAGAGCATCTGTATGCAGCTTTATGCTTGGCTGGTCTCGGCGGCGGTTTGATGGAAGCACCAGTAAGTGATCATGATCTAACAATACACCTAACCAACTAACCAACTAAACATAACTAATTGTTTATTTTGTGGCATCTCTGTGAGTCGACCTTGCCAAATGCAATGTATCCAATTTGGAATTCTTCCCCTGTCCCCCTTCAGCCATGCGAAACGAAATATCTGTTGAGCTCAACGTGACTAATAAAATAAAATTAGTCAAATGTTTTTCAATACTACATTGTTGAACTTCTAACTAATCGCTTAGAAATTCCCATACAGTTCTGTAGCTTATAATTGGTTATAACTGGCCTGCTTCCGAAAAATAAAAAATAAATATTTTAGGTAATTAATGAAGAGTAGAGTTTTGAAAATAGAAGTGCAGTTCACAATTTTTATTTTTATTTCAACTATATGAATAACAATTCAAATATTATTAATTTCTTTAGGACGTGTAACTGATTCGTATAATTTTTGTCCAGGCTTGGCTTTTTCATTATACAGGCAGGTTAGATAATAAGTCCTAATTTTACCAGACCCTTGCTCCAACATGCCGCAGCCGATATATCTAACATTTTGATTAATTATGTTGGCCAATTTATAATCTTTCTTCGAAGCATTTGATGGAAAACTAGATGTAAACGTTGAGCCTACCTTTTTATAATGGCTAAACCATTTATTCAAGAGTTTATTTATTATTGATTCAGTAGATTTATCGGAAGTCCTCCAAGTTATTGAATTTTTGGCCACGTTTAAAAAACGGGGCGTATTCACACACTCACTGACAGTTTCGTCATTGCAAAAGTTTGTGATTCGCATCGCTACAACGGATAGCTCCTGATCCCATTCTACTTTGGGCAAGGACCTTGCCAGTGGTAGATTTGGTATATTTGGCGGTCTAGATAAACGACTTCGTAAATTATTATGACGATCAACTATTTGTTTCCTGTGTGTTTCCATGTTAATTCCATCACGTGGTTTCGTACAGTTGGGTCCCCACTTTCGTAGTTAAGTGATTGATTGAATTCTAAAGTAAGATTGAAATACTCAAAATAACTTACAAACGGATTCATACAGGCGATGTGGTTCACGCCCGCACGCGCACAAAGACCCTGTCGGCAATAATCCTCCGGCGGATTTGGGGTACGCAGTTCCCCACGCATTTTGTAACGTGGCACTTTTGTTCTGAAGACTGCTACATTCCATTGAGGCATTGCATACAGCATGATTATGAATGAATACTGTAAAAACAGTTGAAGTAACGAAACTTGCATCTTTAATGGTCCAACAACTTACTGAGACTATGTAAAGATACTCGGGAATTAGGATCGCTTTATACGCAATTCGGTCCATGTTCCACTTGTTAAATATTATTCAATAGGCGGTACTAATTTCTAATTGTTAAGTAAAGCTGTAGTCGACTATGCTCGACTGTAAGAGGCCCTGTACTGATTTGTTTAAACACATACATCTCGCAAGCTTTGTCGGTGATCTTTTTATCTTCCTTTGACCCAACGCTGGATAAAGTGTTTGTACAGAAACTTCTGTTAAAATTTTGGAAAGCCCTTTAAACACTTTTTTTCAACTTAGAGTGCTCTCGGTTAGAGCCTGCCTTAGAGACACGAAAAGTAGTTGTACATAATTTCAGGCAATTATTGAAACTAAATATTTGTGTGCAGTTTACAAACAACATTTGTATTATTTATTTTGATTGCAAATAGATGAAAATCAATTGAAATATTATTCATTATTCATTTCCTTAGGACCTGTGGCAGACGTGGCAAGATCGTATAATTTTTGTCCAGGCTTGACTTTTTCATTATATAGGCAGGTAAAATAATACTCATTCTGAAGGCGAAGCCTTCGCTCTAGCATGCCGCAGCCGATATATCTAACATTTTTATTAATTATGTTTGCCAGACTATAATCATTCAGCGAAGCATTTGATGGAAAACTAGAAGTAAACGTTGAGTCCACTTTTTTATAATGGTTAAACCATTTTTGCAATATTCCATTAATTACTAATTCTACAGATACACCAAGACGAATCCTAATGAAAATGAACTTTTGGCCACGTTTAAAAAACGGGGCGTATTCACACACTCACTAACGGTATCGTCGTTGCAAAAGTTTGTGATTCGCATCGCTAGAATGGATAGCTCCTGATCCCATTGTACTTTGGGCAAGGGCTTGGGCTGTGGTAGATTTCGTAAATATGGCGGTGTAGTTAAAAAACGTCGCAGATTATTATGACGATCAACAATGAGTTTTCTCTGTATATCCATGTTAATGCCATCACGTGGTTTCGGACAATTCGGTCCCCACTTGCGAAATGAAATGATTGATTAGATTGAGAGTTAGGATTGAAAAATCTCGAAATTACTTACAAATGGATTCTTACAGGCAATGTGATTCACTCCCGAGGGACAAAGACCCTTCCGGCAATAGTCCTCCGGCGGAGTTGGGGTTCGCAACTCCCCACGCATTTTGTAACGTGGCACTTTTGTTTTGAAGATTGCGACATTCCATTGGGGCATTGCATACAGCATGATTATGAATGTAGACTGTAAAAACAGTTGAAGTAACGAAACTTGCATCTTTAATGGTTCAATAACTTTGTGAGACTGTTTAAAGATACTCGGGAATTAGGATCGCTTTATATGCAATTCGATCCATGTTCCACTTGTTGAAAAGTATGTAATTGGCGGTGCTAATTTCAAATGAAAGAGCGTGTAAACTTAAACCAAGCATGTGTAATTACTACAAAGAAAAGTTTGAGGTCTCTTTTAATATTTGGAATCAGCTAGTCTAGTTACGAGTGAGAGTACTCACCTGCGGTCATAACAATTATTTAATATTTGACATATTTTATACAACGTATAATATGTATAATACTTATATAAGTTATCGTTATCGTTTATAAACTTATATTTATAACCAATAAGAAGACCTATTGTCTTCTACCACCCCTGAAATTTAAAGAATTTAAAGATTTTTTGTCAAAAGAAAAATATATATATATAATTATATGGTGCTTATGATTTCTATTTAATTTACGGTATCTCTTGGTTGTGCTAAGGGTATCTCACAGTCGAGCACTCTCAACTAAATCGTAATATGCATTGTCATCATCCCATGGTCACATGAAGCTGGGGAGTTGCTTTGAGATGCCACTTAATGTTGCAAGTGTAGCAAAAAAAAAAAAGATAAATTAATGGTAGTAAATGTCAGATACTCTTAACCTTTTACAGGTGCTGACATATGTGGCTGAGATCACGGAGCCAAAGTATCGGGGCATCTTGTCGGCACTTGGAACCACCTGTGTGATCACAGGTGTCTTTGTGCAGTTCATACTTGGCTCATTGATGGATTGGAGGAGTGTGGCAGCTGTCAGTGCCGCCTTTCCGGTAATAACCATTGTGATGTTATGCTTTGTGCCCGAGAGTCCCATTTGGTTGATAAGGGAGCATCGTTTCCTTGAGGCAGTCAAATCACTCCAATGGCTACGTGGTTGGGTGCCGGAGCACATGATTGAAGCGGAGTTTAATCAACTGTACGATGAGCTCATCACACAAAAAGCCATCGAGGAGGCTGCCGATAGGGGACCAACATCACCAACTCTGTGTAGCAGATTGAAGAGGCGTCTCCGTATGTGGCGTAAACGTACCTTCCTTGCCCCATTCCTTCTGGTCTCCTTCACCTTCTTTACGGGCCACTTTTCCGGCAAAACACCACTGCAGACGTACGCCGTACAAATCTTTCATACGCTAAAAGCACCCATGAATAAATACCATGCCACTATACTGTTGGGCGTGGCAGAGATGTTGTCCACCATATTAGGCGTAATCCTTATACACTTTACGGGCAAACGGCCGTTGGTTCTCGTATCCACAGTGGGCACAGGTCTGTGCTTCCTCGGAACAGCAACCTATGCTCACTTTCTTAACGAAGTACCCGGTTTTGGAGTTAACAATGTGGTGATCAATGCGTCATCGATTGTGCCCAAGGAGAGCATCATATCGCAGGCAAATATATCAAAAATATTCGAGAATCAACGTCACGATGAACAGCAGCAGCAACAACTGTTGCAACAGCAGTTGACCACCATGTGGCCAGAGATGGAACTGGAGCTGGACACAACAGAGTCATGGAATCGTAGTAAACGTGAGCTGGACACTACCTTACAGCCGGAAGACGTTCAGGATTTGGAGACTACAACTCTGGTGTCAATTTCTGCATCAATTCCAACGTCAACAGTTCGTATTGACGAATCAATACCTTCGAAGCCGCCCATTGCGGAGGATCTGCTGTTGATAGTGCCCAAACAGGAAAAGAACTATTTGGTTTGGGTACCACTAATACTCTTGCTACTCTCCGCCTTCTTCTCGCATCTGGGCATACGCATGATACCCTGGATACTCATTGGTGAGGTCTTTCCCGCTGACATACGCAACAGCGCTTCAGGATTTGCTGGTGGCATCGGTTATGTCTTTGGGTTTCTGGCCAATAAACTCTTTTTGTTCATGCTGGCGACATTAACGTTGCCGGGCACATTTGCTTTCTATGCCACCGTCGCCTTCATTGGTACCATTGTCCTCTACTTTACTCTCCCCGAGACCGAGGGTCGCACCCTGGGCGTAAGTAAACACATAAATCAATCTTTAGATTGTTACTCATGTTTTCTACAATTTTGTTGCAGGAAATCGAGGCACATTTCTCTAAGAAATCGGACGTGAATCTGCTGCGCAAGCAGCCATCACCAAGAGAGATCGAAAAGCAACAGCATTCGAATCAATCCAATGCCATACACTTGGATAATCTACAGAATCTTCATGTCCCGATTAGCTCACAGCAGCAGGCGAAGATTATCCATCTGCAGCAAAGTGACTTTGCGCCCCAAACAAATAGTTCTCTCAGAGGTACCACCAATCCCGCCTTTGAGGAGAGCAGTAATACCACACATCTATAATTCCTTAGACACATTTGTAATTTCCCATTTTACTTAACTACTTGACAATCCAGTGATATTTATAAGCAACAAAGTAATACCAAACCAAAAAATTTGTTGTTTAAATTATTGCTTTTACAGACCTTTTACAAGTTTTTACAAGGCAAAGCTACACGAAAAATTGTGGTGAAACTATAAACTTGGTCATTTCAAGGACTATGTTGATAAATCTAGATAGAGCAGTTCTCCTGGCTCATTTGAATCTACGTTTTCCGGTGAAGCTCATCATCAACTGATGAACCAAGGGACCTGTTCAATTGATAAGGCATGATTAACCACTATCATGTCAAAGTGTTTCAAAGTCATCACGACAAAAATAACTCTTATTGTTAGTTGGTATAAATGCCGTGTTATCATATTAAATGATTATCATTTTTAAATAGCATTTTATGTGAACTTTCGACTTGTAACGTATGTTTAAAGCATGCTTAAGTATAATTTTGTATAACACATTTTTTCATATATATGTATGTATGTAGATATTAATATGCATATACAGGACAAGGGTATAATTGTAAAATTGTTCAACTTTAAGTTTCGTCATCCTGGAGCTCCAGGAATTGCGTGCATACATCGCGACTGCATTCGCCCTTGTTATTGAATAGGAATTTATAGTAATGACCATCCGCACAAATGGCTAAAATCGAATGAAATAATTAGATTTCAATTTGTTAAAATGCGTGTGGTACCTACCCACAACCGAATTAGTATCGGCGCCAAAGGCACATATACAGCGAGGTCCTTGTGGTATGGAGAATTTCACAAAGCTCCATTGACTTGAGAAATACTTGGGTAAGATTGGAAGCGACGATTGTTGCTGCTTATTGCCCTCCAAATTGAAGACGTGTATGGTGCCATGATCAGAGGCGACAACAATCATAGTCGATTGATGATTGAAATTGATGCAAAATATGTTGGCATGATTGCTGCCTCGTCGCAGCTCTGACACCTTTTTTCCATTCTCCGTATCGAATATGCGTATAAGTGTGCCCTTCTCGCCAGCAGTTGCCAAGCGGGTGCCTTGCAAATTTAATGCAATGCAACTGATTGCCGCCTCATGAGCAATAACCTCCAATGGGGCGCGCTCTGTATTGGCAAGATCAACGATTTGTACATGACCGGTCCGTCGACCCGGGAATGCAAGTAGACTTTTGTTGCTATGTGGACACAACACACATAGTCCATTCGGATTGGCGCTTGTCTCAAAAACATGCAACTGTTGTGGTTGCTGTGTAAATGTGTACACCTTGATGACGCCCTCCAGCACAACGACAATCCGATCCCGTCTCAGACGTACAGCTCGCACAGGCTGATTGAAGTCCAATGAAATGGCCGGCGATTTCTTTAGATCATCCCAGACAATGACTTTATTGGGCGGATACAGGGGCCGAATACCGCCACCAACAAGAGCCACATAATTGCAACGAAAGAGCATTTCCACATGGCTGAGACCACCTGAGATGAGTAAATACAATGTAAAAACAGAATTGTAATTGGAGCGTGGGAAAAGTCACACATTGTTAAGATACGATTAAACAGGAAAAATATCTTTACAAATGATTCTCACAATTCAAATGTGAATTGCGTCAAGATGAAAAAAAGGGTGAAAGAGTTGAAGAATTTGATAATCGATAACATAATCCTATCCCAATAATAAGACACCAATAACCACAATTCGATAAAATGACCATCCATGTAAAGATGGCGATAAGAAACAAACTTTTTAATGCATCTTCAGAGCAAAAGTATTAGAGTAACATTAAATACGAATTTTAATTATTAAAATCCAATCGCATCATCAAAGATAATTTAGCTAATTTTTAAATACTTTTGCGCTTAATTAAAATGCAGGCATTTTGCAAGAAAAGTGCTTTACACCCACATACACACACACACACTTACCTTCAGGGAAATATTGACGTTCCTTTTCCTTTAGCGGATCGCAATTGTAGACTCGAAATCCAGTATCTGTGGCACATGCAAAGCATCCTGCGGCGCAATTAGAAAATTAATCATAACGAAAAATTAATATATAGTATATTTTAAACACGTTGGATCTTCATGAAAATTAATATGTAAACAACAAACAAAGATGTATTTACGTACCCTGGTCCTGGTTAAAGCCAGCGTAGAGAAGGCCATTGCCATACGGATTTTGATCCGTTAAATTCATGTTTAATTGCTTGCACTTGAAAGCCTAATTTTTTCCAATTTGTTTACGCCTTTTAAACACCTCAAATTTTTATCTGCGTGATGAATGATTTTTATTTATTTTTTGTACAAATGTACCAGGGCTAGGTATTGTTGAAAATATTGGTACATCGATAAGTCAATCGATATTTTTTCGCGATTAGGGTATTTAAATACGAGATACATTGAAACATATACAACATATTCAAATATATTTGAAATATATGTTGATATTAATAATCAAGTGAATGTGTTTAAGTACATACAGCCTTTTTATCAGATTTTCTTTACATTTTCTTTCTGAAAATAAATTATTTTTTTTATTGTCTTTTATTTGGTATTATTTAAATGCCTAATTGGGGTATTTTTACTTTATCGACAACTGTCATACTTATATACAACATTCGAAGCGTTGTGATTTTACTTTCTTACAATTTCTGAAATTTCTTTAATGACTTTGTTTCTTTTAATTACGAAATAACAGCAATAATATGGACTGCAAAGATATGAATAATTTGGAAGAGGACGACGATATTGAGCCATGCCGTGCCTGCGGCATTTATTTCATATCAGATCATGCTATTATTCAGCCAATATTTACCAAAATTGGAGCCGGCGAAAATTCTAATGGTAACATGCCAGAAATAGTCCAATTTATGAAGGAATGGAACCTTCAGGTTAGTGTTTAAATAGTTTGAAAGATTGCATTTCAGCATATTTGAATTGCAGGTGGAGGAGAATGACGGACGTCCACAGAACATGTGCAAAATCTGCGTTGCTCAATTTCAAAAGATTCTGAAGTTCAAGCGAAGCTGCTTGGAGACTAAGGAACAATTTGATGACATTGATTTAAAACGAGCTCACAACGGTGTGGTTATTAAAAGGGAAATTGAGCCAGAGCAGACATTCTGTGGATTCGTTTATCTTGACACAGACGATGAAGATGGTAGCGAAGAAGATGGCAGTAGAAGGGTATGTGCGCCCTTAGATATACCACATGTGCCCATAAAGATGGAGCACACGGCTCGAGTACCTCAAGAGTCGCCATACCAGCCAGCTGTTAAAGTTGTCACTAAACTGCCAGATGTCGAAGCCAAGGTTCCATTACCACAAGAAAAACCTTTTCAGCCATCAATTCATCCTGCCAGACATTTGCTAGCGGAAGCCACTTTTCAACAAGTTAAACCCCAGGAGCTGGCCGCAGCAAATGGTTTAAGCTCCACACTTTTTGAAGGCACGCAGATTGAAAGCCAAGAGAGCGATGATGAAATCATAAAATTTACTTATGAAGATGATTGTGATGGCAAAGAGTTGACCACGTTGCCACCACCAATTCAGGATTCAGGTGTCTTCTGTAAACTATGCGGACATGCTTCGCTCACCCAGGAAAAGCATACGGACCACATGAATCGTATGCATATGCTAAAGGATTGTGAGTGCCATATGTGTGGCAAGAAGTTTGTCAATGCACAGGAATCACGTATCCGCTTTCATATGAAATGGCACAAGCTTCAAAAGCATCTCAAGTGTGCTATCTGCGGATACCTTTGCGACTCCAAGGACACACTTAAAGAGCATAAACTCATGAAGCACACAAGCGTAAAATGCGATTTTTGTGGCAAAAGTAAGTTGTATTAAAGTTGCTCTGACTCAATTAGTAATTAATTATGTTATTGTACAATTAACAGAAATGAAACGCCTGCGGTTGTCAGCGCACTTAAATTGGCATATTAAGGGTAAATCAACCAATATTATTAAATTATGAATGTAATTCATTATAAACGTATTTCTTATCTATACAGAACGCGAAGAGGAACTGGCCATCAAGTTAAAATCAGTGCAAACGATAGAAACTCCCGCTTCGAATAGCCTTGAATCCTGCTTCATACAGTGCGCCTTTTGCGATGTTACAGTTAACGATGCCGAGCAGTTGGAAGCACATGTCCTGGAGATGCACACAACATCGCCAGCTTCGCCTCCAGTGGAGCCAGATCCTGAGTTGCCTGAAATGAATGATGTGTCCATGGCCACTCTCAACCTGTTGGATTCTTCGAATAGCAGCACTCATTCCGACAACGTGATAATGTACAATTGTCACATTTGTACTAAATCCTTCAATTTGAAAATCAAGTTGAACCACCACCTACAGCAGCATTAATCAACTGGAAGAACAGTCCAACTGGACGGATCGCAAGCACATAAAAGCCATACCAATACATTATTTTGTTAAAGATAGTTCCATCTTTTCCTACCATTTTTAAGGAAGTCACCAATATTATTATTAATAAACTAAAAGTTGCGTTAGTTGACGATAAGCAGTAAGAAATTAAATAAGTTTCGATACGATTTGATTGGTTTTTGTCTGATCGATGATATAATGTTGGATTTCCAATAAATTCATCTCATCTAATTATAAGAAGCAAAATTTTTATGTTAAACTTTTTGCTTAAATTGCTAAATATACATATAGATATAAATGATAATGTTAAATCCAAACAACTGATAAAGTAAACAAAGTAGTTAACAAGCCTCTGCCTCTTCCATCTTCGATTCCTGCTCATGTCCTCGTCTAATTGCCGTGTCCTCCTCCTCCGCTTGCTGTTTTCAACACAGCTGTCGGCAACAATTTGGTGTTTAACGTTTTCCCAACCACCGCATCAACGGTTCCTGACACATTACTCAATTTAACGCCACTGTTGACGCCAACTGTTGATGCCGTTGACATGGGTATCACTTTCATGTTGGACAACGGTTTCAGATTCATTCCCTGTAGCCCAGGTGAGAAGAATAATTGTCCTCCATTGCCCTGGACTGCAAATACAAGATTATTGGCAGGTGTCGCAGTTGTTGTTACTGCTGTTGTTGTTGTGGTTGCATTATTGCCGCCACCGCTGCTTGTAGCCAGCAGGACATTCTTGCCCAATCGCAACGTTTGTCCCGCACCTGCGCCAATGAGCAACGTTTTGGGAGAGCTCGCAATTCCGCTTGATCTGCTGGGCAGGCTGTTGCTGCTGGATGTTGTGGAATTGCTGGTGTTGGTACTGCTTGTGGCCAGTCGGAGCAGTTGGTTGCCCATGATGACTGTCTGAACGGGTGCACCTGCTGCATTGCGTGCTGGAATGGTCTGTAACAGAAATTGTAATGATATTTAATAGAGGATATTTAGTTAATCCTTCTAAATGCTTACAGCTCCTTGAATCTTCATTGTTTGCCCGCCAATCACAATACTTTGCGACGTCGTCTTCATGGCGCCTGTTGTTGCTGATGTCGTCTGTTTTGTGGTCACTGAATTGCTGCCCAATTTGAGGGTCTTGGCATGCAGTAGCAATGGTTTCCCAGGTACAACTGTTGTCTTTCCAATGATCTTTGGCACCATTGTCGTATGTCCGGCTGTCACAATCCGTGCCGTTCCTGGCAGCTGCTTGGCGGTGGACACCTGCGTGGTTTGCAGCTGGGTTTGACCACTTGGCGTCATCGTAATGACATTCCCAGTGCCTGTTGATGTGGCCAGCTGAATGATGTTGCTGCCAGCGGTTAAAAGTTTGCCTGGCATTGATTTATGTAATAAACTATCCAGCGATATTATGTGACCACCTTGAGTTGTGACTGTGGGCGTGGCTGTGGATGTCGTTGCCGACACTGGTGTTGTCCGTATGATACGCGTTGTCGTTGTTGTTGTCTGCGAGGAAGCAGCTGTTGCCATCGGCTGCTTGAAGCTCTGCAGCACAATTCGCTGCTGCTGCGGCGAGAGATTCGCGGTGGATATCGTCTTGGCCTGACCACCCGGCAGGGTGCTGAGTATTTTGGGCGCAGCTTTAGGCAGCGCCTGGAACACAATATTTTTATTCGACGATATTGCAGTGTTGCCTGCGGTCAAGAAAAATAAAGTGTAATTAGTTATTAACTAATATTTAAAATATAATAAAAGAAAATACATAGAGATCCTGAACTATTATATTATTATAACAGAAACATTTTGGAATCCCTTTAGTTTTCCTTAGCCTTAATCTTTCGAAAAATTCCCTAAGCATTCTATTAGGAATGCCATGCTGTTCCTTATTCCTCATACCACGGTACAACAGTGTCAAATTTCTGAATACTTTTTATACAAATTCCCTAGGGATTCTTTTTCGAATCGAATTTCTAAAACAGGATATACCTCCAGAGTTTAGAGAATGTTTGATGTAGACTGTAGACCTACGATTTGTCTATGAAGTAAGTTGCCCTTTTACTTATATTCATTTAAATAAGATTAAAGTCAAATATTATTTATTGTCATATTAATAGTTTGCCATTTTGTTGACTTACCCACAAGTATTCGCTGCTGTTGTTGTTGATTCTGTGCAGGATTCGTTGCCTTTTGTTTGAGCTGCTGCTGTTGCAACGTTGCAAATGCCTGTGGCGACATCTTGACAATGGTTCCGGTGGTGCTACCGGATGTGGCATTACCAATTGGACTGCCAGTGACAGTTGGCTTATTGCTCACAATGGACACAGAGCCAATCTTTTGCTGCAAGGGACGCACTGTGGTCTGTGCAAGCATCCGTGGTCCAAGTATTTGCACTGTCGATGCTGGTTTTGTGGCAACCGTATGTGGCAGTTGGACAACGGTAGGTTTCGTTGCCACAGTCGTTGCTGATGCAGTTCCTCCTCCAGCTGGTAACAATCGTATAATATTTTTGGGCATTTGTTGTCGAACTGGCGTTGGTTTGTTTCCCATCGTCTGTACTTGTTGCTGTTGCTGTTGCTGCTCCAATGGCACAAAAAAGCTGCCAGCTGTTGCTGCTCCTGATACCGATCCCAATCCGGAAGGTGTTTGTGATGGGGAATTAATAACGATGGGCTTCTTGATGGCCAGCTTTTTATTGGGCGTTGCAGCCACATGTACCGTTTGTAGTCCAGTGGGCGTGGACACCAAAATGGGCGTGGTGTTGCGAGTTGGACTAAAATTGTGGCCCAACTGTTGTTGTTGCTGTAGCTGCTGCTTTGGTGAAGTCTTCAAGAGTTGAACAGTAGCTGTGGGAGAGACATGAGCTGTGGATGAGCGATCTACAATGGTGACAACACCGCTACGTTGTGTGGGCTTCAGCAAGGATTTCTGGGCTGTCATCACTGGCTGGTGGGTTTGATGGGGCGTGGCTGTAGCTGCGGGCGATGTGGAGATATTGGCCGGAGGTATGTGATACTTGAGCGGCGGCACTGGCGGGCACTTGACCTGCAGCGTCTGGGGATGCTTCTTAATTAGTGCAGCTGTAGTAGCTACAGTTGGAGTTGGAGTAGGAGTAGGTTGTGTGGCAACAACCAGAGCTGGCAGCTCTTGTCCTGCCTCGAATGCATCATCCTTCTTTGGCTTGCTGTGCTTACGCTGTTGTTGCTTTTGCTTGAACATGGATTGATTCTGTCGATGCATACGCTCAAAGTCCGCCTCGTTGCGATTCCGATGTAAGTATATCCAAATCTTGCGACGTGCATCGTAACGCACACATGGATCCACACCACCATGCATCCGATCCAGAGCTCCACTCACAATTGTTTGCAATACATTCTCTGCCGCCTGTCGATTGATAAACTGTGAACATTTCAATAGCTCGGAGATTTCCGAGCGTGTTCCCTCGCCATTGGGCAACCGGGCAGTGGCATCCCGAACTAGTGTTAATATAGTTACATACGGTGGTCGATCGTCCACCATGACAGCATGACCTCGTGCCTTATTCAAGGCCAGACTCTGTGTGTAAATTCCCTTGACGGGTCCGACGACACTTTCATAGCCGTGCATTCGATATGTAAATGGCCGATGTGGTTGCTCAAACCGCAAACGCTCCTGTCGCTGAAACTCCAACATTTCCACCTGGGTGGCCACTCGTACTGTCCAACTGGTGGGGCAACGTGGTGCCGGCGTCGGTGTTGCATCCACAACAGCAATGGGACTTAGCTGTTGCTGCTGCTGTTGCGAAAGCTGCGGTTGTGGCAATTGTTGCACCACTATATTGTCCTCCTTGCGACGCTGTAACCAGTACTGACACAACGTTTGAAGACGCGTATCAGAATCCCGGCCAGCTCCAATCCATTGATAAATGCCCAACTGCGTTTTGTGCTCAATGTATGGCACAAATTCGGCTGGCAGCGTAACAAAGTCACCGGATAAGAAGTTTACTGCTGATTGCAGCATTTGCGTCCAGTCCGAAGGCAGTGAACGCAACCAATCTGGTAATCCGGATGCACAACTCTCCGTCCTCCACTTGATTAGCTGACTGTGCAGCTCCGCGTAAGTTAATCGATGCTGTGGCGTTGACACAAATAGATCGCGCAATAATGAAAAATAACAGGCATGAGCACGAGGCGATGACGTTGATGACGACCCCGATGTTAGCTCCCTCGTCGGACTGCCTGTAATATGTGCTCCAGCTTTAACCAACGCTTTTGGTGAGCTGCTAATCACTGCTCGTCCCGCAAACGGTTCCAGTTTGGGCAACTCAACGAGTCCTGCTGTGGGCGCAATTATCCTTGCCTCCGCCTGCTCCTGCAGCTCTTCTTCTAGCTCATATTCCTCCGGTTCCAGTGCAGCACGTCCGTACAGCTGCTGTGGCTCATCCGTTAGCAGCTCCGTAACAGTTGGCTCCACTTTTGCCGCGTTACCGCCAATGGGCACCAAAGCTGGTGGCTCGTTAACATGATGATTAAAGCGCGCTGTTAGCGCCTTTGGCTTTCGTCCTGGCTTAAAGTTACCCACAAACTGGGCACGTGTGCAAATATCACGCAGTCGAATGTCAGCGGTGTCAAAGTCCGGCAATTGCTAAAATTAATAATAGAGTTATTATACTTTCTACCAAGAACTTGTAATTAATTGAATTCGAATTCTAAGAATTTCGCAAACAAAATTTGAATAAATAAGTGATCAATCGATTAAATATCGATAACGGCCAGCAGTAATTTAAAAATATCAACGCAAGTGTCAGACGGCAAACCACGCTAGTGACGAACCATCACGAAAGTATCTGATTTTTTTTGTTATTTGCAATTGAACGACAATTCAATTATGAAGTCACGTCAAATTTTTTTCAGTAGACTTTGAGTTTTTTTTTTTTTTTTGATTTGGAATAAAGAACAGTTGCAAATAGTTTTTCTTTGAGAATGCATAAAGTTGTGTTTTTTTTTTTCACTTATCATATTTACAATTCTGCATTGTACTCACCGGCTGCTGCAGTTTCCGTCGCTTGTAGTTTCGCAAATACTTTTTGAAATTCTTCTCGTTCAAAGGCTGCATCTTGTCCGATTGCATACTCCGGAGGACGAGCTCATCCTCGAGGCCAGGACGACGCTTAAAGAAGGTACTGTAAATGCATTTTTTGTCAGCTGCATTTGATGGTCTCGTGGTTGTATCCATTTTCAGTTGACGCTCTTCTGCTATGATTTCTAACTGTGCCGCTTCCTCATCCTGCTCATCGGCACTTATATCGCCGGGTTGCAGCTGCAGATCACGTGTCAGCTCCACGAGCTCCTGGCAGTAACGTTTTCGCGCCCGTTCCACACAAAATTTGTTCTCCCTGTGCAGAGAGGGTGTCTTTCGTTTACGTGAGCGTGACTGAACTTTAAACCTATCATCATCCGACGGAGGGGCCATGGCATAGACTTGCTGCAGTATTTGCTCACGTGAGAGAAACAACTCCTTGGCCAGTTGACTGAGACGTTCAGCATGTTGAAAGCGGCGTTCACGTCGCTGCGAGCGTTCAATACTAAGACGCAGCTGTAGCACATCTGGTCGCAAACTTCCCTCTTCCAACTGACGTTGTAGTCGAAGAAGTGGTGATTGTCCAAAGCGTTGCAGACCACCATTGAACAGTTGCAACAAGGTACGTTGTTGTTCAGCTGCTGCATGCGGGGGAGTGAGTAATACCGCATAGCTGGGTAACAAAGGCTGCAGATGGGCCTGCACATTGTTTGGCAGCAACTGCCAGGTCTCCACTGAAAAGAATTCATGAAAGATATTCGCACTTTCACAGAGTCCGCGAGGCAAACGAAAGATTTGTCTATCACTGAGCTGAGCCAGCTCCAGCTCATCAGATTGCGTGGTGGTGGCATCATCATCATCGGAATCTGAGTCGCTACGCATGTCCTGATCCGAGGCATCCTCATCATCGATATCGACATCGTCATCAGCATCGCTTGAGTTGCTGGAGGAACTGCTTGCTGTTTTTCCACTGCTACTGACGGCACTGCTTGTACTGCCGCTGCAGTCACTCAACTGTTGACCATTGTCGTTGATGTTGTAAGACCCGCTGAGCTCCTCCTCCTCTTCCTCGGATTCCGGGTATGGCATGCTGCTGTTATTATTATTGTTGTTGTTGCTCATACTGATTCTTCGAGGTTTTTTGTCGTTTTTACTCAAATTAGTGAATGCAACGTTGCTTCTCTTCGCACACTGGGCAAATTTTTTCTCTACACTAATTTATAATTTTTGTCTCTTCCGCTGCCTCGTTATATCAAACATATTTGCTGCTTGTTTTCCTCTTTTTTATTGCTTTTGCTTCTTCGGCCAGTAGTAGCATGTTTTCTCTGCGTTTTTTGGTGTTTTTCTTTACGTATTTTTGACTAAACCAAGGTGTGGCAACACTACGCGATGAACAGCTGGCATGGTCATAGGGCGCAAATAATGAATTAAAATCAATTAAATCTGCAATTAATATTCTAAACAATTTTATGTAAAATTTATGATATCCTTTATTTGATCTTGTTTCGAATTAAGTTGGTTTATTTATATTTAATCATATTGTTGTTATAAATAATTCCAAATTATGTTTCCATTGTTTGATATTTTCAAAGTGAAAATATCTTCCAAAAATATCGATAGCGATCTTATCGATATATAAATATTTTCTCAACAACCCTAGGCATTAAAAACATCTGTGTGCTTGTGTGCTGTGTATACCAGCAAATAAAATTTTAAGCGGCGGCGTAGGCAGCGCGCTGCTTCTATCTAGTATTTAAATATAATTTTCTTTTATAACTATAGTTATTCATAAATAATTAAAGAATGTAAAGTGAGCGCAATGTAAACGCTGCGGGAATTGAAAATGCAAATGAAAAATCGCAATAGGTGAGTGGCAAATCTATGAGTGTGTTTGACAAATACATACATGCATGCGTGTGTGTGTGTGATACGCGTCTGTGCCAAAAAGCGCGGCGGTGGAATGTTGAAAAATTAACTAATTTAAAGTGAATTTATGTCGATCAGATAAATAATAACATCTCTTTTATGCATGTAATATTTTTTCAAATAGTTTGTTATTAGTATCCAATAAAGAATTCCATTCAAAAAATGCCGTACTACTTAGCAAAAAAAAAACGCATAAAGAAGAAGCAGAGCGCAATAAAAACGCCGAAAGCGGACGCGCGGCGAATGCACTGCGAAAAGAGCGAATATAGTTTAAACTACATATAACGCTAGGTTAACATTTCGTTAGAGAGCTAGAGCTTGTCATAGAGCGGAAGAAGTGCACCGAAATTTTAATTGCTAAGCTCTGTGGCGCAATATGAACCTAAGAAAAGCAAAGAGAAATAAATATTATACAGTGCTTAATATATTTTCTATATAAATACATTTTTTTTTAGTTTTGTTTGAACTTGGGAAGCGGCGCAAACAGGCACGTAAACGCTGTTACCTATGGGAGAGGAAAAGTCGGAATCTCGGGAGACAATTGCTGCAACTTCTTTGATCAATCAAGACGCAAACTGTGACGGCAGCAATAGCAGTAAAAGCGACATCAACAACAAGAAGATCAAAATTACGAAAAGAAGGCACACAAAGCAACCAGAGACAGAAGAAGAAGACGAAACTAACAATGTCAAAGAGAACTCAACAAAAACAAATGAAGCAAAAAGCACAGTTACAAATACTGACAGCATTAATGGAAACGGAAATGCTGCCAATTCATTAACTGATCACGTTAGCTCTGATGAACAAACCGTTACAGGGAAGCCAACATTCAAAATAAGTATTGTACCGTTGGAAAAACTACTGGCAAAGCCAGACAATAACACGAGAGCAACAAGAAACTCGAACAACTCTAAAAGTGAAAGGATTGCTAGATCGTCGCTAAGAAGAAGGAATAATAACATTTCCATAATCGATATCAGCGAAAGTGAGGTCACTGACGAAGACGATATTATATTGCCGTCCTCATATCGCAAGAATCAAGAGAAATCTTCAAATTCCAGGACTGTCTCTGAGCGATCGTCGCTAAGAAGCCGAAATAATAACGTTTCCGTAGTCGAACTTAGTGAAAACGAACAGGACACTGACGAAGAAGTTATTGTGCGAAATCCAAGACGCAAGGCGCGTATTAATTCGTCATCGTCCACCTCCAGCAAGGAAAAATCGAAGAAGCAACCAATTAGAAAAAGTTTGCTCTCTAAACTTCTGATCGATAGTGATAGCACTATCAACGAGGAGCCCATCAAGAAAGTTCGTCGTTGTATTGTTCGTGTAAAGAGATCTAAGTTGCCCGCTGCATCAGCAGAAAAATCAGCAACAAAGTCAGTAGCTAAATCAACAGAAACACCGTTAGAAAACCCAAAAGAAAAATCTGTAGCTAAGTCAACAGAAAAGCCTACTGAAAAATCAGTAGCTAAATCAACAGAAAAACCGGCAGAAAAGTCAAAAGCAACTGCAACTAACGACAAGAAAGTTGAGCAAAAGCGAAGAATGAGCTCTGATTCAGAGATGGAAAAAGCGAGCACTTCAAAGCGGAATCGGCGCGATAAAAGCGCCAGCGAGAGCGATAGCGATAACGATTCCGATTACAAAGATGCCGTTGAGCTGGCGGATTCTGAAAAGAGTGATAAAAAATCCGAAGGCGAGGAGGCTGAGGAGGATGCCCATAGCAGCGGCAGCGAAGTGATGCCCCAACGAAAGCGTCGAAATTTTGGGGGCAAAAAGAATGCAGGCTCTGCCAACGATTCGTCCGACTTTGAGCCCGAGGATAAGAAGAAAAAGAAACGACGACGAATTAAAAAGAATTCCAGTGGGGAAAGCGATGATGATGAGAAGAACAAGAACAAGCGGAAACACATTCGCAAAATTATCAAGACTAAAGATTTAGACCTGAGCACCAAGGAGGCCGCCAAAGAGGAGGATGATCGACGTAAACGTATTGAGGAGCGTCAGAAGCTCTATAATCGAATCTTTGAGAAATCCGAAAGTGTTGAAATTAGCGAGCTGGTACTAGATTTCGACGAGGACTCAAAGAAGGCCCTGCTGCAAGTGGACAAAGGTCTCCTAAAGAAGCTAAAGCCTCATCAGGTGGAGGGCGTAAAGTTCATGTGGGATGCCTGCTTTGAAACGCTTAAAGAAAGCGAAAAGAGTTCCGGCTCTGGTTGCATTCTAGCCCATTGCATGGGTCTGGGCAAGACCCTACAAGTGGTCACTTTATCGCACACTTTGCTGACAAATTCTCGACGCACTGGCGTAGAGCGTGTGTTGGTCATATCACCACTGAGTACCGTCAACAATTGGGCACGTGAGTTTGTCCATTGGATGGCATTTGCCCATCGTCGGGACATTGAGGTGTATGACATTTCACGCTACAAGGATAAACCGACACGTATCTTCAAGCTGAATGAATGGTTTGAAGAAGGTGGCGTCTGCATCTTGGGATATGATATGTATCGAATTCTGGCCAACGAAAAGGCTAAAGGATTGCGCAAAAAGCAACGGGAGCAACTGCAGCAAGCTCTTGTCGAACCAGGCGCTGATCTGGTTGTTTGCGATGAAGGACATTTGCTAAAGAATGAGAAAACATCCATTAGCAAGGCCGTTACACGTATGCGCAGTAAACGACGCATTGTACTCACGGGAACGCCACTCCAAAACAATCTCAAAGAATGTAAGTTTATTATTTAATGATTGCTTATAAGCCTAAGGCAGCAGATAACAATCTGAATGTTATTCTTATGCAAAATGTATAGAAATTAATGTTAAATTCCAAGCTATCCATCAGACAAATCTTAATTGGACTATGAAAAAATGGTCCTAAGCTCCCTTTAAGTGCTAGTGACTTTGCTTAAAAAAGTACTCAGACATTAAAAAGTCATAAGAATCATATTCGATAATATATAATCATATTGTAGAACTTTGAACTAGTCTGATTAATATACTATCTGATTCACACTATTCTATGTTTTCCATTTTCCAGACTATTGTATGATTCAATTTGTGAAGCCAAATCTGCTGGGCACATATAAGGAATATATGAATCGGTTTGTCAATCCGATTAGCAACGGACAGTACACGGACTCCACGGATCGTGATTTGCGTCTGATGAAACATCGTTCGCATATTCTACACAAGTTACTTGAAGGATGTATTCAACGTCGGGATTACTCGGTGTTGGCACCCTATTTGCCACCGAAGCATGAGTATGTTGTGTACACCACATTGTCGGAGTTGCAACAGACGCTTTATGGCTACTATATGACAACGCATCGGGATCAGGCCAGCTCCGATATATGTGGCAAGGGTGCACGTCTGTTTCAGGATTTTCAGGACTTGCGACGCATCTGGACGCATCCAATGAATCTGCGCGTCAATAGCGACAATGTCATTGCCAAGCGATTACTCAGCAACGATGACTCTGATGAAATGGAGGGTTTCATATGTGATGAGTCCGAAGAAGAGGAGGCCGGATCCAACTCATCGGACAGTGCAGATTCTTTCAAATCAGATGCTAGCTTAACACTTGTATCAGGAGATGCCGCTGGCGGCAGCAAAGTCAAGAGTCGCAAGACACGCAATGGTGTTCGCTCTGGATTGGTGGATAGTGATTCAGATGTTGAGCTTTTGGGCGGTCCATCTGTCCAAAAGGATGATCCATCCGAATGGTGGAAACCGTTCGTTGAGGAAAAGGAGCTAAACAACGTTAATCATTCCCCCAAGCTACTCATGCTGCTGCGATTATTGCAACAGTGCGAGGCTATTGGTGATAAGCTGCTTGTCTTTTCGCAGTCTCTACAATCCTTGGATGTCATCGAGCATTTTCTCTCTTTGGTTGACAGCAACACCAAGGGCTACGAATTTGAGGGTGAGTTCAAGATCTACATCTTTAGATTTGTTCCTTATTTAAAGATTCTTTCCATTCTCCTTATGTGTTAGGCGATGTGGGCAACTTTAAGGGCTGCTGGTCACCCGGCGAGGATTATTTTCGATTGGATGGCTCCTGCAGCGTGGAACAGCGTGAATCTATGTGCAAAAAGTTCAATAATGCCACCAATTTGCGTGCACGTCTCTTTCTCATCTCGACACGTGCTGGCGGATTGGGCATCAATCTGGTGGCAGCCAATCGTGTGGTCATTTTTGATGTCTCATGGAATCCCTCGCACGATACTCAGAGTATCTTTCGTGTTTATCGCTTTGGACAGGTTAAACCATGTTACATATATCGTTTAATTGCCATGGGCACCATGGAGCAAAAGGTTTATGAGCGTCAGGTGGCCAAGCAGGCAACTGCCAAGCGTGTCATCGATGAGCAGCAGATCTCTCGGCATTACAATCAAACTGATTTAATGGAATTGTACACATATGAGCTAAAACCGAGCGTTGAACGTGAGATGCCGCTGCTGCCTAAGGATCGCCTCTTTGCTGAATTGTTAACGGAGCATGAGAAACTCATATTTAAATATCATGAACATGATTCATTGCTCGAACAGGAGGAGCACGAGAATCTAACCGAAGAGGAACGTAAATCCGCCTGGGCCGAGTACGAGGCAGAGAAGACACGTGCTGTTCAAGCGTCTCAGTATATGAGCTACGATCGCAACGCCTTTGGTGCACAGGTGGCTAGCCAGTTTGGCAATGCCTCTGGAAGTGTTACATCAAATAAGATCTTTGGTTTCCGTTCGGATATTCTGCTGCAGTTGCTCAACATGAAAATATCCAAAGATCATCCAGAGCTAACACAAAATCAGGTCATACAGCTGGTACCTAGCTATCTGCAGCAACTATACAATGAGATGAACAATGGTGATCCGACCATGTACAAGGATCTCCTTCAACTGCACACGCACATTGTTCATCCCAGTGGCCTGTATATGAATCCCTTGCTCTATGCCAATCAAAATCCCTCGGCAGCGGGTTATAATCAAGCTACCGGACAGCCGGCTGATGGTGCTGCTGTGCCCCCTGCCAATCCACCAGGCTTTGAGGCGGACAAGGTATACGAGATTGACTAGATCAAACCATCATGCGCACACTGTGACTGATGAGAGAGAGAATTGAATGGATTGCGAAAGCTTGGCAATGCCTCATCCACATAAATACACATGTGTTTAATTTCAATTCGGATTTAATGTTAGTTAATGGATATCTTATATTTTCATTGAAATCAAAGTGACGAACTCACTTGCTTTGATTTCTTACATTTATACATAAAATATAGCCCAAGCATAAGTTTATATAGTTTTATGCCTGAATTATGTTTAAAACTGTCCTAATACGTTTAGAATTATACTAGATACCGATACTAGATAACAACATACAGACAAAAACAAAACAAAAAAAAAGAAACCAGCACACATATAATGAGTTAAAATATACATAGATATATTAGCTATATTATACGCGACCTTTCATTAAAGGTCTACAAAATTTAATTACACACGCAGAAAAATAACAGTAACAATAAATGGCACAGAATACGATAAATATTCCTGGCATTTTTACTCCCTATACCATAAAACATACTATTCTTAAATATTTTAAGGGCCGTTTTCTCATTGTGCCTATAATCTTACAGGGTAAATGAAAAATCGGCCCTGATACTTTATTGAAATTGTTTATATCTTAGGAGTTGACTTTTATATACTATCTGAACATCACTTGGGCGGCAGTTTGCCCATCATCCTTAGCTGTTGCATTTGCTGCGCCTGCAATAAATGTTGTTGTCCTGCTGGTAGTTGACCCACTGGCGGCATTCCACCCGGTGGCAGGCCTCCCATAAGACCAGGACGCGGTCCAGGACCACCCATTGGTTGCATGCCTGAGGGACACGGTCCTGCCAACATGGGTGGTGTGGGGCGGTTGTGAACTCCCTGCTGTATATCTGATAAACATGCCTTCCACTCTTCCAAACGATTGTAGTGCTTTTGCAACAGCGCTTCTTTGCGTTGAATTTCAATGCTGAGGTCTTGATTTTCGTCCTTAATTAGCATATAGGGCTTCAGCGTCGACACCAGAAAACGTTTTTGCAAAAAGAAGGCCTCCATTTGACGGGCTACGTCGATGAAGCGATTTGTTGTCTTTTGAACCTCCAATTCGATCTCCTCCTTGTTGGTGCCGGAATTTGGTTCCTGTTTTGTTAGAGATAGCAGACAGGCCTGAAATGCTTCCTCGAACTCATCCATTAAATTGCCACCGCCGGCTTCATTATTAGGTGTCGACATATTTATTTTTTATTTTTTACTCGTGCTTTAATTGTTAACAATTGTAAACAAATTTTATGAATTCGCAAAATAAAGCGTCAAACAGTTTAGAAAATTACGTACTAAGAAATACCACAAAAAAATCACAAAAACGCCCTCGGCGATGATTTATCGATAAGACACCGGCGAGAACGTTTTTAGCGCAACATGGAAAATCAAATCAAATTTTTTGAAAGTATAATTAATTTATATTTTAAATTTTATAATTTAAAAACCAACAAATGGTAATTATGATATTATAATTATAATTATCGGCAGCATAGATGCCGGCATTTAACAATAGTGGTGGGCAACTTTGAACAAACTTTGATGTTTTGTTTCCCATCACAGGAATCCCTCTCTTGTTTGTGCAGTCAAAACAATAATTGAATAATAGGAAAAAACTATAATGAGTGGACGACTCATTATTAGAAGTTTGTGCACAGCGCATTGGGGTCTCCTGGCTCGAGTGCCACGACGAGCCAACCCTGGCGTGGGCTATCAACTGCAGGATCTGCAAGAACAGAGTGCCGATGCTAGTGAGGATTATGCCGACATGGAAGCGGACTTTACGTCCGTCAATCGAACACATCGCCAGCACGAGGCCGAATTTAAGCAAAATCGTGATCGCGTGCGACAGTTTATGATCAAGCACAAATATTTTCGGGATGCCAAATTGCCGAACCTGCTGCTGTATGCTGAAAAGGAGCAAATGCGTCTGCTACATGAACGCAACGGGGATGAATGGACCGTTGAGAGATTAGCCGAAAGTTTTCCAGCCACACCGGATACTGTGCAAAAGGTATTGCGCTCCAAATGGCGGCCACAGAGTGTTGAACGTATTCGATCACATGATGCTAGTGTTATGCGTAATTGGACACAACTGCGTGCTGGAAAATGTCCAAATATATCCCCAGAACTGTTGCAACACTTACAGAAGTTCGCACAGCGACAGCCACGTGATCTACAGCAGTTTACACCAGATAAGTGGCCGACGCGACCGGAACTACCAGTGCCTCAAAGGAATGAGTTTCGCGCTTTACTGGGAAGCGGCGGCAACAAACAATTGGCATTGGGAACGCCTGGACAGCGTCAAGAGAGTCAATTATCCCAACTTGCGGGAGATGAGGAAACCTATTTGCTGGACAAAGTGAAAAACAAGCGAAAGATGCGATTGCAGGAGCTCAAAGAGTTGCAATTGGTGCCTAAGCAAAACCAAGAGCTGGAAAGGCCTTTGCCCAATCCCGGTGGCACGGGTATATTGCCCAGTTTTGTTGAGAAATTTGAGCGTACTGAAATCGTAGTGAGTGCTGCGGATCAGCGGAAATATGAGATGACTAAAGTTAAGGATCGGATAGTTATACCACGTAAATTATATCGTGCCGGAGCTACATATCGTGTGGACGACTCTTACTACGACGACGATGGAGAGTTTCTATATCGCGTGCCGGGAATGACAGGCGCAAATAGATAGTAGAGAAATAGCAACATTTTATTATAAAAATATTTATGTGTATACAAGATTCTGATTGTTAAAGATTCAGTTATTAAAAGCAGCTGCGATTAGATCGCTGCCCGCTAGAAGTGCATCTGATGCGACAGTTATTTGAGAGTTAGTCTGTTTGGCCACAAAATCGCAGGCGGCTATCTCCGCATAGTTGGCACCGCCCACCACAAACACAAATAAATTGCGTCGTCGCAGAGGAAAGAGATCGTTGGTTTCTGCTAATCCTGCTTTGAATTGTGCCGCATAGGCCTTAGGGGTGTTGGCTTGTCCGCCCACATGCAATTGCAAGCCCTCGATCATGGCCAGCTTTGTGGCCAATTGGTCGGCATTATGGGCATTTAGCAGTATGGAACATAGTTGAGCTGCCAGTGGTATGTACGTGCCGTTGAATACAAAGCTGGGGCAGGATTTAAGTGCAGGATGTGCACTGGAGTCAGCGCCAGCAGCTTGTTCTGAATCTTCACTGGAGGTTAACAACTTGAGACGATTAGCGTTGGCTTGAAATTCGGTTTGCTGGAACTTGGGCAGTGGCAAATTGGACAGCAATTTGGCAGAACTCTTGCGCTCCGGTTGCAATGCAGGCAACAGACCTGCGTGTGTCAGCTGCTGGAATACGGATAACTCCCGGTGCCCGAACATGTTGCAATAATTTCGGGCAAAGCTTTGCAGCTCCTCTGGAGCAACACCGGCGCACAAGTGCAGCAGGCAAAAGAGACGAAGTGTGTTAAAGCGTTGTCCATCAGTTGTTAATAACTCATCAATCTCCGTGAGCAAACGCTTGCGGGATACATTATTTAAGATGTCCTCTTCGAGAGTTTGCAGTTGTCGAAAGTTGCCTAGCATTTGAATGACAATCTCTGAAGCATTTAAATGGCGCAACACTTTGGCCTTTAACTCCGTCAACTTGGGTAACTTTCGCGCGACATAGTCGTGCATTTCCTCCAGCTGCAAATCATTGAGCTTCTGTAGCTCCAATCCCAATGCTTTCACTTGACCCCGGATAAAACTACTGGCTTGCGCGAAATGTTTATAGCGATTATCACTGTAGATTTCATCACAGGCGGAATTAAGGCGTATGCAACTTGGCTTGCTGTTAGATTTGGGTGCATTTGGTGTAAATTCTGATTTTCTCTGGAGTAGCTGTACCTTCTGGCTGCGTATTTTGTTGTTGGCATTGTCAATCACAATTTCACCGGCGCGTAATTGAAAAACTTCCAGGAGCAAACCAGCATAAATAGCAGGAGTTAGTAACGAAGAGGCGTAGTCCTTGTCCCTGTCAATGATTAGCCAAGCTCCAAAGTCAGGTGGGTTCTTAGGCTCTGGCACAGGTCCCAGTGCCTGCATCAGTTGCAACAGCTGTGCCGAGTGACCACCAAAAGTGAGGGTCATTGAAGGTTGACCGCAAATCATTTGCAGGATACGCAAACTTTGGGCCACAGCAGGCAATGCTGAGGTATTCCCTTGTAAATAGAGGCACTCGTACAGCTATATGGAAAGGAATAAACATATTACAAATATAAGGAATCTCTGCTCTACCTACTCACATTGGGTAACTCTAAACTGAGCACGCCCTGATCGAGATATATGAAATCCCAGTTGTAATGATGCAGTTGAACCAGGCCCCATAGACCAGCCTGCTCGAGCAGTGCATGGAAATAGGCATAGCAGCTGGGCACGCAGATGATGTGGAACATGCGAAGTGCAAGATCAGGTGACTCACTAGGTGTTGACATTGCCAGAGGTTGCAGTTGACGGAGCAAAGTTTGAAATGTGCCCAATACACTGCGTATCATGTATATATGCACCTGATCCGCGGCACGGGGCAAACGTTGTTTGGCATCATGTTTGTAAATGCGCTGGATACCTTTTAATCTGAAAGATCATTCTCTTAATAATGGCAGACCTGCTAAATTTACACTCACTTTAGCCAGGATGCAGTGCAGACATGTTCTAGCGGCTTGATAAGTTCTGGCTCCAAGATGAGCTCCTTTTTGCCCGGTATTGAGCATAATATGGCCTGCAACTGCAGTAGCCACACAACAATTTTTAATTAATAGTATTAATTAGCTGATTGACACACACCTTTTCCTGGGCGACCAGTTGAAATCCCTGCAGTTTCTTGTCCAGCGTCACATCCATTTGAAACGATACTTTTTCTTTAAGCGTATCGATTAATGCCATTGTGTCGATGACAGTTGCCTATGTATCGATTACAGTTTTAAATCAAGAGAACAAGAAAAATTTGTATTCCAATCAGAAAAAGTTTAGATAATTACGTTTTTGAAAACGAGCTACTTGCATATATGTATGTATAAAAGCAAGTAATAGGCATGTCTCCAATAACAGGATGCTCATGGAATTCGAAAAATATATATTATTATACCACTGATATAATTTATACATAATGATGATTTGAGTTCAAACGAAAGCTTTAAATTCTCAGATGCTGCAGGGCTTATTTGAATAAAAGGAATTTTGAATGAATTTTAAAAAAATGAATTATGTTTTTTCGTTTGGAAATATGATGAATTTGTTTCTTCTCTTAGGTCAGGTACTCAACATCTTATCTACAAACTAATTTCCTCAGATACCTTATCATGAACATACATACATAGGTATAGCAAAAAGCTAATTACGACCATATTTGATGTGATATTTAAAACGGATAGAAAATAACTTTGTAGCATTACAAAGCATTATTTACTCTTGCTGAGGTTACCATGAACTTGTCATTAAGCAAGAATACTTTCCTAACCTCGTTAAGCTTAATACATACTCATAATTAGTATGACATTAAAATGACAGGATAGGATATTTATATAAACTTCTATTATATTATTATCTTAGTTGAACTTGTCTTGAAATTATAAGAGAATTTCAAACTTTTTATATTTTACATTTATATAAGTGCATGAATATATTATTTTCAGTATCAGTGCAATCTGTATATTAAAACTTTACTTTTTTGGGCATTGTTGGGGATAGATAAATATATTATAATATATGATGTTTTCAATCAAACTCTTGATAAACATTATTGATTTATAATAAAAGCTATTAAACCAGTAATAACAAAAATATTTGTCAGTTGCTTGATATTGTTAAAAGTGTGTAAAAAGACTTTAAAGACTCTAAAGTTTACAGTAATGCAGATTCATTCATAATTTATTTCACAATGAACAACATATTTTGATCAGCTTTAGTTTATTGATAAAAAATCGACTATACTTTCAAAAAATCGTATAAATGTTTGATTACTCGGTAGAGGCCCTCATTTGTTACCGTATCGCCGTAATACCAGTTAAAGTAATAATTAATATGGAACCGGCGACAAACATTGAAAACTATAATGCCGATGAGCTCGTGGCACCAGAATGGTTAAACGCAGAGTTTTTCCGCGAAATACTCTGTAACTATGAAAAGGACCCAAATGTTAAGATTCGGGACATTCAAATATCTCCAGCGAGTGCTAATGGAGATCACTATGCAAGTATAATGTTTCGTTCAAAAATATCGTATAAAACCAAGAAGGGAAACTCCTCCAAGTCGTTGATCATTAAAACAATGCCCGAAGAGGAGGGTCACAAGAAAGAAATGCTGAGTAATTCACACATCTTTGAGACTGAGATTGGCATGTACACCAAAGCGTTACCAAAGTTTGAAGAGATATTGCGGCAATCGGGAGATAATACACGGCTTTGTGTACCCTGTTTATACCACAGTTTGGAGCCCCGTCAGGTAATCGTCTTCGAAGATCTTGTTGAGGAAGGCTATGCAGTCATAAGAAATCGTGGTGGGACCATGGAGGAACTAAAGGCTGCCTATAAAAAACTGGCCAAAATGCATGCAGTTAGCTTTCAGATTCTACATGAAGTAAGTCGTTAAAAACTGCAAATTTAATTTGATAATTATAAACAATACTCTTATTTTTCAGAATCCTGACTATCTTAAGGAATTTAAGAATGGAATGAATGCTATGCCTAATCTTATGAGTGATCCTTTTATGACAACAGGAATAAGTAATTTCCTAGAACTCCTTGATACAGTTCCAGAGTTATCAAAGTATATACCGTATTTTAAAAGCATCGAGCAGACTTATTTGAAAACCTATGTAGACATAATGGAGGAGTATCGATCAAATCGTCAGGCTGACGGATATTATGTCCTGTGTCATGGGGATTATCATCTGCGTAACTTGATGGTCAAGCATAACTCAACTGATAAAAGCCTGGAAGATTGTATGTTGCTGGATTTTCAAATGTGCCATATTTGCCCGATATCTGTCGATTTACTCTATTCGATTTACTTGCTTATGGGTCCCGAGGAACGTCGATACCATTATAAGGAGTTAATTGAATTTTATTTCTCTACTTTCGTGGAGACATTACAAAATATTGGCTATAAAGGGGAATTACCGAATCTTGTGGAGTTTTGGAAGCAGTTACACCGCCATAAACTACTTGGTAAGTTTTTGTAATTTGCGAGCATATGGCATCATAATATATTTACTCTACATATTTTTAGAAATGTTTTACCTCTCATTACTCCCGATGATTTTTGGTATTGAGTCGAATGCTTACGACCTCGCTGATGTGATAACAAAACCTGATATTCAAAAGAAGCTCTTCTTCCTAGATAAATACATTGATGAAGTGAAATATTTGTTACCCAGATTCGAAAAATTAGGGTTCTTTAATCAAAAATAGAGACAAACTGGTTAAACAATAAAGAAAATGTTGTAAAAATGTATAAAGACAAATAGCTAGTAAACTAAAATATAGATTTGGCTTATTCATGGTGAGAACTAGATTTTCACGACAATTATTTCTGCCCCAAACTAGCTTGGACTTCTGCCTATCTTTAAAACAATTATTTAATTATTGAGATAAGATTAATAGAGTCAAGATGGAATGTTTAATTAACGATAGTCAATCCTAACAATCTTATTCGTTTGCTGTTGCTGATGATAACAGCTGAGGTATTACAAGCACATATCATTCAATAAAATCTATTTGCAAAAATTATGTAACTGGAATTGTAAGCACTAATTGAGGGTAAGTCTACAGTCTGATGCTAATTGAGATGCATCTCAGATGCAATTACAATACTCACAAAATCAGTTACAACAATTGAAATTTTAAAATAATTGCTACAAAGTTATGCAATTAATTTAATTATGCAAACATTGAAACAGTTTATTTACAAATAAATATTATAGCTGCTCAAAGTAGCCCAGATGCAGCATTCGGGGTAATATATATTCCAATTCTTTTTGATAATCTTTTTGATAATACAATACATTCATTTGTTCCGAATTCTCTACTATGTCAGAGATATCTTCTCCATTTCGCATATAAATTATAAAAGGCAGGAACGTGGTAAGTAGAAGAAAGTCTGAAAGGGGATGTATTAAATATTTTTACTCTAAGTATTAAGATCAACTTACCATTATATCTTTTATCAAAGATTTGACGTCTGAATTCAATCAGACTTGGTATTTTTCCTACAAATCCAATTGCTTCTAGAGTATTTAAAAATGTATTAAAGTAGTGGTAGATAAGTTCATTAGTTTGATCTCCAAGTTTGTCGGGACCGAAGAGCATGTAAATCGCATAAATGATATCATTGGCCATTGATCCCACAGAGGACATTTGGAAGTCCAAGAGCATGCACTCGAGGCCATTAAACATCATGTTTCGCAGGTGAAAGTCCCCGTGACAGAGTACGTAGTATCCATTTTGTTGACGGTTTTCTCGATATTCTCTTAATATGTCTACCCAGCGATCTATTAACTTTCCGCGCATCGATTCAAAGTATTTTTGATAGGGTTTTAAGTGCTCCACATTTCCCAGCATTTCAATAAATCTTGGCAGGGCGGTGGTCATATAGTCCTGCTCCAACATGTTCGGTATTGTGGACACATCATATTTTAACTCTTCAAATAGTTCGGGTTGATCCTTCAACAATTTGTGACTCACTGCATGCCACTTGGCCAGCTTTTCTAGTGCAGATCTCAGCTCCTCTTTGTTAGCAGATCGGTTTCGAATAACGGAGAAACCCTTGCTTACCAAATCCTCAAAGATCATTATCTGACGCGGTTCCAAGCTTTGATATACACAGGGTACACAGAAAGTTGTCTCATCGCCGGACTCTCGGAGAATAGCCTCGAACTTGGGTAATATTTCGGTGTACATGGCAATCTCGGTCCTGAAGACACTAGAAGTATCTAGCATCTCCTTTTTGTGTCCATCCTCTTCGGGCAATGTCTTGATGATCAAAGATATGGTAGTACTCCCCTTTAATTGCGTTGTAGTATACTCAACTTTAGCTCGGAACATGACACTGGCATAATGATCTCCCTTGGCACTCGCTGGAGACAGGTCAACACCAACTACTTTTAGACCTGGTTTCTTTAAATATCCATCTAATACATCCTTGAAGAAATGCGCGTTTAGCCATTGTGGAGCCTCTAACTCATCGGAGTTGTAGTTTTCATTCTTGGACGACATGATTGATTTGTATAGCCTCTCGGAACTGACTAAAAACCATTCTACTAAAGCTCTGAATTTATACAACCTGTGCTCTAACATTTAGAGCTTTTAGTAAGAGATATGTTCTCTCTAGAGAGCTCGGTATCAGTTATTTGTTTTTGCTCAACCAACTTTACTATTCATAAATAATTATGTATACAAAGCGCAATGAAAGAAAAAACTGAAACTGGGGAATTTAACAAGCTAAGCTTTCAAAACAAATTTTATTAAATAAATGCGAATTCATGATGGAATTCAATAGAGACCTCAGTATTTGTGAATCAACTTAACTACCTCAGTATTTGTGAATCAACTTAACTATTTATTCTAATAGACAGCTTCAATGTTAAAACAGTAAGTTCAGAAACTAGAGAAAAAGTTCTATGCAAAAGTTAATTTCTTTCAACATCTATTTATTTGTTTGTATCGTTTTTAATCAGCATTCTTTCACTATGTTATGATCTCCAGGATCGTCGAGATGCAAATAAGAAAAAGGTCAAAGTCATCAATTGTCCAATCCCAAATAATTTAATTTCAATAACAGTTGAATCTCTGTGGGTTCTATCCTACTAAATTAAAATAACCACATATAGAAAATAAATAAAAGACAACGTGTATTAATCGATTTTAATTAATCAATTTTAATAATTTATCAACAACTTTTTATCAACAACTAAAAGCGTTAAGAGAAAAAAGCATTTCAGCTTCTTACACATGTACTGATAATATTAAAAGATAGAAAGCATTCTGTTGTTGGGTTCAACTATTTGTTATTTCACAAATATATAAATTTCCGTTGTCGTATACAAATCTAGAGAGCATTACGAGCTTTCGTAAGCTTGAAAGCTACATAGCCTAAACGTATAAATAGTTGATGGCACAATAGAGCCCGTTCAGTAAAGTGTGATCCGTTGAAGTGTTTACATACCACTCGACAGATAGTCTGTTTGATTAACTGTTTAATATAACTAATTTCAACAATATGGAACCGTCCACAAATATCGACTTTAATGCCGACGAGCTTGAGGCCCCCGAATGGTTAAATGCGCAGTTCTTTGCGGAAGTACTCAGTTCTCATGAAAAGGCGCCAGAACTCAAAGTCATTGAAGTTAAGATGTCTCCAGCAAGTGCCAAGGGGGATCACTATGCGAGTGTTATGTTTAGAGGCAATATTACATATACAACAAATAAAGGAAAGCTCTCCAAATCGTTGATCATCAAAACCATGCCTGAAGAAGACGGTCATAAGAAGGAAATGATTGGAAGCTCCAACATCTTCAAGACGGAGATTGGAATGTATACCAAAGTCTTGCCGAGGTTTGAAGAGATATTGCGTGAGGTGGGCGACGATACAATATTATATACACCCTGTGTGTATCATAGTTTGAAACCGCGTCAAGTAATGATCTTTGAAGATCTGGTGCCACAGGGATATGACGTTATAAGGAACCGTGAGCCAACTGTAGAAGAGATGCAGGCAGCGTTAACAAAGTTGGCTAAATGGCAGGCTATTAGCTATCATTTGATTAATGAGGTATAAAGTTTATATCAGTATCAATGTGAACATTCATAAAACAAGTTTTTCTCTTTAGGAACCAGAATATCTCGAGGAATTTAAAGATGGAATGTTCGATATTCCAAATATTACAGAAGATCCCTTTGTGACAACCGGAATGAGCTCATTTATTACAATGCTGGAAAAGACTCCAGAACTATCAAAGTACATACCCTATTTCCAAAAATGGGAAAATGAGTATTTGGATCGATTGAAGGGTGTAATGCAGGAGTATCGAGAAAATCGTCAGCCTAATGGATACTACGTCCTTTGTCATGGTGACTTTCACTTACGCAACATGATGTTCAAGCATAATCCAACTAATGGAGCTTTCGAAGATTGCATGTTACTGGATTTCCAAATTAGCAATGTTTGTCCTATAACAATTGATTTGATCTATGCCATTTATATGCTGATGGGACCCGAGGATCGTAAAAATAACTATAAAGAATTAATTAACTTTTACTTTAATACTTTTGTTGAAACGTTAAAGAAAATTGGTTTCAAGGGGAAGTTACCAAGTTCTGCTGAGCTATGGAATCAACTTTCAAAACACAAATCCTATGGTAAGTTTCAATTGAAAACTTAATTTCATATTCTAATAGGCTGATATTTTCAGATATCTTCTTGATAACAACCTTTTTACCAATGATGTGTGCACTTAAAACAAATGTTTTTGACCCGGCTGATATATTACAAAATACAGAATATCGCAAGAAGCTGTACTTTTTAGATAATTTCTTGGACGAGCTCAAGTATTTGTTGCCCAGATTTGAGGAACAAGGCTACTTTGACCTCTGAGTGATCTTACATATTTTTGTAAGTTATAGTTCAAGATAAGACATATTATAGCTACATATAGCCAAATTGACAATGACCAGTTATCAAATATTTAGTACCATAAAAGGAAACAAAAAGCACTTATCTTTTATTTAGCTTTGATTAGGGAATTGATTAATTCATTTATTACTTGAATGGTGATAGACATTTGACTTCACATGATCTTCAACACATTATGATTTCCGTGCTAAATATACGCCATGTATTAATAGATTTGGCAAATGCATGTTATGTTTATTTCGATCTGATAATGGTATTCAAACTCTTCTAGGGTTTAATAAAGCACACTCTGTAAAGTATGTTAAGTAAGTGAAAGTAAGTGAACTAACGGAAACAAAATTGAGGATTTTTGGTCTTCATTTAGATGATACCTGACAAAAACCGTTAGTTTTCTTTTTATATATCCCCGCAGATTACTTTTTGATTTTAGCAAAATTTTAAAGAAAATTGGCTTTAAAATGGAACGACCGAATTCTGTTTGACTTTTAAATAAAATAACTGATATCAAATACCATGGTAACAGCGAACTTCAAAATAAACCACATACTAATGCGATAATTGTTTGAAAGATACAATTGAAGTTAGTATCATTTTTATACCCTTGCAGAGGGTATTATAATTTTGTCACGAAATGTGTAACGCATTGAAGGAAGCCTCACAGACCCCATAAAGTATATATATTCTTGATCAGGGCAACGAGCTGAGTCGATATAGCCATGTCCGTCTGTCCGTCTGTCCGTCTGTCTGTCCGTGTGTCCGTCTGTTTCTATGCAAACTAGTCTCTCAGTTTTGAAGCTATCTTGACGAAATTTGGTACAGATCCGTCTTTTTGCTGCACGCAGCACATATGTCGGAGCAGGCCGGATCGGATAACTATATCATATAGCTGCCATAGGAACGATCGGTTGGAAATAAACATTTAGTATGAAAAACTTTTTTGTTTCTCAAGATATCTTAACCAAATAAACACATTGTGTGTTTGATTAAGTTTTAAACAGGCTGACCAAATTTGGTGTGAATCGGACTACTATATCATATAGCTGCCATAGGAACGATCGGTTCGAAAACACCATTTAGTATGAAAAACTTTTTTGTTTCCCAAAATATCTCAACCAAATATACACATTGTGTGCTTGATTAAGTTTTAAACAGGCTGACCAAATTTGGTGTAAATCGGACTACTATATCATATAGCTGCCATAGGAACGATCGGATCGAAAACAATATTTAGTATGAAAAACTTTTTTGTTTCTCAAAATATCTCAACCAAATATACACATTCTGTGTTTTACTAAGTTTTAAACAGGCTGACCAAATTTGGTGTGAATCGGACTACTATATCATATAGCTGCCATAGGATCGATCAGTTAAAAATCAACAAATTTTGTAAAAAATCTGACGTCTTACACAGGGCACTGCAAGGGTATCCAAACTTTGGCGCGCCAAAGTTAGCTTGCGCTATATTTTTTAAATTAATTTTTTTTTCCATTATGTGTAATTTTAGAAATAATTATTTTTTCACATGATCTCCCTGAGATAATGAAAAAGCAAGATATTCGTGGAAAGCTCTACTTTTTAGATATTGATGTTGAAAATGTAAATAGTTGTGTTACAGATACGCAGAGAAATGTAAAGTACAAGTCTCCAGAGTATAACGAGCTTTCAAACTTGTAAACTTGAAAGCGCAATTGTCCATTCGTATAAATAGTTGGCAATAAAGTAAAGCTTATTCAGTAACCTGTGACTCATTGAATTGTGTACAATCTGCACTGTGCGTTTTTAGTGCAACGGTGTAAATTAAGTAATTTTAATAATATGGAACCGACGACAACTAACGCTAACTTTAATGCTGACGAACTTGAGGCCCCCGAATGGTTAAATGCGCAGTTCTTTGTGGAAGTACTCAGTTCTCATGAAAATGCACCAGAACTCAATGTCATTGAAGTTAAGATGTCCCCCGCAAGTGCCAAGGGGGATCACTATGCGAGTATCATGTTTAGAGGCAATATTACATACACAACAAATAAAGGAAAGTTCTCTAAATCGTTGATCATCAAGACAATGCCTGAAGAAGACGGTCATAAGAAGGAAATGCTTGAAGGCTCAAAAATCTTCAAGACGGAGATTGGAATGTATACCAAAGTTTTGCCCAAGTTTGAAGAGATATTGCGTCTGGCCGGCGATGAAACAAAATTATTTGTACCCTGTTTATATCATAGCATAAAGCCTCGACAGGTGATGATCCTTGAAGATCTGGTGCCACAGGGTTTTATCGTTATCAGGGATCGTGACGCAACTAAGGAAGAGTTGCAGGCAGCCTTCACAAAGCTGGCCAAATGGCATGCAGTTAGCTACCTTTTGTTAAAAGAGGTAAGACGTATGGATGGGTATTGATGTGAAGATATCGATAACCTTCGTGACGGATTTTATATTACAAAATCGAAAACACAAATATTGTAAATTGTTTTGCTATTTCACAGTTTCTTTAGCTCTTGTTTCTGCTCTCATTTTGTACCTTAATGGTGACACAAAAATTCCATAGGTACCTTAATGGCAATCCCTTTTTATGCCCGTTCAATATGAGCATCAATATAATATATAATATAGTAATTATTGGAATAAATCTTTTTTTTTTAGCAACCCGAATATTTCGAGGAGTTTAAACATGGATTAGTTGATATTCCTAATCTTTTGGAAGAACCCTTTTTTAACTCTGGAATGAGCTTATTTATAAATATGCTAGATGAGATTCCAGAACTATCAAAGTATAAACCACATTTTAAGAAACTCGAAAAAGATTATTTGAAGCGCTTGATGGTTGTAATGGAAGAATATCGAGTAAATCGGAAGACTAATGGATATTACGCCCTATGTCATGCGGACTTTCACTTACGCAACATGATGTTCAAGCATAATCCAGCTAATGGAGCTTTCGAAGATTGCATGTTACTGGACTTCCAAATAAGCAATGTTTGTCCTATAACGATCGATTTGATCTATGCCATTTATATGCTGATGGGGACTGAGGATCGCAAAAATAACTATAAAGAGCTGATTAATTTTTATTTTAACAGTTTTGTGGAGACGTTAAAGACAATTGGCTTCAAAGGGAAATTACCAAACTTAGACGAGCTATGGAATCAAATTTCACAACATAATGCCATCGGTAAGTTTGAGCTATAACTTGTTTTTTTTTTTAACAATACAATTGGGCTTATATTTAGATATCTTCTTGGTAACAACCTTGTTTCCAATGACCCTTGCGGCTAGAACGAATACTCTTGAACTTGATGATGTACTACACAATACAAATTCTCGTCAAAAGCTGTACTTTTTAAGTGATTTCTTGGAGGTAGTGAAGTATTTGTTGCCCAGATTCGAGGAGCAAGGGTATTTTGAGTAAACTCAAAGTGTTTTTAAATATTTTCGTAAGTTGTAATGTAATAAAAAGTTATGGTACACATGATTTGCAAGCTAAATATACACCATCTATTTATAGATTTCACAAACTGCTTAATATATTTCATTTCATCTTAGAAAGCTTCTTTTTAAATGCTAATGTATGGGATCTGTAAACACAAATGTCATTTTGTTTAATACTAATTTGTCTGCATGGAAGCCCTCGCATTTGATCGAAGTGAACTCGATTGTTTATAAGAAAATTACGTATCCAGAAAACCAGATAGTTCAAACTCTTTGACGGTACGTTGTAAAAATGCCCTATATTTAGGATTTTCAACGTTTTCACGTCGAAAACGATCGCCAGTTTCAGTGCGAGAGTTCAAATCCTCCAGATTTTCAAAGCCAGCCTCTTCCCTGAATATCAGGGGTGTTAGACATGTAGCTCCAATGACACCTAAGGAAAGAGTATATGCTTTACATCTAGGTAATTGTTTATTAACTTCAAGAACTCACCAATCAGGCTATTATTGAGTAGGTCAATATGGATCTCTTTCAGTGTAGGAATGTGTCCCTGGTACTTCAGCTTCTCCAGGGTATCTTTGAGCACCCTATGGTACACGTGGATAACATATTTATAGTGAACCTTGCGAACATTTTCATTAAAGGAGCCAAAGAGGAAGTAGTTGAGGTCGACAGCAGGAGAGCCCACATAGGCCAACTGGAAGTCCAACTAGAAGAGATTCATCTGTTATATTATCAAGTACTAACTGGTAGGGATATGTTAACTTACGGCAATAACATTGTCGGGCTCTTTGGTCTCATTGTTGATGTGAAACATTAGATTGTTGATCCAAATATCTGCCATGTTAAAGACCTTGAAGCCCTTCTGCTGCTCCTCATACATGCTGACGGCACTCTGGAGCACATTTTCGGCCAGCTTAAACATCTTCTCGGTGATATCTTCGAATCCCTTCCAGTGAGCAATCTCCTCGGCAACGCAGCGAATGTTAACCGGGAAAAAACTGAGAAAGTCACGTCGATCGGGATTACGGGAAATGGGCGCCTCATCGAAGAACTCAAGTACTTCGGGATTCTCTTTGGCAATCACGGCACTACAAGCATGCAGCTTGGCTAGCTTCTCGATGGTGGGCAGCACATAGTCCAAGTTGAGCAGACGACCACGTTCAAAGTTCTCAAATCCACTCAACTGCATGTCCTCCAATATGAGGAACGGTTCCGGACTCTCCGTCGTATAAAAGCACGTGGGAGCGATTTGAGTTTTGTCGCCAATGGATTCGAGCAGGGCCTGTACTCTGGGTAGCACCTCTTTATAAGCTAAAATCTCACGCTTGAAGAGCTTGCTTCGCAATGCAATGGCGCCAGTCGTTCCCTTTGGATGATCTTTGACAAACACTGAGAACTTACTCTTCACATCTCCCCTCTGAAGATTAAAGCATGCCCGATGCATTTCACTGGCAAATCCGGCAATGACATCTCCAACATTGGCGCTTTTCACCAGCAAATCGCTCACCGTCAGCTGCTCCTCCTTGAAGTGTTCTTTAAGCACATCCTGCAGGAAATCCACAGTCAGCCACTCGGGTGCCACATAGTTTTTATTGCCGGTGCCCATTTTAATTTCTTAATTCTTTTCAAATTTTAAGTCACCTGACTGTGGGGAGAAAACAACAACAACAACTTTATAAACAGCAGCTGAGCAGCTGAGAACTTGCGGCTGTTTTGCTTAACAGTTGAACGGAGAGTGTGCGCTGAGTGAGAAACGTGCCCGCATGGAAGAGCTTTAAACGCCATTACCTCACGTGCTATAACAATAAGCTTTGTGGGTGTGTGAAAAAGCTCTCTCTGTTGTTAGCTTTTGAGTGTCAAGCGTGTTGTCTCTGGCTAATCAGCTGACGGCCAGTGGATTTAAATGAAACGCAACATGTGTGTGCTTTGACAACAAGATAAATGTGCTGTGTAGTGAACTATGAGATACCCTGCAGACACAATAATGTGTTGAATAGTGTAGCTTATTTGTTCATTAGTTTGTGTTTATTTGTTACTGATTAGAGTATTGTTAGTAAGTACACTTATAAGTACATAAGTATAACTAGATATCAGATCTGTTAAGGGTATCTCTTGGTCGATCACTTATGACTAGAGCGTTTCGACTTTGCCGCAGCGTAACAAAAGATAATCAACAAGATAGTCAAACTGACTTCTATGTATTTACACTTGGAGGAAATTCGTCAAAAGTGGGTAAGTCAACAATTTAGAATTCTAAAAGACCACGCCTATGCAGAAATGGGAATATGCTAAGTGCAGAGCGTACATAGAGGGGATTTGAATAGACCTTGGAACGAACCCGATCCCCATCCTCGCCGGGCTGCATTAGTTTTGGAAGACTGGCATCCTCGTCCACTGGCAACAGAATGAGCACCAGATGCGTAAATGTAGTAAAGTATCCTAAAATACAAAAAATATATATGAGTTATTTTATAAATTAAATTGATTCTATGGTGGACTCACCCCAGAAACCATATTTGATCATGCTCATGTGCAGTTCCTTGAGTAAGGGCAGAGGCTTGGCATATTTGAGCAGCTTAAGGGATTGTATTAGATGAGTATGATATATTCTGATAAAGTAATCAAACTGTTTAATTCGAATACTGTGATGGGCGGAACAAATGATCAGCTCCCAAAGATCTTGAGCGGGTGGTCCCCATCTACAGCGCTGGAAGTCCACAAAACATAGATCGTTGATATCGCAGGCTAAGGTGGCATTAAGTAGAATATTTCCCGACCACAAATCTCCATGATTAAGTACTTTGAATTCCTGAGGATAGCTGTTAAAGCAATTTGCTACAGATTGCACAAACTGATCTGCTGTGGGCTGTAGATCAAATGGATAAGTTAAACATCTATTACTATCTAGAGAAGTTCTTGTAATCACTTACAATACGACTGGCATACTGCTCGGCATTCGTAAATCCCCAGGTAGCCATTGCAGTCTTGTAACTTTGGACTCGGGCCTGATAAGTCTTGGATTTATGATAGTTGGCCGGCAAATAAATACGTTGAAAGTCCTCGGGAAACGAACCATGGCGTTGATGCCACACAGCAGTTGCTGCATGGAATTCGGCCAACTTCTCCAGAACTCGTTGCATTTGCTTCAGATTGAAACCCTTAAGTCGATTGATATTGGTAAACTTTTTGGTTCTTAGATCCTCCAGCACAAGGGTGATGCGTCCATTTATGTTCTCTACCAAATGACATTTGGGTGCAAACTTGACAGTCTTGCCCTGCTGCTGATAGAGTTGCTCCAGCTGGGGTATGATTGACTCGTACATCTGTTTCTCCTTGGGAAAGATGTTAAGGGTATTGATAAATCCATTGCCTTCGGCATCAGCCAACATTGTTTTTAAAATGAATGATTTTTGTTGCGTGAATCCATCTATAGAATCAATACATAAGAAAGATTAGGTCAGCTTCGTTATTGTAGACCCCCTTTATTTACCTTTGCTCACCTTTCATTTCGATGTCGATGATAATGCGCATTAACAACGATGTGGAGGTGGAGCACTCCCCCTCACCTGGAGGCGTCGCTGGTATTATCGAGAGATTCAATATTTTACGAAAATCGCTGAGTTCACGTTTAAGCAACTTCTTGAAGTACGCTCCATTGATCCATCCCGGTATGTTTACTCGTGTATTATCATTCGATTCACAAAATTTGTTACTGTTATCGGGCATTCTGACTGCAATCGAAAACGAGACAAGAGATCATAAATTCAATTCTTCTGTTATACGGTGATGATTATGTGCTTTACTGTTATACGAGTAATCTATTCTATTCGAATCTTCTCAGTATTGTTCTGTTCGGAACGAACAACGAGACACAACTGTTTGCATTCTTATCAAGCACAATTTAAGGCCCCTGTTTCTTGGCTCCGTTGCACGCATAATATATATACTTAATATTCTACTAAAGGTGTCACTGCCTACGGGCTTGGGATTGGCCAGAAGGGAAAGGGGGAGTAAAGGTGCTCCCACTTGAAATCTTATCACGTATTTCTCACTGAACGAGTTATCATTCGTTCAGTTCAATCGTTTCGTCAAGTGTTTGTTTAATTGTTTATGATAATAAAGAGAGAAGGGAGTGAGAGAAAAAGAGAAAGAGAGAGAGAGAGAGATTGAGCGGAAGAGAGAGCTTCATCAAACAATGCCTTTGCTCACTAGGTAGTCTGTCTAACTTTGGATGAGCACGATTATAATAACTTTTATGTGTTTGTTGATTTTTTAGCACTCATAAAAAATATGAACATATTAGATGACAACAGCGTGTACATCAATCAAGTATCGCTCAATAGCAGTGTCTACAATTTAACCAAGTAATATACACTCTCCTAGAATATAATATAATATTAATAATAATATAATATACAACAATTATGTAACAGAGTGTGCACAATGCACTGAAGAAGAGGTTAATGATCTCATAGATTACATCTACATCAATTTACATTTAAACTCGCGGTATCGGATTACTATATTTCTCAAAAGACCAATTTGCAAGTGCCAAAGTCAATAAAAATAGTGGCATTTTCAATTTATTAATTTATTCGCTTCAATTTCAACGCCAATTATTGTTCTATTTCCTGGTTGAAGCAAGTCCAAATGGGAATGATAATTAAATGTTATCAGAATAGTTGTTACATTGTTTAATACGACTTTGATAAGATATGTGTAGATAAACAATACTTATTTAAAGTACGTTTTGTTTTATTTTATTCACAGATATAAGCATGGAAATTATGCGACATTTTGTACATCACTATAGTCATCGAAATTTAACAATCCGCGATTATAGAAAAATGGGTATAAATCTTTCATAACTTTTCCATAATTTGGATTTGACGTAATGCGAAGTCGTAAGTTTTCAGCCTCTTCAGAATCAGATTGTAAAGAGTGCAGATTGCTGTCCTTATCGGTTGGGAATAGAATTACAGGCAGATGGTTCGTCAGCGCAAAGAAAGCTATATTAAATCACAAGAGTTCATTAAAGAAAATAGTATAATCATATAAGTTAACCATACCGTAGAAAGAGTTGTTCTTTTTAAATAGCGAAGACTGAAGATCCCTTAACTTTGGCAAGGGTTTTTTGTACTTTAAAAGTTTTAGACACTCTATTAACCGCTCCCAATAAATGCAAATAAAGGTATCAAATTCTTTTAAACGAATATCATTTGCAGCGGATAACGTGATGAAAAATAACAGATCTATAGCGGGATTTCCCCATTTACAGATCTGAAAGTCGAGCAATATTAGTTGATCCACTTCCCCGTTAGGTAGATAGTTACACATCAAGTTGCTTGACCAAAAATCTCCATGGGTTAAGGTATTAAAGTCCTGCGGATCAACCTCCAAGGTGTTAATGCACTGTGCCCAATACTGCTCTTCAGAGGGCTAAATAAAGTATCGATTATTCTATTTTTCTTTTGGTTTATTATCAAACTATTAACTTACAAAATTTTTGATATACTTCTCGGCATCCCTCATACCCCATGTTGCCATTGACTTTTTGAAAGATACCTCTTTAATCCTAAACGTGTCTTTGAGGAATTTATCGGCTTTCAGTGTCACAAATCCCTCATCAAATTCACTAGGATATGGTCCGTGTTGTTCTTGATAAACTGATCCAGCTGCATGGAACTCTGCCAACCTATGTAGGGCACGTTTCATGTGTTCCATGTCCAGGCCCTTGATACGATCCACATTTTGGAGCTTTTTTACCGATAGATCTTCAAAGATGAAGTGAATTTTACCCTCACGCTCCTCTGTATGCAAACACTTGGGCGCAAGTTGTATCTCCTCTCCGGCCGCTTTATAGAGTGCCTCAAAGGCTGGGAGATAAGTATGGTACATAATCATTTCTTTTGGAAATAAACCGTACAAATCGATCTCATCGCCACCCCGATCACTAGCCAGCATAGTCTTGAAGATGTAGGTCTTTAATTTTGAACTGCCATCTAAGGAGAAACTCTTTTGTCAGAATCAGAATCACGAATCTATTTCAATTTCGAACCTTTCATTTCCAAATCGATATAAATCCGTAACATTATAGAGGTAAAGTTCTCGCCAGGAGGTATCGCCGCGACCGGAGTAAACTTTAGCACTTTCACATGATTGGGTTCGTCCTTGTCGAGCACTGTCTTGAAATATTTTTCTGTTATCCAATCGGGAATAATAAGATGTTCATTTGGGTTCACAATCTTTTTTGAATCAGACATTGTAGGATATACTTTTTCCGCAAAGCGACTGATCTCGTAAGCGTCTAGTTTGTCACTGAATTCTCATTTTTTTCAGAGCTCTCTCAAAAGAACGTTTTGTAACTGATTAGCGAAATTTTTTTATCAGCCCATTCAAATGTGGGACTGGCTAGTACTTATACACATGTACTCATTTGCGAATAAGTATAATTAATTTTTATAGGCTTTTACGTTTTGTACATAGTTTAGTTAGGCATGTCGCTAATGATATTTACAATATCTGAAACTATTAACTTAAATATCTTCTAAGATAACACTAATTCGACATTGTTGTCAAATAGTTATTCAAATATTGAACTTCAAAGCTTTGAAGATGATAAAATTTTAATTAAAAATTTTATTTGACCTCTTAGTTTTAATTTAAATTTTAATTTTAATTGTTGTTGTTGTTATCTTGTCTCCTATAAAATATCTACAAAAATTTGAGACCTTCATAGAAGCCCTCTGTTATTGAGGAAAGGATATAGTTGAACAATAGCTTTCACATAGTAGGGATTTACTAATGACTCATATTCGCTCAGTTCTATATCATTTTCAAATGGCTGAAGTAAGAATTTTAATTTATCAGTTGCCGTAATTAGGCCTGAAAGAATTTATATTTTATTCAAACTATTTGTTGCCAATGTACCATTAACTTACCCCAATCGCCATATTTGATCATCATGATGTGTAGCTCCTTTAGTGTAGGAATTTGTTTGGAATATTTCAGTAATTTCAGACATTCTACCAATCGCGAATGATAGATTTCAATGAAATGATCGAATTCTTTGACCTTAAGGTCCAGCGAACACGACATCACTATCAAATACCAGAGATCTTGCGCAGGAGATCCCCATCTTACATTTTGGAAATCTACAAGTAGAGTCCCTTTCTCAGAGAACATTATATTATTACACCATAGATCACCATGGTTTAAGCAATTGAATTCGTTATTATCGACGCTATTCAATGCTATTCCGAAATCGCTGTATTCCTCTGAAGATTGAATCTTTTCAATATATTTCTCTACGTCCGGAAGTTGCCATTCTCGCATAGCCTTAATGTACTGTTTTTCGCTTCGCATTTTCAACACCTCCTTCACATATATGGTATAATGGTACATCTTGTCGTAGGGTCCATTCTGCTCGTAACTTACCGCAGATGCGGCATGCAACTCTGCCACTTTGTCTAGCACCCGACTCATGTGTTCCAAATCCAATCCCTTGAGCCGATCAACATTCTTGAAATTCAGTCGTTTCAAATCCTCCAGCACGAGGACTGTGCCCTCCGGACCTTCACCTATATGTACGCATCTAGGGGCCAGTTCAATGTCCAAGCCTGCCTCATCGTAGAGCCTGATAAAATTGGGTATATGTACCTGGTACATCTGCTTTTCATTGGAAAACCAAACACATATTTTTTTGTCTAAATTATCACCTTCATTTTCATAATCGGTCTTTAAAATGTAGGACACATTCTGTTCGTTGCCATCTAATTGTAAGAAATATGTTTCCAGTTGAATTTATTTCCGGTCATGCTAAATGTTCCCTAACTTACCTTTAAGATCTATGTCCATGATAACTCTCACGATGATTGAAGCGAAGTTTTCATTTGGTGGTGTTGCTGCTATAGATGTAAAATTCCTTATGCTCACAAAGTCTTTCACATCTTTGGCAATTATGTCACGAAAATAGTCTTCATTGATCCACTTGGGAATATCAAGAGACTCATTTGGATTTTCCGGCTTACTTGATTCCCTGTTGTTGTTGGGTGACATTTTCTAATGTATGTTTGAAATATTACTTTAATTACTGCCTTAGAAATCCTTAAGATATTTTTCACGTGTTCCGTTTGAATCGAACCTCAAGTCAAGTTATACTACGAATGATTCTCAAATGCGGCTGACTTTTAAGCAGATGATCTGCCTTAAATTATGATATTTTGAGAAGATACGCCCTTGCGTCTTCTTATAAATCAATCAAGTATTCGTTTTCATTCCAAAACTTTACTGAAAATAGCTTGAGTTTTAAAATATAAACACTTGACGTTGATGCTTTAAACGCTTCATTATTGCTTGAAAGTTGATCACAGTACATTGGCTCTAACTGAATTATGTAGACTAAATCAATTTTAATAAGTATATATTACATGTATCTATTAGAGCTGCAAAAACGTCGATGATTTTTAGAATCTATGCATGTTACTTTGTTTTTACGGAAGGTGTCAAAAGTGCGTGTTGTACACTGAAAACTATTAATCTTTCTTTTAAATATTTAAACGTTTTCAACTTCTCGGTTTCGGTTTTGGGTCCTCTCTTGTTATTCTACAGAAATCTGTAAAAACCTAACTTAAGATCATTTTGTTTAACAGTTGCGAGTGGTGCTCGCGAAAAAAGAACGAATTAAAGAGCACAGAATTTTTTCCTTATTATAAACGAGTTTATTTAGTTTGTTGGAGAAAATTCAGACTTCGGTCTTTCATAGAATACCCTTATTACTAAAGAAGGGAAACAGTTGGACCATAGCCTTGACGTAGTAGGGATTAACAAATGTTTTATAACGAGTAATGTCTCCTTCAGGGCTCAGTGCCCAGATCATATCTAAATTGGTATCTTTGTCAGGAGGCATAAGTACGACTGCCAAAACACCAGTTGACGTCATGAGACCTGAAAAGATAATATTAAAATAAATGAAACTGAATAATGTCAGTGTATGATTAACTAACCCCAATCTCCGTATTTGATCATCATGATGTGCAATTCCCTCAGAGTGGGAATAGATTTGGAATACTTTAGTAATTTTAGGCATTCCACCAATCGCGAATGATAGATTTGAATGAAATGATCGAATTCCTTGACCTTAATGTCCACAGAGGTCGATGTTGTTATTACATTCCATAGATCTTGGGCTGGAGATCCCCATCTTCCAATTTGAAAATCAACAAGTAGAGTCCGATCTTCAGAGAACATTATATTATTACACCAAAGATCACCATGATTTAAGCAATTGAATTCCTCTTCTTCGACTGTGTTTAATGCTTTTCCGATATCGAAATAATCCTTTGGAGATGGAAACTTTGCAATATATTTCTCCACATCCGGAAGTTGCCATTCCCGCATTGCCTTAATGTACTGCGCATTTCGCACCTTAAACACTTCCTCAAATAGATGTCGATTGTTTTCTTTATAAAGGGTTTGAGAGTACATCTCGTCATAGGGTCCATCCTGCTCGTAAGTTACCGCAGATGCGGCATGCAACTCTGCCACTTTGTGTAGCACCCGACGCATGTGTTCCATATCTAAACCCTTGAAACGATCAACATTCTCAAATTTCTTTTGTTTCAGATCTTCCAGCACGATGGTAATGTATTCTGGACTTTCATCAATATGTACGCATTTGGGTGCAAGTTCAATGTCCACACCCGCTTCCTTGTAGAGTCTAATAAAGTTGGGTAAGTGCACTTGGTACATCTGCATTTCCTTCGGAAACAATCCTTTGTTTCCTTTGTTTTTCTCAAACATCGTTTTCACAATGTAGGACATAGTCTTCTCACTGCCATCTAAGAAATAAGTATACAAGTTATTTTAGTCAGACAAAATAAGGAGTTTCCCTTCGTACCTTTGAGCTCTATGTCCACGATTACTCTCACCATGATTGAAGCGAAGTTTTCACCTGGTGGTGTTGCTGCTATGGATATAAACTTCTTTATGCTCACAAAGTCTTTCACATCTTTGGCAATTATGTCACGAAAATAGTCTTCATTTATCCACTTGGGAATGACGAGCGAATTGTTGGGATCCTCGGGCTTCCTTTCATCACTGCTGTTGTTGGGTGACATTTCCTGAAGCCAATACGAAATTAAAATTTATAAATAATAAATAATCGATCAGGGATTATTTTGTATTTAAATTTCTTTAAAGTCCTTTTTAGAATGTTTGTATTCTTGCTTTTATAAGCTACGCTGAAAATGGGAAATTAGGTAAATAATATAATTGTGCAGTAGTATGTTACAATTATTAGGAGGATTCTTCGATCCTTTAAGGTTAAAAGTATTGATATTTAACTCTTCAGTTTCAATTATGGAAAAGGCAAAACAAGAACGTTTCAACCCAAATATTTCACAATTATTGTTAATAAGTTGACGATTTTTTTTATCGTTTCAAGAGTTGAAATGAACATTTAACAGATGTTAACTTATCAGTGGAACGCTCTGTAAAACTACATTCACGTAAAATTACAGAATGTTATTTATTTATTTATATTTTGGGTTTTTTCCACAAAAAGCGGTCGTTGTACAAACCTGCTCTAGATTTACTGTTTGCTGTAACGGGGGTATTAAATAAAAAGAATTACGCTCGTAAGCCAACTGATAATGCAAAAACTCTATTGAAAATAAACTTAATTTTTATAAAAAATAATTGCAAACAGTTGACGTTAACGTGCTGAGCATTCATTAAGTACTGTATGCAGAGACTTCAAATGCAGTGTTTTATATCCAAGAGAACGAAAGCTTTTCTCAGTTTGTGAAGAGAACACTGTGAAAGTTTACTGCGACTATATTACAATGAGCAAAGCTTTTTTGTATCTCAAAGTAAGTTTAAGCTCTTTTTGAATGTGTGTGTGCCTAACAGTTAATTATCTCACTTGGTGTCTCCCTGAAATAATTGGAAACATTAAAACAATTTATTCTCATCTTCTGATATCAACAGTCGCACATTTATTATATTATTTTGTCCTTGCATTGAGAATTATTAATAGTTTCTTTTTTTTTCAAACACAGATAAGTTTGTTCACGATAAGCATAAATTGAACCCACACAAATAGAATAAAATGATCAGATCAAATTGTGATTAATAACAAATACAGTTAATTGAAATAATCTCAACAAATATTCACAAAATTCTTCAATTACTTATTAAAAAATACTTTCTATAAATGAAAACTTATAAAAACTTATTCAAATATAAAACTTTCTATAAATGAACACTTATGGAAACTTATTCAAATATAAAAGCTGCGGTATCAAATTTATTCATTACGAATAAATTACAATAGCAACAAAAGTTCCATGAAGTGAATCTCGAATGTTTGACGTCACAGTTAACAAATTAAATGATCAAAAGAGATTTCTTGCCACAAGCTAGTATAGACCCATTGATAATACGTTAAGTGATAAGAATTTATAATCATTGTGACTCAAAACAAATTTAGCAACAAAAACCCGTGTCGTATATTTTTGCAAGTCATTCTTATTATTGATTTTTAAGAGGTTTGTTTGGTTTTATAATAAACAGGTTTATTTAGTGCGTATGGGAAAATATATCGTCAGCTCTTCTAAATCGTCAGCTCTTCTAAATCTATAAAAGACCTTTATTATTGAAGAAAGGATACAATTGGAGCATGGCCTTGACGTAGTAGGGATTAACAAATGTCTTATTACGAAAAGCATCGCCTTCAGGGCCAGGTGTCATCATGATACTTATATTGGAATCCTTATCGGGGGGCATAAGCACGATGACCAAAACCCCAGTTGATGTTATAACGCCTAAAATTGATATTTTTACTCAAACTTGTTAATTTCAAGACTTGATTAACTTACCCCAATCACCGTATTTGATCATCATGATATGCATTTCTCTCAAAGTGGGAATGTGTTTCGAGTACTTTAACAATTTCAAGCATTCCACCAAACGCGAATGATAGATTTGAATGAAATGATCGAATTCTTTGACCTTAATGTCCAGTGACGAAGAAGACGTTATTAAATACCAAAGATCTTGGGCGGGTGATCCCCATTTTCCAACTTGATAATCCACAAGCAGAGTCCGATCCTCAGAGAACATTATATTGTTACACCAAAGATCACCATGATTTAAAACATTGAATTCATTTTCGTCGACACTGTTTAGCTGAATACCTTTATCGAAATACTCCTTTGGAGGTGGAATCTTTGCAATATATTTCTCGACGTCCGGAAGTTGCCATTCCCGCATTGCTTTGATATACTGAACGTTTCGCATTGTACTCATACCCTCGAATATGGCACGATTAGTTTCAGTAAACATGGATTGATAGTACAACTGATCGTAGGGTCCATTCTGCTCGTAGGTTACCGCAGATGCGGCATGCAACTCTGCCACTTTGTGTAGCACCCGACGCATGTGCTCCATATCAAATCCCTTGAGACGGTCTACATTCTCAAACTTTTGCTGCTTCAAATCCTCCAGCACAAGGGTTATACCTTCTGGGTTTTCATCAATGTGCACACATTTAGGTGCCAGTTCAATCTCCACACCCGCCTCCTTGTAGAGTCTGTTGAAGTTGGGGATGTGAACCTGGTACATTTGCTTTTCCTTGGGAAACAGTCCCATTCCATCTATAAAACCACCTCCTTTATCCAATGCCAGTGTCGTCTTTAGGATGTAAGATACATTCTGCTCACTACCATCTAAGAAACAAGTGTCCAATTTTATTTCGGCAACGTTAAATGTTTCCTAATTTACCTTTTAGCTCAACGTCCACGATCACTCTCACCATTATTGAGGCGAAGTTGTCACCTGGTTGTGTTGCTGCAATGGGTGAAAACCTCGTAATTCTAACAAAGTCCTTCACATCCTTTTCGATTATAGGAACGAAGTAATCTTCATTTATCCACTTGGGAATGACGAGAGACTTGTTGGGATTCACATGTTGAGAGTCATCACATGCGCTTTTTGGCAACATATCCTGAAGTAAAATAATGAAAGAGCTCATTACTTATGATATTAATTTTAGTTATTTTATAAATTTAAAATGTAACCACTTCATAATCAATTTTATCCATTTAATTCTTTCTTTAAGAAATGTATGAAATGTACCGTCAAAAACAAGCCGTTTACTGGTCGCTTTAATCACTTAACATATACTGACTACTTGTGCCCGATGCAGTTATACAAAGAACCTGTTCCAAATATAGAAAGTACTCTGATAGTAGCTGATTGTAGGGGTATTTCAAAGAGGTATGCCCATATGGCATCATTTTATGCCAACTGATATGAAGAACACTGTATAACAGTTGTTTTCAATAAAAATAATCTGCGTTCTGCCTTTGGATTCTATTAAAAATGCACTTTATCGATGTGAAAACAGTTATAAACTTAACAAGGGTAATAATCAAATTATAAAGCACTTTATGTACTAGTAACTAGACATTTCTACTAACATGTAGGCAAGAACAAAAATTAAATTTGTATACATACTACTAATATATAATCCAGTAAATTCGTTATTATCTACGTTATTTAATACTGTTCCTATATCGAAGTACTTCATTAATGATCACATTTTTTCAATACATTTCGCACCTTCCGAAAGGAGTTGCTTTTTCCGTTAAAATATTTATTATAAACTCTAAATATATAAAAATTACTGCATACATCCAGGCGCTCAAGTTGCTTAAATCTGGAAAAACCTATTTTATTTAACCGATCTAGAGTTAATTCAAAGAGATATTTAATAACAATAAAAGGGAATGTGCATTATCAATTGGAGCGTTCCGTCCTTAAGCTAGTGGGTGGGCTGAACTTTCATCCGAAGGATCGGAAAGGAGATAGTCTAACTTTTGTGCATACCTGTTGCTTATAAATAATTTCTGTGGTTTGCTGTTTTTATGTGTTTAAAAAGATAATATGGGAACTGCCAGATAAAGACGAAATGTGTTGAGCAACACACCAAACTTTAGACGTCATTAAACAAATAATCACAAGTCGTCAGTTGCCATTGAGTAAAAATAACTCTAGGCAAATAAAACTAGAAATCATTGTGACTAACATTTGCACTATCTGTGTTTCGTTTATATTAATTCTACTACTATGGAATTCGCAACACGCGTATATAATTTCGTTTTTGTACCATCATTATTATTATTATTTTTTTTGCATTTGAAGTTCCGATCAAAACCGGTTTACTTATAAATGTTAATTAATATTAGATTTGTCTAGGGTGTAGTTTGTTGATATTTTTTGCCAGTCATCGTTAATAGTATTTTTAAACGACTGTTTGTTTTTATTACAGAAATATGCTTATTAACAAAGTGTGTTTGATTATGTTGATGATGCTTATCACATAAACATCATATCTACATAAAATGTAAGCTAAATTAAATTATTTGAAAAACACCCTTATATAAGACCCTTATTTTTAAAGAACGGACACAGTTGGAGCATAGCTTTAACATAGTAGGGGTTAATAAAAGTCTTATAACGATAAGCGTCGCCTTCAGGTCCCTCTAAAAACATCGAATTTATATTGGCATCCTTATCAGATGGCATCAATACGACGTCCACTACTCCATTCGCCGTCATAGGGCCTGTAAATAAAATATCAATAAATAATCTACACTGATTCTTCAAATTGAAGTGGGACTAATTTACCCCAATCGCCGTATTTAATCATCATGACGTGCAATTCCCTCAAGGTGGGAATTTGTTTGGAGTACTTCAGTAATTTCAGACATTCCTCTAAGCGTGTGTGATAGATTTGAATGAAATTATCAAATTCCTTGACCTTAATGTCCAGCGAGGATGATGTTGTTATCAGATACCAAAGATCTTGGGCAGGAGTTCCCCATCTTCCGACTTGCAAATCAACAAACAGAGTCCGATCTTCAGTGAACATTATATTGTTACTCCAAAGGTCACCATGATTTAAGCAGTTAAATTCATTTTCGTCGACATTGTTAAGCCTTAATCCTATATCGAAACCCTCCTCCGGTGATGGAAGATGTTCAATATATTTTTCCACATCTGGAAGTTGCCACTGGCGCATCGCCTTAACGTAAGTTTTGTGTCGCAAACGACCTAATCCTTCGAAAAGTTTTCGGTTGCTCTCTTGATATAAGCTTTGGGAGTAGATTTCATCATAAGGTCCATTCAGCTCGTAGCTAACTGCAGAGGCGGCATGGAACTCTGCCAGTTTACGCAGCACCCGACGCATGTGCTCCAAATCAAATCCCTTGAGGCGATCAACATTAGCAAAATTCTGTTGCTTTAGATCTTCCATCACGAGGGTTATGCCTTCGGGAGTTTCATTAACATGGAGGCATTTGGGTGCAAGTTCAATGTCCACGCCCGCCTCTTTGTAGAGCCTGACGAAGTTGGGTATATGTACCTGGTACATTTGCTTTTCCTTGGGAAACAAATTCATTCCAGATATAACATCACCGCCCTTATCCGACTGCAACATCGTCTTCAGAATGTAGGAAACCTTCTGCTCACTGCCATCTAAGAAAGGATTGTTTAAATAAATGTTTTTTGAAGGGGAAGTTCCCCGACTTACCTTTGATCTCTATGTCTACAATCACACGCACCATGACCGATGTGTAGTTTTCACCTGGTTGTGTTGCTGCGATGGGTATAAAGTTCTTGATTCTGACAAAGTCCTTAACATCTTTCTCGATTATGGGATAAAAGTAGTCTTCATTTACCCATTTGGGAATCTCGAGCAACTTGTTGGGATTTTCAGGATAACTTGAATCGTTGTTGTTAGGTGCCATATTCTAAGAGTAATCACAAATCTTATATAACTATTTCTAATTTAGCAATCAATTTATATAATACACAAATGAATTGTATCTTTATAAGTGTAGAACTTGTAATTGTTATCTCTTAGAAGTTTAAAAATTGTTCCGTCTGAAACAAACCACTAACCGGTCTCTTCAATCACTAAACAAATACTGAGCTCTAGTGTTTGATACGAACCTGTTCAAATGTGCGGATCGCTTATAAAGCATACCATAAGTACGTCGAATTATTGTTATTTCGATGAGATAGAGTCGTATGCCATCACCAACTGATATGGGGAACACTGTATAACAGTTTTTTCTATAAAAATGACGTGAATATAATCAATAAGCGTAGTAATCAAACAATTAAACATTTTATGGATCAGTACCTACACATTTCTAATAACATGAATGAATCTAACAAAGGGAATGTTCAACATCAATTAGAGCTGAACCTTCTACCCTTTAAGAACTTAGATGGAATACCGATATTGGTAGGTAATAAAAGTCGAAGCTTTGTGCATATCTGTTGCTTCTAAGTAGTTTCAGTGGTCTGCGGTTTTATGTGCTTAATAATATAATATGGAATTGGCATATAAACATGAAATTTGTTGAGCAACAGACCAAACTTTAGATGTCATTAAACAAATAATCACAATTCGTAATTGCCATTGAGTATAAAAAACTCTAGGCAAAAAAAATAGAAATCATAGTGACTAACATTTGGGTTATCTATGTATTTCGATTATACTTCTACTATTATGAAATTCGCAGCACATGTTTAAAATTGGATTTTTGAACTATCATTATTATTTATTAGTTGACATATGAAGCTTTGATTAAGCCTGTTTATTTTCGAATACTGAGCTCTACGATTTCGGGTTCAGTTATAAACTCAACTCATGATTTAGTAAAGAATTAATTATGTCATTAAATCGCATTATAAGTTTAACAATCCCCCGTCAACGACCGAGAAATTTAGTCGTAAACCATAATGCCGTAAAACTATTACCACATTTTATGTAATTTGTTTGGAACCAAGAAAGATTGCTCTAGAGGGATGACAACTTGATACCCTTTAGTTATATTAAGCGAAAACACTTTTACATTTAAGTTAGGCATCTATCTCTATGTATGTAAATATCAAACAATTCTTATAACATATATATTTTATACGGAAAGATGCAGATTTTTTTTAGAAAATTTCTATATATACATTTCTATTCCTATAACTACAAAGTAAGTGAAGCCGTGGGTAACAATTTAGTTTAAATATAATTTCTGTGGTTTGCGGCTTTTTTACTACGCATCACAAAATGTATCTGAACTGTCAACCAGTTACGAATATATTATTGGTAGTAATAGAAAAACTCAAAGACTTATAACACAGTATTTATATTCTCATCATGATGAGTTTTTATTTAATTTTGCTGTAGTTGATTCGAATGACATAATATCACATGAATATGTACAATATAAACTTAATGAATACATGTTATAATAGAATCAGTTAATACCATTATATAATACCCTTGTTTTTAAAGAACGGATTCAGTTGGATCATAGTCCTGACATAGTAGGGGTTCACAAATGTCCTGTAACGAAAAGCATCGCCTTCAGGCCCCGGTGTCATCATCATATTTATGCTTGAATCCTTATCAGAGGGCATCAATACAGCTACCAATACACCCGAAGCAGTTATTGGGCCTAAAAGGGGAAATTATTCTTTTATTAATTCTGATTCTTAAACTTGAAGTGGGATTAACCTACCCCAGTCACCATATTTCAACATCATGACATGCAATTCCCTCAAAGTGGGAATGGGTTTCGAGTACTTTAGCAGTTTAAGGCATTCCACCAAGCGTTTATGATAGATTTGAATAAAATGATCAAATTCCTTGACCCTAATGTCCAGCGAGGGTGTTGTTGTTATCATATACCAAAGATCTTGGGCGGGAGATCCCCATCTTCCAACTTGCAAATCGACAAACAGAGTCCGATCTTCAGTGAACATTATATTGTTACACCAAAGATCACCATGATTTAAGACATTGAATTCGTTTTCATCGACATCGTTTAACTTAATCCCTCTATCGAAAAACTCCGTTGGCGTTGGCATATTTGCAATGTATTCCTCCACATCAGGGAGTTGCCATTCGCGCATTGCCTTGATATACTGTTGGTGTCGCATTTGAGCTAATCCCTCAAATATCTTGCGATTTTTCTCACTATAGAAGTACTGAGAGAATATCTCATCATAGGGTCCATTCTGCTCGTAAGTTACCGCAGATGCGGCATGCAACTCTGCAACTTTTCGGATCACGCGACTCATGTGCTCCATGTCGAATCCCTTGAGGCGATCAACATTCTCAAAATTCTGCTGTTTCAGATCCTCCAGCACGAGGGTTATGCAATCCGGACTTTCATCAATATGGACGCACTTCGGTGCCAGTTCAATGTCCACGCCCGCCTCTTTGTAGAGCCTGACGAAGTTGGGAATGTGAACCTGGTACATTTGCTTTTCCTTGGGAAACAAATTCATTCCAGCTACAAGATCACCGCCCTTATCCTTTGCAAGCGTAGTCTTCAATATGTAAGAAATCTGCTGTTCACTGGAATCTAACAAAGAGCTTATAAGTTTTATATTACTTGGGAGAAAGTTTAAACTAACCTTTGAGCTCAATATCCACAAGCACACGTACCATGATCGATGTGTAGTTTTCACCTGGTTGTGTGGCTGCGATGGGTGTAAAGTTTTTGATGCTCACAAAATCTTTCACATCTTTTTCAATTATGGGACGGAAATAGTCTTCATTTATCCACTTGGGAATCTCAAGAAACTCGTTGGGATTCACGGGTTTCTTTGATTCGTTGCTGTTATTGGGTGCCATTTTCTATAGAAGACAACCGAAAATGGAATTACAAATTTGGTTTCTATTTTTAGTTTATGAGTTTTTTATTTGTTATCATGTAGACAGCTTAATACACATGATTATTATTGTTGTTCCCCATTTCAATTGGCATTCACTTACGACTATAATTTGCTCTTTGTTGTGTTTCTAATTAAAATTCAGACTAGACCGTTCGCCAAACAATGTGTCCGGCGTATTCAAACGCAAAACAAATACTGAGCGATCGCAACAGTCGTTAGTTTATATGTATGAAGAATTCTACGGGGTCGAGACTTTGATTTGCGATGCGCTTATAGATCAAACTGGTTGTGGGACTGAAAATGTGAAATTCACATTGTGAATATTACTCAGAGAATATGAATGTATGTGAATTTATGTGTATATAGATACATAGAAGCTTAACTGATAGTATCAACTGAGCTCAACAGCTGTTTCCATATATGGTTATTCTAGAGAGTGTGTGGGTTAGTTTCTAATGGGACAAGGGTGTTCGTCGCCCCAGTTTATCAATTGGACGCGTGCGGAATCATTTGTGGTCTAGCGTCACATTGATAAAATTATTTAATTGATGTGCACATACATATACATATATATATTGTACAATGGACATACATAAAAAGTAACATTTAATTTTCTAAGGTCATAATTCGCAAACAAAGTGCAAGGCGGACCTCAACTGAAAATTGTAACGCCTTATCAATGTAATCAAGTTTTGATAAACACACTTTCAACAGGTTACATAGATATTTTTGTTAGGATAAGTGAGCTTTTCCTAGTTTAAATCACTTCTACTACTATTGTATTTGGCAATTAGTCAATTTTATACACTTAACAATGACTTGCGTGTTAAGATCTATTCATGTGTATACTGATGTTCAAAGTTCATCTATTTTTTTTTTAATATGAACATAAATAGAAGATTTGATTTTTGAGGTCTTTTGTCAGACTTATTTATATTCTTTGTCACTAATTTTATAACGAAATTTGTAACGCCTCCAAGGTAGCGTGTCAGACCTCATAAAGTGTACATATTCTTAATCAGGACGACAAACTGAGAAAGATATATATGTCCATGCTAATTTATGAATTAGTTCGTCTATTCTTATGCAAACTTAATCCCATGCTCTAACTTTTCTATAGTCTAATTTATGCTGATAAAAGTTTTTCTTAAATCCGACTGTTATATCACAAAAGAGATCGGTTTAAATTTAGTTCTTAAACATGAAAGTAGTTCGAGAGTACGATATGCTTTTATAATATTAAATTATCTATAGCATATATTCTATATTAGTACTAACACTACCATTTTATTGATGTTCCTATCACACACACACAGGGAACCATAATTGTTCATAACGTATGTTAATTGATGTGAGTCTGTTAGTGATTAGAATACTTAACCAATATATGGCAGCAAGATACAATAGATAGATCTAAGAATAATGTAGCTAATTTGCTGGAAATCTTCAAGCTAAATATCAACAACAATACAGTGAAATATTTTCTCATTTTCAATTAGCTATTGACAAGCATCTATGCCGTCTTCATTTTTATTTATTTTGCTATGTTGAACTTACAAGAATTATAACTTCAGTTAAATATTATTTGATTCTCTTTGTCTGGCGCCAATTTGAAAATGCTACAATTCTTGGTATTTTTAGTATATCACGATCAGTTTAAAAAGCCACAATCGATGATATCGATAATAGTATTGATTACTTTCGCCAGCACTATTTGATAACGATGAAAAAAGCTAACTAGTTATAGAGATAGCAACGAACTTTTTTTTCCGTATACATCTACAGTAAATTAAAAACTAATCGTATTTAATAAGCGAGTACAAAGCTTTTGGCTGTTAACCTTTTGACTGCTTTGCTAATTGCTCAAATGTTTGTTTACAATTGTAAACATATTTACAATACCTGATTTATCTGTAGACACGACTTGTGCAAATAAAGTCGGTCGGACCCAAGCTCAGAATGAGTACTGGAAATGAAGTTAAAGTTAAAAGTGAGAGAGTTCTAAGAAATCCATAAGAAACTTAAAAAGAAGATTTATGATTCCACAGGTAAATGATTTGCTTAAAAAACACCAACTTACTTATTAAACCACACGTGTCTGTGTCCCTTGGGCCCTCTCTCTTTATCAAGTTAATTTAAAAAATCCCCTTTTAAAAAAATGTTTTTTTTGTTTACACTTCACACATTAATATTTCATAATCGGAGTTAGCTAAATACTCACATATCTACAACGTGAAAAGGTCGCCAAACAACAAAAACAACACTTTGTGAAATGGTTATTATATTTGTTATTTTGTAATTTATATAAACTTATTATTTAATAGTCCACCCACGTACATATATAAGTACGAATTTGTAATAGAAATTAAGTTGACTGCAGCTGACAGTTTTGGGAATTTATAATTGGCAGCGAATGTACTTTTTAAAATAAAAAATTTCTCAACATATTTATTTTGTATGATAATAATACATTTGTATAGCGTGACCAGAAGCAAAGTACATTATTTAAGCTTGAATTCGTAAAAATAAAACTCATTGTCATTTGCTGTTGATGGGTGGGGGTAATTAGTAATTACTTCCAGTCGAGAAGACCGCGATTATCCAACCATGGCAGCAGTTCTGTCATAACCTGAACATATTTCTGATTTGTGTACATGGCAGCCTTCATTTTAGAGTCATCATTTTGACAATTCTCCAGATCGCCATTGTGTGTATTCTCCATCATAACAACTGGAAGTACCTTAGAGGCAACCATGTAGGCTGAAAATTGGAAAGATAGTACATATTATAGTAGTACGTATTATAGATTGAATATTTACCCGCCAATCCATTGCGGAATAGAGCTGCATGTATATTCTTCAATTTGGGCAAGGGACGATGGTATTGCAATAGCTTAAGATTGTCAATCAAGTGATCGAAATAGTATCTCACGAGATAATCAAATTTGGCAGTTTTGATATCTGGAGCGGCCGAGGAAAGTATCAGATAATACAGATCATTTGCTGGGGAGCCATATTTGCCAACTTGAAAGTCAACAAAAAGCGTTTCCTTGATCTTGCCAAAGGCATCATATTGAAACATTATATTAAAGTTCCAACAGTCGCCATGGTTGAGGACATTGAACTCCTTCATTGAAACCTGCTGATTCTGCAGCAGACGATCTACCAAATATTCATCGCTATTAGCCTACAAAAGATTACGTTAGAAATTGATAAATATACAATTACGATTTCTACTTACCAACTTTTCGTAGATCTTTTGAGCATTCTTCCACTTCTTGAGCTGCGCTAGAAATGCTCCTGAGGCGTTGAATTCCTGAAGCAACTGTCTGTTGGCCTCACTGAAGACACCCACTGTGAAATCCTCACTGAACATGCCATAATGCTCCACATAGCAGGCCGAGGCAGCATGGAAGGCAGCCAATTTCTCCAGAACCTGTTGCATATGCTCCAAATCCAATCCAGCCAAGCGATTGCCATTCTTAAAACTCTTTAGACGCAAATCCTCAAGCAGCACGTAATCTACGCCCAAGTCTTGATCAATTCTGAAGGCTTTCGGAGCAAATTGTATGGTTTTGCCTGCTTCAGCATAGAGTTTCTCGAATTTGGGCAAAATGTTATGGTACATTTGCTCCTCCTTCTGAAAGAGTCTCAGCTTGTTGAGTATGGCTGCCATCACCTCATTGTTATGCTGAGCCTTCAGCACAAAGGACACGCTCTTCGAGCTGTGATCTATGAGGAGTTATTAAGTAATTATTACTCAAATAGTTATATTTGGATTCTACATACCGATCAGCTCGACTTCTACTAGCAAACGGATCATCAATGTGGAGTAGTTATCCCCGGCACTACTGCACTGTGGGGTTACGGAGAGTATCTTCTCAAAGTCTCCAATCTGGGAGCGAACAGCATTCTCCAACGAGATTCTGGGCAGCCAAGGAGGAAAATTTGAATCATTTCCATTTCCATTTGTTTGCGTGGACTCTGACATTGTGGCTCTGCAAGTGATTAATAGAAACCAGAAGTGAAATAGAAATCCAATTTCAGAAACTTAATCTCACGTCGTAAATTATTGTCTTTTTATTGTGACTAATAATTTGTCGTGATAATCAAACCCTTCAAGTATTAAAGGCTGATAGTGCGACATCAACAATTTGTTAACAATAAATTCTATTGAATCGGTAACTCAAAAGAAGAGATAAGTAGATTCTATTATTATCAATTTATCTATTATCAGTGTACCTCATTTGTTCTTCAGATCATTCCCAGTCCATACAAATATGTCGCACCCATTATGGTATTTAAATAAAATCTTGTATTTGCAATTAAGTTCCACCCATTTTTACTGTACCAATAGAATTTATACGATCTATGCGGACGTCAAACATTTTATGAGCTGCAGAAATTCGTTATTTCTAAAGAACTATAAAGGAAATATATTATAGGTCTCGAATTTCTTTCATTTTATAGGAACTACTGAAATTTAGTCAATGGAGTTCCCCTACAAACTTTTAGAATAATAAATGTAGATTACAATTTTTAGCTTTGCTACTTTTTAATTTGTAATTATCAATAGAAAATCGATAACGTCAATCGTAAAGGAAATATAATAAAATTTTATTGTAGGTAGCTTTAATTTATGATAATATAAGTTGACTGACCTCACTTTAAAGTTAGAGATAATTATTATAAATATTTCTTATTGGTAAATCCTATAATTGATATATTTGTGTTTCTAATTATATTTTAAATCTTACCCATACTCTTTCTATTTTCAACTATTTTATTTAAGTTAAATAATTTTATTTAAGTTGAGAAGTTAAGGAATTCTAAAATGTTTCTATACAGTTTTCGGATCTTTATTCCTTAATGCCAATAACAACAATTGTTACCAAGCCAAATGGGGAATTTTGGACTGTCGTTGTTATTAATTGGGTTCACAAATCATCAAATATTGATTAGGTTATTATCGAGGAGTGTGCAAACGCCACATAATTATATCGGACACGAACTTATAAATCAGGTCACATGTCAGTTGTTACAACATTGCCATCGAAATCAGCATTTTAATTTGGTTAATTAGTTAATACATATATCGAAATTGCACTTGATCTATAAACTCATTGTGTGTTATATATTAGCTATAGGAGAGCCTATCAAATAAATCTATTGGTTAAATGATAAGTATGACTACACTTGAAACCGATTTGGTTTTGACCATATTTTGACATCACAATAGAAACTGATACAGAGAAGAAAAACTCTGATGTATCTTTAAGATACTCAAGTATCTCAACCGCCGAGTACAAGCACTTTGACACTTTGTACATTAAATGTATGACAAACCTTTTTCCTTAATTGACAAAAAGAGACTGAGGCTCGACTTGATTGAAATTGTGTAAAGAATTGAATGCAGTTCGGTCAACGATTAATTTCAAATGATGGCAGGTGCGATACGTGTGACTTTTTGTTGGCCCGATTTGGAATTAGCCAACAGAGAAAATTCTTATCGCCTATGTTCAATTAAAGTTTATTTTGTAATTGTATTCGCCAAAACCGGCAAAAAGCGTCACTCACACACGAAGCGAAACTCTTGGAGAATGAGTTTTAAATAAACATTGAATATATGTACCGTCAACAATTGTTCCATTGATAAGGTTGGTAGGGAGGAGGGTAGGCTCTTTTCTATGACACCTTGAAGTATTCGCTTTTTTGTTATTTTCCTTTGCGCTCTAATTATTGTGTGATTCTTTATTAATTGCTTCTGCTCGTGTCGCAGCTGTGATTCACTTGAACATGTGATAGACAACAATCTAGGTTTCTATACATAAGTATAATAATCTATTTACATAAATAGAAATATGACTTGGTTGTTTTTTCTAGAATAAGAGAAGTAGAGAGTTATCAAGTTATAATATTGAATCGATGATGGGATTACTCTCAGGATATTCAAAAACTGGGTAATCCTTCTGTAGAAAGAATGATTGTTTTCCGCGAACGCGGAAGAACTAGAATACCCTCTGAAATGATTGATCAATTGATCTCATAATGATGTTCGACAATCTGATAAGTAATTATAGATCCTTTCGGTTTCTATTTAATATATTTTATTAAAGTTTTCGTTTCTGTTTTTAAATGCAATTAAATTAATGTACATATGTTTAGAAAGCAAAAGTGTTAATAGAAGTGTAGAAAATAGCATACCTAATACTAAGTACGTGGTATCCTCAAGGCGATTGACGTTCTGAAAGACGCTCGGTCGGAGATCTTTAAGAAGTACATTTTCATCAGGTGCATCGATTTCATAGGCCGTTGCTCCAAATCTCATTTCCAACCCAGCATCTTTATACATCGGATCCAATTCTGGCTTAACATTAAGGAACACACGGCAATCATGTTGTACCTCTTAAGTACCTTTCGTTACATTTCAAAATCATGTTGCGTTTTCAGTATGAAACTGATTTCCTGAATTGTGCTATCTACTTTCGGTAATATGAATGGGAAGGAAGTTTAAGGTCAACAATTAACCTGAAAGTTTCGTTTTAGAGTACAATCGTAACATAATTGTGGAATAATTCTCTCCAGCCGCACTAGATCTGACCTAAAACTCTTAATGCTGTAAAAATTTTGAAAGAGTTTATTGGTTCCTTAAAATAATATTCATAATAAGTTTCAATTGATGTCTGTTATTTATCTTTGTAAATTGCAAATTTATAACTACATATTTTCTGAATAAACATGTTTTACTTTAGCCGGCACCTACAATTGGTGGATTTGTGTTTGCATTTTATAAAGCTTTCGAAATCTGAGATTGTCAGTATGAGTTTGAAGCTTTTGAAAGCTCTGATTTGCTCTTGTTGCTGTTTTCTGATTTTCTCTTTATCTCTTTTACGTTAAACGTGGGGTTCACAATCAGTGCTAGCTTACTTAAGCGAGTGAAAAATATCAATTTATTGTACAAATATTTAAAAGTATAATTGTTATTATTTGAATGGCTTGTTTATTAACAGCGTAATGTCCAAATTATATAATTATTGTGATAATTCGAATAGTTTTCCACAAGGTTTTAAAATCAATTTTAAATTCAGCTAAAAATATTTGCTTATATTAAACAACACATATTATCTAATAGATACAATTGGTTTACATTTAAGTCGAATTATGCGTAATACGTAATTGGAATGCTCCCCGATTATGAAGCCAAGGCATGATTACCTTAAGATGCTCTTTGTAGATTTTACCATTGAATAACAATGTTCTGAAATCATCTCCGGCTTGTGTATCGACAAATAGATTATCAAAACTTGCAGATTCCGAAGACTCCAACAGACAACCCGCCATGACACCTCCTACGGTGGCATACCCTGTAAGTGGATGATAATTGTAGTAATCTATTTTGATTTATATAAAATTTCAATTGATACTCACCCCAAATGCCCTTCTTTAAGATGAAAGTGTGTATGTCAATAAGAGTGGGCAGTTTTTGAGTGTAATTCAATAACTTGAGGTGCTTTATCAACTGATCGTGATATTGTTTTATGAAATAATCAAACTTGTTTAGTTTAAGTTCCAACTTAGTTGACGATAGTAGGAAATATATCAAGTCAATTCCAACACCACCATATTTACACATTTGATAATCGACAAGATATAATTCCAACAATTTTCCCGTTTCCTGATCGTGAAGGAACATTAAATTGCTGAGCCAACAATCGGCATGGTTCAACACATTAAACTCATTGGGATCAACGGCTCCGACTTGCATTACATTTTCCATAATGTGTCCTTTCATATTTTTCACATCATCGTAGTAGGCCTCGTGTCCCTCAACCGTCGATAGAGACTTGAGGATGTATCCTAGCAAACCATCAGTCATTTTTTCCATAAAGAACTTGCCATCCTCACTAAAAAGTCCTTCCATCTGCCTCGTGGGATAGGGACCAATTGTGGCAACCCGGACTGCCGATGCCGCATGCCATTGGGCCAATTTCTTAAGTACAGCTAAAGTTTGTTCCTCATCGAGTCCAGGCTGACGAGGGGTCGGTAGAAATCCTTTGGCCTTCAGATCTTCTAGCAATACGTGATCATAGGGAATATCTAGCTTATAGCATTTTGCACCAAAATTAACCTCCAGACCTACGTCACGATAAAGTTTCTTAAACTCTTCCACATACTTTGTAAACATCTCGCGTTCCATGTCAAAGATGTTGTTTTTGTTACTTCCCAAGGTCTCTTGATATGCTGCAGAATTGTGGGGTATCTTCAGCATGTACGATACGGACTTTGATGTATTGTCTACACATAAGAATTAAGAGAGAGTGAGAAATTGTTTCATATCATACTTTCTAATGTCACTTACCTTTCAGTTCGATTTCCAGCTCAATTCGAAGCATTATTGTGGCATAATTATCACCTGGCTTTGTGCCTGGCACCGCCTTGAATGTTTTTATTCCCTTAAAGTCCTTGAAGCTATCTTTAAGTACCTTCTCAAAGATATCTGCTTTAAGCCAATCAGGCAATGATAACCTTTCTTCATTTGTGGACATTGCCGCTAAAATTCTCTTTAACAAATAAATAAATTGGTTGTCTTTAAGTTGATTTCCCTCTCGCAACTGTTTGAACATAACCAAAATACCGGTTTATATATTACGACTTGTCAAAGCTTTACCCAAAACAGCTATCAGAAAGCTTTTTTCTCTTGTATGTATTTCATAAAAATATTAAACTAAACAATGTGTGGAAAAGATGGCACTTAAGAGGACTGACACTTCAGCTACAGGGTATCTCGCTAACAGTTTTATATGATGATATCGATCAACAAGTTTTGCAATTGTTTTATATATGGTAGTCATCATAAAGTGTTACTGCCGTAGGCATAAATCTTATCACACTCTAGTCTTTACCAGTCATGGTGAATCTTGAAAATGTTTTGAAATTAATCAGGAGGAAGCAATTTATGCCGTAAAAAAATAAATACTTTACAGCAAAATAAATACACGGTATCTGCCAAACGGGCATGCTCAACTAAATAGTTTTCATTGTTTGTTTTGATTATTTGATTTGGATTCTTAGAAGACATTTATTCCATGCTTCTGCTCTCTTCTCAGTTCACAATCCGTTGCGTTGTTCTCTGATTATTTCTTTATTTTGATACCTTGTTTCGTTTGTTTGTTACACTAGTCAACAAATAATGTATGCACAAGAACACTTGTAATCTTTAATTATTGGATTGCAATTGCATTGTTATTTATATATATATATATTTGTTTGTCAATATTGAACTGAAATCAGAATAACTAATGCACAGTCTATTGTTAGTTAATTTTGTTTATTTTCCTGCAAATGGATTCGTTATCATCTTCGTTACGGTCTACACATAACATTAGCTTATTAATACTTGCGAAAGTAATCTTGGAGAGATAACAAAATGTTTGATTACGTTTAGCGATACCAAAATTGTAGTATAAACGGACTATAAACAAATCAAACTTTTTTAGGGTTCCAAAGCACCACGGTTCAACAGCCAGGGCAGAACAGCTTGGATGTGCTTCCTGTAGCGAGGATTAGAGTACATCAGTGTCTTGAAGTCGTTGCTCTCATCGGAGTCACTGAGAAACTGTTCAACACCGGCAGCATCGGTGGGATCCAATAAAATGCCACTCATAACACTCGTTGCAGTCATGTAACCTACAAATAAAATAAAATAAAATTAATGGATGAATATTTAAAAGATAATTGTTATACGAACCCCAAAGGCCGTGCTTAAAGAGCGATAAGTGAATGTCACGCAGAGTGGGTATAGTTTTAGGATACTTAAGTAGTTTTAGATTTTGTGCAAGATTTTCATGATAGAACTTGATGTAGTAATCAAATTTCGTCAGCTTATCCTCAAACTTGGTCGATGAGATAAGGAAGTAGTATAAATCCTGAGCTACAGATCCATATCTGGGCAATTGGAAATCAACCAAATAAATCTCTTTGATTTTGCCAAAAGAATCGTGTGAATACATCATATTGTTACTCCAGAAATCGCCATGATTCAATACATTAAATTCACTTGGATCGACTTTGACCAATTTAAAAACTTCATCATTGAATTTAAGTTGAAGAGCTTTCTAAAATAAATGACAAAAAATAAATAAAGTCCTCTTCAGCATTGTAATGGATCATATAGACTTACCACTAGCTCAATGTAGTCCTCATTTCCCTCGTATGTCGCACAGCACCTAACAAAGTTGTTTCCCATATGTTTGTTCATCTCTTCCATCATTGGGCGGTTATCCTCCTTATAAAACCCATAAATAAGATGATCTGGATAAGCTCCTTTCGTGGCCACACGCACAGCCGAGGCAGCATGCCATTGGGACAACTTTCTCAGTGCCCATTCAGTATGAATCTGATCCAGCCCCTCTAGTCGATTGCTGTTCTTGAAGCCCTTGGGAGCCAGATCCTCAAGTAGTATATATTTATTTGGTGCACCCTTCAGTTCATAGACTTTGGCACCAAATTTCACTTCTATTCCAACATCACGATACAATTGTTCCATCTCGGGAACAACTGTCTTATACATACTACGCTCTGCGATAAATATCTCGTTTTCAAACTTTTGAAACATTTCCAATTGATGCGGAACTTTGAGCATATAAGACACAGACTTTTCCTTGCCATCTGCAACAAATGTTAAAAAATATGAATCCACTATTCAGTCAGGAATACAATAATGTAACTTACCGTCCAGTACGACTTCAATATTCACTCGTAGCATGATCGTGGCATAGTTTTCTCCAACTGCCGATCCGCTGCTGGCCTTGAAGTTCTTGATTTTGGAGAATCCCTTGACAGATTCTTTCAGCACATCTATAAAGAGTTCGGACTGCACCCAATCAGGTACTTTGCTAACAGGGGCTTCTATTTTTTCTTCGGTCATGATGATAATTTAATAATTGGACAAATGAAACTCGTGTTTCCTATCTGAATAGTTGCCTGGTCGTTGTTGATATGCTTCTCGTACTCGCCATCTGTATACTAATGGCTTTCCAGCTTGCTCAGCTTTTTAAATTGAAATCGAAATGTGAAAAGCTTTCAAAGTTCTCTCAAAATGAGCACAATCGCAATTTACTCGTAAAAGCTAACTAATTTGACTCTTTTCTATCTCTTTGATCTGAAATTGTGAAATTGTTAGTTTTCTTTGAAAGAATAAGTTTTCGGCATGAAACTGTATGCGTATTTAAAAGAGTTTAAGTTTTACAACTGAAGAAAATCTTTGTTTACAAGCTATCGGTCCCTGTTAATTTTATTTTTATTTCATACTTTATACTTCAATGATCTGTCAAGTGCTTTGCTTTCTCTTCTCTTCTCTTCTGCGTCGAATGTCGTGATTCCTCCCACTATCAAAATAAGTTTTGCTGTTCGCAAACTTATTATAAGGTTCACAACATTTTAATAATTTCTTATGGGTCACGCTATTGAACTTAAAATTTAATTTATCAGGTATGATACAATTGGTTTTGAGGTCAGATTTTGTATACTTCATTGATAAATTTAAAGGTCCTCGAGCACACCACGATTCAATAACCAGGGAAAGATGACATTTATATGGCTCTGATATCGTTGATTGGAGTAGAGCAGGTTCTTAAATTCGACTCCTTCAGCTGAATCACTGAGAAAGTTCTCCAAACTAGCACTTTCCGTGGGATCTGCCAGAACGGCGCTCATGACGCCAGTTGCAGTAAGATAACCTAAGAACAATAGAAATGATATTTAAGTATAAACCATTAGTACTAAGAGGTATTTCGTTCTTACCCCAGAAACCATATTTAATAAGAATAACATGAATTTCTCGTAGAGTTGGTAGAGGTTTTGGATACTTCAGTAGTTTCAGATTTTCCGCAAGATTATCATAATAGAACTTGATGTAATAATCAAACTTTGCCACTTTATCCTCTAACTTTGTGGATGACATAAGCAAATAATACAAATCCTGGGCTACACTTCCGTACTTGGGAATCTGGAAATCCACCATATATATCTCCTTTATATTGCCAGATGTGTCATGGGAAAACATCATGTTGTTACTCCAGTAGTCACCATGATTGAGAACGTTGAAGCCAGATTCAGAGGCATCAGGTACAGACATTTTATAGCACTGATCTGTTATCTTAGGCTCAACTGCTCTCTAAGTCGGATAAAGAAAAAAACGGCATACTCTAGAAGACTACTAAATGAACTCGATATGTACACTTACCACTTGTTCTATGTATGCCTCGTTATCTTTATATTTCTCACAGCATCTAAGAAAGTTTTGTGATAGACTCTTATTCACCTCAGTTATCATCGGACGGCTTTCCTCCGTGAAATACCCAACAACATATTTTTCCGGATAGGGACCTTTGGTGGCTACCCTTACAGCAGAGGCAGCATGCCATAGTGACAACTTTCGTAGAGCTGATTCAGCGTGAACCTGGTCCAGTCCTTCTACCCTATTGGTGTTTATAAATCCCTGCGGTGCCAGATCCTCCAGCAGAACATATTCCGATTTGGCATCCTTCAGTTTATATGACTTAGCACCAAATTTGACTTCAACTCCAACATCGCGGTACATTTCCTCCATTTCGGGAACAATTGTATTATACATATCGCGCTCTGTTTCGAAGATATTATTATTCTTCAACATTTCAGCATACATTTCCGACTGATGAGGAAGCTTTAGCATGTAGGAAACAGACTTCTCTTTGCCGTCTATAAGAAAGTATAGTATATTATTATAGCCTCTTTTTATGACAATGATCAATTACCTTCCAGCTCGACATCAATATTCACTCGCAGCATAACCGTCGCATAGTTTTCACCTGTCGCCGATCCGCTGTTGGCCCTGAAGTTCTTGATTTTGGAGAATCCCTTGACGGATTCTTTCAACACATCTACAAAGATTTCGGCCTGCACCCAATCAGGTACTTTACTAACAGGTGTCTCTATTTTTGCCTCGGTCGCCATATTTATTAAATCGAAAATTAAAATAAATAACACTCGTCTTTGCTATCCGGTTGTTGGTGATGTGCTTCTCGTAATAGCCAGCTAGTTTCTAATGGGTCTCCCGCTTTCTCGGCCCTTTATATGGAAATTCAAATGTGTAAAGCTTTTTAAATTCTCTCAGAAAAAGCTCTATTGCATCATGCTCGCAATAGCTGACTATCTTGCCTCTTTTTTTTATCTCTTTGATCTCTTCTGTAATTTGCGCACACAATGAAATTGTTAGAATTCTTCAAAAGCTTTGAGCTTTCTGCTACGAAAATCTATGTGCGGGAGTATGAAGTGGGCAATTTTAAAACTCAACTTAGAAGTTCTATAACTCAAAACAACTTTAGTCTTCAGAAATTACAAGTAATTAGTCACTGTTATTAAATTTATTAATTTTTATAATAATAGCTTTCATATTTTGTAATTAAATGATCTCTATAATATCAGTTTTCCTGTTCCAAAACTAATTGTAAGGTTAACAACACTTCAACAATTTTATCTTATCTTTATTAAACTATTGGTCACGCTATTGATTTGAATTTATCAGGTGTGACACACCAGAATTGATAATACTAATAGCACATCAACATTTTATTTGTGAACTTGAAAACATGAAATTCGTTGCACAATTTAAAGGTCCTCAAACACACCACGATTCAATAGCCACGGCATGACGGTTTGTATATGCTTCCGATATCGAGGATTGGAGTAGACCTGCGTTTTGAAATCGTTGCCCTCAGCGGAATCGCTGATAAAGTTTTCAAAACTGGCAGATTCCGTGGGATCTACCAGAACAGCGCTCATGACGCCAGTTGCAGTAAGATAACCTGAGAACAATATAAAAGATAATCAAGTATAAACCATTATGCTTAAGAAATATGTAATTCTTACCCCAGAAACCATATTTAATGAGCAGTATATGAATCTCCCGCAGAGTTGGCAAAGCTTTCGTGTACTTCAGAAGTTTCAGATTTTCCACAAGATTATCATAATAGAACTTGATGTAATAATCAAACTTAGCCACTTTATCCTCTAATTTGGTGGATGAAAACAGGAAGTAGTACAAATCCTGGGCCACACTTCCGTACTTTGGAATTTGGAAATCGACCATATATATATCTTTTATGTTGCCAAATGAGTCGTGGGAAAACATCATGTTGTTACTCCAGAAGTCACCGTGATTCAGCACATTTAATCCGGAAGTATCTGATAAAGCCAATTTAAAGCACAGGTCAGTGATATTCGGCTCGACCGCTTTCTAATAACAGATAAAAAAGAGATAATCATTAAAGAGATATAACAGGATAAACGCGGCATTTACACTTACAACTTTCTCTATGTATTCCTCATTCCCCTCGAATTTTTCACAGCATTTTACGAAAGTCTGTTGTAAGCCCTCATTCATCTGTTTAACAATAGGACGGCTTTCTTCTGTGAAAAACCCAACAACATATTTTTCCGGGTAGGATCCTTTAGTGGCTACACGCACAACGGAGGCTGCATGCCATTGGGATAACTTTCGGAGGGCGGATTCAGTATGAACCTGATCCAATCCCTCTAACCGATTCATGTTCTTAAATCCCTGAGGAGCCAGATCCTCCAGTAAGACGTATTCCGACTTGGCATCCTTCAGTTTATATGATTTAGCACCAAATTTGACCTCAACGCCAACATCGCGGTACAGTTGCTCCATTTCGGGAACAATTGTATTATACATATCGCGCTCTATTTCGAAAATATTATTTCGTTTCAACATTTGTTGATACATTTCCGACTGGTGAGGAAGTTTTAACATAAAGGAAACTGTCTTCTCTTTTCCATCTAAAAAAGTACAATATGTTATTATAGCTTTTATTTAATGATCATAAACAATTACCTTCCAGTTCGACTTCAATATTTACTCGTAACATGATCGTTGCATAGTTTTCACCTGCTGCCGATCCGCTGTTGGCCTTGAAGCTCTTGATTTTGGAAAACCCTTTAACAGATTCTTTCAACACGTCAATAAAGATTTCAGCCTGAACCCAGTCGGGGACTTTGCTGTTTGATGCATCGGTCGCCATTATTTGTTAAATAATTCAAATAACTCTTACAGTTAACGAAGGTAGATGTTGTTCATGCAATTGTTAGCACGATTCTATTGTGTCGTGAGCTTTTTTAGCGGCTTTATTTATACCCAGTAGTAAGCCAACGCGATACGAAACTCTCTTTAAAAGTTCAAAAGGTTCTTTTAACATCTCTCTCAAAACGGTGAAAAAGTATATGTAAGCTCTATGGTATTCCCAGCGGGTTGCAACCATTCACAAAGTTCTCTCTCCGATCTCAGTTATAAAATGTAATTTGTTGATAATTATGATTGTACTTATATATGCCCACTTGTATCATGTTTTAATACTCTGCATAAATAACACGTATAAATGTCAACTTTTTTTGTAAAGTAAATTCCACACGAAAGAAGCTCATTTGACCTTAATTATAAATAAATTCTGGCTTAGGATCACGAAATTTTTGCTTTAACGATTAAGTACAGAGTATCTCCTAGTTGGTCAAAATGCTGCAATATGTTTTTAGCTTACACTATGAACAGTTATGCATGTTATTTACTTCCCTACCATATTTGGATGGCTTTTTGTTTTGATAAGCCAGTTCGAGCTTCGGGTTTCTCTTCTCTTTTTTTTTCAATAATAATAGGTCTAGTAAAGCTTTCTGTCATATGGTGGAAACTCCGTCAGAAGCTAGTTTTGCCAACAGTGCAGCTTTTTCTCTTTATCAAACATTTAGTGGCTCTCCCTTTATACCATATATGGTGTTTGATAGATTACTTTACGCGTCAAAACAATGCGTAACTTGCAGTTGTCTCTTTCTGAAAATACGTTTGTAGTTCCCCTTGTACCGCTTTCAAAATTTCAAACAAAAAACCCCAAACAAAATATTTAATGAATGAAAGGTAACACTGGTCATAACGAAAAACTTTTCAATCTTTTGTTAAATTAAGGGTGTTCTCATTTATCTCATTTATCTGGTAAAATCAATTTTGACAATTTTGGGATAAATTTGAATTTTGTCTAGAAAATATAAGAATCTTTGTTCTATGATCCATAAAAAATATTTGATATATGTTTCGTTAAAAATACCTGTTACGAATAAATTTTGGATGAATTTGGAATTTTTGGAAAATGTTTGAATCTTTGATCTGAGTTCCATTGAAAATAACTACCATTATCCTTGCTACACTTAGATCATCAAATTTATAAAATAAGTAATCAAATTATTCACCACCTCCCCACCTTATAATAAATAGTTTTAGAATGTCGAGTTTAATAAGAAGCTGTGGAAATATTACTCGTTCTTTATTTCATTTGTATATTACAAAATATGTAATCGGTGGTACAATTTAGTTGTTTTCAAACCCGCCACGATTTAAAAGCCAAGGCAAGACTAGTTGTATGTGTTTTCGGTATCGTGGATTGGAATAGAGCAACGTCTTGAACTCGTTGCCTTTATCCGAATCGCTTAAAAGATTGTCAAGACTAGCATTTTCCGTAGGATCTGCCAAAACGGAACTCATGACACCCGTTGCAGTAAAGTAGCCTGAGAACAAACAAAAAGATAATCAAGTATTCAAAAATAAAATCACAAAGATAAGAAGCTATTTTTTTCTTACCCCAGAAACCGTTTTTGATGAGTAGAGTATGAATTTCCCTAAGGGTTGGCAAGACTTTTGGATACTTTAGTAGTTTTAGATGTTCCACAAGATTGTCATAATAGAACTTAATATAATAATCAAATTTAGACAATTTGTCTTCTAACTTGGTTGATGATAACAGAAAATAATATAGATCCTGAGCCACACTTCCATACTTTGGAAGCTGGAAATCTACCATATATATTTCATTTATATTTCCAGATGAGTCGTGGGAAAACATCATGTTATTATTCCAGAAGTCACCATGGTTAAGCACATTCAAGTCTGAGGTATCTGGTAAGGACAATTTGAAACAATGATCTGTCACCTTGGTCCCAACTATTTTCTAAATTAAAGTTGCAAGGAAATAATTAAGAAGTCTGCTTTTGGATTTTCTTCTTCGATGTTTACACTTACCACTTGCTCTATGTACTCCTCATTATTCTCGAATTTTACACAACATTTGAGAAAACTCTGTTGCAAACCGTCATTTAACCCTGTTATCATCGGACGGTTTCTTTCCTTGAAAAACCCAACAGTAAACATATCTGAATAGGATCCTTTAGTGGCCACACGCACAACGGAGGCTGCATGCCATTGGGATAACTTTCGGAGTGCTGCTTCAGTATGAACCTGATCCAATCCTTCTATCCGATTCATGTTTTTAAATCCCTGTGGAGCCAGATCCTCCAGTAGGATATATTCCGTCTTGGCATTTTTCAGTTTATATGATTTTGCACCAAATTTTACCTCAATGCCGACCTCACGATACATTTCCTCCATCTCGGGAATAATCGCATTGTACACTGTTCGCTCTGTTTCAAAAATATTATTACACTCCAAAATTTGTCGATACATTTCCGACTGGTGAGGGAGTTTAAGCATATAGGAAACAGACTTGTCCTTGCCATCTAAAAGACAGTATATTATCTTATTACAGATAAATTTTAATGGCACAGAAGTCAATTACCCTTCAGCTCAACTTCAATTTTTACCCTCAGCATGATCGTGACATAGTTTTCTCCTGCTATTCCGGTATTGGCCTCGAAACTTTTGATTTTGGAGAATCCTTTAACAGATTCTTTTAAAACATCAACAAAGATTTCTGGCTGAATCCAATCGGGCACTTTGCTCTCCATTATTAATAACCAATCACAGAGTTTTAAAAACTTTCACAGGTAACGTTGATGTTACTTCCGCTATTGCCAAAGCAATTCTGATGGCTATTTCAGCAAACAATGTTCGAATATATAGTAAAATGCCCCAAAAGCTCTGTTTGCCTTTTTACAAACGATGAAATATTTAAGTTCAATGAACTTCCTATCTGATCCTAAGAATTATTTAACTGGTCTAAGTGTTCATGTAGCTATAAGATGTTAATAATTATGTAAGTATATGCGCACTTTTCTTTGTTTCTTACAGTTTGTAGTTGTACTGCAGTACTTTGAAGTGTAGCGGAGGTTATTGACCTCAATACCATTAAGTGAATTCAACCTTGGGTTTTCTCTCTCTAGTAAAGCTTTTGACAATGCAACTTTTTCTAAACATTCGTGGGTTTCCCATCCTCTCCCTTTATACCAAATATGGAACTTGACTCAATATTTGAATAGCCAAAACAAACCGTCATTTGCAGTTCTCTCTTTCTAATAAATAATAATAAACTTTTGCAGCTCTCTTTGTGCCTCTCTTGTGTCTCTGAAAGCTTTAAGGGTTCTCTTTACGAAGCACAAGACCAAAACAAAACATGAAATCTTAACCTTACAGATACTATAATTCATAATGATCAATTTATGAGGAATTTATGTCTCATCTTACTTAAGTGTGCACGAAATGTATATCTGTATTTATAATTATTTTATTATTTGTGTTGTTTAAACATTAAAACATTTTACAAAAAATTGTACTTTGATTTGTGACACTTGATCAGTTTATGTAGCCTCTTTCAATGAGCCAGGGTAATATTAGTTTAATTTGTTTAACATAACTGGGATTTAAAAGAATGTTTCGCTTAAATTCCATTGCCTTATCCGAATCTCCCATGAAGTTCTCTATATTGGAATCCGCACTGACGGGGTAAAGTGACACGGGTAGCATTCGCTGAGCGCATACAAATGCTATAATTGTCGGAATAAAATGATGGAATCATTAAATTTTATAATATACAAAAATATAAGTGTAGATATATAGAGACTTACCCCAGAGACCATGTTTATGAAGATTCGTATGCAATTCTGACAGTGTTGGAATTTTGCGCTCATATTTGAGTAGTTTGAGATGATACACAAGTTGTTCATGATAATACTCAATGAATTGATCGAAATTCTCCAATTTAATATGAATATTTGGCGTTGTCATTAACAAACAGAATAAATCATGAGCTGGAGTGCCATATTTCGGTAGTTGATAGTCCACAAAACAGACGTCTTCAATTTCCCCCTCGTTCAATTTGAAAAGAAAATTGTTACACCAAAAATCTCCATGATTTAATACTGAAAAGTCAGTTTTATCGATCCGTCCAAAGTCCATATACAACTCCGTCATCCTAGATGTGTAATTGGTCTAAAAGTATATTAAATAATATTATATTACTTATCTTAATTTTTCTAAATACTCTTACTATCAATTGCTGCTGTCCCGGATCAAGATCGTAATGTTGCATACACTCCATGAAGGGCACATTGAATGTAAGATTCGATTGCTCTATCCACTTGTAGTGCTCGGGGCAAATATAACTCTTCTGATAGTGCTCCTCATATTCTCCCAAATCGGCAACTCTTAAAGCGGAGGCAGCATGCCATTGAGCCAATTTTTTAAGTACTGCATTCATTTCTGTTTGTCCCAGTCCAAAGATACGCTCCAGATTCCTGTACCCCTTTGAGCGTAGATCCTCCATCAAAATGTAATCGCACTTGGGTGGAGATTCTATAAACTTTAGGTGCAATGGCTTAAATCTCACCGAGATCGATGCACGTTTCTCGTACAGCTCTTCCAGTTCGGGAACCAGTCGATCGTACATATCAGCTTCCGTGACAAACAAGTCATGAAAATCATGCTCATCCCCACAATCGTTCACCAACGGAATTTTCAATATGTAACTTATCTCTTTGTTGCTCTCATCTGTTGATCAAAAAACCCAAATTACGTCTCTTTTTCTCCATAAATACAAACATATTTATCGCAGACAAACCCACCTTTCATTTGCATTCCAATTTCAATACGCAGTACAATTGTCAGATAGTTTTCCCCTCCACTGATCGCCGCAGTACAGACAAACTTTTGGATTGTTTCAAAATCATTATAATTGTGTTTAAGTAATCCAGTAAATAGTTGTTTATTAACCCATTCCGGTGCATTTACAGTCGTCATTATACGATCTACAATGCGTTGTCCAATGATCGCGTGTGGTGTCTCCAAAGTTATAAATGCAACTGAGCGAAAGCTCGACCTCGATTTAGTAAAAGCTTAAGCAGCGTGAGAGATTCATATTACACTCGTACTCATACTTGTACACTGTTGAAGTACATTTGAATTTAAAGGTATCTCTTAACTACTTATGTGTATTGCCAATCATACCATTAAAGCCAGAAACATTTAAGGTTAATTACTTCCAATCCGAATTGTGAGCTGAGCTAATGAATTGTTAAACTAATTTCAAATGTTTAATGATAAGCTAATTGTAATGTCTTAGAAGATCTTTAGACTATCTTGCAACGAAGCCAACTCTAACCTTGAAAGCAGTAGAATCACTTGGTAAGTAATTGACTCAAGTTAGCATTACTTTGCACACAATGTTTTTATTAGATAAATTGTTCTAAATGTTTTTTTTTTTCAGAATCTTAACGCTTAACACTGTGCATGTAAACATGTCGTCTTAGCTTATCCGGACGAGCAAAGTCCTTGGCACAGAAAGTGCATTGATAGGGTCGTTCACCCGTATGTTTTCGGCGATGAACCTTTAACTCGTAGTAGACTGTAAAGGACATGTCGCAGAGATCGCATTTGTGTGGTTTCTCGCCATTGTGGCGACGCATGTGGATGCTGAGCTTGTTAGGGGTGAGCGATTCTAGACCGCATAAGGAACAGAGATACTTTTTGCCCGGATTCTTTTTGGCCACATGCATGTCCCGTATGTGCTTGTCCAGACTGGGTTGGACAACAAAAGATCGCCAGCAATGCGGACACTGGTATCTAAAGCGTCGACTTCGCTTGGTCGTAACGGCCGTCTGATTGGACGATTTGGAATGTTGACTGACCATATGTTGCTCTAGATTTTCACTCCACATGAATTTGTAGCCACAACGCGTACACTTGAATTTCTTCTCCTGGTTCAGACACTGTGTACGCAAGTGGTGGTCCAGCATGTTCTAGAATAATCGAGATCACATGAAGAACTACAATTGTTACCAATAATGGTTTCTACTCACCTTATCGACTGTCTTGTAAATGCAATGCTCACAGGAATATGGTAATTTATCAAAGGTGTGCAAGGAATACTGGTGTTCGCTCATTTCCCTACGACGCTGGAAGGTCATATCGCAGAGATTACACCTGTAGGATCTGCCAGCAGAACCAGTGGTCTCATCATCGCTATCGTCCGTCTCATCCAGCTGCAACTCGAATCCATCCTCTGTGCTTATCATGTAATTACAAACCTCCTCGCTGTGAGCCTGGATTGAAATGTGTCTTCGCAAATCGGCTATGCTAACAAACTGCATATCGCATAGCTTGCATATGATTGTCTTTGGTCCAGATGGCTTGGCGGCATCAGCCAGCAATGTCTCTGCCAGGGGCAAATCCTCTCCACTGAAGCCATGACGCTTTACATGCTTATGCAGCAAAGCAGGGCGATAGAATGTCCTTGTACACCAACGGCAAGGTATCAACTCATTGCTGGTATCGTGAAGCATAAGTTTATGTTTCGTCACGGCACTTTTATCCTGAAAACTCCGTGAGCACTGATCACATGGGTAATTCTCTTGCTGAAACAATAACAGCAATATACTGATTAGTCTCAATATTTATATAAGTACAATAAAATAAATGATCACCTTGTTTTTATGCTCAACGAGATGTGCACGCAGATTCCGCCGCCAGAAGAATCGCTGCGGACACTTGTCGCACATGAAACGCTTAAGGGTGTTCTGGCAAAGTTTCTCCGTATGATGGTCGAGTAGTTGCGCGCTTAGGAATCGGGAATCACAGCGCTGACAGACGTAAGGTGCCTCCAGCCAAGTGTGTTGCTGACGATGATGCTCATGCAGTTGGAATTTACGTGGCCAAACGGCAGTTGGCGAATCACACAGCTCACAGGCGTAACTACGTCGTTGAACAACTCCCGCCTCGCCATCACTGTCCGTATCCGAGCTGTCCAGATTCATCTCGTAACGTGCCTCATTGGTTATGGAATAATATCGGCCAAACATGCCAACTTTGAGATCATTTAAAATACGCATTTTCAAGCCGGCAGCCGTTGATTCCACGGCTGTCCTGTAAAAGCCTTCAGCAATACGTTCAATGGGTTCGCCGTGAGCGTCAAAATTAAAATCCCTGGGATGTGCTCTGAGATGATCGCGTAGCTCTCTTAGCTTAACAAATCTTCGCAGGCAGATCATGCATTGAATCTCCTTGGAACCATTCGGTTTGCAGCGATGCAAATCGAAGCTTTTGACCCTTCGATCGATGCGTGAAGGCTTTGACATTGAAGGTGTTCCTGTTGCATATGTTGATGAAGATGCTTCATCCTCATCCTCATCGGTATCTTTGTACGCATTGTGTTCCTTGTGTTTGTGTTTGATGAGACTCACAATATATTTGTAGGACTTGTCACATTGATCGCATTTGTAGTAATTGTCGACACCTGTGTTATCTTGATCATCCTCCTCAGGTGTTCTATGCAAAACCAAAAGTAAAGTAAACAGTCGATATAGCATTTCTATTAACTTACTTGACCTCTTTGATGAGACTGTGCACCAGGGAGTCAGTGCTGGGGGGCTTTGAGCGTTGACGCTGAGTTGTTTTAACTGTAGATGTTTGTTCTAAACTCGATTCACTTCTTCGAATTGGCCTTGGCTCTGCTGGCAACTGGTTGGCGCCGTGGGCCGTGTGCTTATGCTTGATCAGGACCATTATGTACTTGTAGGATTTGTCGCATTGATCACATTTGTAGTAGTTATCAGCTTCACTGTCCACGCTGAAATTAGTTCAGAGCTGTAGTTTATGAATTATTCAAGCGCAATTTACACTTACTCGGAATTAGCGCTGCTTTGGGCTACCAAAGAGCTCTTTATGAGGTTTTTTAGGAATGGCTCTGTGGAGTCAGCACTTTCTCTTTCCCCTTTTGATGTGATCTTACGAACAGGACTGTGATCCCGCTGCTTGTGCCTGAAGAGATTTGTTACATATCTAAAGGTTTTGTCGCACCTATTGCACTTGTGTAGCATTGGTAATTTAGCGTAATTAGCTTTGCGTTGCTTCAGCGGCACATCGTCATCATCATCATCGCTACCATCATCCAGTATTTTCTTAATAAGGGGATCCACCGATATCGTTGGATCAGCTTGGAGCATGGCAGGTTCAGATGGCTCTTCCATTTTAATTGTAATTCCCTCAATCTCCAGCAATTGTATTGGAGTCTCTCGCAGACATTCTAAAGTCGCTTTTTCAGCGTCATCCAGAGCGGATTCTGTTGAAAGTTTCTGGATCCAAAGCTTGTGACTTTCACGCGCTTGCAGGACAAAGTCATATGCATTTTCCAATCTTTGTGCACAGCTTCGGCAAAGCCAGGGCGGGAGCTTGTCAGCTTGATCCAAAGCGACCTGAAAGCAATTAATTGTCTCTTATCATTTTCTGTTCTTAGGAGACTGCCTTTAAGGGTGGGGGTGGTTGTACAAACCTCAAGTCTGGTTAGCTCTGACAGTAGTTGATTGAACGTTTTCTCTGCATATTTATCGACTGGCGTCTCAATCCAAAAGCGTCCATCTGCCCCACCGCAGATTCTACATGTCCTCGTCATTGTTTAATTAGATTTTAAATAAAAACCTAGTTTCTAATCAGCTACCCAGACGACGATAGACAACAACACAATGCTTTTATCGATAGCGATTTCATATAAAATTTTTAGGACAATCTCATAGGACATTTATGGCAAAAATATCCTAAGTCTAAATCCCTTGGGACATTTATAGCATAAAATATCCCAAATCCAGGACATTTATAGCACGACCAATCAACCTATCAAAGTGTATTGATAAGCGTACTTGTAAACAGCTGTACGACAAACAGCTGTTTTTAAGTCTATCGACCAATTACCTATCGATAATTGTGTATTTCTTATTGCTTCGCGTTATCATTGTGCAGATTTTGCATATAAACTAAACGTTAAAAATCGTTTAACAACATAATTTCAATAATTCATTTAACTTTGGTTTCGTTCTTTCAATTTACATTGTTTATAAATTTAAATTTAAATCTGCGCTCTGTTGACGATTTACTCGATAATATATATGCCTGTGCGATTACAAATCGAAGAGCAACGTTAAAACGATAACTTTTACTATTGGTATTGCATCCACGTCTCTCAAGCTGGTCAAGCCGTTGTTTTCTCGCCATGTAGCAAGCAATAAGAAGCCAAGGAAATCCGATTAAACAAAGCAATGTGCAGCGTGCTCTCAGGATATGGAAGGCCGGGAGTTGTGCCTGATATTTGCCGCACGTGTGCGCTACATGATGTAAATATGTTGGCGCTCTCGACGCGCAACGAGAAACACTCGAACAAAAGTTTATGTGACATGTTGCATGAATTAACACAAAGCGATGTGGGTTGAAATCATAAATAAGATATGTGTTATTGTTAAGAATGTATTTTTTAGCCTTTAATGGAACATTGCGATGATAATCTGCCGCAGTATTTGTGTGGCGACTGTTTGCCTAAGCTGGAAGATGCCTATGCATTTGTGTTGCAAGCCCGGAAGGTGCAAGAGCAACTGTTGCACAAAATACGTAAGGGGCTGCAGTGTCTGGATGAAACACCTATAGACATAGCCACGCAGCAAATAAAGACAGAGGAAGACATTGCCTTGGAGTCCACCCAAGACCTCGATGATGATGATGTTCCAACTGTGTCTGTGGCAGCCTTAAAGATGCAACCGGAGAGTGAGACAGATAGTAGCCAAGCCACCGTGGCTAAGTGAGTAACTAAAACATTATTTAAGCCTCAATTTCCATTCCTAAACTTAATACATTTCCAGCGAAGATGCAATAGACATAGAACCCAAACAGATGAGACGCAGCCATCGCAAGGCAAAACTTGCCACAGACAGCGAAAATGAAGCGAGGTGAGTAACAAACTGCAATTTCGAAAATTAAATAATAATAGCATCTTTTGTAGCTCTGAAATCTCAAATCCAGTGCCGCTCAAGCGTCGTCGCGGTCGTCCTGCGCGTATTCCCAAAAAGGAAACTATCAACAAGGATGGACGCCATGCCTGTGAGGTGTGTGGCAAGACGTTTTCGTGGCATCGCGACATGCAACGCCACGCTCGCGTACACTTTGAGCAGGCTGGCTTCGTGTGTGACAGCTGTGGCAAGAGATTCCTTCGCAAGGACAAGTACATGTTCCATTTGCGATCACACGAGAAGCGTCAAGCCAAACAAGAGGCCCTCCAGCTGGGTAAAGAGTGGCGCTTTGCGGAACGTCTCTACAGTTCAGGCCGCCTCAAGCGTGTCGAGTGTAAATTGTGTGGATTAAAGTGCCAGCGGATTCAGGAACTTCGTGAACATCTGGCTACTCATGTCAGTATTGAATCATTGTCGAATCTTAGAGCCAATAGCGATGTTATCCTGGAACAGTTTTCCAGCCAAAAGCTAGACTTGATGCAGATTAAGCAACAGGTGTGTGCGGATATAGCTAAGGGCAGTGAACATCTGGACAAATACTGTACTGTGGTCAATGCCCATGGCTATGAGCTCTGCCTGAGCGACTCTGATGAAGAGCTAGCTGGAAAGCCTCCTCAATATCAATGCTTGCCTTGCAACACTTCCTTCTCACGCAAATATCGCCTAATGCGACATACGCTAGAGGAGCACGCTCAACCGACAACTGAGAAAACTTCTTGGCACCGTTGCAACCATTGCCAAATTGGATTTGTGTGCTTGAAACTGTTGGAGCAACATCAACGCACACAGTGTCATAATCAGTTGAAACGTTATAGTTGCCCCAATTGTCCAGGCAAATTTATCTGGATTCAGAATCTAAAGCGTCATGCGTGCTCCCAGCGATCTTCAGCGGCTCATGATCAGGAGAGAATTCAAAGTCGCCAAATACAGTGCTGTCTTTGCGATGAGCAACTGCCAACTATGTCAGCATTACGTGCTCATTTAGTAAAACATTGCGATGGACAAAGCGGCATTGATCCGGATAGAAGTGCTACCTTCTTTCGCTGTAATTATCCTGACGGCTTTACCTGCAACTCGTTGGAGCTGAGCACACGTATTGCGAGTGACTTTGCCGCACAGGATTATGGAAGGTATTTCAATGCCTGCACAGACAGCGGACAGGAGTTGGATTACTTTGACTCTGATACGGATTTAAGTGATTCTTCAGCCTCAACAGTGCATTCGTGTGCTCTGTGTGGCATGAGCACAAAACGCCTTGCCCAACTCCTGTGGCATCAACAAAATCATCATAGTGAGGTGAAGGACACATTGTCTCATGTGTGTGATAAGTGTGGAGTGGGATATGTGGCAGATTCGTTGCTTCAACAGCATCGCCGGCGGATCTGTAACAAGCGACATGCTAAATATCACTGTAAGCATTGCAATCTTCACTTTATCTGGCAGTCTAACTACGAGCGACACATGGAACTCCAGCATGAGACGGAGACAGAAGATGTCACTGAGCATATGCCCAATACCAGGCTAAGAAGCAAACGTCATGAAGCTGCCAAACTACAGTGCAATGAATGTGACAAGGTGCCTTTAGACATTGTGCATTAGTTGTACATTTAATAATATTTTTGTAATTTAAGGTATTCATCTGGCCAAAGGATCTGACGCGTCACAAGCGCATTCATCAGCCGCAGGCATCGGCACAATTTGAATGCAGCTACTGCGATCGTAAGTTCCATCGCAAGGATGGCCTCAAGTCCCATATGCGTGTGCATGGCGAGCAGCATTTGGACTTGACAATTTTGTCTAACAACGATGTGCCGGATTCGTCAATGTTACAGCGGATGCCAATGGTGTTGACGCAATTGTGTCAACCGAATGGATGCAAGCAGATTCAATGCATGATCTGTCTCTCTCAGCACTCGAAGATCTCTGATCTGCGAACGCATTTGATGAAGCACCAGTTTGTTGTGGAGTTTGCAGAGGAACGTGCCAAGCCGGAGAGCATTGCGACTATTTGCCGAGTCCTATATCCGGAGCAGGTGACTCCGCTGGATAAGCAACAATTGATTGAGCGCATCCAGAGAGATGTGGCCAACGGAATTGAGTTGGAAAGATTCATATCGATAACCAACGAGGCGGGAATTGAGCTTAGTCTGGACAGCAGCGAAACTGACACGGATTCGGACTCAGCCGAAGTGGAAGGAAGCAGCAACGGGCGCCAATACAATTGCGATCTTTGCCAGTTGAAGCTGTCGCGTAAATATCAACTCTATGCACATCAGCTGGAGCAGCATACATGGCAGCAGGCAACCTTCATTTGCAGCCACTGTCAGGCCAGATTCATCAATGATCAATTGCTGGAGCATCACTATCGTTCGCTCTGCCGCAATGCCCACAAGCGTTTCCTCTGTCGGAAGTGTCCATTACGCTTCCGCTGGCGCGAGAACCTCAAGTTGCACACGGGTGTGGCGCATCAAGATGAAACTGGAGAACAGACAAGCTTGGGCATCCAATTGAATGGGGCAAGTATCCTTCCTGTTAGCAGTTATAATTGTACGGAGTGTAATCGCAGCTTTAAGATGCAAAAGGATCTCACACGACACACACTGATGCATGCCCAGGAGTCGAGCATTTATAGGTGTCGTTGGTGTGCTCGTCGCTTCTATCGCCAGGCTAATCTCCTGCAGCACATTGAGCGTCATGGCATCAATGCCTCACAGCTGCCTTATGCCGAGTCCCTGCTCAATGCCAGTCGTCATCCTCATGGGCAGAAGACCATTCAATGCAAGGTGTGCAATATAAGTTTTCCCACAATCGCCACACTACGTTCCCATTTGACGTCCACGGCGAGAGGGACACATCATGATATTGGATCGATGCTCAACTATTCTATTACCAATCAATTGGGCTATGAGTTGCACTTGGATGACTCGGAAACGGATGAGGAGGTCAAGCCACCGGGGATTCCCACACACTACACCTGCGGCATGTGTCAACTGCGCTGTGTGCGTAAATATGAGCTACATCAGCATCAGCAGGCCATGCATCGATTAGAACGGATTACAGATCAGTGTGATCAGTGCATCTATAAGAGCGTTTCTCCTGATCTTATCGCCTATCATCAGCGTGTGCAATGTTGCAATACGGAAAAACAATTCAAATGCGTTAATTGTGGCTTCAAGTTCATGTGGGAGTCGAATCTGTTGCTGCACATTCAGTTGCAGCATCCTAGAAATACTAATCAGGAGGAGGCATCATCGGTGCCATCAACCGAGCCATCTACAACAGAGTGCCAGATCTTTCAGTGCGGTCAGTGTCCTCGGAAATACAATCGAAAGGATCGACTGACAGCCCATGTAAAGAAGTGTCATGCACCAGGTGCAGTTGGTCCAACTGCGAGTCCAAAAACAACGACACCTTCAACTGTTGCCAAACAACAAAAGAGTTTCCTCTGCGCCTTCTGCGGCAAGGCAGTGAGCTCCTCCTCCAATCTCATTATACACATACGTCGTCATACGGGCGAGAAGCCTTTCAAGTGTGATTATTGTGACATGGCTTTTCCCAGGTCCTCCGATCTGCAGTGTCATCGACGCACACACACTGGCGAACGACCGCATGTCTGCACCGTGTGCCAAAAGGGATTTGCCCGCTCCTATAAGCTGCAGCAACACATGCGCATTCATAATGGCGAACGTCCCTACAAGTGTACCTATTGTGACAAAAGCTTCACCCAGTCAAATGATCTGACGCTCCACATTCGTCGTCACACTGGCGAGCGACCTTATCAGTGTGACACTTGCGGGGAACGCTTCATTCAGGGCACGGCACTAAAGAATCATAGACTACAGAATGGACATTTCGAGGCTGGAGATGGCCTGGCTAAAGATAACTAACTAAGATTACAATTAATATAAAAATAAAAAAATCGATATATATATGTATATAACACTTTGTCTTTACTTACTAAATCACTAAGCATTGCACAGTCAAAGTGGTAAGACCTTTTGCACGAATTTTAGCTTAATTTAAAAACGCGCTTTTTTGTTAGCGCCGTCACTGGTCACATTGGGAACTACAAAGCGCCGCCACTGGTCACGTTTGGAACTACTGAGTTCGACTGTTATATTTTGTTTTGTAAAAACGCGGAAAAATAAACAAATATTTAAAAAAAAAAGCCAGAATTCCCGCTGCCCCCTGTTTTCATAACTTTCCCGCAATTGAACTTTAACAAATGCCCGATTTAACAGGAAAAATGCTGAATTGGCAACACTGGTTGCCATAGTAATACTTTGTGAAGTAAACAAAGTAAGCCGGGTGTTGTTAGTGTTTGGCTGAGAATATATGAGAAGCGACGCAAGAAAATACAATATCAGCAGTCTTTATAAAGTCATTATATTATAAATTATAGATCAGCAGCAAACACACAAATATAAGTTAAATTCTAATCAAGTTGAGTGCATTGTTTAAAGTTTTGTTTTTTAGTTGTAAATTACTTAGTTATATATACTGTACAGTGAAAAGCGAATCGTTCTATCATGGTCAAAACCAATAAGCTGCAACAACAGCGGTCATTAGCTACCACAGACCGGAGCAGTATAAATGCCAGTGCGAGCTATGCGGATAATACCTTTTGTGTAGTCCTGCACGTAGTCGAAGGTAAGTCCTTAACTCACAATTGATCTATACAAATAATTAGCTAATACTTGAAACATCAGCAATTAATTTCTATGGTCGTGAGATGAGAGAAGGGGAACGGGATCAGATTGTAATGAATGCTGCACTCAACACGGTGGATTTTGAGGTGGAAGGCACACCTTCAGTTACAACTGAAACAATAATATTCAATAGCAACTGCATTTGGGAGTGCGATATGGCCGGCATCAAGAGGATTAAGACTGATCATCGACCTGTCAAAGTGACCTTCTTTGCCTGTAACGGTTCACAGAGAAAGACAATTGGCTCGTTGCTGTTGCCGGTTCGGGGAATTCCCGTGCTGGGTTTGGGCGGCAACAACAGCGCATTGCAATTGAAAATGTTCTGGCACAAATTGATCTGCATTAGCAATGAGTTTCGATCCCACAAACCGGAAGTATTGCTGATGCTGACCATAATCAAAAAGTCTCTGTTACATACCAAAGAATTCAAGCATTTAATGGTCTTCAACAGTGCAGTGAGTAATTGTCTTTATCCTCATTTGTTAATAATTAATTCTATTAATAATGCCCAGCAGGAGAAGCAACCGCGTGTGCCGCCCCTGCAATCTCCTGGCCATTCAATCACTGCCAATATGTTGCAGTCGCAGGTAAATAACAGAATTCTTCGAAAATTAATTAAGCTTATATTTGTTGTCTTTAGGCCAATGTCTATGTGCAATCCTTGGTGCAGCTGGGTTTGCTGCAGGTGGGCAACAATCCTCTGGTCGATTGTGACATCATTGAGGTGGTGCTGCAGTTCAAGCAACTTAAGAATGTCAACAAATTTGTGAAATCAGTCTGTCACGGCAAGGACGTAAATAGTGTTCTTCTCATGTTCGACTTTGTCGGCAATGTAACGAATATTGAATTGAAACTAGATGAATCGGATTGTTATACGCTCGATGATGTTCTCGGTTTGCGTTTCAAGTCATCCCTACAAAGTGTTCGTCTTTATTTCCAGCGAATATTCTATTTGCCCATCAACATGTACATAAATGGCACTTCAATCGGTAAGCATCGAGTTCTGTATTACATCGTTCCATATCTATATTATATCTTTCATTAGCCAACTATCGCATGGACTTTGGTAAACTGCTGCCCTCGGATAAATTCTTTGCCGATAAACGCAAATTTACACAAAGCGGATCTTTTGCCTTTGAACGCTTCGGTCGAATGGGAAGTGCTAGGGAACTCAAGCCAATAATGGAATATACTTTCACAGTGGACATCCAGGAAGTCTGTTGTGGCCAGCAGGAGAAGTCACCCAATCTACAGCTGTCGCAGCAACCTCAGGAACAGCAACTGGAGATGCAGGATCAGCTAAGCCTGCATTGCGTTGGCAGCAAAGCCGTCATACATGAAGTGCCAAAAGATCGGATTAACGAGAGTGTCGACGATTGGCAAAATCTCATGCCTGATGACCATAGCAAGCCCGAAAATGTCTCCGTTAATAGTTTGAATGTTGGTGCCGAGCTGTCGGACTCGGATGAACGGGAGAGCATCCTAGAAACGCCTTTAAACGATGGCCCTGACTCGGATGCCGCCAAAGATGATCAAAAATTCCATCAACGACGCAAGAAGTTCACCAGGCTCTTGGAAATGGAACAGGCGGAGGCTGGTATACTTAATTTACCTGAGGACGTGGCATCCGAAACTGAGGTGTTAAATATCTATAACAATAGCCAGTTTTGTCGAGAAAATACAAATGCTGATGATGAGAACGTATCTCAAAGAGCTAAGCAATATTCCCGAAGAAGTGTGGAGGAGGCAATAGAAGTCATTCAAGTAAAACGTAAGCAGGGCTCTGCTAGAGCCAACAATTCAAATGATCCTTTCGTGGAAAAGCAATCTCTCAAATTGGGTAAAAATCATAATAGGAAAAGTCCAGAGACCCCTGTCGAGGATGACCAAAAGAACCAAGTGCCGACTAAAAAAAGCGGTAGAAAGTCCACAGCCGATGAGGATGATAAATTTCAAGGAAATATTGATGATTCGTGGTCTCAACTAGAGCATGAAAATGAACATATACCTCACATACCCAAGAATTGTCGAACTAAACGTACAGTTAAAGAGACAATACCGCAAGAGGAACCTAAAACTATATCTAAAGTAGTACAGATAAAGAATTCATTAGTTGCTGAACCCAAAATTATTCACAAGAAGAAAAATGTATCGAAAAATGAAGAATTTAAGCTATTAGAAGCTGCAGAGATGGCAAAGATTGTAAGCAAATCTGAAATAGTTTCCAATGATATATCTCAAAACAGATATCTGATGTCAGACGATAGCTTTGTTGAAGTTGAGAAGGGTATTGAATTTGCTTTTCAGCTACAGAAAGCAGTCAAAAAAACAAAGAACAGAATTGTTGAAGAACCCGTAAAAGATATAGACACCACAACGGATACGGAACAGGAAATATCTATCGCTCGAAAAAGTAAATCAAATCTACTTCTCCAAGTAGAATCTGAAGTTTGTGAAACAGTCGTAGTTAAAAAACCGAAAAAAACGAGGAAAGTTTCGATGTCAAAAACAGATCTCTCTTTAAGTGCTCGCTGGGTTGAGGTAAACAAGAGTCAAGTCAATGCTTTGGAGGAAACTGAACGTTATATTAACGAAATATGTAGGGGCCAGAATATGAATGAAACTTCACACGGAAATCAGTTTTCAGCCAGAAAATCTTCGAGGAAAAAACAGGAGCGTTTAAATGCGTATCCTAGCTCGGAAATGGATAATGATAATTCGTTAATAGAAGAGCATTTAAGTGAGACAAAAGTGGAACGAAAGGTCCTTAAGAAGAAGTCAAGTGAAATGGATCCTCAATCAAGGGTTCAGTTAAGATCAAAGACAAAATTAGTAAAGAGAGTTGAAAGTTTAGAAAGTGTCCCTTATGCAGAGAGCGAGCTTACAGAGCAAGAAGAATCCGGTTTAATTCAAAGTACTGCAGCAAAATCAAAAAAACCCTCTACACAGGAAGCACTAGAATTGATACACACATATGATGCAACGGCCTGGGAAAAGCCTGGAAAAAGGAGAACAGTCAAGACAGCAGCTCAACCCGAGCTGACAGAAACAGACTCCAGTGAAATGGAAGCTCGAAAGAACCGACTCAAAAAGAAATTAACTAGAGTAGTACCAAAGACAGAGAATGAATGCTGTAATCCCATAAAGGGTCCAAAGAATCCCAATAGTAAATCGCAGTTGGATATGGATGCACAAGTCTCCCGCTTGGAGGTCACTGTCCATATGTACGATCAATCGAAGGGAACTGAAAATGTATCAACGACTAAATGTACAAATCAAGATACGGGCAATATGGATGAGAGTATTAAACAGATAGTGGCAGCCAGTATGGAGCTTAACGATGATATGCAGCTGAAGGCTTTGGAATACCTGCGTAATCTTAGAAAGCAAACAGTACAGATTTCATTGGACAAACATTCTCAGACTCCAACCAAGGGATCGGTACCCATAGATGCCAATTATGCATATAGATTTAATGAGCTGGAGCAGCACACAGTCGTGCTGGAGGATCATTTGCGTCACTTCGAAAGCCGCACTCTGGAAATGCAGAAGGAGAACTCAAAACTAGTGCAAGAGAAAATGCAGCTGAAGCAACGCATCAGTCAAATGGAACAGCAAGTTCTAGAGCTCCGTCAACACACAACCAATGGTAGTGAATTTAAGCAGGTCCTCAACGAGATGCGACATCAGAATGTGCGTTATCAGGACGTGTCCAACGCCAGGGATCGTTACAAAAAGCAATGGAGACGAGCTGCCAAACGGATCCACGATTTAAAAATAGCCATGTATGAGAAGAAAGTGCAGCTTGAATATCAGAGCGTGGAGCCCAAGTGAGTCTACATTCCACTTCAATCCAACGCAATTGAAATTTCAAATTCATTAATTTCAGCGTTCTTAATCTTAAAAGTATTCTGACCCAAGATGCCGTTGAATTTGAGCGTGAATATGGACGTTTCCGTAAGCCTAACTCTGCGATTAGCTTTTCCGCATCAGGAGATTCTTCGGAGCCCTTGCTTAAGGACTATCTGAGCGTATTGTCCCACCAAACACTGGATAAACACAAGCCCACAAAGCCCGTTGACAGCTCTCGAATGCATTAGTTTGTTTTTTTATTTAACGAAATTAGCTGTGATATTTACTTAAACTTTTTTGTCTTACTTAATTATTTTAAACAGCCTTTTTGTTTTATTTTGTTTCTGTGGACTTGCGATTAAAATTTCTGTTATATCTAATGTCTTGTTAAGACTTATTCTTCAACGATATTATTATTATATACTCGATCCTATTGATGATCTAAATTGATTACAGATAATTATCCGTTGTTTGGTTTTAACGTACTTTAAATTATCTGATAATTCGAAGTGATTGTTTAAAGTTATCGTTACCTCGCTAAAAGCTACTTTTGTTTGGTTTAAGATACATGACAAGACACGTTCTTTTTAGTAATATATTTATTGGAATATCAATCTATTCTTTAAAAATTAATGTTGATTATACATATATCGCTCATTTACTAGAAGAGTGACATATCTCCTTTGTAAATCATATGGGATATGTTATTTTAAGTATTTGCCAGTTAATTCTAAGAATAAAAACTAGTTCATTTGGAAGCCAACACGTACAAAGTAAGGTAAGGTGTTCAGCGGTGCAGGGTATTCCATAAGCCATACAGGGCCTGTATGGACGTCATTGGTATTTCCATCTGTCCACTGACCCTCGGGCAGATAAATGTCACGCTTGGTGGCACCTTCCATAACAATAGGCGCCGCAATGATGTCGTCACCCAGTAAAAACTCTGCAAAAAGAAGATCAGTTAAAGAATGCAATTGAGATTGTAGAGGTAAGCTTACCATCGTAGATGCTCTGAGCAACTGCATCATCGGGGGCAATCCACCAGAGTGGCGGATTGACGGGTTCGCCGGTTGTGGTAGCCCGTTTAAAGAGCTTCATGATGTAAGGCGTGTAATCGGAATGCAACTTGGTGAAGGTCTTGCTGATCTCGATAGTTTCGGCATCAAAGTTCCAGGGTACAAAGGAGAACTGCAGGCTGGGCATGAAAACGTTGGCCTGCAGCCAGCGGAGGAAGAGTTCTTTATTTGGCGGCTTCTCGTTGTAACCATTGCCTCCGATCATGTCTGGCAACACAAATGAATAACCATTCATATTCATTTGCAGCATGGATGTGATCAACGTGACAAGACCATTGTTCCAGCCCCACTCGGAATCCTTGTCCACAATGCGCACAAAAATAGGCAAGTCCTGTGTATTGTGGGCAGATCGGACCTCAACAACATCTCCAAATGCAGCCACTGTGCGCACATAGTCACTAGTGATCTGGAGAGGCGTCTGATGGGCATCACCTTGGAGCACGGGATCGGTAGGAATCCAACTGGTTTCACCCGCATCAAACTTGAAGCTATCAATGCCATCTTCCGTCTGAAGACGCTTCAATCGTGTGGTGAACCAATCCTGCACCGCCGTCTTTGTAAAGTCCAGATAAGCGGCATCCTTTGGCTTACTATTCCACCATTGAGTGTCAGCACTGCCTTCCTGATCCAGCACAAGGTAGCCCAATTGCTTGGCTGTCTCGTAGATGGCCGTGCAGTTGTTGTTGATGAACGGATGAATCCATAGAGTTACTCGGAAGCCTTGCGCCTTGAGGTCATCAGTTAGCTTTTTGGCATCCGGAAACTTGTTCTTGCGGAATGTGAGTGCACCATAACAATCCTCCCAGTCATCATCAATCTCCAGCTGACTGTTCTCGAAGCCATTGTCGGTGATTTGTTTTGCAAAATCGCGAACAACCTCGTCGGTAACTTCCGCCTTGTACAAAGCCCATGTCGACCAGACTGGATGTTGAACCATTCTTTCATCTGGATAACCAGTTGGCTTTCCCAGCAGTGTCTCTACAGCATACATATGTGCTACCTTTGCATCCTTGGCAAACGCCAGGTGATAGCTAAACTTCGCAGAGGTCAGTCGTGGGTCATAGGGCAGTACACTGAGTGCACTGATGCATAACTGATCCTCATGTCCAACTGCATTCTGATCAATAAACAGCGGCGTGGTGTTATCCACGTACAGGAAGAACCCATCACTGTTCACCCAGTAGCGCTCAGCCACGCCCATGTTGCCCAGTTCCTTTGGAACATATGAGAAATTGCTATATTGCTGTCGCTCCACAGGCCAATAGTGTTGCTTTTGTTCGGAGCCTCCATACCAATGGGTGCGTCCTATATTGAGTGCCAAACAATCCCTAGGTTGTGTGCCCTTCACTACCTGATCACGTTCCACACGGATGTGCGTGACACTTGTGGTGGACTTGACCAATGAGAATTCAATGCTGGTCGTGCCGTCACTCAATTTGAAGGTGCCCGTTGTGGTGGCCTCCAGATTACTGCTGGTCACAAAGTTATCCAATGTGACCGTCTGCAGAATGCGGCTTCCTTTCATCAACTCGTACTGCAACTTATCACCACGTCGCAATCTAACGTAAATGTCACTGTTATCAAATTTGAAGCGCTGCTCGTTGGACTGACATGACTGTCCCGCCTGCCACAGGCAGCAGAAGCCGAGAACGGCCAGAATCAATGTTAAACCCGGCTGCATTTTCTAAACAAGACTGTTTCATGAACTATCGAAAGAGCGTACTTATATAGTAACAAATAAAGCTCTTGACCATTGTCAATAATTTGCACTATAGGTGCACTTCATGATCCCAACTGATAAGCCTCAATTCATCTAAGCCAACCATGTGTGTCGATGAGAGCTCTTTAAATTATCAGCTATACTCTACGTATACGTACTTCTAATAATATTATTGTTGACGAAATTACTCACTGCTTATATGATATGCGGAAAGCTTCAAATATATAATGATTTTGTATTACAGTTGGTATACATATTTTACTATACTTTGATCTGTTGAGAATGTAATACAAATATGTACAAGTAAATTAAAAATATATAACCTTTCATACAAGTTTTAGAAATGCTGAAGTGTAGTCAAAATTCGTTGAAAAAAATTTCAAAATTCGTTAGACTTTCGAGACTCAAATTTGTATGCAGTACAATTTGACAAGTGATTTAACTTGACTGCCTACAAGAAAGCAATGATTTATATACAAAACCTGTTCTTATAAAATGTTAATCTGCTTACCCAAAACTATACAATATTATTAGTTGTTTTCAATGTTGTTAATTAGTGTACTGGATTTTGAACTTGTTTTAAATCAAAACAGAATAGAAAAAGACTAACAAAATATACAACATCAACAACAATCAAAACTTATACATAAAATGACTTCTAATGAAATATACAAGACAGGATTCTATAAGGCAGATGCTGTAGGTGGTGTCTTTTAAGTCTCCTTTTCCGATATATTGGATTAGCCGTCGGGCGAGTACATTAGGATGCGAGCCCAGTCTGGTCCTATATTTTTCCAAACATTTTTTCGGCATCAAGTTGAATAACATCACCAATATTGGGGACTTCTTAATCCCTTTCTATGTCCCTAGTGCCCATGTACCAGGGAGGATTGCAGATTATACTGAGTATCTTGCTCTGTGTCTCCCAAATCTTGTTTAAATGTGTTTAGTCAGTAATCCCATTGAAAAAAAGGCACCAAAAAAGAGCATCGCATAGACATAATACAAATTTTCTATTGTTTTTCCATTTTCAACATGGCATCTAATAAAATATTGAGTTATTTAATTTCTTTTTTCTTTCTTCTTAATTTATGAAGTTCAAAATAAAGCACTCATCGCAATAACATACACTTAATTTTTGTTTTAAGAATATATTTATTTATTTGATTCTATTTTGCTTAAGACTAGGATAAATAGATTTTAAAACCAATTTTACAAAAATCAAAATAATTTAAATGCATGTCATAAATAGATCGCAGCAAATGTTATGAAATTTACAAAATCAGGAATATCGAAAGTAGCTTTAATTCATCCCAATTAATATTGAGAAGATGAGCAGTAGTAATCAATAAATGAGCTATAACTAATTGTATTATAAGGATGCGTTTATTCCTCCTCATCTGGATCATCCTGGGCTTCACTGGGCTTCCTTGGCCAGAGCTCATCATGATATTGGATCACATCCAAGGGAGAATTTTTACGTGCCGTGTAGATATCCTCATCATCGCTCTCGTCTTCGGCCATGAGCGATACACGGGTGTACAGCTCTTCCTTTGCAGCTCGACGATGGTACACAATGGCGCCAGCCACTGCTACGCCCACTAATGAAACAATCACGGCAATCACAAGCAAGGCTGTGGACCACTGCATATATTGAATCTTGAAATTCGAATCCAGCTGCTCATTGTCGGCCAGATGATTGGAGCCATCAACAGTGCTGCGTACAACGTAGGCATAGCAATAGGTCTCATTGGTCTGGGACAACTTGCGGAGTTGGCTACCTGAAGGACAGGTGCTGCACTGGGAGACATTTGGTCCATAGCAGCGTAAACAACTTGGATCGCAGCTGTCGCAGATTTGATTGTGACGAGGTGTCAGTGTCAAGGTCGTACTCGCAGAGGATTCACTTCGACGTCGACGTTCCGCTGCCTGCAGAGGATCGTCCTTATCGATGAGACCACTTCCATTGGTAGGCAGCTCATTAGGGGGACTCTGCGTGGTGGCCACCTCGTTTTCCGCATCCAGTTCAGCCAGTAAATCTGCATTAACCTTGGCGTATGTATGTTGTGGGCACTCGTCGTAGCAGAGATCCTTGTAAAAGTAGCTGGAGTCCTGACATTCTGTGGAAAGCAGCAAATGTTGTATGATTATAGTTAAAAAAGAAAACTACAGCTACAAAAAGAAGAAACCATTTACCTCCGAAAGAACAGTGTTGAGTAATGGAAAAAGATTTAAAAAGTTTTGGTTAGTTAGAAGAGTAATAAATCAAATGAAATTGAAAACTACAAAGTAGAAAGAATTTAACAAAACAAAACGAAACGAAACAAAGGCAACAAACGAGATTCCGTTTATTTGTTTACTTTTGTTTGTATTCTTCACATTTATTGAATAAAATGAAAATCTTGAATCAATAGTCAAGTCTCAACTGAAAACTGAAACCGATCTATTAACAACAAAAAGTTCAAAATATTTATAAATCTTTAAGCAAGCGCAGTAGTCCAAAAAACATGCTCGAAAAGAATAATAATAAAAAAAAACAGGAAAATAAAATAGTCAGTGGATGTGCATGGGGTGGAGGAGGGTGCTGTACCGCAACCAGTGTTGGAAAGCAAACATGGCATAGTGATGAACAGTGTGCGAATGTCAAATATTTTTGTTAAATACAATATGTTAAGAGAAGGACAAGATGTTAATATCACACACCAACCATAGATCCCCAAGCTAGTTACATAAGTACGAGTACGATTACGAGTATTATTTTTTGGGTAGTACGAAAAGTACTTGGGTTAAAAACAAAAGCAAATAATACACAAGACAAATGCTAAATACTTTACTTAGAAATTTTTTGCATAATTTGCTAAGCTAAACTCACCTTTTATTTCAAGTTTACTTCTACGAGATACAGATACGAGTGTGCGAATACTTTTTTGAGGGAGTTGAATTTTGTAATTTGCTTGAAATGTTTTTGGACCACATTTGACTTGCTGCTCTACTTATTGTTGTTGCATAAAAAAGTTTCAGCTCGATTTGTAAATACGTTTTCAATGCATTTATTTATTACTCATAGATAGTTCATATTGATAGATATAGTTATATATATATATATATTTGTATATATACACAAAACATACATAAAAAATTGTTGATCTGAAATAGCGGCCATCGAATCTCATTTACAGTACTAAGTATAAGTTTTTCTCATTTCATTTCATTTGTTTTTTTTTTTTACATTTAAAAAGTTGACGATTCGCACAAAAATTTAGTTCCTTGTCTCGAAATTGTAATTGTTATAGTTATTACATATAATTTAAGCATAATTGTAATTGTAATTTTTTGTTTATAGCTACCCCAGGCCCTAGTACCAGTTGTTCTTTTATTGTAAATTTTATATTTTTATCATTATTGTGTAGGCTTATATATTAATTTGGCTTTACTTCTTTAGGTTTTTTGAAAAATATTTAAGCATAAGTACCGCAGCCAGCACTGAGAGAAAAAGGGAGTTAGATTCAATTACAAAGTTTGTAAATCAAAAAGAGAATATACATATTTGATTCACTCGGAAATAAACGAATGGAAAATTGTTAGTTTTACTTTTAATTTGTATATATAAGTATATTATATTGCTGCTAATTATGGCTAGTATATGCTTGAAGATTTTCAGTTTTTCAGTTTTTCAGTTTTTTCAGTTTTTTTCAGCTAATTTATATATTTATATTTATGTTTTTGATGAGACTTTACCAAGTACAACAACAAATAATTTAAACAAAACAAATAAATTAAGTTTTCTATTTGGAATTTAATATTTTAATTTTAGTATTTAATTTAATTTAATTTCATTTTTTGTTTTTATTTATTGTGCAGTTACGATATGATTATTCATTTCAACAAAACAAATTAAATTGTTGACCAATTCAAAAGTTTGAAACCAAAATTTGTACAAAATGATATGTCACTTATTTGAGAAGAAAATTAGTGAATAATTGTTGTTGTTTTTTTTTATTGTAAGTGTAATTGTTGTTGCTTATTTTGTAGTATGAGAGAATTAGAATTAATTATTGCACTCGAGTTGCCATTTGATTTTTTCTTCTTTTCATTCTTGTTTTTTCCAATACAAACACACAGAATTAATTAAAGTTTACAAACGTAGCTGGAATCTTTTACTACTGTGATCAAGTTTAAAGGTAAATTTTCCTATGTTCTCGAAATCTTAATTTTTTTTATCGAAATCTTTTTGCATCTCCTTCAAAGTTTTGGCTAAATAGTCACGAAAAACGAATAAAATATTGAGTGTTTTTGAAACCATTCGAGATTGGACTCTTCTCAAGCAAAATTCGTCACTCAATATCGCCAGGACCCATCCAAATGATATGCCCAAATAGTTAATAGTTGATTTCCAACCACATTGTCCTTGACTTACTTGACTTCATGTTCATCAGTCGATGTTTTTAGCCATTTAGATACCACATTCTCCACAACACTCTCACGGCGAGCCTTGAACTTGTTAGTCCATTTATAAAGATTCTTTAAAGACAGAGTCTGATCCTAAAAGGCTATTCTGCAAACAAAATTCAATGCAACTTCTTTGTTCAATAAATTTAGATATAGTAAAAATCCCAGAAGTTACTTTTGCTACCTCTAAAAACGAAGTGTATCTCAAACATTAATAAATATCTAAACAGCTATAAATAACAGTGCTACCAAGTTACAAAAAAATTAAAAAGACCCTAGATACTTATTTGAAATATTCACCTTTCAATTTGATCACAGTAGCAATCGCTTGGCAAAAGCTTTAGCCAAGCACTTTTATGTTGGGTAAAAACCTTGTAAACTAGTGTAATTAAATATGTATTGCGGAAAATGGTAAACAACAAATATTGTAACAAAGATATGTGTGTGCGTGTGTTTTTTTTTTAATTTTTTGTAAAACGATTCGATTTTCTCTGATATGGAAATCAATAGAAATTTATTTGATTTTCTTTTAAACTTTATTTGGTTTTTATTAATTAATATTATTTATAGTTGTTATTGTTGTTTATAGAGCGCACAAAATATGATTATGACTAGAAGCTTGTTGCTCACTTCTGGCATTTATTTAAACTTTGTTGTATTTTGTGCGCTGTTTAATTGTTTGTAATTATTTAATTATTTCCTAAGCTCACTAGAAAATTAGCTAATTTCATTGTTCTTTGTTTTTTTTGTTGTTTTTTTTTTAGTTTTTATAATATTTTGCATTATTTTATGTATTTTTGAAATGTTTGTTGTAGTTGTTATATTGCAACTTTGTTCAAAACTGCAGGAACTTTTTCTATATAAATTGTTACATTTATTAAATTATTCATTTTTAAATTATTTTTTTACTTGCTGCTGTCTATTTTAATACTACACGTACTCATCATACCCTACACCCTAGAATTTCGTTTTCGTTATCGTTTCTTTTGCTTTTATTATCAATTATATTATTATTTGTTTTTTCTTTTTCTTTCTTTTAGTTACAGTTACAAGTACAGTTACAGTTTAAATACAAAAAGTTGTTTGCTTTTGCTTTTGACGCCTTAACACTAAAAATTTAATGCAACTTTTGCCCGCTGAATTTGAAATCATTTCCTTAGGTTTTTTTTTTCTCTTTTCTTCAGTTATTCATTAAGATTTACGTTTAAATTTACGAAACAGTCTTTTTCTATGAATGCTAAACTGTTGTGTTGTTGTTGTTTAAATTGAGCGCGCGGCATTTAAATTAAGAAAAATTGAGTTAAAATAGAAGAAAATGTATTTTACAAAATAATAATAAAAGAGTTGAATTTGAATTTGAAGCAGGCAGTGCTACTCAAACTGTGACTATTTCGCTGGCCTGGCAAGAGTATCTGAAATGCATATATACACATAAGCACATCAGTTTTGGGGGCACTGTTAACGGGCATAGAAAAGTGCATTTCAAACCAATGCATGCAGTTCATGTCGAACTGTTGAAACTGTACGTTTTAAATGCATAGTTAGCATAAATGTTTAAAAGACAAAATGTAAATACATACTTGCACCTTTTATTGCCAAGGTGCATAGAGAAGTGCATTTCAAACTGTCACACACTTAAACTGTAAGTTTTGTTGCAGCTGATGTTGAAGTTTAAAATGCATAGGTAGCAGAAATGTATAGTATACAGTGCACTTGCAACTTTAATGCCAAAGTGCATAGAAAAGTGCATTTCAAACCAATGCATGCAATGCATGTCGAAATGTTGAAACTGAAAGTTTGAAATGCATGTGTAGCAGAAATGTTTAAAAGACAAAAATTACTTGCAACTTTAATGCCAAGGCTCAATGCATGCAAAACTTTGTAAAATGACTTTGGCACAGGAATTTTGATCAAATTTCAAAAGTATTACAAAAAAAAAAAACAAAAACAAAAGAAAAACAAACGAAAACAACGAATTACATGTAATTAAAAAACAAATTCAACTAAATCCTTAACAATTAAAATATTTATGCATACGTATATTAAATTATTGTTGTTGTTGTTTGTGCGAATTAAAAAGTGGAAAATGTGCGAAACAGTTTCCGTAAACAACCATAGTTTTGTTTTTGTTTCTGTTTTTATATTTGTTCGCTTCTCTTTGCTGCCACGCCTATTTCTCTTGTCTCTTTGTCTGTATGTGTGTGTGTGTGTGTGTAGCTACCCTTAATACTAAATTTAACTACAAAAAGTTTTAGTATATATATATATATTTTTGGACTTGCAGTGTATTCTGTTTTCTATTTGTTGTTATTTATCGTTTGTTTTTGTTGTTGTTGCTTACTTAGCTATTGTTCAATTGTTTTGTTTGTCAGCTTAAAAAATGCTTAAATTAAGCATTAAAATGCTATTATTTCTCTTATTGTTTTTGTTGTTGTTGTTGTTTTGGTTTGATTATCAAACTTTAAATTGGAATTGTAGTTTTCTTGTTTGTTTTTAGATTTTAGTTATTTTTACAGTTATTCTTATTGTTGTGGTTTGGATTTTTTAAAAATAGTATTTACTGAATTATCTAATGCTTTTGATGTTGTTGCCATTGTTGTTGTTGTTGTTGTTGTCGATGGCGTGTTTAAAGTTTAGATAGAAGATTTGTGTTATGAGTAGAAAGATTAAAGACAAACCTAAACATTTCTGATCGTTCCACTTGAGGCATGCGGCAGCATTCCTATGATCCTGGGTCACGCCCACTTCGCCCACCTGCAATGACATACAAACGAATGTTAATGATTAATAAATATCACACACTGCGTATGCGTTATATTTTATTAAAAGGATTCAACGAGTAAAAGGGGAAATTCTTTTAATGATTCACATCTTCAGTAAAGTCAAAGTTTATTTTAATAAATTTAACTTTTAATCTTAGATATAGTTTTCAGTTTAGTTCAAGACGCTGGCAACGGGCAAATGTCCAAAACAGAATTGAATGGGAGAAGTTAATAGATAACATTTTTCAATTTAACATTTTTTTTTTAATTTCTAGTACTTATAGCTGATAGTTGTAATGGGAGAAAACAATGAAATAATTTTCAGTTTTTAATTTTAATTTCAAAATTATATTAATAACATACAACAAAACAAAATTTTTACTCGTATTAACTAATAATTGATTTTCAATTGTTTGATAAAAACCAACAAATATTTGTTAATTTTGTAATTCATTCTTTAAGCTCTTTTCAGACGGTCCGACAACTGACCGAAGCAAAAAACCGGGCAATAAAACGTGTTCTATTTACATCGGTCAGCTTCGATTTTATGACCGTCTCAAGAGTGCCTTTAACTGCCTTTAAAATCAGAATCGTTACGGTCTCTGGATCCAATGGTTTTTACAAAGCTTTAAGAACGTCTTTACTTCTTTCTCTTTCTCTTTCTCTTTCTCTTTCTCACATTCCCCGTTTCATGCACTTCCTTAGCTTGTCTAACATCCGCTTTGGTTCATTGCATGTTGCCGCGCTGTCTGGTATTTTGGGCATAAGTACTTAAGTATGTATGAACAATTTTTAGAATGTGTGTGTTTATTTATAGTTGCACCTCAGTGTTGTCATTTTAGCTATTTTATTGCTAAAAGCTAGTTAGCTATAAATCTGCATATCTTAAAAAGTGATTTAACTAACGAGCTCTTTCAATATTTAGAAAATAAATACAATAACATGTCAGAATGTCACGTTATTCGCTGGAAAATATTTTGTATTTCAATCGGTAACCAATAATGGATTTTCTCCTATAACAAATTATTATTATTTGTAATTACATATTGTGTACAATTTTGTTTGATCCATTTCAGTCAACTTTTTTTGATCAAAATAGCCGTTACAAATTTAAGGCAGCACTGTTGGCTTTACAAAAAATGGTCTGTCTGTAACTTTGTGAAGGGAAGTCTCTCTTTCTCTGACATTTCTTGGTTCATATGTATAAGCCTATATGTCCGTTTCTCTCAAACACTATCTCTGTCTATCTAATGCTCTATCTAACAGTTGTTTCACATGCGATGACGTCGCGTGTTTAAAAAAAGAGGGAAAAGGGTTTGTTATGCAAAAAGTTTGCTGCAAGGCATACAAAAAACTAAGGTCAGTGCACTTTTAGTTTATTACAGAGAGCAAAAGCGAGAGAAAGAGACGGAAAGAGAGAGAGGGATTGGTTTTGCTTGTAAAGCCAAGGAGGCTTCCGAAATAAAAGTGAGTGGCAAGGGGGGTGGGGAGACTTTTAAGGCAACAATAGGTGCCGAAAGGTTAAAGTTCTGACCATTTCAAAGAGTGAGCGCCAAAAAAATGTGTTGCCTGCCAACAGGCGCAAAAGTGCACTTGAAAAATGGCAACAGTTGCAGCAGCACTGACTCTCAAACAGTGCATGCAAAATGGCAATGACTGCATTTAAGTAATGCACCACTCTGCAACTGACAAGCACAAAAAAAAGAATAGGACAAAAAATACTAAAAGGCTATCCTTGGCAGGCCAAAGAGGTTATACCCTTGCAAAGAACTGATTTCAACTTTTGACTGATGTAAGCTATATGATATAGTAGTTCAGTTTAAACTAAATTTGGTCCGATTGTATAGAACTACACCAAATGTACAATCTGTGAGTTTTGTTAAACTAAACACTGATTGGACTCAGTATTTCGTCCTGATCAAGCTTACATATGTATATTTTGTGAGATCTGCCTTCTTTAATGCGTTACACGTTTCATGAAAATATTATAATACCCTCGAAAAGGGTATAACTAGAGAAAAGAGTCAGCAGTCTGAGAGTTTGGCACATTGCCCGTTTGTTGAGTGCCAAAAATTGAATTCTCACTGCAAAGGAAAAGTGCAAATCGGACATTTTGTTTGACTTTATGCTAAGTATAGGGAAATTTATGGACAGCTTTCTTGCTGCATTAAAAGGAGACTTAGTTAGTTGAAATCAAAATGTAATAAAATGAAAGAAAAATCATAACTAAACTGAAGCATGCCGAAAAATAACTCAAAATTGTAAGTCTACCTACGCCCAGCAAACAGTTTGTTAAGCACTGACCGAACTGAAGTTAGGAGGTCATTGCTCTTATCATATCATTCGCATCATCTGTTATCATTCATGAATCACACAACTCAAGCTAGCCACATGCACGCTATTCTGACGCTGACGTAGATGGACCCGGACACTGCTAATGTCCTCGTCAACACCATCAACATCAACATCATCGCCCTCGTTTTCTGGCAAGCCGCTTGCGAAGCACTGTAAACACCCAAAAGTTGCAAAAGAAGAAAATAATAATAATAATAAAAGCAACCAAATAAATATACAACACTCTTTTAAGACTCATATTCTACTACTTTTGTGATAAAGCAATTAGGGTAAGCGATTATCCTGATAATAGCATTTCATTTTGATAAAGTAAATAGAAATCCTTAGAATTCCCAAATGGTTTTAACAGCGCAAGACTGAGACTAAGCTTGGTACTGATTATTAAGGCTGGCATCTCTTAAAAGTCTGGCTCCTTGTCATTTGACAGTTGTTTTTTTTGTGTTCTTTTGACGTTAGACTTTGAGTCAGCTAAATAACCTTTATTGTAAATATTTTGGTTGATTCTGTTGAATTATTTCAAATTTTCGATTTCCTAGCTTCTTATAAACAACCAGAATTAAGAAAAGAAAATTATAATGATAATAATAAAAAATAAATGGCTAAAAAGAATATATCACACTTTTAAGCATAATAATAAGTTTGTGGAAAAGCGACTAGAGTAAGCGGTGATGCTGATGATTGCATTCATTTTAGCTACTTCTCTAATTTGCCAGTTTTGACATGTTTTCTATTTTTAAAAAAATTTAAAAAAAGAAGACGGCACTTTTTTGTTCTGAAATATAAGTCGATTCTGTATATTTCTAGCAAATTTTCGCTCACTAAACTTCTTACGAAGTCTATCACTAAACTTATCACTTAGCTTCCTACTATAATTCTAATACTTGATACGCTTCTCGCTAAGCTTCCAGTTAATTCTATTACACCTCTTCACTCTACTTATCGGTTTTGAGATTCTTTCTGTTCACACTTTAAGCTACATCGAACTCATTAAAACTGATATTAAAATAGAAACCTATTTAGTAATTACAGAATGTCAATCCATATTCCTACGGATATTCGTATAGGTATAAAGTTAAGATATAAAAAAATACAACTCACTTGCTGCATATTGCGCCATTGACCGCTGGCATCGTGATCGATATCATTGTGTTCCATTTCATCGCCAAATAGATTGTAATTGGATGGCTGATGGGGCTCGTCATCAGGTTGGGCGGGTATATCAGTGCCATAGAGTATCATGTCCCATTGTGTAATTTGCGCTGCAAATCAACCAAATGAGATTAAACAAGGATGCAAATGTATCAAAATCAAAATTCAAAATCAAAAATCAAAATTCAAAATTTGAAAACCAAAAATGAAGGCAAACAACGGAAAATGTTAACACTATGATTTATGGCATGGGGTACATGGGGTAAACAAGGCAACAGAGGAGCCAATAAATCTGCCAGAGGAGAAAAAAAAAAAAAAGTCGAGAGATGAAATAAAACAAATGATGTGACAAAAAGTTAAACAACATTTTCTACTTGAGGCGCCAGCAACAAAAACAACAATTAAAAAAAAATATAGCAACAACAAAATGAAAAATGTGCTGCAATATTTTTGTATGCTGACAGACAACAAAAAACAACAGACAACAAACAATTTTGTGCTGCATTTTGCACTTTGCAGTTTGATTAATGAAAGCGTGTTTCAGTGCCTGTCAAACTTTTTAAAGAAAATCATAAGCAATTGTTAACACTGCACTACAAATTGCCGCATGGCATTAATATAATTAATGAAGGGTTTCATTTGTTAGCTGCTTTTTGGACAGCTTATATCAATTTATTAATCTGCACTTTAGGGTTCGGTTTATTTATGAAAGTTTTGTTAGTTCAAGTTTTAGAGCCTATAAATGTTCGTTTTGGTCAAGACTAAATAAAATAAGATTCTAGTTTGTGGCAACTTTTTAAAGAAAATCATAAGCAACATTTAAGGCTGGGCAAACAACACTGCACTACAAATTGCAGCGTGGTATTACTATCCATTTGTTAGCTGCTTTTTTGTCAGCTTAGGTCAATTTCTAGGGCTTTAGGGGCTAAAGTGTTCGATTTAGGCTAGAAAAAATAAAATAAAATCCTAATTTGCGGCTTTTTTTTTCACAAAAATGGAAATAATTGAGAAATGAAAAGAATTAAATTTAAGTCGGACTTATTACCGGATGGTACAGAAGTAATATTTGGTACATACACATAACCATCTGATAGGGTTATAATAATATGAATTTAAGTTAATATCGCTACCCCTTAATAAAACTTAACATTTCATTGTTCTATATCAAAATGAACATTTTAATTTCTTTTTACTCCACACAAATTAGATGAAGCCCTATTTTCATTTTCAATAAATTGCAATGCAGAATTTTGTAGTGCAGTGTCATTGAGTAAAGTTTTGTTTTTGTTGGACCAAAAAGGCTACCATTTGGTCTGTTGGTCTGACGAAAAGTGCCCGCTGCTGCCAGCTCCAAGTGCTCCACATCCTCATCATCCTCGTCATTGGCATTATCATTATCATTATCATCATCATTATCAGTAACATCGTCGGGAGCAAGCACACCAGCGGCTGCCATCAACAGTTGCTGCTTTTTAAGTATACGCTGATCGGGCAAAAAGCTGCTACCACCCGCGGGCAATGCCGGCAGTGGTTGTGATGGTGGCGGTGGTGCAGATGGAGATTTTTTGGTATTTCCCGGTTTGGTGTTGCCACTGCTTGTGGCAGTGTTGCCACTGTTCGAGATGGAAACTGGTCTAAAGATTTCCACCTCAAATTGTTTGCCCTGTTTCCGAGTCTGGGACTGTGAAGAGCTGGCTCCTCCTGGCTTTGATTTGCCCATGTTGCTGCTGCTGCTGTCGTAGGGTTCGAGCTCTGGAAAGATGGCCTGAATCTTTTCGTAGCGTTCAAATAACTTGGGTATGCGTGAATCTGAAGTGTTCTCTTTCACTTGTTTCGTTGCTTTAATGGGAAGACGTTGCACTGATGAGTTGTTGTTGTTGCCACGACTATTGTTGTTGTTGCTGCCACGATTGTTGTTATTGTCACTGTTGTTGCTGGTTATTTCACCTATAACTTTGCGCGTTTTCTCCTCAAAGAACTTTTCACCAGAATTGCCCTTTGGCTGCCCCTTGGACTTGCCACCTCCTCCACTTCCTCCTCCCTGTTGTTGAGATATGCGATAGTATTTGTTTTTATTGGTGTTGCTGCTGCTACTGCTGCTGGTGGCATTCTGTGTGGTTTGTTCCTTTTTATTGGTCTTGCCATTGCCATTTTTATTACCATTTTCACCCGATTTATTCGCTTTGTTGGCCTTGTTGTTGCCTTTATTGTTTGTCTTGTTATTGTTGTTGTTGTTGTTAGTCTTGCCCAATATGACACCATATGTGGCTGAGATTTGTTGATATCCCTGCTTAGCTGGTGGTGCTGGTGGCAGTGGCAGTAGTGGATTGTTGGTAACATAACTCGACTTATTTGGTGGCACTTTGCCCAGTGGCAATTTAGCACCACTCGATGGTGTATTGGCAAAATTATTGGGTGATATGCGTGGATATTGTGGTGAATAGATCTGATGTAGATTGCTGGTGGTGCTACCAGTGTTGCTGCTACTTGAATTTGGTGTTGTTGCCTCAGCGCTGTTCGATCGTGGCACAGAAATGGGATCATTGGGATCAATGCTTAATGTGGTGCCATAGAAGATCAATGACCATTCCCTCAACAAAGCATGGCCTAAGTTTCGGTTTTTTTATTTTTAGGATTAGTATTGAAAATGTGTGTGATTGCAACAGGTGAGGTTAATGATTCAATTGATTGATAGTTCCACAAAAGCGCAGCATGTAAAACGTTTGATTTTCTCAGTATTGAAGTTAAAGTTAAAGGACTTGCAGACTTGAAGAATTTTGACTTACCCATGTAACGACCCTCGTTGTGTATCTCCAGTTGCCAATTGCCATGAGGTGACTCTCCCCAGGTGTGCACCGACATGAAGGGCCATTGATTGAATCCGGAACGTGAATTATCATGCATACTGTGGAGAAATAAAGAAAGGAAGAGCATGAGAATCGTTTAAGTATATCAATTGTAATACAAACGCAGATAAAATATATCCGCTTTTATCGAGACATATTGACCATATAAATGATCTATTATCTAGTATTTATTATCTAGCATATAGTATACTATCAAGTATCTAGTATCTAGTATCTAGTATCAATTATCTATCATGTATTATCTATTGTCTATCAACTATTATCTAATATCGATCATCTTTCATCTATCATCTATTATCTATTATCTATCATCTAACATCTAACATCTATCATCTATTATCTATTATCTATTATCTATTATCTATTATCTATTATCTATTATCTATTATCTATTATCTATTATCTATTATCTATTATCTATTATCTATTATCTATTATCTATTATCTATTATCTATTATCTATTATCTATTGTCTATTATCTATCTATCATCTATCATCAATCATCTATCATCTATCATTTATCATCTATCATCTATTATCTATTATCTATTATCTATTATCTATTATCTATTATCTATCATCTATCATCTATCATCTATCATCTATCATCTATCATCTATCAACTCTTCTCAATTATCAATTATCTATAATCTATTATCTATTATATATCATCTATCATCTATCATCTATCATCTATCATCTATCATCTATCATCTATCATCTATCATCTATCATCTATCATCTATCATCTATCATGTATCATGTATTAAGTATCATGTATCATCTATCATCAATAATCTATCATCTAACATCTATCATCTACTATCTACTATCTATTATCTATTATCTAATCTCTATTTTAATTCATAAAGACTTTTGTCAATTGTTAGCTGAACTTACCGCGAGGTGAGTAACGTTACTTTGGTATTGGCTGGTGACTTTAAGTACAGCTGAATATCACCACGTCGCTGTGAGGTGAGCGTGATCTTGGCCTGCACATGTTCCAGATAGTTGACCGAGAGACAATGATTGACTGAGAGCTGGAGAGTAATATGCGTGCGAGGTGGAATGACTCTACAGGAGGCGAGAGAGAGAGGATAAATATAAACAAGCTAAAGATAAACTATGGAACTCACTTATCGACATGTGGTGCATTGATTTCACATCGTTGCTGCTCGGGCACAGTTTTCCAGTTGCGGGCAACTTTAACCATGTCGGCGGCATCCATGAGACCATATCCAAAGGAATGGCTCACACGTCGGCCCACACCGTTGCGCGACCAGGTGGAATCTTTAAGATTCGCTGGCTTTGCTGTGCGCACCACAATATGCTGCAGGTCGCGCCAGGTGAGATTCTGATTCGACTGCAGCACCAGGGCTGCAATGCCCGCGGCGAGCGGTGCCGAGGCCGAGGTGCCCGTATGCGATACGGTGCATGAATGATGCAAATCTGTGGTGACCACCTGCTTCTCGCCCTGCCCGCCGCTGCTGTAGGTGGTGGCCAGCGTGGAGCTACATTTCTCCGAATACCACGGCACATGGCCCTCCTCGGTGGCACTCGATATGGACAGAGTCCATATTGAATTCGTGTAACCATCGCAATTACAATTGTCCATCTCCCGTCCACCATTGCCCGATGCCCAAATGAAGATGCTTCCCTTACCCTTCCTGCCCTTCGTTGTGCCCTCGATAAAGGCACGGGATGCCAACTCACCGGGTCCATCAACAGTTTTACCATCATCATCGGGACCCCACGATGCACTATAGATGTCAATGTGCTGCGGATTGAGCGACAGCGAACGCGCCTCCACAGCATCTGTAACATCTCCATCCAACATTCGCACACCTCCCACACTTGCCCCATATGCAATGCCAACCGCACAGAATGAGTTGTTGGCTGTGGCAGCCACCTCACCGGCACAACGTGTTCCATGTCGATTTGAATCCGTCATGTCGTAATGGGGCATGGGATCCTCATCATGGCTATTCACATCATACGATGCTTTCGGATCCTATGTGTTGGACATTAATTTAGTTAAAGATTTCAACTAGAGTTAGTAGAGCTATGCATCAACTTGACTTACATAATTCTGCTCAATGTCTGGATGATCTGATTCCAGACCATCGTCTAGAATGGTAACCACAACACCCTTGCCAGTTATGCCTGACTTCCAAGCAGGTATCACATTCATGTCCAGGCCACCACCACGATTCTACATGGCAGATGAAGGACTTTAATTAATTCTGTTTAATGACAGACAGTTGTCAGCACTTACCAGATACCACATTTGTGCCCATTTGGGATCATCAAAAGCCACTGCATCCACTAGAGACATGGCACGAGATGAGGTGCGGGATGGACGCATCCGTATAAAGTCACGCTTGGAACGCGACTTGGCCCTTTGCTGTTTGGCCCAATGGACGCGATCGTCCAAGTCGAGGCGGGTCTGATGATGAGAGGCAGGCTGTAGAGAACGCTTCGACACCTTGTGATGTGCAAAGTGATAATGATCATCGAAGATCTAAAAGATAAAGAGGTAGTATAATAATTAGTCAGATTATTGAGACAATAACAAGATAAATAATGAAAAAACTTGAAAATTTTTTATAATATTTACTAATAATTTTAATCCTAACTACTTCACTGACTGGCTCATCATCGTGGAGCCAAAACGATAGGAGCTACGAGGCTCAAATTTTTGCACAACATAGGTGAGATATTCCAACAGGAAGGGGTTTAAATTCGGGATCAAAGTTTGTTTTTTGAGCTATATGTGAGCTTTAGATGTTCAAAGAAATCAACTTGAACATCAATATATCCAAGTGAAAAACTTCATTCATATTTTACAGCACACCTTGAATAATTTGATATTTCCAAGTTCATTTTTAAAGTTGTCCAGTTGATAGAGAAATTTCCATTCAAAAATGTCCCGTCAAATGGAAAAGTTTCGTCAATTAGCCGGAAAACTGTTTACTGAATCGGAAATAAGCCGTTTTAATGCGTATCGAAACAATTTTCACAACAAGTATTTAAAATTGAACGCATACAGCTTCAAGTTGCCTTTCAAGAGACCTACACTGGCCAAGTGGATGAACACGCGTTATTTTTCAGCTGAAGATTGTGAAAGTAAGCTTACTATAATATTATAGTAACTATACAAATTTTCAAATAACACTTTTCCCTTCTGCTCTCTTAATAGAAACTTGTGAAGAGTGTTTCAACGAGAAGCCAGATCATTTGCAGCCCAATTGTGATATCGATTGGGATTCCTTGCATCCTCCTGGAAAACCCTATGAGGCACGAGACACACATTATTGGAATCCAGACCCAGAGTTTTATAAGAAATTCGAGAATGTTATCATGATGCCACCGGGTGATGAATGGAAACATCGTCCCAAATACAGTAGTCGTTTCTTTCCACCAGTTGATCGATCATTTCGCTCGAAATTTATCAACTTTGGTCCCGCTCATCCGGCGGCACATGGTGTGCTCCGGATGATCCTTGAGCTGGATAATGAAACGGTTCTAACAGCCGATCCTCATATTGGCCTCTTGCATCGCGGCACTGAGAAATTGATCGAGTACAAGACTTATATGCAGGCATTGCCATATTTCGATCGACTCGATTATGTTTCCTGCATGGTTTGTGAGCAGGCTTATTGTTTGGCCGTGGAGAAGCTGCTGAATATTGAGGTGCCACCACGGGGCAAGTACATACGGACCTTGTGCTCGGAACTAATGCGTCTGACCAATCATACCATGGCTATATCCTCATCTGTGCTCGACTGTGGCGCCATAACGCCACTCTTCTGGCTCTTCGAGGAACGTGAGAAGCTTTATGAGTTCTCGGAACGTTTGTCGGGAGCACGATTGCATGCAGCCTATATACGACCTGGTGGCGTCTCCATGGACATGCCACTGGGCTTCTCCGATGATCTGTATAGCTTTCTCGTTCAGTTTAAGGAACGCCTTGAAGAGGTCGAAGATGTTGTCACCGATAATCGCATTTGGCGCATGCGTAACATTGGAATTGGCAAGATCTCGGCTCATGATGCACTCAATATGGGTTGCACGGGTCCTGTTCTTCGTGCCACTGGCGTTAAATGGGATCTACGTAAACAGCAGCCCTATGAGGCCTATGCCGACATGGATTTCGATGTTGTCGTTGGCTCCCAAGGAGATTGCTATGATCGCTATCTGGTGCGTTTAGGTGAAATGCGTCAATCGATAAGTATCATGCAACAGTGTCTCAATCGCATGCCACCCGGTGAGGTCAAAACGGATGATCGAAAGATAAGTCCACCTCGACGTATCAAAATGAAAACCGACATGGAGGATCTTATACATCACTTCAAGCACTTCTCACAGGGCTTCTTTGTGCCCCCCGGACAGACCTACACATCCATTGAGGGTCCCAAGGGCGAATTTGGCGTCTATCTTGTGTCGGATGGTACCAGTCGACCTTATCGCTGCAAGATTCGTCCTGCTTCCTATGCCCATCTGGCCCTAATGTCCAAGCTGGCTCCACAATACCTTTTGGCCGACATTGTGGCCATAATTGGATCTCTCGATATTGTTTTCGGTGAAATCGATCGTTAGTTATTGTAATTGTAACCAGCACTCTACGTAATAAAAAGACAACTGAGAACACTTGTGACTCTCAATCTCACAGAGCTTATAATCTATCAATATTGATTTCAACGAGATTAATCGTAAATTCTTGAATTTGTTGTTATAATTCTTATAAAAAGACAACTAGAACACGTGGGAGTGAAATCTTCATTATGTGACTCTCAATCTGAAGAACTAAAGGGAATCAGGAGTTCGGTTCTATTAAGTTTTGAATCGGAGTATTTCGGTAAGAGGTTCTATTTCAATTACGTCTTTCGGTTCTGGTACCAGTTATTATATAGCAACCTTATTATTGATAGCAACAGAACCAAGAGCATTTTTTCATTTAAAACTTTCCGAGTACGTGACATTCGAACCTCCTGTGCGTGCCATGACTCTCAAACTCAGGAGCTTCATGTAGCTTGTCAAATGTGAAATACTCTTTGACATTTGATTGCACACACAAACAACGGAAATTGAAAGCTTAAAAGCAAACAACATAAACTATAAATAATAACAATAGCAACAACAAAGTCAACTAAAACTACAACAAAATCCCCATAATTACAATAATGGCAACGTCATTTCAATTAAGTCAACAAAATGAATGTAACATTTTAGGCAACAGTTTTAAATAACACACACACTGTCACACACACACCCACACAAACATGTCACACTCATGACAAATTCAGTGTGTGCGTGTTTGTAATTATATTTTGTATTCATTATGTTAGCAATTTATGTAAAATGGTTGTGATTTATTCACGCACGTGTTCACATATGTGACTGTCAAACTGTAATACCCAACAGAGTTGCCACAGCGCCGTATGTGTGACTGTGTGTGTTTCTGTGTGTGTGTCTCCGAGTTTACTCATAATTAAATTTCATTGTGTGAAATTCTTTGGCAAATTACAATTTAAATGCTGCAAAGCAACTATTTTGCAATTACTTTTCGTTATGCACCATGAATTTCTTGGCCCTTTTGTCAACAGGAATTTCTGTGGTCAATTCATTTGTTTGTTGTGGTCTATGAATTCAGCATAACAGTATGAAATTAGAAAATACATATGTATGAATTTATAAAGTTTTAATTGCGGTTTCAAAGGGTTTATTACAATTCTGTGGTATTTGGTTAAGTTTTTAGACTGAGGACTGCCTTTATTTTCAATAACATTTAAGTTGCAATGCGACAACAAGTTGGCAGTACCCTCCAAATTATTAGCATTGTCAACTCTATCAGTAACTCTTTCAGTTTCAAGAAAGTAACTAAAATTATCCTCTATATTTAGTTGACTTTTTTGCACAGGAATAAAAATTAATATTTAACTGCATTTCTTTAGTAGCTTTTTTTTATTTTTAGAAAAGACAAGTTTGCAGCCTGTGAAAAAAGTGAAGAGCGTTGCCAACTTTTTCGAAATTATTTTACTTTTAACTTTATTGTATCATATGACTAAACTTGTATCTGGGGATTGTCTAGTCTATTTAATCCCATTTTATTTTATATAAGCAGTTATACATTAAAATGAGTTGTCTGGACTCCATAATAAAATAAAGAGCCTTGCCAAACTTCATTCAAATATGACCAAAAACTTTACTGGCATATGTTGATCACAGCACTTTAGATCAAGATTAATGGATTCCCTTTCTCTTAGACCCTGTACTTTAGCAAAGTATAAGCTGAAAATTAAATTTGAAAATGAATTCTCACATAAGTACAGGTCTGAGCATTCTCCACTAAAGCCTTTCTCTATTTTTTTTTTCTTCTTTTCTTATTGCAAAACCGTAAAATGCTTTTAACTATGGAACATGCACTTGGCAACCCTGCCAAATTTCTATTGTGTTCCACAATGTTGACATTTTTTCAAAGGCAAAAAGTGTGTGTGTGTGTGTGTTTGAATGTGTGTAACATACGCTTTGTTCGCTTGCCAAAAACCTGCACATGGCCGCAGCTTGATTGTTAAAGAGCGCGAGTGTGTGTGTATTTGTGTAAGAGTGTGTGTGTGTGTGAGAGTGTGTTTGTAAAAGCCAGTACAGTGACACACACACGCATCATTAAGCGCTTTACAAATATTACCACTGACCAAAAGTCCTGGCGCAAAGCAGCAGAGCTGTTAAAATATCGATATATGTATCAAAGATTTACTTATTGCTATATCACGATATATCGATAAAAGAAAAGAATGCAATTTAATTTATTTATTAATCTTCCAGGATGGGACTTATGTTGCCTTCCGATTAGTTTTAAAATTAAGTTAGATTATTGTTTCTAAACACTATATAAAAAACCTGATCGGATTAAAGATCCAAAAAACTTTTTGTTTTAGGTAATTCAAAGTTTTGAATAAATTATAAATTCTCGAATGCAGCAGACTTTTTATTAGCTTTCTCTCTATTTAGTTTTAAGTGTAAGTTTAAATTAAATTTTTAATAATATTTTATCCGACTGCTTTTACTCGACGTAAAAAGAGTAAATAAAGTGGAATTTTTGGATTTTTCAATGTAATACGAATCGATATATCAAATATATATATCGCTGTAAAATATCAATATTATCGAAGTTGGGAGCTCTATAGAGCATCACTGCCATAGGAACAACTCAGTCATAATAGTATGCAATACAATTTATTTATGCCCACGGCAGGATGTCGCTTTGAATTTGCAGCTCGGTTAAAGCCGTTGTTCGTGTGTGTGTGGTATGTGTGTGTGTGTCTGTGTGAGTGTCTGTATGAGTGTCTGTATGTGCGTATGTTTGCTCTGAAATTTGAGCACTTGAAAAACGGACGTACGTGTCATCAAAGTTACGCCTACTACAACTACTCTTCCGCCTGTTCCGAGTGTTTTCCCTTTATCACTCCTCTCTTTCGGACCCTGTTGTGCTCTCTCTCTCTCTTTCCCTATCCGGGGGAACACTAAAATTTTAATTGCAGCCACTCTCTGCGTACGTGTCGTCCAGAGCAGAAAGCTCGTTTAGTTTTTATGCAACTTGCCGCTCCTGCTCCTCATGCTTCTACTCCTACTCCTACTCACATGCCTCTGTCTGCTGCTTTTTCGGCAGCTCTATCAAGTTTATTAATTTATGCAACACAGACAACAGAATATACATACTAGTTAAAGATAGTCCCTAGCATATGGTATACGACATACATATGCAATTTTTATTCAACATTTTAATTGAGTTTGGTGTCAAAGTTAAGTTTATTCCCGACACTAAAAACCAGTTCAAGCGTGTCCCTACGAACCGGGCTTAGTTTTAATTGTTTTGTTGTGGTTTCAATTAAAATTGACTTATAGCCAGCTCAACTCGCAACTCTCTCCCTCTCTCTCTCTCTCTCTCTCACTCCCTTTCTCATACTTTCTATTACTATCTCTTTTTATTCACCATAAAATTTAAGTGCTAATGCGACGGACGTTGATGGATTAATGGGTATTTCGTGTTGTGTGCCAGAATATGATACTATGTATACTATATAAGCCATTAAATATAGGGGACTCGTAAATGTAAATGAGTATTTCAAATGTTACGACCGAATAGTAAATATATATGAAGGACATTTAATCTACTGCAATGCTAGCTAAAGTATCGATAGCAATTAGTAAAATGTAACTTATGGAGAATTTACTATGTTATAGCCTAAATATATGTCAGAGAGTAAAATCCTATTATAATACCATGAGATATTGTACAATCTTTTAATTTAACTTCCAGAGTAGCTTTTGTAAAGACAAACTTGTAGCTACAGGTGAAGCTTCATGATAGGTATAGTTATATATATATTTCGGTATATATATTTCTATTTAATTAAAACTACAATAATCTTCAACGAGATTATAACAAATTCGTCCAACAGCTGACTATCAACTTTTATTTCAATTTAAATTTTCATTTTCATAGACGATTTCGCAGACATTTTTCGGTTCTCTCTTTCAAATGCAAAAGTAGCCAATTTTCTAGTGCATTTGTCACCAGCAACAAAATGGACGACACAATAACACAGCAATAAAACCGCAACAAATTACAAAAACAACAAGATAGATAGAGATGGAAAGTGGGTGTAAAGAGAGATGGATAGAGAGTAATATGTTAAGCTGTGAATAATGCGAATTGTCGAGTGTAGGTGGCGAGGAGGAGCAACGAGAGCAGCACGAGGCAAGCTTTTAAAATTGTCAACAATTTAATTAATCAACTGGGATGTGAGCAAGCAATGAGAAAGAGAGAGAGAGGGGAGGAGAGAGAGCATGAAAGGGAGCAGCTGATAAATGTAGGGAGGGGAAGGTACAGTTGAGTTGGGAGTTAGGATGCTGGCAGATTAGCCATTGCATGACTCTGAATGCGGTTTTTCAATCGTTAGCTTGCCACGTCTGCCACGCTCAATTGCCACCGCGACTGGTTAATTTTAAAGCAGTGACTGCAAAACAAGGTGGCAACGCCAGACAAGCAGGCAAGTCCAATATAAATATGTGCACCGCTTAATTAGCTGATAATTAATTAAGCTTCAACGTAGACGCGCATCATCAACGTCTGTGTATTACATTCGCTTTAGCCTGTGGCATGTGAATGTTGCATGCACCTTTGATTTTCAATTAAGTGAGTGGCATTAAGGACAATTCACGTATATGGATAGAAGGTAATAATTTATAGTCATTGTCCGGATAATCCCAAGTCAGAAATGAGTAAACTTCGTTATAATTAAGTAGCATTCAAGCAAAGAAATATTAATTGCGGCATTACTTTATTAAATCTATACATATAAAACTCTCTGACTGATTGATTAACTGATCATCGTGAAGCAAAAAACATAAGAGCTACGATTGTAAAATTTTTAAGCAACATAGCTGAGAAATTCCAACTGGAAGGGGTTTATATATTTGGGATCAAAGTTCAGAATTGCTTAGTATGAATAAATTGTTTGTTCTTTTAGTTATCGAAACCAAACCAACAGATTAAGTATTTTTACTACATGTTATCTCCTGACGAAATTTGGTCTAGAGCGAGTGACTATATTATATAGTTGCCATAGGAACAATGTAATATATACTATAATCATAACCTGGACCTAGGCCCGGACTTAATCAGGCCTCACAAAATAAATTACTTTAAAAAGTGTTTTATTAAAGATACCTTATTTTATATCACTTCTTCTACTTCTTAAATCGTTGCGGCCTAAAAACACCAACACTGGACTAAAGTCTATGTATATTTTTGTATATTTTTGTTCAGTTTTTTCTTACTTTTTTTCGCTTGACCTGTGACACATATCATTCCGAGACAGAGAGCAAAAAAAGGGTGTACAACAAAAAACTGTTACCTTCGGCTTCTGGGAAATTGTGTGACAGGTGCAAGGTTTCTGACGCGGAAAACCTGTGAATAGTGTCACAAAAGCTGCGTAAGTTGTCAACTGCACGCAGATGACATTTTTTTTAATGTTGTTTCAAATTTTATTACGGGATTCGCAGAATTTACACTTGTTGCTAAAAAAAGGGGGATAACTGTGTAAAAATAAATAAAACTAAAGTGAAATGAAAGCGCCAAGCTTAAAGATAAACTGTTGAGATTTTCATTTCATGATATTATTGTGATATTCTAATTGACCGCTTTCAGCTAAGCAATGATTTCAATTTAAACTTGCGATACTTTAAAATTTCTTTTGAACTTTCGCTTCCGCTTTATAAAAATATGTTGTCCCTAAATTTAAGTGTTGCCATTTCTATGGATATTTCACAAAACATTTGTACAAATATAAAATTTGTTGCTCGCCTGTTGCTTTTTATATGAAAGCAATAAAAATCAAAATGGTTTCCTTTTTTTTATTTTTGCACATTTTGTTTCTCTATTGCTTTTGTTGAAATATTTATAGAAAGTGTAGACGATTTGTGCCATACAATTTTGTTGGCCAGAGTTTCCCAACCAGAGTTGCCAGGCGCCCGCATGAAACCACAAAAAAAAGCGCAAAAACTTTTGCATACATATTTATGGCTTTTGGCTTTTTATTTGCTAAAAGCAAACAATAAATTGAGTTTGTTTATGCTTCGCCACGCCCACTTGCACTATTTTCTTTAGTATATTTTCGTTTGAACTTTACTTATATACGGAATATACTGAAGAAATCTTGAGACTCGTAATAAACTAATTTGTAGACACATCCAGGACATAGTCTGGACATTGGCCCTAAGCTAGTTTTATGAAAGATAAATAAGACTCTGCTCAAGAGTTGTCCATATGCCAGCTTTCCACCAGGAAATTCTTAAGCCCGAGGGAAGGAAAATCTACCCTTAGTCCTCAGTCGCTTAGAAACAACATAATTGTTTATATGGAAGCCACGTTGAAATTGTGATTGGGTGTGTTTTTTTTTCTCTTTCTCCTTCACTTTTTGCAATCAGGTAGGCTGGCTTACCCTCAAGACATAGTACAGGGTAAGACAACCCTTGGCTACGATATGCATGTCAAACTGTCCCCTGTGGGTAGCAAGTAGCGCATCATGAGGGTAACACAAAAGGCAAAAATTTAATAAACCAAAAGATCAGCTGTTGTAAATTTGACTTGGGTTTCGTCTGAGGTTCTATTTTATTGCAATTGGGGAGCAATATCTTGGCAAACGTGTCTCGCATCTCTTTTGAGGGTTGCTTTGGGTTCACTTTTCGCAAAAGTAACGAAGCTATCTAAGAGCTTAACATTTTTAGTAATGGTAAGAGTTGGGTTACGTTACAAGCCAACAAAGAAATCACGTTTCTAGACAAATAACCTCAAACTACGTTTATTTCAAGTTAAGTTAAAACAGAATCCATTTGCTTAAATTGACATTTACGACTCAACTTTCAACTCGATGAATTTGATAATATCAAATTGTAAAAGCTTGGGATTAGTTGTTATGCATAACTTAAACGTGATCTTACAGTTACAGATAAATCTTATGGATATAATAATGTAGCCAAAATGTAATCATCAATTGAGAGACGATTTAGCTCAAATTTTTATTTAGTTGTTTGTAATTTTAAGAAGAATATTTCTAGCAAAGAAAAACATGGGAAAACTTTCCGGAAAAGTCGCTGGCGTCTCAATAGATGTACTCACTGTTAACTTATACAGCACTGTTAATGTGTACAGCATTGTTAATGTATACAGAACTGTTAACGTATACAGCACTGTTATCGACAACAACGGCGTTAAATTCATAAAAATACAAATATATTAATGTTCATTACAATTACCATTTAAATTATGATATAAATCAATGCAAAAAATAAAAATTAACAAAAAGAAAATCAGTGACAAATTCAAATTATTTATCTGACAGTTTACACGTATTTTCATTTGCAATTATACTCGCAAATTATGCATAACTTATTTTTATAGAAAATAATTGAAATGCATATGCAAAATGCTATTTAAAAATAGTCAAACCGTCTAAACCCTTTACTCCCTCTGCTCATTCAACTGAAAACAATCGTAGCTACTGTGAATTATAATTGAAAATTTGTTTAAAATGAAATTTGCGTTTTCCAATTTATGTCGTGTCGGTTGAAATATGAATGACACGTGTTACAGATTGGAAAAGAGAATAAAAGAACAGGTGTTTATTGGGTAAGCACGACGAGAGCATACCCTCCAATAGAACTGCCAAATAGATCTGATAGCTATGAAATTATAACAATTTATAATGGGAATACAGAGTTGAAATACGTATACATAAAATAAGTTTAATTCTTAATAGCAGGTATAGTTTTAGCATTTTTAAGTGTAAAGATATCTTGCATTTAGATTAAATTGAATACTCTTTGTTGCAATGCTTGTGTGTAGGGTATAATGAGAGCAACAGAATGGAATTACATGCCACATGTGTTGCATTTCAATTGATTGCATTAACAGCGGCAACATTACCTTCAATTCCAACCACATCATTTTACAATTAACGATCCATCGAGGCGGCTTTTGTGTACATTTAAATCATTTATCCTGCGATCTGACTGAATTTCCACAATTTACACATATTCATATATTTCTGCATATAGAAATATTAATTTACAGAATGTATATAATTGTAATTTCATACGCAATTAATTGCATTGCATTCATTTATCCATACGGATAGTTGAATGTGTTATCATTATTTAGGTAAAGTCCTGTGTCCTGTGTCGTTTTTATTATATCAAACTGCACACAAGGGAGCTGTAAATGTCACTACATCATATACTATTACAGCAACCCTCGTTGTGGCCTCGGATCTTATTCCAAATGGAAACAATTTAATGGAAAATCATTTGAAATGGGTATCTGTCTGTGAATAACGCCTGGCCCTCAGGTCAACAGGCAGTCAACAACTTTGACACTATTTGGACTCGACAACGGATACTCCTATGACTGGGCTTTGAATCATCAAACATACATCAGTCACTCGTCCACTGAGCACTTGTCAAAATTGGCTAAGCAAAAGAGTCCCCAGTTTCCAGTTCCACATCCACTTCCACTTCCGGATCCACAATCCCGAGTTGAGCGACAGCTGCGCCAAAATGATTTACGAGCACAATTTTGACAATCATTTTTTGGTAAAGCAACTCCTCCAACTCAAGCCCAAAGAAAAAACGAAATGAAATCCATTTTAAAGTGAATTTTCATTGGACAAACACAGAAACACAGAATGTCTCGATGCATATACATATATGCACACTTTATAGGCTCTGAGGTAAAGGGTATAAAAATAGTTGAAATAAGACATGCATTCTTGTTGGGTTAACTGCGGCTGTTTGCATTGGTCACTCGTCTGGTCATTCATTGGATTGCCCTTTGCAGTTTTTTGAGCAGGCATTCTGGTATGCAGCACACACACACACATGTGTGTGTGTGGTGACACCGCATGAGATGGAATTTATTGACTTTTGAAATGGCTGCACCTTTGCACAGGCTGTTTTCATATTTGACCTGAAAGTCAGTCGCATTGACTGCAAATGACGCGATGGTTGAGTAAAGTTAAAATCCTTAAAGTGAAATTGTTGCCTTGTTTCTGTGATATTCTAATTCTTTTCAATAATAATCTGAATTCCATTTCCCAAGAATAGTTAACTATCAGAAAGTAAAAATGCACATAAACTTACTTCATTATATACTATATTCCTTAACTGAAAAGCCGAGTAATTTACTGCACATTTTCATAGCCCTTTTGCGGAAATATGCACAAATATTACGCATACGCAATGTATGCTATGCTGAGATGCAAATGTATTGAAATTGCCAAGAGCATTGAAGCGAAAACAAAAGCCAAGCGAGTTTACCAAAAACGAAACCTTATATAACCATATCGAAGCATGGTGCAGTGAACCTCAAAAAAAGGAGGAGAGGAGGAGGAGGAGGCATGCTTGCCACTAGAGTAACAACAAGAAAACCACTTAACAAAATACTTGAATGCCAGCTGCAAAACTATCTCTACTTGTGGCAAGGGAATGAATCCCTCACAGATGCGTAAAAAGAGGTACACAGAAAAAAATGCTGCTGCATATCAATACTGAAACTCTTGAATTTAGCTCGAGTTTTGTAGAAAGTATGTACTCAGGATATATTTGTTAAATTAAGGGTATATGTGAATCAATGCCAAGGATATTTGATTCAATTACAAAGTTCTTTTTAAAATTCCTATAGTCAAAATTTGTGCTGAGAATAACTTAAAAAACCGTACTTAAGTGAAATATATCCGTTTGTCTTGATTTTATCCTGCCTATCCAAATTTTGTTCCTGTGTATGCACTTAAAATGTACTTATAATCGCATTCGGATCAGAGTAGAGTTGTTGAAATATTTTGTATAACTCGCAATATGCAGCTCATCCTTCTCATTAAACCGCAAGTGCATCAAGTTTGCTGTTCATCATTATTATCATCCTCATCCTCAACAACATTATCATCACTCACATTATCGTTGTTGGGCTTTGTTAAATGCCAACGCATCGCATCGGCTGCATTTTGGGGCATGCCCCATGTTGCCTGGTAAGTTCCATGCAAATTTCCAAATATTTTTGCATTTCAATTCAGCACAGCATCAGCATCAGGCACGTAATTTGCACCCACAATGCAGTTGCATCAACCGATTGATCCAAGGCAGTGAATGAAACTAAGGATAAAGGGTAAAGGAGTAAAGGGGTAAAGGGGATGGGGATGGGGATGGGGATCGAGTCTAGTCGTTTGCTTCGTTTTGTGGCTGGTCCCAAATTGATTGCACTTGTTGTCTGCCTCGAGTTTGCAATGTCTATGCCTGGCTCGTACTTGGTCCTGGTTGGTTCTTTGATTCTCTGGGTGTGGTCCTGGACTTTTGGGGCCATCGGCTATGGTTCATATCATCGATGCTTTTGCTGATGATGACCCCATTTGCTTGAGTAATGATGCTACTCGTCCAGTCTATGGACTTAAGTCGCTTTTCATGGCGTTTAATGCTAGCAAACTGCAATCGATTTACAATGCTTCTCTTCTCTGTTTAGCTCAACTACCATTCTCTCACTCTCTCTCTCTCTCTCTATGTCGCTCTTAAAACATGGCACTCAAATTATCTGGCATCTTTAGCTGATTTTTGGGTATTGTAATGAAATGCAACATTTGTTGCCGTCGTTTTGCCTTTTGAATTGCATTTGCAACTGTCGTATTCAGCGTATTTTGTAGATAGTTCACAGTTTAACATTCTCGGCTTTGTCTTAGTCTCTACTCCCTCTCTCTCTATCTCTCTCTGTCTATATCTATGTCTCGTTTTTGGCAAACGAAATTGATTCGTTAGGTTTGGCAATCTGTCGCTTGTTAGCTCAAATTGATTGAAATTGGGTTTAGTTTCCTTTGTTGCCGCATTTGATTTTGTCCTATAATTGGATGTTGTATGCGGGTTAAGCTCATTAGAGTTGCTCTCTCTCTCTCTTTTTCTTTTAAACTTGTTTTCAATTACGAATTACTAAATACACTCATTGTCAGACGACTTTTGACTAGTTGCATAAACAAATGCATTTTATATGGCTTCACTGAATTAAATTTATATTCAAGTGCTTGGTGAACTGTCAAGCGCCGTAAGTTATGCAATAAAATACGCAATTGCTATGGCATGCATGAAATGTTGCATACTTCAAGGCGCACACATGACTGCAAATAACGGCACAATGTGTGGAACGTGAAACACGCAACAAACAACAATGAAGCATAGGGGGGAAAATGTGAGCTCTTATTGCACCTCAGTATCAAAAATGCCTTCAAGCTAGCAAAGGAGCAATGAATAATGTGAAGGAAGATCTGAGAAGTGATGCTGTATTAAAGGAGAGAGAGGAAAAGGAGTATGGGACATGGGGCATGTCGTTTATAATAGAAAAGTGTGCAAATGAAAAGCTGGTATGTCAGCACAAAAAATTTCGAAATAATTTTCACAAAAAGTTCACAGAAAAAGCGGACGGGGAAGGCAAAGAAAATTTCCACCCCGCATACTATATGTGTGTATCTGTGTGTGTGTGTGTGTGTGTGTGCTGCCTCAAGCAACGGAAACTTGACTCGGAAGCTGCCTATGCCGCAACTCAATGCATTTTCAATTTCCGTTTGTGGCGTTCGCTGTGTAATTGCCAGCACGTGTGAACTGCCACGCGATAAGGAAAATTCCCCAACTCTCTGCTGGCAACTTCAACACACACACACACCCTTACACAGACACACACACACACACACTCACACACACATATGTACTTGCATTTCCTGTTGAGCTTTTTTGGATGGCGTCTCCGAAAATGGCAACGACAAGCTGCAAGAAATGCCATGCATTTGATGACCGTGACACAAATTGACTGCAACCGGAGAAGAGGTTAAAGGAAAGGAGAAGAGTTTAAAGGAAAGGAAAGATGAAGAAAGGGAGAGGGGAAAGAGAGAGAGGAAGAAGAGTAACTGGTAACTGGTATGAGTAAGCAATTTATATGCACAGGCCATAACAATAATCATAAATAAAAAAAACACTTAAGCAGTCAAGACATGTGTCAATGCAGAATTGAAGGAATTTTACAATCTTTTACCACAATAATTTGACTACAATCATTATTTATAAATAAATATTTTATTCACAAATTTGATTTGTTAAATTAAACACAAACTGTGTTCCTTTAGCTTTGAAACTAATCCATTATTATTAAGCTGGCCATCAGTTTTCCCACACAAAACTTAATTAGTTTTCGAAATCAAACTTTTTCAATTTGAAATATTGCTTGCATAAACATAAATAAATATTTTTTAATTCTCTTACCAATCTTTTTCATTTTGCTATATTTTGAGCAATAATCTTTTCAACTAGTTTACACTTCATTGGGCGCTTTTTTTCTGTTAGGTTGAACAACAATTTTATAACGATTAAAAATTGCTGCTGAAAATTGTGCATTAAAAACTTGGTAAGTTTTTAATTTGAAAAGCACTTTTGCTAGCGCTCAAAAGGATGAAAACTCGTCAAAAAGTTAAATTACTTTAAACTTATGCACGTCGAAACAGGCAAAAAAAAAAAAATGTATGAAGAAAACTTTTGAACAAAAGGCAAAATTCAGAGAACGAAATCGGAGCAAAAAAGAAAAGAAAAGCTGAAATTTAAGTTTCTATAAAAGAAATTTCAGTTGAAATTGAATATAGTGACGCTTTCTTCAAGGGATTACAAATTATTCTCAATCTTCCGCCTAAATGCAATTTAGCAGCATGATTTGTGCAAAATTATAAAAGAATCCATAACAAATTTGAGTGTTAGTTTTATGTACGAATTTTGTTAGAGAAACAAACAGACGCTCTTGGCATGTTGCAACTCATGTGGCACGAGCAACATTTTGCACCCCTCGACACGTAGAGTTGCTCGTGGCAACATCAGCAGCACATCAAATGAAATCATTAAAGTGCAAATCTGAAACGAATTGCGAATTGGTAGCTGAAAGATGAAAGATGCCGGAAAGGGGATTGGGAATGGGAAAAGGCAAGAAGTAACTTGCCACAAGCAAAAGAAAAACATCAGCAACAGCAACAACAACAACATTATTATTGAAATGCATTAATCAACAATTTTCGAGGTGTGTGCGTTTATTTGATGCCCTTTCCTATTTTCGGGGGTAGTTTTTATGGTAGAGGGTAAAACATAATGTTTGATCTCTCGGAAACTGAAATAAAGCAATTTAAATGAAATCCGTGAATGTTTTTGGGTTGCAATAGAAATATTATTATGAAATATCTATAATATGTAGTAAAGTAGAGCTAACAGTTGTGGGTGGTTGAAAGAAAATGCACTTAGGGGCGGATTTTACTTTCTATTTCATAATTGAGATACATGAAACGATACAAATTGTTAGTGATTTTCGGATATTTTTTGTAAAATAAGATAAATTGTTGTTGGATTCTTTAAGATTCCAATTTCCTATTATTTTCCTTTCTAAGGTTGCTTTTCAGCAGTTATCGTATATTTTATCAGTATTAATACACATCTTGCCGAAGGAAATTGAATCCTCAAAATCCTTGCCGAAAGCTTAAGCCGGAACAGGTCTAGTATGCTTATAAATATAGAAGTTGATATTCATAAGCAGACTACACCTATTACGGCTTTAACAAAGGATTTTGGGAATAAAGTTCCTTTGGCCTTGCCTAAATTTGCAGGTGCTAAATTTCCATTTCCTTTCAATTCTCTAGTTTTCTTTATGGGTTCTCGTCTATTGTAAATTCGTTCCCACATCACATAAATTTTGGCCTAATGGTGTTGGCGCAATTTAAAGCTCACGCGGCAATCACTTAATGCCATTCAACCAGCTCAACCGACAGCAAATGCGAGTGAACCCAACAGTTAATCATGTTGCCGTGAATTAATTTGATACCGACTACAACAACAACAAAGGTGTTTGGCTTAAAAAGTGAGGAGTAGGAGAACAAAAGGTAGCCAAAGATTTATGAGATACAAGTGTATCTACAAGTACGTTTAACTGCACTTTAGCTTAACATGCCGAGCAGATGGAGTACACATCGAGCTTAAGCTAAGGTCGATGCCATAACGAAGCCTTCACACACACCACACACACATACACACACACATCTGCTTGCACAGAAATGATGCATATCATATGAACTAATTTCGCGACGGGTTTTCCGCTCGTCAGTCTGTCTTCTTAGCTCCACAGCTCGCGGTGATGACAGGCGGCGGCTTCTTTTAATTTCCTAAAATAATAAAAAATTAAAATGCCCGGGAAATTCAATTTGAAAAAGGAAAATGGCATGCTCGTGACAAAGGGGCGGGAAGGATGGACGGAAGGGCTCTATGTGATGCGAGGAGTGATGGATTCGTTTGGGAATCTTTGCGCTTCCACTGGCGGAAATTTAAGCACAAACATCCGGCACAAAGAAAAGCTTAAAAAAACGTTTATGTTGTGCAAAAAAGATTGAACGACTTAAAAAAAAATAACTTCTTACAATATTGAAAATAAGCTTTGCAGAAATTCAACAAAGTATCTTCCTTCCCTACAAATTTAACAATATTAACATGATATTAAGAATTGAGGAGTCAGGTATGTTAAACAAACATCTTTCAGCCGGAACAAATTAAATAAAATAAATTGTAAAACATATGGACATTAAGTAAAAATTATGAAATTATAAAAAAAAGGATTCCACGGCAGAAAATTTGAAGACTTCCTCGACTGTACATATATAAAACTCTTTGTCCTGACTGACTCATTCTCTGACTGAAGGACTCATCATTGTGAAGCCGAAGTGGTAAGAGCTACGAGACTGATTTTTTTATACAACATAGCTAAGAAATAATAATCTTACAATAAGACGACGTTTTGTGAACATCCACCTGGAAAGGGTTTGAATCCGCTGTTAGAGTTAGTTGCGAATGGAAATATCAAAATTCATGCCTTGATATATACAATTGGCTTAGAAAGCAGTTTCAACCATAAAGATAAACATATGTCAACATGTGAAAAACATCTGTATCTATAGACTTTCAACTTTGTTTTGTTCCTTGTACTACTTACAAGACGCGGTCTTTCTCCTTTCACTAGTTGCAAACTAAGTGCGAAAGGGGATAGCAAATATGGCAGTCTTGGGACTTAAAATGTAAGAAACATGGAAAGAAAAGAAAATAAGGGAAAAACTAAATTGTTGCATACTTAAACACTGTGATGCCAGACTAAACACAAGTGAAAGTTGTGCGTGGCGTGTTTTGCAAAACTGTGGCACGTTGCAGGTTGCAAGAAGTGTATGTGTCTGCAACTCGCACTTTACAGGCAGTAAGTCAGTGGGTTACTTTGCCACCAAACTGCAGTAACTGCACTTACTTAGGGGAGCTAAAGGGTGACAAAAACAAAGTCAGAAATGTTGGCTTAAAGCAGTCGTGGTGCTTAGACGAGAGATGGAAAAGGGCTTTAAATTTTTTGGTCTGGAAAGTAAAGTACTTGCTAGCCGCAAGGCACTTTCAAGAGTCATCGAATAAGACAGAGGAAGCCAACACTTAGAACTTCACGTGTCAAGTTCTTGGCAAACGAGGTTAATGCAATTGTTTAGTTAACTAAGAGCAAGCTGCTGATTAAGTTAAAGGGGTTATCTTAAGTTCTTATGACGATTGCTATTGATGTTCTTGCATTAATAATCAACGTTGTTGTTTGTCATGCTTCAAGTATTGTTATCAGCTCTTCAAATGCTCGGATCTTCAATTTAATCCTCACAATTTCTCTCATTCTCTTGTGAATGCCAATTCAATTGTCTCTGTGCATTGCGTAGCTAAACGCGTTCTATTCGCCCAAGGCTCATTTGGCCTTCCACTTTTCCGTGTTATGAAGGTGTGAAAAACGTGCGCTGCTTAATTCAAAACCCCCCTCGCAAAAAAAAGAATGACCCCAAAACCATTGCTGCGGATCGCTCAAAAGTATGCAACGAAAACGCAATGCCAACGATTAAGCACAGTGGGGATTTTTCACATTTTATTTGGCAAACAAATTAAGTAGTTAAAACTATTTACTTTAACGTCAAGGCAAGATACCAAAACAACAATGTGTAAAATTACGTACCAGGTATTTTAATCATTCCAGAGGCATAAATTTGTAATGAAAACTTTTTAGAGTGCTTGTATTTTTAAGGTGCTAAACTAAAAACTAAAAGCTTTAAACAAAAGGCCCACTTTTTCAGTCCCATATTCTATAAATATTATAAGTTTAAAACAGAAAAATAGGAACAATAAAAATCTTCTTTCGTGCTTAAATCATTAATTAACTTCAAACACAATATAAGGAGGAAAAGTCCCCATGGTATATTGTGGTGCAACACACTCTCACACACACACACACACAGTCACGCAGTTGGTTGCACAAATTCTAGAGTTGCATATTTTGTGGCGCTTGAAATTTTTATGGCAATTTGCCAGGCGAGCGACGCTCGAGCAGCGGGAAAATGTGTAGCAAAAATGTGTGGCAACGGAATTGTTGCGCTTAAATGCGGTCACAAACGCACTAAAAACTGAGAGAGTATTGCAAACCGAGAGAGAGGGAGAGAGAAAGGGAGAGTGAGAGAGAGAGAGGGAAAAGAGGGTTGCACTCGGTTACCTGTTCGCAGTCTTAACTTGCTTCAAGCCAACTTTTTGTTGTGGCTTTCGCCTTGGACACACATTTTTCACACATGTTAAGTCGCTTTCTTGCTATTTGCCTTACCCTCCTCACTCCCTTTCTCTATCCTTCACTTTGGTTTTCTTTCCATATTCTAAAAGTAGTCATGAAAAGCCATTTCCCCTGTTCCTCATCTTGTTGTTCAATAAATAGTTTGCTTGTTCTTTTTCGCTTTTCACTCTTTCGCTTCCATTGTGTCTATAAAAATGCCCCAAAATGTTGCATAAATGTTGCGGCTGCTTCTTTTGCTACATTTTGGTCAAATGTTGAATGTATCAAAAAACAAATTTCATGTGCTTTTTACGACACTTTTCACTCAGCTCTTTACACAGGCATAATTTGATACCAAGTTGTTGTACAGAGTAAAGTTGGGCTGTGGCAAGGCAGAGTCCATGCAAAATGTTGCAAATACTTTGTTGCATACATGAAGTATCCTTCAAAAGCTGCCCAGCAGCAAAAGCACTTTTCCATTTGGCTACTTTTAGTCGCTTAAAAACTTGACTCAAAATAATGCTACAAAGTTTATGGTTTTTGTGCATTTCATCTCTCCGTCTCTCTTTCTCTTTCTATCACTAACTATGTCTGCCTCCTTCCATCTCTCGGTGTGTGTTGCAAAAATGAGCTTAGTGCTTTGTAGCATGTTATCAAATCTTTTAATTCACACAAATTTTGAGTAGACTTAAGCCGGATTGGCTGCTCTGCTCTTCTCTTCTCTGTTTCCATGAAAGCTAGTTGAGCAAATGAATGCTATTATATCATTAAATTTTAGTGGTCATTAAGTTTACACGTGGTTCAGTTTGTGGTTTATGCAATTGTGGTTTAGCACAGGAATAATGTTTAAGTTTATCTACAGAAATAAATCGCTTAAATGCAGCTTTTGTAGTGAAGAGAGTCTGGCAATTTTGCTCTTGGGAGCATACGTTTTTGCATGTCCTCTTTGTGTGGCATCCTTAAAGGCTACTTACTTTGGTTTAAATAATGAAAGTGAAGTGGAATCTCTTTGAATCTCTATGGCAAAGTGTATATTTTTTGGTTTTCTTTTCATGTATGTATTATAATTTTGTTTACATTATATCCCTAAAAGTTGTTTATTGACTTTTAAATAATGAAAGTGATGTAGAAACTCTTTGACTTAGAAAACAAATTTGTATCTCTTATCGTTTTCTTTTCTTTTGTTGCCCTTTTTTTTACATTTTCAATTCTCTGACTCGTGTAAACGTATGAACTTGACTGCCAGCTTTTACCTCAAACGTTTCTTGTTCTAAAATTCATAAAATGGTATATTCTCTGACCATCTAGCTGCTTTTCTACTTCAACTGTACATGGTACATTTGTGCATTCGGCTTAAATTTACTTTATGAGCTTAAAACTCTTAAAGTATTACTCGGTTTAACTGTTATCTGAGCTCCCTTGCAAGCGCGCTCACTCCCAGCACGAGTCAATTGTATCGTGTATCTTGTATCCTGTATCTCGTATATGATATCTGGTATCTGCATCCACCTGCAGTTCGAATGCCCACAAGGACTTTCAGACAATTTCAACTAACTCAACAACTCTCGTCACAGTTCGGGTTCAGTTCTCGCCTCGGGGGAGCACCACTGAGTGGGTCAGCCTGCTGCAGGCCTTATTCCATTTAGTTAACAGTGTGCAACGGCATTTCGGTTAACCAAAAGTTACGTGCTTACACTTTTTTTGTTTTGTTTTGCCATTCCGGTTTTTCATTTTCATTTTCGTATTCATTTTTTGTTGAATTTTGTTTTTGCTTTTGGCCATGAAACAATTTTGAGTGGCGCCTCGGCGTTTCACAGGCGCCGCAAAGCATGCAACACACATTATTTGCTTTGTATTAGCGCATGTCCTTGCGCTTCTTGCTCTCGCTGCTTGGCTTCCGGCGTGTCCCCGCCGCCATGTCATATAAATTAGCGGCAATGAAGAAATTGCAAAATTTATGAGTCTCTCAGGAACTGGCGAGAGAGACAGAGAGCTATACAGTGGGAAAGGGAGAGACAGAGCAGGCAACTTTTGGAGGTAGAGAGCTGAAATTGCGTGAGTTTGCTTCCTTTTTTTAAGTTGAATATCTGCTTCTTTTTTAAATGTCTGGCGGGCATTCAGCAAAACCTGAACTTTCATTACATATACAACTATATATAGCTATATAAATGCGAGTGTGTGTGTGTGTGTTTGAGTGTGGAAGGGACGAGGCCAATGTGTACCATTTTTGGCCTGTGGCTTGGCTCGTTATGGCCTGTTAAGCTCCACTGAATTGAGTTGTGTTTGTGTGTGTGCGAGAATGTGTTTACTTCTATATGTACTAGGTGTGTGTGTGTGTGTTTATCTGTCAAGTGTTGTTGTTTCTAGGCAATCCCTCTCTCTGTGTGTGTCTGAATATCTCATCTTTGAGTTTGGACTTAATTGAAAGTCACTTTTAACAGCTGTCACATTTTTCTGGGCCATCGGCGTTGCTTTTTGAGGGGATTCTCACAGCTGAGCGGTAATCAAAATTTGATCTTTTAATAGTTATAAATAAAGTGTTTAAAGTGTGCATTAAAAATCAATGGACTGTAAATTTAACTTAGTCCTGAACTTTATGCTCACTCTCATATGAAATGTGCTCTCTCATAACTTGAATTATTTATGTTTTTGTGTAAAAGTTGCTTTAATAAGTTATTTATATTTTTATACAATTCTTACTTTAATAATACAATTCTATTGATGTTGCTGTGGCAACTTTAGCTTGCCTTGAAGTACTTTCGCTAGATTTCTTAGTTACTTTGTCTAATGGCATTAATTTGCCTGTACTTAGTCCTGGTCCTTAACTTGCCATGCAAGTCAATTAAGCGACTTACGACTATGCCTAGTTACCTGAACTGTCCAGGACAGAAATGTTCCATTCCCATGCATATAAATATATTAATTTCCATTAGCGTGACCCCGCACTCCCCTGCTCCGTCAGGGCAAAAAGGTTTACGATGCTTACATTTTATGCGCAATATCCTCCAAAATAGAATGAAGGCACATCCTTCACACTCCCAAATCTTTCTCACCAAACTTGACACAGGGAAAGTTGAGAGAGGGACAAGTGGTCGAGTGGCAAATCTAATTAAGCAGCCGTGTTGCTTTCTATGAAATTCTAGGGCATTAACAGCGAGGGTCATAAAATGGCGCCCAACGTATGCCGAAATGACAGTGACGCGTTGCCAGGGTTCAATTGGCTTTTTGTTCATTAGGCTTTTGTGAAAGCGTAAGCGAAGTTTTTATGAGAGAGCATCCTCAACAATATGCACTTAAATGTTTCCACATTTATGTCGACAAAGTTGCAAGCGGGCATATTAAGTATACCACATGTTGTGCTCAGCTCTTAACAATGCAATAAAATTCACAACGCTCAGCATTTCTACATTTCTCAGCACTGGTTTTATTCTGTATATTGTATGTTAGCAAATCTCTAAATGCAAAGCGGAAGCAGCACAAATTTTAATTGGATTTCCGCTTTTCCCTTATTTCACCGAGTGCCGTTCTAAAAAATTTCTCATCTCATTATGAGTTATGAGCTGCACTGCATGTGTTTTGTTCTTTTTATTATGAGCGAAAAGAAAATTATTTTTGGTTAAATGTTTCATTCGTTGGGGCAACAAAAAAGTTCAAATTGCTTTGGGTTCACCACTGTTTTTATACCCTGTAACCTTTCAGATGGGGAATGGCATTCATTGCTCATAAAATTGGAAATGAAAGTAATTTAAGAAGGGTGCAGGGTACTTTCAAGCTTTTACCTTCATTTAAAACCTAGCTAATTGTTTTGGTTTTGTTTGCTTAAAAAATACAGCATTTGTAAGATTACATTTTATGCTTTTCTCTCTGGTTTTTGTTTGGTTTGTTTCGACTTCTTCCGGTACGCACATAATGAAAATCAAAATGAAAATGAAAATTTGTGTGTTGCATATTTAATAATGAGCATTTTGTGAAAATTTGTAGCAAGCTGAGAGTCCGTCAGTAATTAGCTTAGCCAACACTTTATGAATACTTATACTTTTGCGTAACGGAAGTGAGAGTTAAAATATTTTGTAGCTCACTTAATGCGATTAGATGATGCCATTAAAACTGGCCATCAAATATGTCACATGTGAAGTAATTTGATTAGCTTTTTGCCAGTCCGAAAATCTACTCCCAAAAGGTTTTTCGGCAACAATTTTAGGCTAAAACTATGAAGCCAAAGCCAGAACAAAAAGGAAAAGAACAAGAACGAAACATAATTCAATTTATTTGGAACAAATTGACTGTCAGAGAGACGGGGCCTGAAAGTTGAGTCCCCAAGTGGACCCAAAAAAAAATCCCAAACAAATGGCAATGAAAGTGTGTGCATGAGAAATGTGTGTGTGTGTGTGTGTGTGTGTGTGTAGCATATGCAAATTGAGAAATCGCTTTGGGATGTACTTTTTGTGTGGGTGCCAGAAACTGGCTTTTGAATAATTTCTGCGACATGTGAGAATTGGGTGAATATAAAGTCTGTAAATCATAAGGAAATTTACAAATTTATGAAATTGAAACATTGCGCATTTGGCAAACGGAACTTAGCATAATAAATTTCTTAGTATGAACACTTTAATCATTTCTAGCTGCTACAATTTAACATTAATGAATAGTTAAAGCCAAGAGTTGGCTTTAGGCTTCGATAAAGTTCCGACGTGGAAATGCGGGAAAAGACCACAATATAAAAGAGAGAGTGCAAATGCCCACAAATCAGTTGACCTCCCACAACGATAGCGCTTAAAAGTAGGCTTGGAAAAAAGCTACAACAAAGCCAAATGGTTGCGTGTCTGTGTGCGTGAGTGTGTGTGTGTGCTGAATTATTTATGCGCACACGACAATAACAACAACAACAACAACAACAAGAACAACAATAATAATACGAAGAAACAATAGAAGAACAACAACAATGATAGCAGTAACAATATGGCCAAAGGGTGGAAAAGGTTAAACATGGAAACGTGCAACGAGACAAATAAACGCAGAAAGTTAAGCACTGAATATGGTGTACTATAAGATACCCTGTAGTTGCAGTTACAATTATCATTGATATAATGATATATATAAACTAATGATAAGAAATATCCATGAATAACGTTAGATTGCTTTAAAAGAACCTTAGCGGCCTAGAGTTACATTTGTGTATATTCTCAAATACTGTTGCCTGTTAATACAAAAAGAGTCAACTAGACAACAAAATACTCTTTATTTGGAAATCATCAATTAGAAATATTTTATTTTCTAATATAACCGACTAACATTTTACAAAATCGCTAAGTCGATGAGTTAAGAGTATGAATTGAGCTTAAGACTGAGCAGATAAAGAACAAACAGGATGATATCAATTATTCTATTTCTTCAATTGATCTGATCTAATATGTATAATATATTATGAACAATTTGTGTACTTACAATGCAATGGGTATCGTTATATGTATGTATTTCTAAGCAATGGTCGATAAATTGAAGAAACTTTCTATCAAAAGTATTATACTCACAGCAATCACAATTAAAATGTGAACTTCATATTCATTTTACAGGGTATTAAAAGGGATTGCGAGACGCTCACACATTATACACATAGACTACGGTCGTTACACCCACTCACACACACACACACACATACACTCGCACATACGCATACATCCGTAATGGCCACATGGCGCGACTCTAACAAAAGCCATTTTAGTTTTTGACTTTTGCCTGCCGCATTTGGTTTTTCTTCTTGTTTTGTTTCTTTCTACTTTTTGCCCTTTTTGGATTTTCCTTAGTGTTGTTACCCCTTTATTTCTGCGCCCAGTTGGTTGAACAACGCCAAGGGGGCGTGTCTGTCTGGCTCGAGCTTTACGTTTGAATACTTGTCTTTTTTTTCATTTTTTTTCTTTTTTGGTTGGAGCTTGGCATTTGGGCGGCTTATAAATTATGAACAAAATGCCGGGTTGGGCTTTGGGAATGTCTTTCTCTTCCATTCACAACATAATTGCTTGTCTGAGTATGTCTCTGTGTGTGTGTGACTGCGTGTTTAGATGTAATATGTGTGTGTGTTTGGTCTGCTGCTGTTACCTTGGGGGCAAGTGCTTGTGGCATCTTTTGAGTGGCAAATACTTAATGTAAACGGACTTGAAAACTTCTTCTACATTGTCAGTTACCTTCTCCAGTTACTCGAGTTATAAAAATGAAGAAGAATAAAGCATTCAGTTCAGTGACAACTCACCTGAAATGAAATGAAATGAAATGGAAAAGAGAAAAGGGGATTCACATTAATATCAATTTCAGATTGGCAACTTGCTTAGACAATAAATTCACTCAATTCTCGATGGCGACAACTGTTTGCCTTATGCTCGAGACGAGAAGACGACACTGTCCAACACAATCAGTGTCAATTTCAACGCCAGTTGAAGCAGATCAAGACAAATAAGTGGCAATGGACGGTGTGATTTTAATATGGCAAATGCATTTGTCAGTCTTTGCACCGAGAATAATTCTATTCAACTTATTTAAGCTATGTTTAAAGAGTTGAATTTTAAAATCATTTTTATTTTTTTTTAAAAAATAGCAAACTGAGAATAAATCCATTAGGATAATTATTCTACGATTAACAACATTTGATAATTAAAAGATTGATGTTTGTAGTCAACATTATTAATGTTAACTGGTATTTTCTATCAGTGTAAATTCACTTAATGTTCAATGTACTTGATGTCCTATGTGTTTGCTTTCATGTTTATCGTTAAATTCAATTTGCAATTTATAAGATTTCATGCAACAACAGAAGGCAATGCTTGTTATCACACACACATACCCACACAAACACAGCCATACACACTCTTTAGTTGGCCCCAGGGCCCCTATAGATATGCTATAAATTGTGCAAGGCATTGGGCAAATGGCAGCTGCGCGCATTCCATCTGAGTGCAGCGCACAATGCGGAGAATAATACCATACAAGCCGAGTTTGGAATGGAACGAGGATTGGTTTTCATGGCAAGCATTGTTCATTGAATTCGAATCCTATACACTACTCGTTGTTGTGGCTTGGTCAGATGCCAATGTCATGTCCACAAAAGGTAAGCGCATACTCAACGCTCAAATCCAACTAACCAAAAGTCCAAAAAGTAAAATGGGAACGAAAACATATTATTATCGAATCTTTCTACTTTTCCCAATGTCGAGTGCAGAAATTGTTTTCATCTGCCAGCGCAGCATAATAAGTAAATGATTTGTCATGTCAACTCCTTTGGCGATAGTTTTGGTTGAGATTCCAATATTCAAAAGAGACTGAATGAAAATAGAATTCCTATCGAGATATGCAAAGCAAGTCAATAACAAAGCCAATAAGCAATGCTAATGCATTCTGTTCTTTCTTCATTGTCAAGGGATCCAAACTGAATGTCAATTTGAATACTCATACGAATACTCGTCGAATAATCCTTCCATAATGTTACTCGTTTCCTTCATCCGTTTTCCGTTTCCTATTATTTCTCGTCTCTTTTTCTCTCTCTCAGCATTATTTGCATGGAGAGTTCAATTACTTAAGCTGACTTTCAACTGCTTTATGGGCTGAACACTTTATTTTATTATAGTTTTCATATTTGGAGCTGTGCCAAATATTAAAAGTTTAAGGCATAAAAACGTAAAATTCTTAAAGAATTTTTAATTTAATGATTTTAGTCTGAAAACATTTACAGGTTAAAATGGACTTAAACAATTCATAATTCACATGAGAAAATTTGCTACTTGAGAATTTGCTACACCTTTTTTTTAAGTCAAAAAATGTTGTACCAGGAATCTGTTATGGTAGATTCCTTTACAGGTTAAAATTAAAGTAAATGTATTTTTAACATCCTTCTGAACTAAAACAGATTAACCCCATTTTTTCAATGTTTGACATAAGTTTTTATACATTTTATGTCAGTTTATTATTCGTATAGTTATTTGAGACACTATATAGACATTGACAAAATGGGCCTTATAGCTTGTATGCTAGATTTATATTTATGTGGATCCACATTCTTTCACTTTTAGATAATAAATATAAACAATTAGCTTTGTTAGATGAGATAACCTTTCACAGGAGAAATCGCATCCTTTTGTAATGTAAATAACAAAGTAGTTTTAATGCAAGTTTGAAAAGTGTGTGTGTAGCTCGGAACCTAATGCATTTAGCCGGGCATCAAGCGGTGTGTGCATTGTGTTGCGTGCTTATGTGCTTTAACTACTTAGTTAAACAATTTGGTTAAAAGTTAAAACACACTCACACACACACACAGCTTCTCTCTGTTGCCCGTTGCCACGTTTCAAGGTGCGTGCAACACGGGCAACAGTCAACTGCTTAAAAGTCTCTTGATTCCCATAACGAAGGAAAAGACACGTACGTAAAATGTGCTGAAAAATGGGCGTGGTTACTTGCTGGAAAATTTGTGGCAGTGTTGTTGTTTTTGTGGCAACTTAATTGCGTTAAAAAGCCAGTTAATAAGACAGTGGAAAAAAAACAAACGTGACGCGTGGCAACAGATTAAATTTGCACAAAGTAGCTAAAAATAATGTTGTACTTACTCACCAAACGCTTCTTTTGGGCTGCCAAAGAGTGAACTCTACCTGTCTCACATACACATACATATATGTTATGTACATGTACATTAAATAACACATTTAAGCAAGTTGCCAGCTAGCACTAATTAGCCCCGCCTTACAGCCGCCTCCTCAATTATATATCCATGTTGGTTGGGCGTGTCAGCATGTTGCTAATTAAGCGTGAATTTATGCATACACATGTTGCGCATACGCCTCGTTTGCCCTAAACTAGCGACAGTTGAGAAGCATTCAAACGCATAACTACAACTACATTCATATATCCATTCACACACATCTACACACACATATGTATATATTATTCATGTTGCCCAATTATGAAGCCTACAAATGCAGAGTAACATTGAATTTTAATGCAAAAAGCACATTTTTGGTAACATTCAGTTAGACAGGATGTGGTCTATATACCCTGTTTCAACTGATGACACACATGACATGGATTGAAAATAAGAGTTATGAATGAAATTTTAACTTAATATAAATCAACGTAAAGGAACAAGTTACTGCAATATGGAAAACACCAAAATGCCTATTTTATGCGTTATTATCAATATCAGCCAACAAATTCTATTTGCAATTTCTATAACAAAACTTATAACAGTTAAGGTCCCTGATTTAAAGACAAACGATTTTAGTCAGTTTATAAACGGACACGAAAGGCATCAACAAAATTGTAAAAATTTCAAATATTGCCACATTTTATTTATAGGATATTCCATAGTCGCATCTTTTGCTACTTTTTCTAATTTGCAACTGGGCATCTGTTTTTTGGCCATTAAGTTTTATTTATGTGCTCAAGCGCCTAAGAGATAGCACAAAGAGAAAAAGGAGAACAACAGAGAGAGGGACAGATAGAGAGGGGAAAAAGAGACAGGGAGAGAGAGAGAGAGTCAGAGAGGAAAAAGACGAAATGTGCGCATAATTGCATACGATATGCAACTAAGCATAAAATATCATGTAATTTCATATCATATTAAATGTAATTTCAACAGCTTAAAATAAAGAATCCAATTGTTCATGTTTTACATTACATTACATAATTTTTCGAGTTTTTAAATAAGCTTGTTTAAGCAGCAATTACTTTCGCATTTTATACGCCATAACAACGTAATACGAGTTTATTTATGTGCCCGAGTAAACATTTCAACAAATAAATAAACGCACACACTTCATTTCTCGGGTTGCTTTTGAGTTCATCGAAGGATAAGTAAAAGTGAAATAAAATGAAGGATAACAATTTGAAATGTAATACAAATCATAAGGAATTACAACTCAAGTAAAAGGCTATTGACAGTGTAACAGTAATAGCAGATACATTTATTGATTGTTCTGCTTTTATTACTAGTTGTATTTAAGATGTCCTCAAATTGCTAGCAAACTATGTAATTCATTTGACAGCTTTGCTAGCCAATTTGAGCTGGCAGTGGATTAGGCCAACTCAAAGTGACTTAAATTACGTTAAGATGTCCTTTAGAAGGACGAGCAACAAGTTTGCCATTTATGAAACATGATCTTTGGCCCTAGAACCATAAAGAACAACTTTTATCTTAAACTCTTTGAGCCAACTGCATTCAAACTGAGAACTTGTACTATTCATAGACGTAGGAAAGCCACAAGCTTATCTGGCATAAAATGTGGTCAACAGCTGTTGCCAGGACCATGGCGACTTGTAAAACAATATAATTAATAATTCAAAAGCACAAAAGTTCAATAAATGTTGAACAGGGCCAGACTGTTATCCTTATAAGAGCGGTCAGAGCTAGTCAGAGTGAGTGAGAGGGGGGAAAAACTAAGCGTACTTTGTAAAATTTCGGGTAATAAAATCAACTTAATTATAACAATGGCAATAAGCACAACAACAGAAGTAGCAAGAAAAGGGAGTACACTACAAGGTGAATACCCTGCACTTTTACTAACAATGTCTAATAGAAGTCGACTTTAGCAGTTGTACAACTCGAGTATGCTTCCTTTAAATGTATTTAAAATACCCTGTACTATGTATTTCCTTTGCTCACTTATGTTACTTGCAGCTGTTTATACCTTTTCTTAACTGGCTTACAAAAGGTGTAGGGTATTTAAATCAAGTGGAAGCGAAAAACTGAAACTTTTGTGTGCAACTTTTGTTTTCCTAATGAGCTGAAGCAGAAGCAGCAGCCAAACAACAACAACAACAATAGCAACAAGAACAACCATAATAATAACAACAATAACAACATTTTCATAAACTTGCCAAAATGAATTTCGTTGAAGACGCACACAAGACGGTTGTTGTGGCAAAAGAGGAGATTTTCAAAGGGGGGTTAAATTGTTGCGCATATGTTGCATAACGTTAACGCACGTTAACATTGTTGAGGCAACGCCAAAGTTAACTGGGTAAGCAGCTGCCACAGATGCCACAGTTGCCAAGGCGGCATCGCGTTGCGTTGTTGCAACAATGCCAAAACAAACGATGTCGACGATGTCGACGCGTCGGATAACGGAAACGGAAGTTGCTTACAAGCGTTTCTACTAAAATCCAACAGACAGAGAGTCTGAAAGAGAGAGAGAGAGTCTGAGAGACTCGGCGAACAATGGCGCATATCAACGCGAATTTAGTTCTTGTCCTAATGGCATAAGCTTTAAAATCTGCTGCATACTTTATAGCGCTTTTACTTGAAATTTTCTTTTACATTTAAATTGTTGAAAGTTGCAAGTGGCTTCATTTCTCTTTTTTATACCCTTGCAGAGGGTATTATAATTTTGTCACGAAGTTTGTAACGCATTGAAGGAGGCGTGTCAGACCCCATAAAGTATATATATTCTTGATCAGGGCGACGAGCTGAGTCGATATAGCCATGTCCGTCTGTCCGTCTGTCCGTCTGTCCGTCTGTCTGTCTGTCCGTCTGTCCGTCTGTTTCTATGCAAACTAGTCTCTCAGTTTTGAAGCTATCTTGATGAAACTTGGTACAGGTCCGTCCTTTTGCTGCACGCAGTACATATGTCGGAACCGACCGGATCGGATAACTATATCATATAGCTGCCATAGGAACGATCGGTTGGAAATAAACATTTAGTATGAAAAACTTTTTTGTTTCTCAAGATATCTCAACCAAATATACACATTATGTGTTTGATTAAGTTTTAAACATGCTGACCAAATTTGGTGTAAATCGGGCTACTATATCATATAGCTGCCATAGGAACGATCGGTTCAAAATCAACCTTTAACAAATTTTGTAAAAAATCTGACGGCTTACGCAGGGCACTGCAAGGGTATCCAAACTTTGGCGCGCCAAAGTTAGCTTGCGCTATATTTTTTTAAAGCATATAAATGGTTCTTCCCATCCAGCTCAAGCACAAAGAATGTTAATTTAGTTTAGATAACAGAGAGAGAGAGAGAGAGAGAGAGAGAGAGCGAGAGAAAAAGAGAGAGAGAGAAAATATATTTCGAATATCATAAATAATAGAAAAGAATCTGCAGGCGCTGCTGCAAGGGTAACTGTCTAATAAAATGTACTAGAAAATCAAAAACAATTCACAACAACATTCCAAATTGTTATTTGTTAAACAAAAGGAAGTGTGTTTTACATATTTATACATTTGCCAGTTTCCGACTTTAAATCCTAGCTGCAAATTTAAACCATTTAAATGCATGAAAATAAATATTTATACATATTTATTCTTATCATTGGAGTGTCGTCATCACAGTCTGCCGTTAAAAAATGTAATGTAAATATATTTTTTGTTTTTGCTTAAAGCAGAGTTTCGTTTATGTGTGGATGCATGTGTGTTTTGTATATGTCTGCATTTAATTAAGTTTCACCGGTTTTTACTATACCTTTCTCACTTCCACTCACCTCTTTGTCTCTGTCTTTCTATATATGAGATTATCAGTGTGCGGGGTTCGTGTGCGAGATTACGCAGATAACTTTCATTAAACATTTTTTTGCGCTATGGCCAAGTGTTTTTTTTCTTTCTTTTGTTTTTAATGCTCATAAAATATTTATGGTATATTCAATTGAGCGTCTGCAAATTGTTATACTCTTACCGAGGGTATTTTAGCTGAGTCACATGGAATAACTATATTATAACGCAACAATCGATCTGAAATCTGGTATATTTTTGAAGAAAACAAATCTTTAATACATCTTTTAGAAATTTAAAGCAAGTTGATTTGTCTAAACGTTCTGAAAGAGCATTCTATTTTCGGCTAACTGCAAATCTTCTAGACTGCTTTTTTTTGTATTTTACTATAACATTTTTGCGAGAAATTTTTGGCATGATAGAGTTTATCATTTTAAAGCTTATGCTGTGTCTGTTTTTTGTCCCTCACACACACACATGTGTGTGTGTATGTGTGTGTCAGCGTTGTGTGTATATTGGCTTATGAACAAAAAATTTTGAAATATGCATACAGCGTTTTTTGTAAAGCATATTAATTTCATATGATATTTACAAAATAATACCTTTGCCCTGCAAAAGAATGAGCTTTTTAAACTCATTTTTGAAAATCAAATAAAGTGAAGAAAATTTAATTTAAGTATCGCTGCAAATAAATGCCAGAAAATTGACAGTTTATTATCTGTTATGATTGATCAGGAAGTTTTAAAATGTTTTTCAGCTATTCATTTAAAAGTATCTATGGCAAAGATTCCAACGCTTGAGTTAAGGGATGATCTACTTCTAAAGATAGTCTTAAAGCATGTAATGTACCTGCAATCAGAATTTTACTAGGGAGTTTATATTTAGAATCTATATAGATTATATAGTAAGAAAAATACTGAGTAAACGTCCTAAATGCAATAAAATTAGAGACAAAAAAGTTTGGTTCCCAACGGGTGCTTTGCGCTTTATTATAAGTGGTAACATTTATAAAAAATTATTTATCAGTTGCTTGCTTGTGTCAATTAGTAATAATTCTTAATGCGATTAAATATATAGGATTGCCATTATGCGGTCTATCCATTAGTAATATTGATTATATAATTTGAATAGATATTGTTTGATAATATTTTGAAATATAATAATTGCTCAGAGTTTGAGCTTCATTTCATCTAGCATTCGATAAACCTTGATGAATTTCTTCTCGACAAGTTCCGTAAAGGCTTTGATCTCGTTCCGCACTATGGATAGCTCAAGAGCAGAGTCTGAGGTTCCTGTACTTCCGCCATCGCACTTCTTGGAGGATTTATTGCTCTCATACCAACAGGCAATACCATCGACATAATCATCGACCAATTCGGGTGCAGTTATATCCTCCATAAAGGAAATATCGCGACGTTTCACCACCGAAGTCATCAACAATTGAAGAAAGTCGCAATTCCAATTGTTCTGCTGAAAGTAGAAATACTGCAATGCCTTGAGACTATCGAAGATTGTGATCTTCAGGGAGTAGATGCCATTGCCCGATATATCCAGCATTTGGAGTTGGGTTTGCTTTTTAAAGAGACCCTCGGCCAGCTCATTAAAGTTCGTTGATGACAAATTGAGACGCAGCAGTGCTGTAAAACGCCTAAAAGGATTCCCCTGCAAATTGCCCAAAGGATTTTGCGATACATCCAAACTGGTCACATTGCCGGCCAATGGAATGTGCGGAATGTCCAACAGCGAATTATTATGCACATCCAAATCCTTGACAATCCCATAGACAGTCACACGACGCAAATCGCAACTGTGGGCCACAACCTGTTCCAACACTGAAAAGTTCAATGACAACTCTGGCATTATGTTGCCAGAGATGTCCAACAGCTGAAGGTGTGGCTGCAACTTTAACAATTCCGATTCAAAGGTCACAAAACGATTGTCCGCCAAAATGATGCGTGTCATATTCAAATTCCTATCGAATATGCCACGTGGCAAAGCCTGTAATCGATTGTCAGCCAGACTTAGATCCAACAATTTGCGTAGACCTGAAAAGACGCCCAATGGTAATTGTTCCAACTGATTTCCGGCCAGTGAGAGCTCCTTGAGCTCCTTTAGAGCGTGGAAGCTATGATTGTGCAGCACTTTCAGCAGATTATTCTGCAACTGCAATGTGGCCAAATTATCAGCGCCAAGGAATATATTCTTGGGGATATCCTTCAAACGATTGTGACCCAAGAAGAGGCTCATCAAATTGCTGGCACCCTCGAATTGCGGCTTCTCAAATGTCTCCAGTGAACAGTTCTCCATGCGAAGCAACTGAAGATCCGGAAATGTGTCAAACATCAGATGCGGTATTTTGGCAATTGTTGAATTGATAAATGTCAACATCAATTGCTTGGCAATCGGTGCCTGCGACAATATGACATAATCATTGCGACCAATTTCAACGCCAGTGCAAATGCCTGCATTGCAATGGTCCTGCAACCAAATGCGACGCAGTTGACCCCCAGTGGGACCAACAGAAGAGCCGCCGCCACTGGAAGCAACACAGACAACCACTGAACACGCCACAAGCGTCAAGCGTAGCAACAGCGGCTGCCACATCCCGACCCGAAGGACACGAATTCGAATTCGAATTCGGTAGCGGATTCGTTTTCGGTTTTCGAGAAGGTTTCGAGGTGGCGACAAGCGCCCAACGACGCGCACGCCACGGCGCAACTTGTTCAACTGTTTGCAACTGGAAATTCACATCTCTTTAGTGGACAAACAAAATGTCACTTTTGGATATGGATACGGGCTGTTGCCAGTTCAATTATGCCACACACACACTCACACACACAGTCACACACTCATAGTAACACAACAAAGAAATGGGGGTGCAACCCCAAGCTGTGCTTCATTCATCTATCCAATCCATTGCTCATCCTCTACCTACAACTCGTTAATTCAATTCAATTAAATGCATGACACTTTTTTTCTCTTTCCCCTATTTTGTTTTTGTATTTGTTTCAAGTTTTTGCCTAGTTTCAGTTTTAGTGTTATTTCTATATATTATATATGTACATATGCATATAGCTCTAATTTGATAAGTAGTACAAGTAACTCATCTCTGTTGAACTTTCAGTTTCATTGCCTGACTATTTCTATATTCTCATTGTTTTTTATTACCATTCCATTTTTGTCTCTTTTTTTTACAGTTTTTTTGTTATTTCTTTTTTCTAGATGTCTGCCTGATGAATATGAATGTTTTTTAAAGTAGGAAATGCCAAAATGCCAAAGGGGTTGTCCATTGCACCGATTTGATAGAATAAATATTACGAAATTCCATTTGAAATTAAGCTCAATAGTTATTTTTAAACTTATCTGCATAGTTACTATGTTTGTAATTGCTCAGAATTCTGTATGGGATTTGATTTTGGTTATGTAACTTCCGTATAATCCGAAAGATTTTTTAGAAATGATCTTGATTAATAGAGATAAAATGAATTAAGTAATACGTAAGTATAATACATCTCTATATATATTTATTTCTGTACTTACATTTATATCTATTTATCTATAACTATCTATACCCATAAATCTATCTTAAGACGTCACTCAATGAATAACCTTTTTCTTCTTTCAGTGTTTATCAGATCACATAAAAAATCTTTAACAAGCTCAACGAAGCTGGAGGGCTTTTACTTAAATGCCTCGCCCGTGGATCACTAGAAAGATCAGCTGACTGGATAAGCTGACTAAACTAAGTATAGACTCAAGTGAAACCCGTTTGTGACTTGTGTTCTGACCCAGTTATCAACTGCTTAGTTAGGCAGTTGAAAACGATTAGTTGCTTTCTTTAAGAGTTGACTGAACTGAGAACAAAAACAGTTTAATTAATGTGAGCACAAAAACTGCGAACCCTTTCCAAGAATCAATCACTTAATGTGATTATTATCATTAAAGGTATTTTCGTATAAAAACAAAGATTTCAGCTACTTTAAGCACAGTTTACCAAAATGATGGCCAGTGTTAAGATACTTGGTAAGAATTCTCTCTCGAAAACTAACTTAGCTGACCCTTAATTTCATTATTTAATTTCTAGCTTGTTTCCTGGGTTTGGTTTGCGTGACTCAGGCACATATCTCTGGACTGCGAAGAGTTCAGGCTATGGCTCGTAGCTCTAACTCAGATATGGAAGAGGAAACTTCTCCTCAACTGGTTATCTATACTCCTGGTGAACAGATTAAGACGAATAATGAGAATGAGGCGAGTGTCCATGAGCCACAAATCGTTGAATCGGACTCTGATAAGGATGGCAGAAAGGTCCCCGATTATCTATACTCCAATACGATTCCTATGTTGAATGAACAGAACTATCAGTTGCCTCAGTTAACTGCTCTGCCAGTAGCCTATGGCCCACAGGTCATATCCAATCCTCGAATCTCCAGCAATAACAATGTGGGACCATATGTGGTCGTGCCACGCGTTCAACTTGGTTTCAATGTCCAGGGTCAATCGGGCATTACTTGGCCGAATTTCAATCTCTTACCAGAGAATTCAATTCAAACACAAAAGGAGGATTTACAACCTACATACATAGCAGTGCCTGGTCCACCAGGTCCACCTGGACCACCAGGACCACAAGGACCGCGAGGATTTACGGGAGCACCTGGACCCCGTGGCAGAGAAGGTGCACGTGGACCACCCGGCATTAGCACCCAGGGCATTTCAAGCTCAGCACAGAGTCCCCAGAGCTTATGGTTTGCCAATAGCAACAGTAACAGCAACAATAAGCCACAATTTGAACATTTCTCAAATGGTTATCACAACTAAGAACATTAAAAATTAATTGAAAATAATCACAGCAAAAGTTGGGTTTCTTTTTTTGGAATGTTTAAGTTCTTTGGGGGAAACGCTTGGAGGAAATTACGTACTAGGCGCTTGTTATTCCCAAAATTATGGTCTCTAGTGTATAGCACTTGCGTCACTAGCAAATGCGGCATTTTATTCTTTCAAAACTTGCTGCGGAATGTAATTCTGAGAATGTTCTGTTACTGAAATAACGTGGGATAAACTTAATGTATATTATTTGTAAATATGATAAAATTACTTAGTTTTTAGTATGCAGAGAGAAGATAGTTTGCTAGTGATGATACTGACTTCAAGCGTGGAATTTTGTGAGAGTTCTTAATAATTCGTTTAGAGTGTTTGTTTAAAATTGTGTGATCTTACAGCATTAGAATCCAAGTACTTCCATGACTAGTATTTCTCACCTCTGGGGATCATTAGCTATGTTTCTTAACTCTTAAAGCTACATAAATAGAACAACCTGAATATTTTTAAAAATTAAAATGCGTTGTTTATAGGCAATAAGTGAATTGTCAGAGCAAAATAAGATAAGCAAGAATAAAAGCAGAAGAGTTATAAAGAATAAACTAGTAAATTGAGTGAAATAGCTACAGTTGAAAGTGAAGATACGTGTGAATTCCCCGTTTATATCAATCAAATAAGGAGGTTATCACTTACTCACTTATACCCTCTCTCCCCCCACTCTTTTTCTCCTCCTACTCTCCCAATCTTTTTCTCTCAGTTTAAGTAGAATCGCACTTCAATATAACAAAAGCAACACGTCTAGTTTGTAGGCACTTTATGTGCATACGTGTGTATATTATCATATGGCATGTTGTATATTTCAGTATTTGGTGTCATTTTATGACACACACACCCAAACACACTCCTACTAACACTCTCTCACACACACACACACACACACACAGTCACACTAACATATTATGATGATTGTGTGTAATTTACATAGATTTTGATACGCGTTTGATGGGAGCAAACGTTAATTTTTTTTCTTTTTTTTGGGGTGCCCCATTGACGGCCATTCAATTGGCGACAGTTTACGGTTCTCTAATGTTGTTGTTACGCTTGGTGTTGTTGTTATTGTTGTTCTAGTGTTCGTTGTTGCTATCTGAGTGCCACCTGACAGCAACAATGTTGCTCTTTATTTCTCTCTCTATCTAGATCCTGTTCGACACACACGTAAATGGTATCGCATTTACACACTATACAAACACACCCACAACACACACCGCAAGCACTAGGGATGGGTATCGATAGGATGATATCGATAGTATTACGAAGCAGAGATACTTAAGTTAAAAACGATATGGTACTAAATGATGTCTATATATATAAAACTCTTTGTCCTCACTGATTAACTCATCATCGTGAAGACGAAATTGTAAGAGCTGCGGGGCTGAAATTTTTACAAAACCTAGCTGAGAAATAAATATCGTGTGAAATTTAGTTATGTATAAATCAAAATGTAAGACGTATTTATATATTAAAATCTTTTGTTTTATTTTCCTCAATTTGAATTGTTTTGTGTTATTTATTTAGTTAATAGTTCAAGCGTTAATAGTATCTATCTTAAAAAGTACGCAACTAAAACCATATTTGAGAATATGAATGAATAAAATTAATATTTTTTTAATAGATTGATTATTTTTTGAAGATTTGACATCCAACAATCCGAATAATATAATTTTTCTGTCTATATTTCGTTATTTCTTAAGTGATTAATATCCATTATTATTAAGCTTGAGATCATTATGGCAATATTTATAATAACATGATGTTATACCATGTTCTGTGTGATATTTTTTTGTTTTCTATAAAAATATCGACACTTTCTTGCCGATAACCATCCCTAACACTAACACACACACACATACACAGACATACATATAGTGTGCTATTTCTCATGTTTCATTCGTTTGGCGTTTTTGGGGTCTGCGAGTGTCGCCTCGTTGATGGCAACAATCTGTGGCACAGTCTCTGATCTTATTGTTGTAGTCGTTAGTTTTTATTGCTTTTTACACTACACAGCATTTACAATAGTTATACTATGATGCTCACTTGCATTATAGTCACTATTATTATTGTTGTTGTTGTTGTTACTCTCCTCTGTGGCTGTTGTTTGTCCCGTTTTACTTAAATTGATACGCAGCACGCATTTGTTTCAATTAAATGAAAATGTTTTATCTGCTTCGTGTCGCATTTACAACTGTAAAACACAGGAAGGGCACTTTAGAAAGTGTCTTTGTATCTGTCTGTTTGAGTGTGTGTTTAATGGGGGTGTGTGTTCGTCTAATTGTATGAAATAGTTTAAGGGTTTAGTCACTTTACTCGCTCTACTCGCTGAACAGCTTTTTTGCTCACTAAACACTTAATTATTGGATTTCCAAAAGTCAAATATCTTATAAGGGAAAATAGAGGAAACTAATGGAATTTCACTACTGTTCTAAATTAATTTTGATTGAATGAATGAAGTTGTATCCGTTAAAGTCCAATCTTTTGTTTAAAAGAAACCTTGTTCGAGAAAAACTAAAGTCATGGTATGAAAACGAGGATTGAATATAGATCTTAAGAGCTTAATTCAAAAAATATCCAAGTGCCTTCATTTCTTATCCGTTAATGTGATGCAAACACAGGACTTGAACCAGAAAAAAAAAAGAGAACGAGCTCCACAGAAGAGGGTAAGGGGAGTAGACAAGGAACCCTGTAAAAGGCAAGTATGATAAACAAAATGAAAAGAGGGCAAAGTTGGGGCCAGGCATTAAGAGGAAAATATATATAAAAAAAAAAACAAATTCTAAGAAGCGGCAAATAAATAAAACGTATAAAGGTAAAGAGGAATCATGTGTTCAAGAAATATGGGAATTAAGTGAGTTTGCAGAAATGCTTGTGTGCATTAAATGTAAATTAAAACCAAGAACATTGGGTTAGCTTTTGATGACCAAAGAAGTAATACTCTTCACATATATTTTTGGCTAAAAAGATAACAGCAAAGTTATCAAAAAGTACGCCTTTATAGTTAAAAATTACATATTTCTATTAATATTTGTGTTGATTTCTAAACAGTTATTTTAATATTTTATTTTTTGTTTTTGTAGCAAAAATTGCTCAATAAATAAAATTAAAACCAGGTAATATCCATAGCTAATTAAAAAAGATGCAGATAATGCAACAAAAAAACACCCATAAACAACAAATACAGGACTCGACACAAATGAATCTCTTGAGGCTTTGATAACGTCTTGTTGTTGTCGTTCATGTTTTTAAAGACCCAGTACTTTAAAAAAGTACAAATGGGTCTATTAAGTTTGTGCAAAAAAAGGAGGCGTGTGCAGAAGGAGGCGTGGCAGACCCCATAAAGTATACATATTCTTGATCAGCATCAACAGCCGAGTCGATATGGCCATGTCCGTCTGTCCGTCTGTCCCTTTTTTGAACACCTATATCTCAGAGACTATAAGAGCTAGAGCCACCAAATTTGGCATGAAGGTATCTATATCTATCTATATCTTGCATTGATCAAGTATGTTCTGGAACTATGCCACGCCCCCTCCGCCCCCGTAAATTTGATTTTAAAGTCGAATTACGAAAACACCTTTAATGCTAGCGATATAATTTTTGGCACACATGATAAGCTCTATAGTCCAATCCTGTCCTGAAAGTTTTATCCGGATCGGATAATAAACGGATAGTATACGGCTGATCGAAATTTTGAAAATATGAACACCTAGATCTCAGAGACTATAAAAGCTAGAGACACCAAATTTGGTATGTAGGATCATCTATATCCACCATTGATCAAGTTTGTTTTAGATTTTTGCCACGCCCCTATCCGTCCACGGAAATTGAAATACAAAATTTCGAAGTCGAATTTAAGAAGCCCCTTTAATGTTAGCGCCTTAATTTTTCGTACATATATTATACACTACTGTCCGAATCTGTCCAGAAAATTTCATTCCAATCGGATGATAAACACGGAGGTTATTCAACTAACAATGTTACGGGCAAAAGGAAGAAGAGACGCTAGCGACCTCTGTGATTATTAACTTTGTAGTGGCGTCATCTATTGTATGGTACGCAACATTGAAGAACAGTCTATAGTGAACGCTTTGCACCTAAAAAGTACTGGGTCTCCTACTGTCGAGCTTGCTCCACTGTAGCTTACTATATTTTTTTTCTTAAACTCCAAGTGTTTTTTTGTTGTTAACTTTTTCAATTGTAGTAGCCTGAGCCTAACTGTCAATTCGACATGATAATATAAAATAGAATAATCTCTCTCAGTCTATCGAAGCTCAAACGTTGAACAACAACTAAGTAACAAAATTCGAAACAAAAATTATTTACAATTATTAATATTTATGCGTGTCTTTTTTTTAGAGTAAGATGAATCTTAATAACGGAATCGAGAAAATATTGGGGTGTACCGTCATCAAGGGGGAAGCAAAGTTCTTAATAAAACGGAAGGGGCAGGACGCTTCCCAGATCTCGTGGGAGCCGGATAATAAAACTTATAGCGCCGTCGAACAAACCATGTTGCTTTTGGCAAGGGAGGGGCAGAGTGTTACCGGTGCAATGAAAATAGGTGGTACTATCCACTACACCATCAAATTATATAATGGAGAGTATATGTTAGTCAAGTCAGACGTGGCGCAGGCGGCTGTCGGGAATCTAATATTCAATTATTTAGAGAACCGCATTAAAAATGATATGATAAATAATAATGATATTTAACATTGATTAAAATGAGAACATTTGAATATTATTTATTTATCTTATACATTTATTATTTCCCTATTTTATTATTTTCAGTTTTCATTCTATTGAATGGTACGCAACATTGAAGAACAATCTATAGTGAACGGTTTGCACTCAGAAAGTACTGGGTCTCCCACTGTCGAGCATGCTCTACTGTAGCTTAAAGCATTGTTTTGTTGTTGCTAACATCAAAGTGATGTTGATTGTTGTTGTTCTTGTTGTTGTTGTTGGTTTTTCATTTCGTGTAGAGTGTATGATTAAGTTAAAATGTTAATAAATATGATTAGCGTGTCGTTTTTCTCGCCGTTGCCTTGTTGCCATTAACATGATTATGGCAATAAATAATAAAGTGTTGCCCTATACTTGCCACTTGCCACATGCCACATGAAACCATTCATTTTATGGAAATTCAAGAATATCTTGAAATTGTGACTGAATTTTCAAGCTTCAACTTTGAAGTGAGTATGCCACGTGGCGGATGCGAAATAAGCAGCGATGCCAAGTGTCCCTTTACTAAATGAAAGTTGATAAAGCTGATGAGTATGCTCTACTTCGAGATACCCTCCATTCTTTAAATTCTAAATAAATAAATCAACAACTTTTCAGTCGAAAAAATCCATACATGGTTACTTAATGAAACTTTTATAAAACTTGGCAACATTTTCGGCAAAAATATGCCGACAACTCTGTGTTTAAGGGAAAGGGGGTAATTAGAATAAAAGTTGTCTGTAATTTCCAGACAGGAGGGGGGAAAACAACAAGTTAGCCAAGTCAGCGAAATGAACATTCACCGGAACTCTGCCGTTTTGCGTGCAAAACTGAAAAATTCAACAAAAGAAGATAAAAAGAGAATGAGAATAAAATGATAAAAAAAAATGCAGAGAAATGTTGGTGAAAGATAATAGTATAACTCAGCCGGACAGACATCAGGCAACTGTCGAGTTGGACATTGCAACAGGAAACGTCGCCATTTTCATGCCAGCTTTTCTTTTGAACTTGCATATTTTATGAGGCGTTCAAACAGAGCACGAAAAAATACGCGAAATGAGCAAAGAACCTTTTGCCATCTGTCAATTCTTCAGTTACTAACAGTACACAATGTGAAACGACTGAGAACTCAATTCAATTCGAATGGATGCAACCCAATGTACATAAAGTATTTTTTGCATTTTAATATTACTTATTCATTCCCATTCGTTTTATTCATTGGCACAGTTTCACAGCATCCATTGTAATGAGCTGAGCGCGTTGAGCAGCCTATTTATTAATTTTTAATAGCAAATGTATCCAAAATGTTCTCGTTATACACTTCAGGGACCTTGAATGTTACATGAAACTCGCTAAAGAACTATGGCATACTTTTGAGCGTCTCTGCTTTCAACTCTCTCCACTTTCTCTCACAGGCAGTTGCTAGATGAAGTTAATTTATGGATTTAGCGTTGTGTTACGACACCAGCTGAAGGAGTTTCATTTTCAGCATTGTTTTAAGTCTCAACTTAACGACATCTAAATACTTACAAAAGACACTTTAAGGCGGTAATTCTTTGTAAATTGAGAAGAACTTGTTGCTTACCTGAAAGAGAAGAGAAAAATAAAATATTAGTTTATTATAGCTTATATTAGTTAGATAGCTAGTGCAATATTTATATACCTTCTTACTATTTTAAAAGATATTTACTTAATCGAATAGAAGTTGTTTTTAAATCTATATTCTGTACTTATTCTAAAAGATATTTAACATAACAATTAATACCTTAGGCCAATGGGTTAAAGGTTGGTCTATAAGTTGAGATTATCTTTGTTTATCTTTTCAGTTCTAAAATGAAATCTTATATTATTTAATTTAGTTTTACTTTGACTGTTTTATCTCAAAGTTAATAAATAAATAATTAAGTATATTTTAATAAAATACCTTTTTAATAAGCAATAAATTTTAGTTTTTTTTTCTTTTCTGTCCAAAATTTTGTTTATAGTGTTCAACAATTTGATGTTATCTCAACCAGACAAAACACGATTATATGTCCAATTATGTTCATTTAACTTGATGCTTTTCTAGGAAAAATTTCTTCTCTCTTTAACTTGTTTCTCCCGTTTACGACCACAGTCATTTGTAAGCCACGTTTATTCCGCTTGGCATTTGGTTAAGCTGCAATTATGCCGCACACTAATGACTTTTAATTAACTCTCGAGATTTGTATACCGAACACACATGGGACATAATGCTTGTTCTTTTCTTATCTACAGTTCTATGGCTCAGGCTAATACCTAGCTACCTTTATGTGGCTGTATCTCTGTGTGAGTGTATTGCCTGTGTTTGTGTGAGCATGTGTGAGTGTGTGTGTGTGTGTGTGTGTGTGGATAAGCAGACGTTTTTGCCGTTTCATTGCACAGCTTTGGACATAAAAATATCCCAAAGCGATGCCATTTCAAATACAGCCAACACTTGCCTTGGCCAAAGCCCAAAGTTTAATTACAATAGTCCTCTCACACACACTTACACACAATTACAAGCACACACACACACATATACACTCAGAGTGGACCATTGTTGTTGTCGTGATTATTCATAACTTGGCAGACAGTAGCTTTTATTTATGTGGCCATTTGCACAACTGCCTCGTTGACTTTTCCTGCTTTTCCTGCCATTTCCCACATTCCTTGTGTACGTTTTCCCAACGTGTGCTACGTTGCTAATAGGTGTTAATGTGTTTAATTGTATATGTATATGTGTGTGATCCTGTTGCCAAGGCTAACCAACTAGCGTATAAGCCACAAGACACTTTTCGTTTGGCCAAACATGAATAAACGAACCTCGTTTCTCTGCCGCGTGACAAAAGTGTTAATGAAATTCTGTGGCATTGAAATCTCTTTAAGTGTGTGTCTGTGTGAGTCTGTGTGTGTCTGTGTATGTGTGTGTGGCATGTGGTAACTGTGAGCTGGCCAATTACAACAAAAATACCAATGATAATGATATCGATACATGCAGGTGTTTGTGCTAATTGTGTGAATAGAAGCATTATTGCCACTTGCTTTAACATTGGTATTTTAATATTCCCCAGCAAAAAGAATTATTTATTTAAGAGAAAATATTTATGAAGCATTTGTGAATAAAGTAAGTATTTACTTATTTATTTAATTAATCGATGGCCTAAACTTAATTTACCATATTGAAAAGGTGTTCATTTTAAAAAAATAAATAAATTTGCACACTGTGACCATTAAAAATAAACTTTAAAACTAAGTAGACTACAATAAAAGACTGAATCCGAGAATGTGAACTGTTGTCGCTAACAGTGCTGTATACGTTAACAGTGAGTACATCTGTTCAGTTTTGATAATTACCTATACATTTTTTTGGCTCCATTTTTATGTACATATATCAAAGATAACATAATGTAATGGTATAGAATCTTTAACATGTCAACTATAACTCCAGTTTTTCCCTTATCATTTGCCATTTGCTTGCCTGAGAAGTTAAATACTGCTGAGAAAAGTTTCAGAAGTTAGTTTTCGTCTAACAAAAGTCTTGTTTTGAAAAGTGAGTACAAGAGCTTGCTTAGCATCGTAAAGCATGTTTTAAAATCCTTTTTACTTTTCACCCAGTTTATAATCTTAAATTCATATGATATATGTACATAAGTGTGAGTGTGTGTTGTTGTACGAGTTGGAAAATATAAAAGTACAGACAAGTGTCAGATGTCGCACACACTAAAACTAACCAAGTGCAATGCTGCATCTCTTTCTCTCTCGCTCTTTGTGGTTCTCTGTCTCTCTCTTTCTTTTTAATATGCTCTTTCTCTGTCTGTCTGTCTTTATGCATGTGTTTGTGCTTGTGGCAGCAAATGCTTTCATTATGGTTCAAGTGCAACACCGAGTGGGCCACTTGATGTTGACGTTGAACGGCTGACTTTGCTCTCTGCTCGGTTCGACCATGAACGAGATGTGGCAGAGGCTGCGGCAGAGGCAGAGGTAGAGGCAGCGGCAGCAACCTAAAAATATGCAACACATTTTTCTTCTTATTTCTCCTGTAGTGCCACTAACAAGTAAATGACAAAATGACTAAGTGTGGGCTTGTCTGCGTGTGTGTGTGTGTGTCTGAGTGCGGCTGAAAGCAGGCTAAGGTCAACGGCTAAGTTCAATACACATACAAAGTTACTCACACACACAGTCACACACATAACTGCAACGGTGATTGCCATCCGTAATATGCGTCCCTTTTCAGCTTTTCAGTTGGCTGGCAACTTTTCAATGCCATGCAAACGAATAGCTTTTGTGTTGTCAACTTTTCTTTTTTTTTTTTTGAATGCCTGCCAAATCCCCAAACATGGCTTTTAGTGTGTCAAAAACAATGAAATAATTTGCACTCAGATTTATAGACAACTTTGCAAAATGCTTTCATCAAGTTGATTAAAAATTGAATATAAGCTTTACAGCTTGAACAAAAGAGTATGAATATTTTTAGTAAATGATACTGCTGATACCTTTAATAAGGGTATTAAGTTTAAGTAACATTTAGTTGGCAAGCTGTGCGAAAAGCCCATAAATCAAATTTTATTACTTAGAATGCAATTGATGTTATTTCAATGTAATTTCAAAAGTAAAACACAAAAGAATGTTGCAGCCTGCAGATGCCTTCAATTTGTGAGTGCGTTGAGTTTGCCACAAGGATAATGCATATCAATCTGAAATCAGATTACAATTCAATGCACCAGGGTAAAACAGAACGATAGAGATAAAATGATTTATTGTTCTGCTTCTTTCTATTGCTGAATGAACTTTGTTCCCTATCTCTATCCTTTGTGTATCTCTTTCTGTTATTGACTGATTTATATTCTCAAGTATCTATCAAATTCAACTTCAAACAAGCATTTGAAATGCAAATATTTTATGCAATTTTATTAAGATGTAAATTAAATGTTGTCATTGTCATTGTAATTATTTAAATCACTTTAATTATTCTTGTATATTAGTTGCATATGCTTTAGTAAGCATTCGAATTCACACTCAATTTTAACACTTTCCAGTTCAGTTTGAAGCGGGATTTTCAATTGCAGAGGCAATTAAAATTCCAATCCATACACAGAAAGCCATGATATATGACTGTGGGTCTAATAACTCAGTCAAATATTCAAACTTCTCTCTTCCTAACTCTCTCTGTCTCTTCTCTTTTTCTCTGTATCTGTTCTCTACAGATTTCTCACTCTGTGTGCATTGCCGGAGGTACTCAATGATTTATGGACACATTATGCTTGGCTGGCATCTCATCCTCATCCTCAGGCAGAATACCAACAGCAAAAGTGCACACTCTGTTTGTTTGCTGCTCAAAAACACATTTCAAAAGGCCAACTGAATTGCAGCTGCAGCTGCTGAGAAAGTTGTGGTCAATTAATTGCAGTTTAATTACAACGAAGCGATATTAAAGCAAAAGCAAATGGATCAAAGAGCGATAAAATCCTTGGTGTACATGGCGTATGTGCGTTATTATCAATAAAATATCAAGTAAACGCAGCGTATGAGCAGTCATAAAGGTAGTGATAAGAAAATATATGAAAAGAGCAGATAAGTTGGTTTGTTATTATTATATTATCAGTCGAACATAGTTTAAAGCGAACTTTGAGATTTCTCATCTTGTCGATACAGCCTAATTTAAAATGTTACTTTCCCATTATATATTAATATATATTTAACATTTTTCGTTTTCTCATCTTGCCCCTTTCAAAATATTATATACATTTCAGATCGACAAGTTTATCAAGCCGTTAAGGCAATAGGCAAGATGAAAAATCGGCCCTAAATATCATTTGCTGCACATTTTGTTTAAACATTGAGTCGTGTAAATAATATTTTATTATTTTTAGGCACACACTTGTATGCACATTTGTTATAAATTTGTTTAGATTTATTGACCATTTTGGTTGATCAACTTTAATTGTTTCAATTGCTTGCACAAATGTGTTTCGAAATTCGACAAATATTACACATAATTGCTAACGGTAGCTTGTGGCAAACATGACATTCCGTTAATCAAGCGTAAAGCAATGATGTGATTGCGCAATCATCGTTACCGAGCCGTGCCCCTCGTGCCTCAAACAGAACAGAAAAAATGCAATTGCTAACGATTTGTTTGACTAAGCGCAAAAAACACAATAATAAAATGGTGAACAAGTACAAATGTTCTCTAATTGAGTATGTGCGGCTAGAAAATACCCTGTAAAATAAAAGACTATCCAATAGCTTTCAATCAGATTTATAAAGATATATTCATTTATCTTTGACAATTGTTTTGCATACCCTTTAGGTAATTTGTCTACAGGGTGTACAAATATGCTAGCAAAAAAAGAAATAGCCAATATTTATGCAGTCAAAATATTTGCCACAAATTTCCAATTTTCACTTTGACTTGTTGTGTGTGCAATAAAGCTGTCACGCTTGATTGAGCACTGCATAAATTTTCCGTTTCAGCTTGATTTTCTTTTTCTTTTCCCCATTTTCTGTCTGTTTTGTTTTTTTATTGTTTGGGTGGCAATTAAAACGGCCCTAAAATCAACTCAACTTTGACTTTGACTTTGCCAAATGGTGCGATATTCTGTGCACTCACTGTAACTGGACTGCCGCCGTTCTGGACATTGGGCCTTTTAATTAAAAATCACAGCTCGGCCATTTACTGGCGCAGGCACTGTCACATTTTTACATGGCAAAAGGAGAGGGAGTGTTGGCTAAAATTGTCGCCAATTGGCAACGCTTTGTGTGAAGTGAAAGCCAAAGCTGCCTGTTGACCATTAGCAATTTTTCACTTGAACAGAGTCGACAGCGAAAGGGAGGAGATTATCAAAGCCACTGTAGCAATGGGCGTGCCACAAAGAAGAAGAAAAAGAAAAATGTAAAATTGTAAACAAAACAAAGAAGCATAAAGTTGCGTCTAAATTAAGCAAGCTAAAGGAGTTTGGGACGCCTGTACGTATGTATAAGAAAATGTTAAAATAATCTTTGAACGCATCTCAGTTAAACGCCCATTTGTTTGGTTTAGACTTTGGGGCGTGGCCAAGGCACAGCATTTTATTATTTTGCCATTTTCCATGCCACGACAAGAAGGCGAAGCATTTGGAAGTCTATTTTAAAGCGGAAGAAGAAATCTGTCAGCAACCAAAACAAAAAAGAAAGAGAAGCTAAGTGAAAATACACGGTGATTGGGCGTTAAATAAAATTGTGGATAGTAAAAGAATGCAATCGCAAAAGGATATCACCAGAAAGATACCCTGCTTTCATTTATAGTCTTCATTTCGCAATAGATGATGCTACAAGTGTGGTGCTTTTAGTCTGTCAGTCTCTTAGCTCAGCTATAAAATATCTAGGGTATACGCAAAATATAGCAGACATTTTTTCGGTGCGTTATCCATGTTCTGTTTGGCGATTTTCTTTTGTTTTTTCTAATACCAACAGTGCAATATCTTTCAAAATGCAATACAAAAATTCTGTAGGGAAACATTTAAAAAGAGAAAACGTGATCGCAATTTCCTACTCCTGTGTTTTACTGTCAGTATTTAAGTCTTCAATCTGTAGTAGTCAAGTTGAGTCCCTAAAAATGACTTTTCTTCTTTAAATTATTTAAAATCTATCAACTCTTTCAATCTGTGAAACAGTAATAAGTAACTGTAGCGTGTATTTCATCTTAAAATATTTATTATTATTTAATATTTCATAAGAGTTATTTTTAAATTCAAAAGTATTTTTCCCTCTGCTAATTAAAACTGTCAATCAACGGAAACACACTTTTTAATAAAATTGAAAAGCAACTTGACACTTTTATACATATTGCGAAACTAGAAATCATATTTAGTTTAGCAAAAAGGTATTCAAGGTTTGGCTAATTAATTTACCAAGTCCATCCTCTCTTCCTCCTTTTCTCTCTTCTCTAAACAACTTCTGTATTTTAAGCATGATCATTATCATAATCAAACTTAATTTAACAGAGATGTTCGCCATTAAAAACGGTGTCATCATGCTGTGAAAATTAATTTACTCGTCTCGCATTTGATTGAAATTGTTTGTGGACGGAAACGGGGCAATTAAATGAGAGTTGGTCAACTTAATTGAGCACTTTATAAGCCCACTGGCTGTCAAGCTGTAACAATTTTTAGATTTTTGTTCGCAAAACAATTTCAAGCAAAAATCGCTGGCGCCAAAGTTGAAATGAATTTTTGAAATATTTATTAGGCAACTGCAACTTTTGGCAATTGGGCATGCAAAAAGTTAACCCATACATATATAGACGTATACGTAATATATTCGATCTGCCTGAGGGTACATTCACTCATTGATTCACTCATTCATTTGTGCCACAAAAGTAGTAAACTTAATTTTGTGCCAAAGTAAAAAAATTCTTAACTCTTCGATTGAATTTCATTTGTATAAAACTTTTCCCTCTGCAAAAATTCAGTTCAGTTTCGAGTTTTCTATTATGTGGGTATGAGTGTGTGCCGTGCATGTGTGTGTGTGTGTGGAAATGTGTGTGGATGTAAGTCACTCATTTCACACTCAATCGCATTCCGGGCTTACATATTCAATTAGGTACAGGGCCCAATAGAACTTGGCAGAAAATTGCAGTGAAAACTTTTACATTTACAACCAAGTCATGGATCAATGACAGAAAATATAGAAACTTGTGATATTTCTCATCATGTCATGTGATTAAAGTTTTACACACTCCTCATTCTCTCCTTCTTTCCCCTCATTTCCACAGCTTTAAACAAAACGACAAGTAAGCAAAAATCCTTTCTTCTATTTGCATAAGCGCAGGATCCAAGTTTTCTGACAGAGCACAAAAGCTTTTCTAGCATCGGCGACATATAAATGTCTCTGCATATGTACGAGTATCTGTGTTTGTGTGCGTGTGTGTGAGTGTATTTGATAGTGTGCGTGTGTGAGTTTGTCAGTTGGCGCGCGTGTTGCTTTGTTACTAAACAAAAGTTAAGTCATAAATATTTTCCGAGTTTTTGACTTGAAATTTATCAACGATATCCGCCATGAGCCACACACGACACACACATAGATATGCAGAGCTCACACAGATACTAAGCCCACACGCAAGCATGCTTATATGCAACTACAGCTACTAATGTACCCACACACACACACACACATTCGTATCTATACACTTTCAACTTTTGTTCAACTTCTCGACATGCAAAAAAAAGCAAAAAAGAAAATATAACAAGAAATGATATGAAAATTGTCGCAATTTGTCGGTTGTGCATGTGACCTAAGGTGGCTCAAATTTTAAAAGTATCTAATTTATTGCAACTCTTTTTATTAAAATTGTTAGAAACACATTGCTATTGAAATTATATATTTTTTTTAAATAAATATAAATGACTTAAAGCCTTTTAAATATCTTTAAAAGAACAGATTCTAATGCCCAAAAGTTGATAGTACACTCTGAAATATATTCTCAACCTTATTTCATTTTCTATCTATTATTTAAAAATATAAAATGTTTAAATTAATTTATTTAATTATTTAATTAATTAATTAATAAAAATAAATACCAAAATTCTACACATATTCTTAAAATTGTCCTGCTTTCTCAATTCTTTAAGAGTAAATCAGACAGTAAATTTTGTTTAAACTAAAGCAATAGCTTTAAAAATGCATGAAACTCTTGTTTAACACTGAATGTTTCAATAGATTTAAATAGCATTAATTTTATAGCTATAAAGCTCCCTAAAAGACTCGACAATGGCAATGGTTGTCAAGCTGTAGGACACAAAGCTCTTTAAAATGTATTTTTTTCCGACTTTACCTAGCTCAAATATAAAAAAGTTGAAAAATGTAGCATACTTTTGTGGTGCTTCTTAAGATGTTGCAGCTATTTTCATCCTTTTGACATGCAATCCTTGTCGTTAATGAGCTGTTGACCTTTATCAACAGGCTAAAAAGGTAATATAAAAGAAGCAAAACCTTTTGTGTGACGAAAAGCGTAATTTATCAGAGAAGGAAAGACACAATGAAAGAGTGGACTGGAGTGGGAGGGAGAGGACGATAATAAGGAAGTCGGTTTGTGCTTTACACATCATTGACTGTGATTTTAATTATGTGAAATGCAATAAAAGTGACCAAAAGGAGCCAATGACTGAAAATTGCAATTTTGCAGTGAAAGGAAAAAGCCCATCAAGGACAATCAATATTCTTCGAAGAAGCGGCAAAGTTAACCGGATGATAAGTTTAAGACCCGACAACGGAAAATAAAGGAACAAAAAATGAGAAAAATTAATTAAAAAGGGAAATAAAGAAGGCAGAATGCCAAAAGGCAAATAACAAAGTGAAAGCATCGACGAGTGAGTCCAAGAGGCTTTTCAATTAAGTTGATGAGTGGAGCTAAAGACGGCGGATCCTACCAGACAGACAATGATAACATTTATCACAACACGAACAATAGACACAAGCGAGTATGGAATGGAATGGAAAGAAGGAGCGAAATTCCGACTGTGTTATGTAAATACTACGTCTATACACAAAAGCCACGTTCAGGCCTCACACACACACACACACACACACACATACACAATGGCCTAAAGGAAGTTTCCGGCTTGCAGACCCCGATAAGCAATGACAAACAGCAGCTGCCTGGGGACGAAGCCAAACTGTACTCAAGGAGCTCAGCTGACTGGAGTAGCTGCAACTGACAGAGAGAAGCACATCCTTAGGATAAAGCTGAGGTGTATACTCGCTTGTATCCTGTGTTGGCTGTGGGGAAAATTAATGCAGCGCATAAATTGCCATTCTCTTATCTTTAAAACTTGTGCGCCAAAAATGCATTAGTCAGAAGTTAGTTAAAAACGCAAACAGCCCCGCTTTTCCATCTCCTTTCTATTCTTCAGCCAGAGAGAGTTCGCGTTTAATTGGTAACTCAAACAATGGCACGATGACACTGGCCGAGAGCACCAGTAGATTAATCTTGTAGTAGAGCAAAGAAGAAGTTGAGCTTTTAGCTTAAACTAAATGAATTCACAACCATTAGTCTTAACAAAAGTTGTCAGTTTGTGAAGGAAAAAACATTTTTAAATTCAGTGTTGCACAATATTTACTCAGTGTTGGAAAATAGCCCAATTTATGTACAGTTTTCTGATGTTATTCCATGTATAATATGTATTGATAACTTGTTTATGGTAAACTAATAAGTTAGTGTTGGAAAATAACTTTATTATAATAGCAATCGAACTAGAGTGTTTATCAAAATAAGTGTTATTTTAAACAATATTTACTTTGCTAAAAAGCAATATTTTTCCAGAAAATGCTCCTTAATAAGGTCGCTAATATGTATTAAAGCCGAAGTACATTCCTTTACTCTATTCCTCTCTCATTTGAGACTAAAAACTTTCAATGCTCTATGTGTTATCAACATAATTGCAGCGCCAAAGTTTATACACTGTGCACATCCTCCCACACTTTGCAACATAAATAAACATTCTGTAGTTTTCATTAAAACTTCGAGTACAACATCAAATGACAGCGCCGTGTGTTTGACAGAGTAGAGTTGGGTGTATAGTGTGCATAGTGTTGGAAAACATCATAAGTTGCAAGTCTTATGGAACGCCCAGTGCTAAATAAGTATAACAAAAACAAACAACAGAAATATTCGCAACGGGGAGTCGCAATTCACAGTAAAAGACAACAAGTCGCGCTAGTCGCATGTTTATTAATTTATTTTGTTGTTATTGTTTGTTCTTATTGTTGCAGTTGTTCTTGTCGTTAGCTACAACTTGTGTTTCACTTGTAACTTGTTTGCACAGTTAGTTGGGTTTAGTTTTGCACAGTTTGTCAAAAGGAATTTGCAGCAAAAAAAAGAGACGGAAACAATAAGAGAAACAGAAATAGTAAAAGTATTATCAGCACTTTTCTTCTTTCCCATATTTTCCACTTACAAATTCAATAACACAAATTTTGAAAAGGAAAATTCTAAACTAAACTATACTCTCAAACATTTTTGAAAAACATTTTTAGAATCGCATTACTTTGGGCATCAGAAATTGTTTAAAAGTAAAGAGTCAAGATTTAAAAATTTAAATCATCGGGTTTCAAACTTGCATAGCTTGGTCAAATCTAATGCGATTATCGTGCGGAATGTCCTTTTAGTCATGATTTGATCTATACATTGACTCTACATTTAAAATTATCATCATATCATCCTCATGTCAAAGTTATGCAAGTTTGACATCTGTTGACCCACAAGTCAGCGTCAAATTTATCACACATGTTTCAATTGTAATAGCTGTAATATATGGTAAATTAAATAATATATAAGAGAGAGTCTGCAGTTCCCGATTTGAGGCCAAGTACGTAGTTGAAATGTCGCTTTTAGTTCTAGTTTCCGCTGTCGGACAAATCGTTACAATTTTACAGCCATTTGACGTTGTCTAATTATGTAAATGTGCCATTTATTTGAAAACCCGCCACGAACGCGTTGGGAAAGCGAAGGTATACCCTTGAACAATGCCATTTAAAATTAATTTTCAATTAACTTGCTGCCAGCTTGACTGTTACAAAAAGAGAAAATGAACTTCAATAGTAATTCCGGTGTCCAAAGTATTAGACACTAAATGAGTTGGACAACAAGGAGCGAGAGAGAGAGAGAGAGAGATAGAAAAGTTATACCTCGAGTGCACAATAAATTGAGTTTTGGGCTTAAGGTATCCAGGCAATTAATACAATGGCGTCCGGTCGGTCAATGGGCCTATTGTGAATGATACTAATTTCATTTTGAGTGCCCAACTTAAGCAAGTTCCGAAAACAAAAGATTTCATGACAATTTCGCCACCTGCGACTGAGTTTCAATTGAAAACTCAAGTGCCAACTAAGCAATTCCTCAACATAATCCACAAAAGTAAGTGTCACAGAGTATTTAACTTTCAAATGCACATCTACGAAGATTTATAAATGTATCGCCAGATATATAGTTCTATTATTGGGTATTTGTATGTAACCTGACAGCTCTCTCTAAGTGGTGTTTCAATTGTCTCCTGTTTGGACGGGTGAGTCAAATTGCTGCCCTGTGGCCACTGGACTGAAATCTGATAAAAGTTTACCCAAGCAGTTGCAACACCTGCGACTTTCCTCTCTGTGCAGACTTGCCTCAGTTCCATGATGTGATAGACAAGCAATACAGTAACAAAGACAACTAGGACACTGCTCAACTTGCAGATATCCTACAGCCAACAAATAATTAAGACGTATGCGCTGCTTTACTTATGTCGAACAATTCGAGACTCAAATGATTTACAATTATAACAAAATTAGGAAACAAGGATTTAAATAAAACAAATATTATTAACTTTAATTTAAAACTGAAAAAATAAAAAATGTATAACTTTGCGGGTACACAAAATACAGAACATAACTTTGGTGTTTTTTGTTAGATTTTTATGAAATTTTCAGCACCGATAGATAGTAGTATAATATTTGAAATCGATGTACTCTGACGGACAGATGCTATTTAAGTAATATACTGCTTAATTTCGCAGCTGATAAAGTCTGTTACATGCATTTGACAACATGTATAGAAATCTTTCTCAATTTGTGCAGGGTACAAGTAAAAATTTAACTTTATCCAGGACACACACACCCAGAAACTCTGCTATCCTTTGTATGTGCCGTGTATTACAGCTTGGTGGCCATAACGTGAAAGTTACTCAAAATGTGCTTTGAATAGATTTCCATTTGTGTGTGTCTGCGACAAAGTTTTAATAGTCTCACATTTGAGTGTCCTAATGATATGCTAAACTGTCAAACGAGAGGTCCTGCCCCAGCATTTCCCACTTTTCCGTGCATCATCGCACATGTGGGCCAAATTGTTGCATTTTCAAAAGTTTCTCATCCACTGCAACAGGATTGCAACCAGAAATGTAACAGGAGTGGGAATGAGAGCTGGTGAATGAGGGTATTTACCCTATAAACTAAAACTAAAATAGCTTGTGGCAGTGACTGAAAATTGCTAGACGCGTACGTCATTTTCCAACATCCAGGTGCCTAATCCTTTAAAAAGTAATAAAGATTTACCATAATCTATAATTATATCAACTTACTTTGAAGCAAGTGGCTCTTCATGTTAAGGTACACTACATTAAATAACGTTATCTATAAGATTAAAAATCTAAGGATGCTTACGATATCGCATCAAATCGAACACAAATTATAAAAGTTCCCACAAATATTTAGAATATGCAATTCAATTATATCAGATGAGTTTGGGATTAATTAAGAATTCTTAAGTTGCTTAAAGAGATTTCCCCAAATATCAAGAAAATGCAGTTGATCCTATAGCAGTCGCCAATACAGGAAATCTTGGTAAGGATATTCAGCTATACTCCTTGGCTATAGGAGAGGCTGTCTTAACAACTGTTTTGATATTTAAAAAAAAACTTGCTAAACTATAATTAAATTAAATTTTTTTATAAAAGTTACGAAAAAAAAACAATTTTTTTTCAATTTTTGTTATAGATATAATGGAATCAATTTTCATTTTCGATTTTTAAAATAAAATTTGCGGAATAACTCTTGTTCTATAATTTTTAAAAAGTATATATTTATATATACTATACATAAAAGAACCTCTATAGTAAAAATTTAACTGTGTTTTTTCAGTCATCTTAAAATTTTTGTTAGGATTGGTTTGTTTTTTAAAGTCATAATCATTTAGCTATTACATTCGATTCCTACTTTAAAATCAAAAAATATTTTTTATAGTCACAATTCAAATTGTTTAAAATGTTTAAAAAAAAATTAAATTTGTAATTCCTTAAAAAAACCGGATTTTCTAATTGTATAATTAATGTATTTTAATATACTTGAAGTAGGAGTTAAAGATTGTGGACTCACCTTGCCCAAATTGACGAAACCGTGTTCCTTGGCAACAGTATCGGCGATGCCATTGTTATCACCGTTTGGTATATGGACCGCCCAGGTGTGCGTATAGTGGCCAGAATCTCCGCCAGCGCCAGATGAACGTCCGTTGTTGGCGTTTAACTGAGCGCTGTTGCTACCGCTGCTGCTGCCGCTGGGCGTCTCATAATCGAGGACGTAGGGCGGTAACAGTGGCGACTGGGCGTGGCCGGTTTCCACTTTGGGGGCTACACTGGCGGCCGCGAAACCGACATTAAAATTACATAAAAAAACTACGATACTAAATTGCAAAATAAGCAGCAATGCAGTCAACGTAGACTTTGACGTTGACATCGACGTCGTTGTCGCAGTCGACGCCGACGTCGTTGTTGACGTTTTAGAATGTCTGCTGCGATTGCATTTCGTTTTATTTTGTTGCGTTAAAAAACTATTTTTGAATAAATTGCAATCGAAATTGAAATTTGTTGTTGATATATCACATTCAATGATTGTTTGTTGCTGTTGCTGCTGTTGCTTTTGCTGTTTCCACATTGCGGCTGCAACATTTGCAAGTGTTGCTTTTGGTTGACAAGTTCTTTTGCTAGCAACATGTTGCCTCAACACTGTGTTGCCGTATTGTTGACTGTGTTTCGTGTTGCTTTTGTTAATCTTGTTGTTGCTGTTGCAGTTGTTGTTGTTGTTGCTATTTGGCTGCCTGCTCCATCGCACGACGTCGTTTTTCATTGTGCGTTCGATTTGTGTATTATTGTATTGAAGGCGTGGCAGTTACTCTGTCTGTTTGTGTTTGTGTCTGTGTGTGTGTGTGGGTGTTTGCGTGTTTTAATGTTGTTGGTATTTAGAATCCTCGCTGCTGCCGTTTCCAGCTTTGATCCTGACGTTGAGTAGCTGCTGTAATCGCTTTACTGTCGCATTGGAGCTGCAAATAGGACACATGATTGAGATTTACATTAGCATTTCATGTAATTGATTTAATATTTAAATACCGAACAAATATTGGTTAAGGAATAGAGGATAAAGCAAATGTGCTGTCAGCAACTTACAATCGTTAGGGTCTCAGCATTAGACGAAGCGGATTTGAAGGAAATTTGTAAATAAGAATTTTATACAAGAGTTGCAGACATATTCAACTGCCTGAAAGTATGCACTACTTTCGGATGTTGTACTATTTTTCTTTCTTTTTTTTATTAAATTAATTATTTATTTAAATTTGTTTGTGTTCCAGTTAATTAGTGTACTGCAAACACACGGCAGCTTCAACTAATTTTAAATAAAAAATAACACAAAAGGCTAACAAAATAGTGAAACATAAGTACAATATCAATAAAATCGTAGCATATTTAATACTGCTACTACATAGAACTATGTATTTATGTATTAAAATTGTATATTGTAGCAGAAGTAATAACATATTTGGGTATTAGATTAAGTAGCATATTTTAGTAGAAATGGAGAAGTACCATACTTAAATAGTATTTCAGTAGTAGGAGTACAATTTAGTAGTTAGTAGTTGAAGTAGCATATTATTGTAATGGAAGCACCACATTTTGACTAGATGGACCATAATTTAGTAATACTTATAAGTGTTTTATTTAAGTAGAAGCCGTGAGCGCAAATGTGGTCAATTTAAGTAGTAAGAGCAGCAGTAGAGTAGGTACTATATTACTATTACTAGAAGCAGTATTATTAGTAGTAGTAGTATTACTAGTAGTAGTAGTAGTAGAAGAAGAATTAAGTAGTAGAAGTAGTAGACGTAGTAGTAGTAAAATGTTTTAAATAATATCCTATTTAAATAATTTACAGACGACATTTTGTCAACATTTTCATTAGCATTTAATTTATATGAAACAATTATTTATTAATATACCCCTCTCATACATCTAATGCCTGCAGGGTATACAAAGTTAATTGCCTTCAAATGACACAACCAATTTGTTAGCAAATGCTCCAAAAAGAACTCAAAGTCAAGCGGAATAGGCCCACAAACAGTGTCCAACAAAACTCTCCTCATTAGCAGCTGCCGCCCATGAAAGAAATAAGAGCGAGGCAAAAGAAAAAAGAAAAAAAGAAGAACAAATTATGAAGAGCCTCGATTATGGCAATAGAATGTAAGCCATTTCATTTGGCTGTTGGCTGCTGGCTAAGCGAAGCTGTTGGCAAATGTTGTCAGGCAGTTCCGACAGATTTTTGGCATTGGCAACCGTTTAGCTGCCGGTGCCAAATCGCATTGATTGTCGCCCCCAGCAAACAAGTTGGCATTGCAAATGAGGCTTAGAGAGATTGGGCAACTGGCTTTTGACTGATGCCATTGTCAAAATATGCCCATGACTGATGATGGCCAGAGGGTAACAACAACAACATCAACAACACCACCAAATATCACTGACAACCATATTTCGAAGCCATTGATTGAGCATTTCAGGATTTGCAGTAGGCGCGTAATTAATGTCAAATGGGAGACTGCGGAAATGCCCAACAGCCAGCAGTCACATCAAGGGGCAGAACGGAAGTTCCGGCAGTTCTGACAGTTGGGACATGGTAATCAATAGCCAAGTGGATAGGAAATTGAATTTTCATACGACAATAGCATCATGCTCAGCTTAATATCATGGACTGACAATCAGATTGTCCTACTACTATCAACTACTGACTGGTTTATTCCGAACCAATCAATGGGAGTGCATTTTTCAAAAACGTTAATGTCAACTCAATTTTGATCAGGATAACCGTTAACCGATTGAATTTGATAGCTGTAACTGAAATTGTAATTCAAACGAAACCTTTTCCTTTTCATTCTATTCTTTACATTGAAGTCAAACGTTTAACAATAGCTTGTTTCTTATTTTCCCTTTAAGGTAACGGTTTCTCTACAATATGTGCTGTCTTTTTATTTTTAAAGATCCATCTTTAAAATATTATACATAAAATAGACACATCATATATTTAAACACGAAAAGTATTTCAACAACTTTACCGATAAACCGCAGATTTATGCAGACTATGGTTCCATGGAATACAGATAAAGATAGGCAGTTTAAATAAATATATATCTGTCTAAACTGATGCACTCCATTGCCAATTAAGTAATCCTTGCAGTTGTGCGACAAATTAGACTAAAATTGGTATGTGGCTGTCGGCAATAAATAAAGTTTGGGCCCTTAAAGAAGTCATTAAAAAGTTGAACTAAAAGTTTTTTTTGGGCCAACTGGAGAAGCAGTCAAAGCCCAATTTCCAATGCTCTCTTATCGGCTGCAATGCACATGAATGCACACACATACACGCACACACACACTCACACACACACACACACACTCTTTTTAAAGAAAGGATCTATCGAGTTTTACGTGCAGATTGCAGATTGCATAACATGCGCCTTTTGTGCGCGACTTCCGCCTTGAAGAAGAAGAAGTTGTCGTCGTCATGGACAACAGTCAGACTATATCCTTCGTAGATACGACTTCCTTCCACGACTGACAGACAGACACTGACTATTGCTTCCATCTGCAGCTGGTAAACTTTCGACATTGACTGACGGCATTTGTCAGCGGCAGACACAAAGTAATCATTACTTGGCGAGCGCATTACGTCTGCACTTCACTTCACTTCCATTGCCACAGTACGTACATACAGTGCACGGGCCAACTAAGCGTATACTTAATAATAAGAAAATAAGTGCCTGTCAAAGCGGGTAACGCCCACAGTGGTATGTAGTAATGGAGCCTCCCTCACATGCCAACGAAAAGTGCAAAACGGTGTCAAAGTCAACGACAAAGATGCCAACAACAACAACAACAACAAGAGCAACAACAACAACAACAACAGGAAACAAGGAAATGAAGGGAAAGGCAACTGCAACTGGCGATGACGTCGTCCCGTCTGCAACACTTCAAGTGTAAAGTGTTGCAACGTTAACTTGACAACTTGAGACAAATTGAGACGTTGTTTTCCTTTTTTTTTTTGCAAACAAAATTTATGCGGCTTTCCTCTAACAGCATCAGATAAAATTGGAAAAAATTAAGGTTTCAGTTTGCTTGTGTGTCTGTATCATAGAATTTTTGAATAACTTATCGATGAGGTAATCCACTTTAAAAAAAAACTTGATTAGGTTTGGAGAAGATGATTATCAGACAAGGCTAAAATAACACAAAATTGTAATTTAAATTTAATTTTCAATTAAAAGTTTAAGAACAAACTCTCAACTAAAATATAACAAGGATGTAAATTCTTGGACTTTACAACATGTATATTTAAGGTAAAGGCTACTTTTCAAGTCAATGACAAGGTTGTTGATTACGTTTGAAATTACGATGATATGGCTTTAAAATTTGACATTATGAATTATAATTATTATAATGAATTTATTTGATTTGTGAAGGCTGAAAGAAGCTTGGTAAAGTTCTAAAACAAATTTGATTTGCTTAGGATATTAAGAAACCTAGGAACCAAGATTGGTGTCCCTAGCTCTTACAGCTCCTTCAATCGACTCAGTTGTTGATGCTGATACAGACTATGTAAAGTGTATAGTATGCTGCTTGTTACACACCATTTTTAGTTTACAATGTCAATAGATCTTTTGCACTTTTTAAGGAACTGCACATTTGTGTGGCCTATCAAATAAGCATCAGTCAAATCTGACCCAAATGCGAAGCACAAATCTCAATTAAGTAAAGTGCAAGCTGACAAAAAAAGAGCTCACAGAAATGCTAGTAAAAAGAAGTTGGAACAAGATACAAAAAAAAGAGTAACAAGGCAAAGCAGTTGATAAGTACTTATACGAACGAAGAGAATGACGACAGTAGCTCAAAGAGAGGAGAAAAAGGATCAGAAGTTGAACTGGAAAGAGCTGCAGGCAGTTTTGGTTGAAAACAGTGTGAGACACTTTGTGGCCTTTGTGGTTGCCAAAGGCTTTGAGAAGAGAGAAGCTTGTGAAATTGTGGCCCAACATACAAGTCGGTAATGTCAAATACAGAATGTAAAGCCTTGTCTAGAAAAGCCTCGAGAACCTGCACTTTGAAACCCGATGCCAAAACACATTAAGCTTATGCCTTTTGAAGACGCCTGCAGCGGCAGTTAACAGCTTAAAAAGGCAACAAGAGTCAAAAGCCAGCAGCTGAAAAAAAGGAGAAAAACAAAAGGGGAACAAGGGAATGGGGGAAAGTGGAACAGGAGAAGATTGCAACGCCTTTTGGTTTGATGTATTTTTTTGTGTTTTTCTTAGCATGGCTTTTAGTGTATATGCGGCTCTTAGCCAACAGCAGCCTCGTGTGGTCGCTTTACTTGTTTAATGATAGTTTCCACAAAAGCCAAATATGCAGTTTTCTAACGCGAGAGGCAAACTCTCATTTCCCCCCCCCCCCCCCCCCCCCTTCTTTTTGGTTTGAGTCAAGCCGCAATCTGCGGCTGCTGCAACTGGAGCACAAAGTCAACAACAAAGGAGCCCGGTTAACGCCCGCAGAAAAGCGGCTAGCTCTTCTTTTCTCTCTCTATCTCCATCTCTTCTCCCTCACTCTTTGTTTCACTCAGTGAATAGGCAGGGAAACACATTAAGAAGAAAAGTAGAGCTGAGGTGAAGGGTCAGGAGGAAAACCAACAGTATTCACGCAAAGTGTCAGCACAGCAACAAGAAGAGTTGCAAAGCGACAATTTCTAGTATACCCATTACTACATATCAAATGGGGAATATACTTGAGTTTTCAATAAGAAAAAGGAATTCACTTTAATACGTTCTTATGACGTGATGAAAATGCTTTCACAGTTTTATTTTTACCACTCGCAATTGCTTTCACAACAAGCTTAGGGTATTTAATAGTCGTGAAATATTTGCATAACTGTTGGTGCTAAAGTATTTGCATACAAATAAGAAACAAAAGCTGCTGCATACTTTTGCACGTGACTGTAAAGAGGCTATATATATTACAAAATGCCTTAGCAAATCAGCTAATGGTTTGGCTAAAAGCGAAAATGATTTATTGTTATTTCCTTTTGAAGAATGTTTATAAACTGAAATGAAACTTTTACAAATATAATTCAATTTTACTGTCATGAATGCATTTCTTCAGTTCAAGGAAATTCCATAAGAAATGGTCTAAGTTACAATAACAAATTCTGTAATTATGTATCCTTCACTGAGAAGATTGATTAAGAATTTCATTGTACTGTATTTAAAAGTATTCCTTTAATTCAGGGAAATTCTATGAAAATTCTCTACGTCTCTGTAACAATTGCTAATTGTGCACATGTTAATGAATTCTTCAATACGAAAGTGCATTAAGCATTTCATCGCTCTCATCAAAGTGACCCACAAAAATGTAATTATTTGGCAAAAAGCTTCATTCTGTGTGTATATATACATATATCTGGAATTAACTGAGCTGAGCGCACATATATCCAGATTATAGTATAAGGCATCTCGAGTAATTTCATTAAAATGAATACTTTCATTCAGCGCGGATTTCGCTTTTAATGTGAAAACGGCAATGTGTATTAAATGATATACAAAAAAACACAATAAAAAGAAAGGAAAATAACAATGGAAAATAAATGAAATGCCAGAAATTTTGTGTGGAAGGAAAAGCCAACAGGAAAATATGCAATGCAATTTTCGTTACATGCAAGAGAGCTTAATTGATTTTCCATGGTCAGGCATAAATTGAATGAAAAACAACGTGCAATGTTGTATGTAAATGCAATGTACATGTGTCATATGAAACCGAAAGAATGTTAAAGAAAGAGAGGGAATATCTACTTTCATTTGCAAAATTAACTCCATAGATAGTCGCCCGTTTCATTCATCGTGTTGAATAAGGCTTAATGCATGAAAGTCTTTGCAAGTCTTTACAAAATGTATGCAAAACAAATCCAGCGCCATTAACAATAAGGACAACAACAACTGCTCCTCTTTGCCTTCAAGTGTTACCTGTAAAGGACCTCTCAACATCCATAACTCAACTTAACTTCAACTCGCTGCTCACATAAAACAACAGCAGCGTAATTATGACTTGAGTTCCCTTTCTTTATTTTTTTTTTTTTTGAACAATTTAACGCTAAAAGCCTAGGATAGAAGAAATTCTTTAAAGGACAAACAGTTCCAGAAATACTCTAGCTAAATGTTATAAGAGTGTTTAAGGAAAAAATGTAATGGAACTAAGCAGAAAAGTTGTTAAGAAATTTACTTTCAACATATTTATCTTAAACCTTTTAAGATTCTAAATGGGCTTTTTTAAGTAATTCATATTTATAATAGGGCTTAAACCAAAGAGGACATGTCTACAAAACTTCAGCAAATAACTATTTTGATTTTCATTCAGTATATTTTAAAGAAGTAAGCAAAATATGACAATTCATTTAACCATTTCTGAAAAGTTAATTTCGGCATCTTTAACATTTTCTAAATTTAAAAATATAAAGAAAGATGAAATGGGAAAATATTTTAAGCTTGTTTGGACAAAAGTTTAATTTATGCTTGACCAAAACTTTATTTTCTATATATAAAAAATTAAGTTTCGTAACTACAAAAATAATAAAACTTTTAAAAAATATTGAAAGTTAATAGATATTAGTCTCCATTTATATTGCAAAATGCATTCTGAAGAATAGAATATTGTTAGTAATATTTGTATACAATATTTAAATTTAATTTGTATTAATTAACGAACAAGAAAGAACAAATTGCATTCGAGATTTCACATGCTTTTATTTACAGAGTAAAAATGTCACTCGTAGGAAATGTCGTTGGCAAGTTCAGGTTCCAAGTTGCATGTTGCAAGACGGAATGGATGGCAGGATAAAAAGCAGTCAGTTGCTACTTCTGCTTGCCACCTGCTACCTGACACTGATGCAGGTGAGACAGTGCTTTATGGCACTTTTGGCTGCTTTAGGGAATGGGAATCTGCCACTTGACAGCATTTTTTTTTAAACTTTGACGTGCGGCATTTTAGCGTGACAATCAAAATTAAAATGTTGATTGTTGACGTTGCCATAATTAAGATTGCCACACACCAAATCTGAAACCAAAATAAACTGATGCGCTGATTTTATGCTTCATGCAACACAAATCACAGTTTTTGTGGCACTCATTTGTGGCATTATTATTTTTTTTTTGTGAACAAAATGTAAATCAACAAATCAACAACTTAATATGCGCACATTTTATGCCAACAACCACAACAGCAACAACAACAATATTATCAGCATAAGCAGAGCATCAGTTACCAGGGCAAAAACCAAAAGCAGTGAGCACATAAGCGTTGCTCGGCTGCTGCATATCCTGTAAGCAGGAGTTAAATTCTACATTTTTATAGCACACTTTTGAGCGCAGACTTTTCATCAACTGTTTCTTATACAACACTTCCAGGGTATATTTTGTAGGGCAACATTTGGCGCTAGCAGAAAAACTGGCATAGTTATTAGTATGCACAGCATGCTGCATACTACATTTGGGACATGGGGCATGGGACATGGGGCATGGGACATGGGGCATGGTGTCACAGGGCACCACGAGTTGTTTGCTGAAATTTATGCGTGTCTATTCATTGCTTGCTCTAGCTGCCATTCTATTTGACTCTCTTTCCCTCTCACTGTCTCTCTCTTTCTCCATTTCACTTGCTCCGTTTTTTCTGCACCAGTTTACACCTCGCACAGTTTTTGTGGCGCCGCATGTCGTCCTTTCAATTAAACTTGGCGCCAATTGTATGCAACGATTTTTGCTCCTCTGTTCAATTCACTTTTGTCAACGTTATGCAGATTTTTCAGTTATTAATTATGATGCTTAACACCAAACACGTTGCCAAGTGACACTAACTAAATGTCAATTCTTTATGCTTTAAACTTTAATTTGTGTACATAATATTCTAGATAATAAATATAAAAATATATCTATAAAAATAAAGGAGTGAGCAGGTTTTGATTGATTTGACGGTTTTCTAGTGTTTTTTTTTTAGCCATTTGAGCACTACAATCAAATTGTCATAAAGTTTATACCGTTGACTTTGTGTGCTTGTAACGTCAATAAAAACTCAACCGAGAAGCCAAAAAGCCTCGTGTAAGGTTGTGCCACAAAACAACAAAACAAGCATATAGATACACGCACACAGATACACACTTGAGGTGTGTGTTTGTGTGTGTAATTTAAACAATTAGAAAGTTTGCTGTTTGTTTCATAGTTCAGAATGTTGCACAAACTTTTCGTGTTGCCAGTTGTTATATATTTGCATGACAAATTCTTGTTGCTATTGTTGCAACTTGTGGCAACCTGTTTAGCGATGCCAACAACTATTGAGAAAGTTGCTCTTGTTGACATTCTGACAACGAACTCTGTTGTCGCATCTATGTACATATGTATGTATGTATGAACGTATGTAGGTCTGTGGCAATGTTTAGCTGTTAATGAGTTGCATGCCACATCGCCACACTTGCTCTGCCTCTTCCACAATCTAACTCCACTTATTCAATGGCACTACAGTCACATATTTGCACAAAGCTTCATAAGCTGCAGCATCCTGCTGCTGATTCAGCACAATATACAACTCCCTACCCTCACCACTTTACTTGCCACTTTGTCCATGGTTCTTAACCCTTAAGCTCGTTCGAGTGCACAGCTTAACGTCGCCATGCTGCAAGCATCTACTCGTCCTGCCACATACAGTTATCGTAGCAACCTGACATATCCTGTCGTATACAGAAGAATGTCATGCATATGCAAAAATCCCCAATTCTCGTTTTGCTCACTTCAAGTGAGTAAAATTACACTAGTCAACAAGTTTTAAGCGCATTTTACCAATACAACAACAACAAGAACAAAAACTGTATTCCATTTTACTCTTGCAACAGAGTTACATTTCAAATAACAACAAATGAATGCTGACAAATTGTAATTATTTATTGCATTGCTTAGTTATACCCTGTAATTGAGAGTGTGTTTTTAAACAAATATATATACATATGTGTAATAAAGTAAAGTATATAAATCTGAATATATATAATTCGATGTCCTAACTGACTGACTGATCATCGTGTAGACGAAATGGAAAGAGCTATTGGGCTGAAATTCTTATTATATATATGTGTAAGCTGTAATAGCTTCAGCAATTCCCGTGTATGGAATTTACTAATGCACAGGGTATCTGCTCGCCAACACTTGCTTTTCTTTTATTTTAATTCTCATTTTTCACGTTTTTTTCATTGCACTTTTCGTTGTTGTGCAATTTGAAAACCTCGCTGACAGCAGGAAATACTAATTTCCAGTTATTAGCGAAATGTCAAAACAAATGACAACGAGGATTTTCCAGTTTTCCCGTTTTTTCTCATGCATTTTTAGTGTGCATTTAAATATATATTCACAACATTTTTACTGCCACACTGCTTAATAAATGTATCCACATCAGTTTTCATAAAAAACTAGTTCATATTTTTTATTAAGTTATGTTTGTGTTTGTTTAGAATTTATAGCTTATGTCACATTTTTCTATTAGGCAAATTAAAGCTATTGAGTTTATAAACTTTTATGAGTATTTATTTATCAAAAATGTTTTTTATCGGCTAACTCTAAATCTACAATAAAACCTATTAATGAAAAGTTCTTGAGCATAACAAAACTATTTACTTAAAGGCTCTCATTTTAGAATATCACAAACTATTAAAAGAAAATCCCATGAGAAAACCATTTAAAACGCGGCCTAAAAATATCACTCGTTGAGCCAAATATTTTGATAATATTTATTATTTATGGTAATGCCATAAATTCTAGAAATCCAAGCAATTTCTAGATACGAAATCTTTCGCATTCTTTTGCCATTTGTCATCACGTTAAGCACACAAACAATAGCAGAAAAAAAATTATAATGGCCAATAAACAAGTCAGCAAAATATTTGGAGGAAAACAAGGCATTGGCATTGCTAAAGGCAAATCGGAGATATGTTTGTATTTGCAAGCTGTAAAAAAAAAGAAACAACAACAGTGAAAATTACATAAATGCACCAAGCACTCAGATCCACAAAAGTATGCAACGACATTTGAAAAGAGCTGCAAATGCAGTGTGCAGCTTTAAATGAAAGGAATGAAACAAATTGATATGCAAATGTGCGCGTGGCAAGTGCCGCGAAAAAAGAAACCGTAATAATAAAATATACAAAGCGACAGCCAAGGCAACAATAAAGTAGAATAAGGAAGGGGCAGGGACAGGGGCAATAGAGAAAGCTGCTTGGATAAGCGACTTCCACTTCCGTTAGCTTATTGTGTGCGCCGTCATCCTCTTTCTCTCTCTCCAGTATTCCCTCCATCTGTACAGCTCACTGGCAAACTGACAGCTGCAACTGGCAGTCAGCAGCAGGCAACAGTCGACTGCAAATCATGTTCATAATGTTTCCGGTACAGTTGATACAAAGAATATTACGTATACGCCTACGACGCGCTATCAATAATTTTACAGTAGTTTATGGGTATCCCCAATAAAACCAAATTCAATTCCAGTATGCTAACAGAATAGACTACAAGTTCACAAAGTTAAACGACTAGCAGATACCATACAAAAAAAATGTTGCGTATACGTCTTGTTTTATTTTAAACTGTTTAATGAGCTCAGAGATAAATACATGAGAAAAGACAGTTTAAATACAGTTGCTAAACACAAGTCTTGCAGATACCCTAATATTTTTAAGCTTATTAAAAGGGTTTCTTAGGAGATGCTTACAGGGTATTCAAAATCGAAAACATTGAAAGCGACGTGAATGCAAAAATGTTCTGGTCGGAACAAAAAGCGCAAAACTTTAGCACGGAATTCAATTTGGCATAACTTTCTCGGTTGCCTTTTTCCATCATCATCTGGCGGACTTTTTAGTATGCAGCTAAAAGTTTTCACATTGATTGAAATGTGACGACAGCATACACAAATATATATACACACACACACTTATATAAAATATATATATATATATATATATATTTATCTAATATACTTGGGTGTGCAAATTCAGTTGTTGAACTAATGAGCAGCAATCGCCCTCGAGCCCAAAACTCTGGAAAAATGTTTGGGCTGCACAAAAGTCGTGACAGACATAAAGAAAACTTTAAATGATTTTCCGGGGTCGCCCACTCGTCAAATGTTGTGGAAGTTTTCACAAAGCATTTGAACCGAACTTAAACTGGCCCTCGTTTAAAGGAGGGGTATAAAATGTGCATAATGAGCCGTGTCAAATGTCAGTTGCAAATGTTGGACAGTACAGTGAGAGAAAAGTCGAGAATTTAATCAAAAGTTGCCTTCTACTATAATCTATGTTATTTCAAGACACAAGTCGTTATGAATGAATTGAGATTTAAGTTCAAATAAACTAAGGGCTACAATCCAGCCAAAAATCATTGTTAACAATTTCTGTTAGCTTGTGAACTTGTTGGTCAAGGAATGATTTGTGAACTTGTTGGCACTTTAGTGATTGTGATGGTGGCTCAAAAAACGACGTCAATGAGGCGTAAATAGCATCAAATGCGAAAAATTGAACTCCAAACGATTTTCAACACTCAAAAATGCACAAAAGCAATCAATGATTGAGGCAGATGCAAGGAGTGAGAAACAACAAGGTAAACAACAGGCATCAAAATGCCTAAAGAAAACTCGACAAGCAGGACAGCTATAAAAATGACAATAATGATGATGACGTCGATGACGATGATGACGATGTCGATGACGATGCTGTTGACGTTAATGATGATGTTTGAGATATGAATGGAATGGTATGTGTGGTGCGACTCTGAGAGGGATCAAGCGTTGAATGGTTTTGTTTTCTTTATTTTGTTTCCTTTCTTTCTGAATGAGCCTGCCATTCAACATCATGACTTAATAAATACGTGGCCTGGTGAGGAAAAGTGGACAGGTTATTCAGGTGTTAGCCAGCCGACTGACTGCTTCAGACTGAAACAGAAACAGAAGCATTTGCGCTTGATTGCTCACGAAATCGACAAAAATGAAGTTGAAAATCCGTTGAAGCCGTTTGTGCCTCTCATCCACACGCAAAACTGATTGATGCTTCTGATTGAATGAAGCTCCCGAGTCGAACACACAGACAAAAGACCCAAAAGCGTGCTCACAGCTGAGCCAACTGTCCAACAATCTTTTATCTTCTCCGTTTATATTTTCATTTCTTCTTTTTTTTTTCATTCATTTTTATATAACACGCGCACAACAATCACAATAAAAGGCATGGCCTCCTCCTTGTCTGTCTGTGGCTTATTCTCCCCTCTCGCATTTCTCACTGCCGTTCCACTTTAAACAGTTTGCCGGCATGCACAAACATGTCTGCGGCGCCGCCATTTTATATTTGCCATTAAAACATGTCTGCCACACCGCTGTGGCAACAATGCTGAAATATGTTTCTAATTGCCATGGTGGGAAAATATATATATATATATAAAGAGAACCGAACTGAACAAAAATCTTTTACACATTTTCATTTTTTACTTTTCCGAAAAGACGTGCTATGATTTTTAGTGCCTGTTTTTTTCCCCCAGTTTCCTCTGGCGTTTTTCATTTTCGAATGGGTAGAAAAAATGAGTCTAATCACATTCAGCTGAATCTCATGTTTTGCATATTGATAAGCTCTTGTCCGACAGATGTTGAAATTGATATGCACATAAGGGAAATGAATTAAATTGTGTTGGGATTTGGATTTTACCTGGTTTTATTATAATAATCATATTGTAAAATCGGTGATGCTTACCTGAAAAAAGATAAATGTATATTAGTAAATGCAGGGATGTGACGGTTAAGGAAATTAAACTTCTAACTATGCTTAAAGGATTTGATTATTCAAATATAAATAAAACTAAACCAGCGAACTTCGTCCCGCCCTGTTTTGACGCCTTCCGACTGTTGTCGTTAACAGCGCTGTACGTTAACAGGATGTACGTTAACAGGATGTACATCTGTTAAGGCGACTTTTCCGAATTGTTTTCCCAATATTGTCTCATCTAGAAACCTTCTTCTGGCACTATCGAACAACTGGAAAAAGATTTTAGTTAAGGTCCAGCCATTCACAACTGATGATAAGCTACACATATTTTGGCCCAACTTTTATTTATATAGATAAATTCAAACTGATTTCCCACAATTGCTCATTTAGCCAAGAATTGATTTCTTGAAAAACCGCGTATATACTTAAATTGTCAAACCAATTTTCCTGCTTTTACTATTTCCCTATGGAAATGGAAATACACAAACTATTTTTAATCAGAACTTTAGCGTTGTTAAAGTTTCCGCATAAACTTACTATACCGCTTTTGAAATGGTAAATGGAAAATACAAATTGGAAATCAAGATGACAGTTTATGGAATTCCAATGCAAAATAATATTTGCATAGCAAATGACAGGCAAAAACCAAGGCATGGAATACATAAAATTATACAAATAAACCAATAAACGAGTGACATAAATAAAGTAAGTGGCAATAGATTTGCATTTGGAAAGGCTTACGACTATGCTAAACAGTAGTTCAAATGCCAAAGGACAGCAGCCAAGGAAGCATAGTAGACATTGCGCATACGCCGTGTGGTGTACATTCAATTACAAGCTAGCTTTTACAGCTTACCACGCCTCCAAAAACAATGCGAATAAGAATGAGAATACGCATAAGAATGCGAATGTGAATGCGAGAGAAAACAAGAATGAGATAGAGAGATGGAGAATAAGAAGTACTGATGACGCCCCTGGCATTAAGAGGCGCAACTTTTGGCGCTCAAAAAGATAAGTATTGATTTAGCCAGGGGTTTTTGTTGTGCGTCTTGCCAATGGATTTCTTGGCTAACGCTTTGTCATTGCGATGGATTTTGGCCAGCAGATGCTTATTGAAATGTCAAATGTCACTGTGTCTTTCTTTTTTCTGTTCGCATTGCCATATCATCTACATTTAGATAATATAGAAACTCGCATGCCAAACTCGTTTGCATCACAAAGTGCTGAGCTGTCAGGCTTGAAGTCTTACAGTCCTTTCAACTTGCTTTTTTCTTAAGATGTATACCCTATGTATTACGAAATCGATTAAGGGTTAGTTATACAGCTATTAGGCTGACGTAGAACGAAGTGACTACAATAAGTATTCCTTCTGTATACAGGGTATAAACGTGTAGAGCACTCACGAGCAAAACATTTGTTTGCCTTTGTCTTTGCTTTGCTTTTGCTCTGCCCGGGGCCCTTTTTCAGTTGTGAATTTGGTCTCGTTCTCTTTCTCTACCTCTCTCCATGTCCTTTTTGCCTCTCTAATTCTCTCTTCTTTCGTATTGATGTTTGTCTTTTGCCGCTTGCTGTTTGCCACCAATTCAACTGAACTTGTATGTCTTTCCACTCCATTAATTAAATGTCTAACAATTCGTTTGAGTTTTGCTTTTCAGCCATATTGTGGGTTCAGGTTGATTTTCAAATTTTGTGTGTGTTCGTGTTTTTAAACTCCTGCGGCAATTCAATTCTGCTCTGATTTCTTATTCCTTTTGCTAATTGTAAATTTATTAATATTTTCACACATTTTACGAGAATGAACCGAGCTGCTTCTTTTGAAATATCCCATTTAATTGAGCTGAAAAATTACCACAACCGCAAAATGATTAACTGAAACAATTCCGACCCAGCCCCATCCTGACGGAGACATGCTGAATATTTCATGTTTCCGCTGGAAAGGCAATAAATGAAAATCATTTCCTGGTTGGCAAAGAGAAAATCATTTTAAACAAGGCATGAAAACGCATTAAAGCCGACACCTTCTACCCAAAGACAAAAAATAAAAAGAAAGAAGCTCTCTACCTCGGGGATACCACTTTACGCACAGCCTCGACAACAATAATGTCACCAAGCATTATTTACTTTGCATCTTCCAGCCCACATAACACGACTTGTTTATTTTATGTCTGAGAGCAGAATTAGATAATAAAATATAATAAAAAAAAAAGAAGGAGAAATTATTATACAGACAGTTCTGTTGAACACTTTGATCAAATAAGTTTTACAACTGCATGTGAAGTCAAAGACAAAACGTTTACGAATACAGCACAAAGCATAAAATAAAATAAAGAATAATATATAAAAGAAAACGAAAGAGAAACTTTAACACAGAAAGTTCTGTTGAACACTTTGATCAAATAAGTTCCGCAACTCCATATTAAATCATAAACAAAATATCTACGAATACAGCCCGAAGTAGAAGTGAAAAAGTAACTCTCTCGCAATAGAGTAAAAGGGCAAAATCCTAGCGCTAAGTACCTGCTTAACCTTTTTAATTGCAATTGTCGAATTTGGGGCGAATACGTATTGCAGAACACTGAAAATTGGCGGTGGCACAAAGTGCTACCACAGCAGAGACACGAGACCCAATTTTATACGCACAAACACACACACACATACTCACACACTGCTATATATAAAGTGATAAGCAGCCGCAGGATGGACGGCAATGTCGTAGTCTGTCTGGCATGCAAATAAAATTGCGTATACGCCATGTGTGTTTTTTGCCCTGACTCTACGTTTGTTTGTCTGCGTGTCTGTGTGTCTGTCGCAGTCTACTTAAGTGTGTGTGCGTGTCTGTGACTGTGTATGTGTGTGCGTGTTTTGTTTGTGTTTGCATACTTTTCGACGATAATACACAAGAAATTGTATCTGGCAAAATTGTTTTTTAAAATGTTGCGTGCCTGGCGGCTGAAATAAAAAACACAAGCAAAAGAAAATTTATACGCGTAGGTAATAAAAATGCAATATAATTCCAATATAAACGTTTCAAGTTGTGGAACGGGCGTGTCGGGGAGATTAGGTAATCTCAAAGTTTGGATTGCAGCGAGTCGTGCCGCAAGGGTCGGGTTAGCAAAAGATATAGAATTTAACTCAGCAAAGTAAAGGCTAAAATTAATTTGAGGTTGACAAACATTCATATTTAAAATAGCTAAATCTTTATTTAATTTCTCTTTGCAAATACATTTATTTTAGTATTGACAGGACTTGGGCTCAAATCAAACTGATCTAAATTAAGTATATCTTATGTTTAAACTCTGACTTTTCCTCTCAACCTCATCCGCTGCCTATAAACATTTATGAGAGAAGCTGCATATGCTTAAAGCTGATAAAGTTGAACGACTTCTGAAGTTCTGCATGCTTTTCATATTTGGTGTTATTAAAACTTTGCATCGACATCGTTAAAATATTTGCGTTAAGAATATTAACTGACTAGCACACACATTAAGTGTGCGTATGTGTGTGTGTGTGTGTGTGTGTTGACACGCTGTTATTAATTTATTTTTATGCTTAATAACAAGCGCGTATGCGAAACTCGAAGCGTTCAAGTGGCGCCAATGTGATAACCATAACAATATCGTCAATGGGGTTGTAAATTATGGGAACAAAAAAACTTCATTTGGTGGCAACATCCAAAGTCAACACACCCACACCCACACACACACACACACATACACAGTTATCCCCACATCATTTTCTGCACCTGCTGAACTGAACTTTCAACAACTTTTGTTAAACTGAGAAAGACCTCTACTTTTAAAGGGCATTCAGAACAATTTAAGGGTCGCAGTGCAGTTGCTGGAAGTAATTATTTAAACCATACTGTATTTTCCCACACATTTACGAATTGTGGTTGTTTAATTAATCGCAAGCTGATTAATTAGTATTTGTGGCAAGAATACCTCGTTTAAACTTATGCAGCAATGTATAAAATTACATCATCAACCGTACAAAAGATTGTATTGCAAATTCCCGATAAATTAATTAGTCAAAAGGCCGAGTCTCACATATAGAACCAAAATGAATACGTTTTCACATAGTGTGTAATTTGAGACATTTGAAAGTGCATGTTGATGTGGAAAACACAGTGCAAATGTCGATACACGTATGATTACCAAGGAAACTGATTAATCAAACATATTGATGAGCTAACAGTTCTTCAGTTTATCACCTTTATTTGAATTATCGAATTCTGTTTAAGTTTGCCAAAAAGTAAACTTTTAAATAGTAAATGGGAAGTTCTAGATTTAATGGAAGGAAATTAACTGCATGTTTTAAAAAGAGCTCCTTTAAAATAAAAACTACAAAAGCTTCTTATAGACAAAATATTCTTTGATTCTCTTCTCACATAAATATAGTGCACAGACAACGCAGGTTTCAGTCAGCTTATATTGAAAAGGATATGTCTGAAAGGGTTGCTCTTTACCAGCTAATGAGCTGTTTCATTCAAAAGCCGTCATTCATCATCTCACATCATCTGCAATTCCGTGTCTTTCAATACAAAATATGAAGAGTATACTACATACATACATAAATACAGATCCTTGTCCACTTTAATTAAGTAATTATGGCCAATATTTCCCTTTATGTCTAGAAGTTTAGTCTGTAAGCAGCTTGCGGGCTTGCCATGCACAAGTAAGCAAAATCCTCATTTATTTTAATTAATTTATCGCTGTCAAGCACATAAAATCAATAGATGGACACAAGATGTGGCCAAAAACGAACTCAACTATCCTAAAACAAACATAATTGACCCCACTATCTGACAACGCTGCTATCACTTAATTAGACTGGTTTAAACCAGAGGAGTTGCTTTAAATTTCGAAATATTTACCATTAACTGTTTGGCATTCTGAAATGACAAGCTTTAACAACGTGGAGTGCTGTTGATGATCGACTAGAATATACCCTGCATTTTCTATTTATTAATTAGTGAAGAATATTTTATAAAGAGCTCTAGATTAGAATTCTCGATTGTAATATACCCGACAGATTCCTTTACATCCTTTACATCAATTACTGATGTTAAAGCAGATCTCTCATCCCTTTTGCACTCATTCTCAAATAGTAGGGTATACAAATTCAGGGGAAATACACAAAAATCGAAAAAGAAATGATATCATTCAGTTGGCAGTGTGGCAAAAAGGTTAGAAAATAATAACAATTTCATTCGTTTTATTCATTCTGTGTACTCATAGCCATATTTGTGAGGTACACACTTGTGGAAATTGTTGGCCAACAAAGGGCGCCCCCTCCCTTCCCCTCCACCCATACTATCTGACATTTACCGAAAAATGTCAACCATGCAAATTGGAAAAGCGTAGGGTAACATACATATATGTAAATGTACATATGTGTGTCGGGTTAAAGGGGAGTCAATGTGAATAAATGCAAATGAAATGTGAAACTGATAAATTTTCAATTAAATTGCTGCTTGTGCCACAAGAGCCAAGTCAAGTGGCAAGTCCGGAAAGACAGGATGCAGGGTCAAAACATTCGGGGTACTACACGTCCAACTGATCATTCAATTACGAAATTAAATTTTTGGAGTGGCAAATCCAATGAAATAATACTAAAAGGCACAGGTTCAGTTGCTTTGCAATTTGATTGACACCTGAATCAATAGACAAACCCACAAGACCCAAATAAATCGAATTTATAAGAATAAATTCGACTTGCAGATACCACTTAGTCTTTATTACATCTTATACACATAAAAATGAAGCCAAAGAAATGTATAGGCATTGGTAAATTGAGAATGGCTTGGCAGATTTGGCTCCAATTTGTATTCAGTTGTAAATAATAAAAATTTTGTAAAACTTTTCAGAAAAATCGGTAGATCGACTCAATGTTAACGTATACAGCACTGTTAACGTATACAGCACTGTTAACAACATTAGTCTAAAGGTATGAAATTGGGGAGAGACGAAGTTTGCCGGGTCCACTAGTAATAAAAATATATGCTTATAAACAATAATAAAAATGCCACTCTTGCAGAAACTAAACGACTTATAAAAACCTCTTAACAGTTAAATTATTAAGCAAAAACTAAATGCTACTATTAATTGTTAATTATAGTAGTTCTGAGCATTAGAAAGATCAACCTAAAAGTATGTATGCCTGCCAAACTGTGTTAATCTCTTGAAAAATATATTTATTTTTATAATGGAAATTTCCAAACTGAGATGATATCTAAATTTATCGCACGGTTGACAGCTTTTAATTAGCAATCTGCCTGATTACTGCCCCCTTGGCTGCTTTTCCACTTTTCAATCTTTCCCGCTGGCAATCAATTTTGATTGGAAACTATAAAACGCATTTTAAAAGTCAACCAGGCATTGAAATCGAAAATAGAGAAGAGAGAGACAAAGAGTGAAAAAATACAGAAACTAATTTATGATAAGGGGTCGCAATTCAGTTACCTTCTCTCAGCTACGCTCTTCTCCCCTTGTTCTCCTTTCCCCACGCGACGCTCAACTGTGCGTAAAAATTATAAAATTTAATCAACGCATGGAAATTGAACCGCAAAAAGGGGTTTAAGCAGCAACAAGTTGCACGAGGGGCGTGGGGATCACAGAGTGTCTGGCATCGACCATTGGGTTACCTTTTTATGCAAATTGAATCGCAGCACCTTTAAAGTGTTGGCATTTCGGTTAAGTCTGAATATATTCAGAGAAAGAGTACTGAGGCAGCTGGCAGGTGGCAACGTGTCTGTAAAGCGGCAACAATTTCATTGACAATTGTGACCAGTACTTAAATGAGTATCTATCAATAAAGCACCCTTTACAGTGGGATTTACCCCCCCCCCCCCTCCCCTTAAAAAACAGCCCCCGTTAAAAGCACACCAAGGCACATCAATTTATGCGTTGCTGCGTCCAAAATTTAACTCGCCATTTGTGGCTTTGCTATGGGATGAAGGGTGGTGGGTGGAGCATGTAACATATTGTGACTGATTAGACAGAGAAAAAGCATTGTAAACAACATTTAAATCAATTGAATTAGCTGTGGAACATGTGGAACAACCAGAAAAGCATGAAATTAGAAGCATGATTTGATTAGAAGGCGAGTCATAAAATCAATAGATAGACAGTTAAGTTAGTTAAGATACGATAAAAGGAAACTTATTTCAAAATCATCTCCGATTTCGTTGCGGAACTTAGTTGATCTCAAATAAATTGTAAATGGAGGGTATTAAATTGCTTTATATAATCAACACAGATATTGTTCGATTTTTTAAGCCTTAAATTGCTCAAAAACTCAGAATACTGTGCTAACAATTATAAAGCTATAAATTCTTGTGAAAGTAGTTTAAGCTGATGTTAACAAACCTTGAAATGAGCACATACATACATAGCAACTATTGATTAGCCCTTCCAACACAGGCAGTTGATTAGGGTTAATACGAATACAAATGCAACTGCAAACTAATGCCTCCTTTGACCAATGCTCTCTGCTGCTGCTGATGCTGGATTTGCAATCAGGCAATGTGAATCAGCAAAAAATGTTCATGTTCATCTTCTAATCGAATAAGCAAATACCAAAAACGTTGCACTTGCAACTCGGAATTTCCAATGCAGGGCACACACACACAGACACATGCACACAAATACACACACACACACAGACACAAATACACAGTCTTACGCACACCCAGATCTACATATATATCAATGTTATCGCGCTCACAAACGCATTAATTACTTGCTTGAATGCGAAACACAAACTGCAGCTGTACCAAGCTTTTTAAGTGAGTGTGTGTGTGTATATAGTTATCTGCGTGTGTGTGTGTGTATAGTTATCTGCGTGTGTGTGTGTATCTGTGCTTACCTCTATGTGTGTGTGTGTGTGTCTGTGTGCAAGTGCTTGTAAAAGCCGTTCGTTTACTGCAGAAAACAAGCAAGCGTAGGGGGCGGTATGGTAAGAGAGAATTAACGCTCGTGTAGCTGCCACTTGCAACGCAGTTGGTGGCAAACAAGTGCCGCAAATATCGAGTGTCGTTTCCTTTCACCTGCTGTCATCTCTTGTCCCCTCCCCCTCCCCGATAATCCACTTTACACCCCGTGCATAATTGGCACCCAACAAAAGGGGGAATTTGATGCAGCCCGCAAAAGTATGCAATGAAATATGCGCGTTTGCTGTGTTGTAATAAATCCCTATCTCCCTCTCTTTGCATTTTTCCCCTCCTCTCTCTTTCTCTCTCACTATCTGTTCCCCATCTCCATTTTTTATTTGTTTGTGTACCTAATTGAGCTATGACCAGCTATTAGAGCAGTTAATTAAGCTTTCACATACGTTGCAGAAAGTTTCGTCGCCTCTCAAACACCATTTGCATCGTTTATCGATTTGCAAGTCCTTAAAATCGTTGTCAATGCCAAAAATCCAATCAAAATTTGTCTTTCAATACCGTTAGCATTATTTTTGGGGTTTAATCAACTCAAAGTCAAATGAGTTACGCTTCAATATGAAGCGGTTTTAATAAACTGATTGAATTAAATCATATTTTCCATTGCAAACTGAAATAATTTTAAAACGGTTTAATTAACCGTGCAATGGCAATTTTCAGCGCTCCTAAAAACAAACAAGCTCAACTAAAAATTTGTATTGAGATTTAATGATCGAATTCAAAATTCAATTAGTTAAATTAACTGCATTTTCAAAACGAATAAAAAAAAGTACATTTTATATGAAGTTATTATTGTAGTTTTTAATAACTTTGTTGAAATTTGAAATAAGTTTATAGTAGTTGGAAGGAACACCGACTGATACTAACTTTTTTAATAATTATAAGCAAAGTAGATTAAGATTTTATAATATGCTTTGAAAGTATTTGCACAGCCAACGTGACAGCATAAAGTTGGAAATTACATTTGGTTTAGCGCTTGACGCTGACTTTTCTTTGCCAAGCGGTTGCAAGGTTAGGCAGCGTGTGGCATGCTTCATTGGGCAGACAAATTTAGTGGCAGGCAGCTGCAATTAGACGGAAAAGCGTTGCATATTCTGTGGCGTTAAATTTCGTGTGCAATTAAAATGGTTGGCCCAAGAAATAATTCGTGCTGTCCTCTGCTTGGGGAGCGATGAAAGTGAGAGAGAGAGAGAAAGGGGGGAAAAAAAGTCAGTTGTTAGCCAAGTTAATGAGTTGGTGGCTTAATGCGGCAACACTTAATGGCACAAAAGTTTTCCAACATTTAGCCTGACATTTGCTCGGTTCAGCATAAAAATCGCAATCTCATTAAAACTGACTAGTTTTATGCTGCATACACTGCTCAAATAAAACAGGAATTAAAATGGAAACCTCAAGAGAGAAGAATTCAAAACTCATATCGGAATGTCTTATGCCCAACTTAAATTAATTGATTACAAAATTAGCTTCACTTACCTACAACAATTTCACTTAATTGGCTCTGAAATGTAAACAGAAAAGAGGAATCTTCATTACAAATTTACTTGTCACATTAAAAATGCATAAGAAAAATTTAAGACACCCACACACACACGCACACAAAACATATTTGGCTCAGTCATTAAATTATGCAGTCGTCCTTCTCTTCATGCCACTTTACCAATTTTTCATTCCCCAACAGAGTGGAAAACAACTTAACATTTTAAGTACAATTTTTTTATGCATTTTTTAAGAGCATAATTACGAAACTGTTTTGCAGGGAAACCAAAACCGACAGACAAAATGGCAAAATGGCCGCCCCAAAATGGCCAGGCATTTTATAGCTAATGGCAGCTGAATGGCACGTAAAACGGGGCAACTCAAAAGCCATATGCCTCCCCTTCCCACCCACTTTTTGAAATATGCCGCACAAAGTAACAAAAAGTATCTCAATAGCCGCGTATCTATGGCAAATTGCTGCATATTAAAAATGACAACAAAACAAAGCAAAGGACACGGGTGAGCAAAAACGAAGTAGAAAAAGAGAGGTGGGTCGAATATTACATACCCTTTGAAATTATATCAATGGTCCATTTATATACAACATATTTAATGTAATAGAGAACATTTTAAAATGTTGCCCAAATATTTCAACCTCGTAGCTCTTACTATTTCAGCTCCACGATGATGTGTTAATCATTATTAATGTGTCCTAATAATTAAATCTCATACATTTTAGGATCATCAGAATTACGTTCGGTTCTTTTCAAAAGCAATTTACAGCAACGTCTTTTAAAATTTATATACTACATTAAATGTTATACATATACGATTATATTCTCCCTCTTAATCTTTGTAACTCTTAGTTTCGAAGTTTCGCAATAATAGTCGTCATAACAACAATACCCTCTATTAGAGTACTCAAATGGGGCACTCAAAAAGCGCTGACAATCAATGCGAAATTCATCAATGACAAAGTGAAGGATGCAAAGGATATGATGTTGATCTGCCATGTTGTTTTCCCCCCATTGGATGATGAGTGAATGTCAATGATGTTTCAGCGAGAGTGTGGAGCAAAAAAAGTGTCGCTACCTTTATTTTTATTGACAACTTATCCATTAACGTCCAATGGGAAGGACAGGGAGGAGGAAGCAGGTGCCGTAATCGATGCTATTCATAGTCAGTTTCAGGTAACTTATTTTGTTGGATGGGAAATGGTTTTGAATATACCAAATATAATTGATTATTCACACTTTTTTGTTGGGAAACATCCTTTGTTGTTAAAGTGACGAAATGGAAGTTATAAATGCAGTTGGCAACATCTTTCTAGTTTTTATTGTAAAATATACAAAAAGGATGAAAATTCAACCAATAACTTGAGAGTAACGGCGTCGTATAAAAATTCACCTGAATTTAAGAACACATATGATTGAAAATGTATTTCATTTGTTTGACATTTTACTGCTTTCTAAGCACATTTTCATTACTTACTGTCAAGCACTTAATTTATGATTCATTTAATTAAATTGCAAACCCATCCGAATTGATTAATAATGGAATGGCAACAATGTGTAATGCTCTTAAACTACACTTTAAGGAGCGCGTGCATTGTTCAAAGTTAACTTGGCCAAGTGCAATCAGCTGAAATTGAACAACTTTTAAGCCAAGTAAGCGTGAGGTCAAGAGTTGAGACCAAAGAAACGAGACGAATTTAAAGGCATCAGCCTAATTGAAAGCAACTCATTTTCTCTAAGAGAAAAACAAATAAAGTTAGTAAAATTATCAAGCCAAAATTGGCTAACATATCCCGACTCCAAACCTGGTTGAATTATTGGCAAGCTAGCAGAGCTAATCGGCCAATGCACCTTTTGCAGGTGAGGAGAAAAAAAGTTAATTGGCCATTGTCCAAAATGAGCTTCATTTAAAGTTGGTTAAAGTTTTGACCTTCCTATGGAATAGCTTTTCCGTATTTAGTATTATTTCGTTATATTCTTTTTCTTGGCATAAGTCAGCCAATCAAGTTCCACGTGTTGTCTTAAGATAAGCCAGTCTTACAATTGGCCTATTTATATTCCAGCTTTCCCCCCATTAAACATCCCCAATTTCAATTGCCTTAATTTCATATTAAGCGGTTCACTTCCTCTCCCCACTGTGTGGACCACCCACTGGAATAAGCAATTTGGACGGATGTTTGCGTTAATGTCACACATGCATCATAACCGCGGGGTGTATGTCATTCACCACAATTCCACCCACAAGGGGGAAAAGAGGAAGGGGATGGAAGTGTGCTGGTCGGCTAAGCTCTGGCTAATTATGCATGCAAATTCATTTAAATGCCATTGTTAAAATGATATTTGCCTCGAGGTTTTGTCATGCTGATAGCACAAATACCCACAAGCAGGTGTTTGAAAGAAAGGTGAGGGGGAAATGAGAAAATTAGGAAAGGGTAATATGATAATATGTATATGAGCATCTGTGGTTTGCTCCCCCCGATGATAAAACTTAATGGATTGTAGACCAAAAACATTGAATAAAGTGTTTTGATAAGCTTCAAGACAGTTGCCTTCGAGCTAAAAAGTCAAGCAGATAGATACCCTAGAATTTTGTAATCTATATAGCCCAATTTTAATTACATTAGGTTTCTTTTTAAACTGTTTCATTTGATTAATAAATTTTTCCTTTTTTCTTTTCGTGTTCTTAGAAGGACATAAATTATCAAAAGTTTCAAACTGGATGTGGCTCAAGATTTTTATAAAGCATACTTATGTGCGTCTATAGCTTTTGTGATACTTTGCAGAATCTCTTTTCTCGAAATCCTCAAATTGTTAATAAATTTTTAAGTATAAGAAAAATACAAAACAAAAGGTATTCATGCAATAAATCTTCTAGTTATTGTCTTATGGCCCGCTTTCAACCGAAATCCTTGACAATAAAAGGACCAGTTTATGTTGAGGGGAAGGAGGAATGGAGGATCTTAATTCTTTTCGTATGCCTTGTTCGTGAGCACACTTTAAACTTGTTTCTTAAGTGCTTGGCCACTTGAAAATGTTTCAAAATTTTCTCCAAAAAAGGTAACGAAGCATTAAATTGAAACCTCGAAAGCCTATTCCCCTTCCCCTTGACCTGCTTCGCTGTTTTCCATCAACAACAACAAAAAAAGTTACCTCAGCTTAAGCTTCACTTATTCTTGCTGTATTATTTGCTTAAACTTTTTCAACAGCATTATTACTATTATTATTATATTGTTCGCCATGTTGTTCCCTGTTAGGGAGCAGCGGGCTTTCAAATGTAGCACAGGTAAGAGCGCTGAAAACAACTTCAACAAAATAAAAAATACTATGAACGACCAAGAGATACCCTTTACTTTGAGTGTTGCACATACTTAAAAAGCAGATACACACGTCTGCTTACTAGTCTATAACACGCTTAAGCATACTGTGTTGATGACAGGGTATAGAGAAGAGAAAAAATTTAAATGAGCCAAAGTTGAAACTTGATTTTTACGAGCCACAAAACTTCTGCTAAGTACGGGTAATATTTTCCAACATTATGTCAAGAGAAACGGCAAATTTCTCTTTCACATATTTAAATAAATATTTATATTTTAATTGAGCAGTTGAAATACATCGCCTGAAGCATCTGTCAGCGGCTAAAACCTCAAAAGGGTGGGAAGACAGCTCGAGCTGTGAATAAAATACAGAAACCAATGACAAAATTGACTGAGGCAAAGCCACAGGCCAATTATGTTTGGCATTTCTCGGTATTCGGATTGCTCGACCAGCATCTAGAGATACTTGCTCGTCTAAATAATTATTTATTGTTGCCTAATTTTCAGAGTAAAAGCGCAAAAGCCTCAACAAACCATTTGTCTACAAGTTGATTTCGAGAGCTTCTTCTCATTGAGGGGCTTTATTAAATCTGCTTATTGTGTTTACTTTCGACAGTGGACAACCAAACCACATTGACCAACGGACCAGAAACTGCAGCTGCCATTCGAACCCAGAAAATTCCACAAAATAATTATTATAATAGATATAATTTACTATGGGAGAGGGGAAGAAGAGAGACAGAGAGAGAGAGAGATACCACAACATAGTTGCAGACCAAGACAAAGTTGCTTGGCCAAAGTGCAATCTCTCAAATTTAGTCTGTGTGAATGGGGAGCAAACCCCAAAACCAAAACCCAACTCCAACTGGACCTTTAAAATGTTGCTTAATTAGCTGCTGTCATTGTTCTTGCTTCTATGGAACATTTTGTTTGTTATGTCAAATATTTGCGGGAAACAAAGTTGTCGTCGCTGTTTTCCAACAATTTTAAAAAACATTTAAAATTAATTAAAGCTAAATTTTTAAGACCCTGGCCAAACATTCCATTATCATCATTGGAATACTTTATTATCTTTCAACGAATTCCGAACTGATTATGCTTCAGTTTTCCAACAAAGCAACTTTTGCTTTTCAATTATACGATTCCATTTCAAATTTCTCATGCTCATCGGCTCTCAGCGATGTTCATTATCGAACTAGTTTCATTAGGATCAGGCAGAGTCCGCAGCATAATTCTCTTTCTACAACAAAGCAGGAAGTTCAATTAAATACCGCCCGACAGTCTGAAAAACAAGATATGTGGCAGGCAGTACATCCATGCAGCATGTAGCATGCAACCAACAGGCAAGTCATGGCTTGACATAACTACACGGAGAGGCAAGTCAACTTAAATTTGATTATGTGCACAGCAATGCAACCTCAAAACGACACGATGCAACACTCACAATCACACACACACACATTCACATGCAAATCTGTTGACGACGAGTTGAAAATGATGCTGCATAGTTACAGGCGTCTGCTAGCAGCTGCTGCTCAGGCAATTTTCTTGCATTTTATGCAAACAAACCAACTAAACGAAGAGTTTACACCCACGTCTCTCTCTCTCCACACCCTCTGCCACCAACTACACTCCTCTCTCTTGGCCATTAAACGTAGCCAACAGTTAAATGTTTTCATTTTCATGCCTTCATGACTTCTTCTTTAGTTTCCTCGATCCCTTTTGCCGCAGTGTTTATGACAGCCAAGCGCAAACATACAAAATTTATTTAATTAAAATCTGTGTGCGTGCCCAAGTGTGTGTGTGTGTGTGTTGCACTCGTTTTGGGTCATAATTGAATTGCTGGCAGTGTCGAAATGAGTATACTAATGTGTCTCTATACACATCCTCTTCCCCTTCATCATATACTTCTTTTTGGCATTCCACTGTAACTGCAATTGCAGCAAGTGTCAGGTGCTCCAACCACGAATTATGCAATGCAAATTCTTTTCATTTTAATTAAAAACTTCCGCTTCTTCCCTTTGTTGGGATGCAAACAACTAACAGGCAGTGACTGCAAACAGATTTTGATAGAATGAAATATAATAATGATATGCATAAAACAAATAGGAACTCTTTAGTAAAGGTTTCTCGACTGCAAGATATCCCTTTGGAGCATCTTTTATCGTCCCCGTCAATATGTTGAGAACATGGATAGTATTTGGCGAACTACTGAAATATTTATATTGCCGATATGTCACAATATCCTCGAATCTATACATGTATAACCCTTTGTCCTGACTTACTCACTCATCATCGTAGAGCTGAAATGGTAAGAGCTACGAGGCTAAAATTTTTATACAAGATAGCGGAGAAATAATTAATTATACAAATCTATATCCCTGAACACATTACAGAACGCGACCCTGTAAAGTATAAACATACATGCTTAAGCTATATTGATGAAACTTAATGCAAGTCCGTAATTATGTCTCAGGCTGTACATATATCAAATCCGACTGGATTATATCATATAACTATATCATATAACACCCATTGAAGTGATCGGGATCAATGTTTGGTAGGGTAATCTGAGATGCCTCTATATAACGGACTACTATATAACATAATTTTCATAGAAACAAGTGATCGATAGCTAATTTATAACATTAAAATTTGTCTTCCTTTATGGTATGCTAACTTAATACAATAAACCCCCTTCTTAGACCGTGTACTTTGAAGAACAAAAGCATTTGTTAAATTGTTTTGCTTAACATTAAAGATACTCAATGTCATTAAATAGTACAACTTGTACATATTCCGGGTTTAAAGAAAACAAAACATGAGTACGTATGCATCAATCAATTAAATGTATTTTTAACGATTTGCATACACACACATACACTGACAATTTTATGTTGTGTTCCTAGGCAGCAGCTGTCAATTAAAAACTGCTATTTTTGTTATTATTGCATCGGTCATTAAAATGCAAACGATAACAAAGTGACACTTTTCAATGGCAATGACAATATCAATTGCAATACATTTTACATATTGCATTGCAACATGGCGCCTGGAATTTAATTAGTATTTACATGGAAGTACACCCAACTAGACAAAGTGATTGACAGTTAAAAGCTATGCACAAATTCGAGAGTGCTCTGCCAACAGATACATGAGCATTTACATATACATACGTGCTCTTTTTTCAAGGTAGAAGCTAACACAAACATAGTTCCTGAAAAGAAAAATTTCGTCTTAATAGACGGTTGTAAGCCATGTACATTTGAGTCGAAGTATGCTGAATCAACAGATACCCTTCTAGAAATAATATTTTGTTACGAAGTGCCTAATGCATTAAAAGAGGCGTGGCAGACTCCATAAAGGTATTATACTTTTCAAAGGTACTTTAAGTAAATAGTTACAACCTTAAAAGTTCTAATAAGAAAACATTGCTTTGAGTGACCTTTGGATTCCAATGTGAAAAATGCAACCAAAATTATAGCTGTTTTTTTAATAGCTACAATACAAACGAACACAAACAGCCCACACTACAGGGTATCAACTTGCTTTAGTTAAATAATGCATCCGCATAAAGAAATTAATACACTTTTGAGATTGTTAATGCAAGCTTTATAAATCATCACATACTGATGAAACTGTCCACTTTATTTGTTAAGAATCTCATATAGAGTATATAGAAATTTATGAAAATAGTAGAACTGACAGGACTCAGGACTGAGAAGTACTTCAGGTTTCATTTCAGGCGCAAAGTGAACTTTACTTTTTATAAATCCTTGTCCTGCATACATTAAAACTGACACAAGTTTTACTAGACTGACAGACCGGCTGACAGATGGACAGATGGACAGTCATGGCCTGGCTAGTTGAGACAAACAGGTCAACAGGGGCGGCAAAGTGGGCGTGGTCAGCCCACTTAGGCAAACAAAACACCAGCATCGCATGCATAAAGAATTTCAATTTGAGCGGCATTCCATTGTTTAACTAAATTCTCCCTCCTTCCCCTTTGTCCAGTTCTAAGAGATTCTCTTTCTCTGGCGTTGCCTTTGCAAAAATATTGTTGCACACATTTAGGTGTTGCAAGCACGTACGCATGCCGCAACGCCCCCAATGCACACACACACACAGACTATTTATGTTTAAATGAAGGCAAAAAAAAGAGACAGAGCAGAACTTGCAACTGCAACTGAAGTCCTGCAGATTAATGCTGAGTCACGCAGGCTTCTAGCCAGACCAACAACCCGGAAAGGCAACCCAGCTTGACACATGATTGTATTTTTATTTAATTTGAAGCCAGAGCGAAGCGAGACATGACAGGCAGCTCATAAGTTTTCCGTTTTCCACAAAATGCTACGAAGGTTTGCCAAGCTTTCATATGTTTGTAAATTTTATACATAGTATGAAATTTATTCGCATTTAAAAACTACTTTAAATTTCTATATTTATTAATACCTACAGGGTATCGTGTAGTCAAACATATTTTTAATTACTTATCTCTTTAGCTTGTCTAGCTTTTTGTTCTGTATTTTATGTGCAACGCGCGCGTCTTTTTCACGATAAGTGTAAAGAGTAAGAGAAATAAGGCGAGAGAGAAAGAGAATGTGAGAAAATGGCCAAGGGATAAGAATGAAGTAATTAATTGCTGTGCAATTTTCTCATTACGTGGCACTCCACCACAATAGGGTATGCATGATAATAACTATAATGAAGCCAGAAGTCCAACATCAACATCATATATAGACATAAATATCGATGTAACTGAAGAAAAATCCTCATCAACTGGTGATTACACTCATGATACAGTGTGAAAATTTGAAATGATGGCTTAAATGTGTGTGTAAAAATGGGTGTGTTTATTGCTGTGTATGTGTGTGTGTGTGGGAAGTATTTAAGGTGGTGTCAGGTGAAGCTTTAAGCGAGCAGTTTTATGATGATTGTCCCTTAAAACAGAGGGTGTTTCAAATAAAGAAGTAAACTATAAAATATATCATATAAATCAGACTTCTTTAGAGTGCAAGAGCTAGACGTGTAAAGATTCAACAGTAGTTTCGTTACTATAAATATGTTTTAATTTGAATATTAAACTATATTAAAACTATTAAGAATATTTATTAAGTTATTTCATGCCTAATTTGAGTCAGAAGTCTATAGGTACCCCAAACAGCAAGAGCTAGACGCCTGAGAAGTGAACAGTAGTTTGGATATCAACAAAAAGGAATATACTTTTTTAGAAATTAAAAACTACTTTAAAATTATTTATAATATTATTTATTTATTTTATTTTATGTGTAATTTAAGTCAGAAATTTATGAATATCCCAGGAACAAAGCTACTCCAGGAACAGAGCATGAGAAGTGAACAGTACTTTTGATATCATAAATATTTTATTAAATTTCAACATTAAATTGTGTATAATAATTCAAACATTTTAATAAGAAACAATATAAGAAAATTAAAAAGCGAATAAATATTTATTCTGAAAAAATATATATAATTTTCTTATACAATTAAAATTAAAAACTTTTAAGCCGAGCACCCGTTATGCACTACACACACATACACATGCACACTCACACACACCGAGATATAGATAGACAAAATTAAGTTCAAAGAAATAAGGTCAAACTGTTCCTCGAGTCCGACGTTAAAACGAGATAAAGGTAAATGTAAAAATATGACTAAAAGATAAGCATAAATCAGCGCATAAAGCAATTACGTGAACTGAGCAATAAGTGGAAGCTAGCTGGCGTCAGTTGGCCAAGTTAACACTGAAAGAGCCAAACCAAAACCAGAAAGAGGCAAGATGAAATCGTGCCAAGAGCCAGCATTAATGAGACTACTCAGCAGCATATTATGATTGATAAACGGTAGGAGGACTGAAGGGGCAACAACAAATACAGTTGCAACATTCGCTTTAACAAAATTGTGACAAATTTAAGCAGACGAGAGTCAGAGAAAGAAGAGAGAGGGAAGGAGAGTGAGAGTGAGTGAGTGTGAGAGAAAGAACATAATGTGCATGTCAGCGTTAGATAAGAGACAATGTCTGGCAGTTTCTTGCTACGCGGAAGCATCGAAAGAAAGAAAGGAAGAAAAAAAACTGAAATGTGGCAACTGGAATGGAATTGTTTTTGCCTGAGGGGCATAACCAACAGCGAAATGAGTAAGTTATTCAATTATTTATGATTCTGCAGAGCACAAAATGCTCGACTTACTCATTTTAATGCCACATCGTGTAGCCTAATTGGAAATTATGTGCGGCAAGTTAAAGACAGCGACGCAACAATTCAACAATGGGCAACATAATGTTGCAAAGCCTTAAATAAATTGAAGCATCTCAAATGTGGCATAAACAGCAAAGTAATGAAGAAATATATAGCAGCTTGATTGTGGATACACCCTGTAAATAAGATTCCTATTACCCTATTGAAAATAGAAAATAGATTTATTCTCTTGCTAGATTATGGATATACTCTTTTCTCTTATTCGATATCCTTGTTCCTTCTTCAGATCCTTCAACAATACAACTCCATCAGTCACTCTTTTATGTAGTTACAGGGTACATGTTAATACATCAGGATCGTAAATAAAGTCATTTAAATGTAAGCATTAAAAACACATCTTGATTAAATGTCGCATGCAAGCTAATTGAGTGCAAAATTTGCAAGTTAATTGGTTTGAAACTTGATGAATTTATGGTTACCCATCATCTTGAACTGGACAGTTTGTACTTTTACTCCTTGCCTCCTCCTTTCTCTTCTCCATCCCCATCCCCATACCCATCTCCATCTCAATCCCCATCGCACGATTCTGCGGTTCCTTATGCCATTTACCATAGCTTTACTTAACATTTTCAGCTTGTCATGCGGTCAAGGTTCGCAGAGCAATAAAGGCTGTTCATAATTTAGCAACAGAGTTGAGAAGGATGCTTTTGTTAGTGTGGATACTGACGATGAAGATGAGGATGAGGATGAGGATGAGGATGAGGACGACGATGAGAGTGGTTGGTTAGATGGTTCAGTGGCTCAGTGGCTCAGTGGTTCAACTGTCAAGTGTACCGTAAAGTGCTTGCCAAGACCGCAAAGTGTTGAAGTGGATTCGGGGTCAACTGTTTGACATGTTATTGAAAAGGAAAGAGACATGCTTATGAATTATGCCATCGTTTCTCTTATGTGGATCGAAAAAGAACTCTTGAAAATGTCGATTGAAATTAAGACAGGTTAAAGTAAGTTGAAAACTTAAATTTTATTGATCAGATGTTGTAAAACTGTGTGGTGGGTTAAAAAACAATTCAATTTCCTTTCCAAACAATCCGTCTAAAAATATCCTCTCAAACATCAGCCCAATAAAACCTGTGCAAATTGTGTTAATTTATTTTGGCACACCTCTCAAAACAAAGCGCGGCAATAAAAATATAATCCCTTTTAGCTAGAAAAATATGTCCTACAATAAAAGAAAAAAGCAATATGGGGCGGAAATATCATCGAACATAGCCACCCTGTATGTAGTATGCGGCAATAGAAATTGAGTTGAATTGAGAGCTGGAAAAAAAGCGAGAGCCAAAATGCAATTTGTTAATGGAAATTCAATTGAAATGAAAAACTAAATAAATACACACATTTGCCAGCTGCTCACGCACACAGGTAAATAAATACACTCCAAACGAGCGCATCAAATGAATAATGAAACAAATATAAAAACCATTTTCTTGCTTGCTCAACTTTAATTTGAATTCCCTGTAGCCATAACATTATAGGGTATGCACGTTTAGAAAATATACAACCATTTGTAATAAACATCACATATCACTTATTTCATCTAGGCCCAATTTTTAATGTTCTTATAAACTTTATTTGATAGATAAACTTGAATTTGACATTAGTTTTTATACATTTTATATAAGTTTACATCAGAGATGGCCTTAGAATAGAGCATCGTATAGTCTATCGGTTTGTAAAGTTCTTTACTTGTTGTTTACAGCTGCAATTGTCTGATCTAAATTCAGTTTCATTTTATTCTTATTTCTTAGTTTCATTAAGTGAGTTGCCTTTGGCCAAGTTCATATGTAAATAAAAGAGCATCTACAATTTAAATAACAATAAAATTTATTTATTGAGTATATTTATTTATATATATTTTTCAGTGTACTTATTACGCATTCTTGCATTCATTCGGATTCCAATGAAACAGGAAGTAAACCTCTGGAGGATTCGTCAGGCGGTTTCAACTTATTTATCCAATAAAGTCAACCTTCATTTTATATTCGCACTTATGTTTACTTATACCCACAATGCACAAATATCAACTACCCATGAATGACCATAGCTCAGTCTGTCAGTCAGTCAGTCAGTTAGTCAGTGAGTCAATCAATAGATGTATGTAGCAGCTGCCTTCTGGCAACTCAAAGAAAAACTCAGCAAATTTCGTGTGACTTTTCGTATTGCTGATATTGTTGGCACAATACTTTTCAATAACTTTTAGAGCAAAATGTGGTCTATATGATGTATACACATACATACACACATACATACACACATACATATAAACCTACATAAAAGCATGTACATTGTACAAAATGGTTTCCGTTCTACCAATATCAATACTTTTATTCTTTTTATATATTTTTTCAAGAGAGAAAATGTTTATTGTTATTGTTATTGTTGTGGCACATAAATAGTTGTTGCCATTGTTGTGGTGGTTGTTCTTGGTGTAATTGTTACTGATGTTGTTGTAGTTGTAGTGCAGCACGTAGTCGTCAAAAGCAAAGCCCTTGACCACATGCGATAGGACAAATAAGGCAATAATCAAAGCCAAATTGTGAATACCCTTAACAACAACAAGACAAGAAAATAAATTTAATTTATTGTGACACAATGACACTAGCTGAAATATTAAAAGATGTTGCCGCTTTCAGTTGGTTCATATAAAGATCTATAGCAATTGTTAAATGGAGACTTTATTTTATCTCGGCTGCAACTCTTTTAGCCTCTATTTTACCTTAACTTGGCCAATTGCCCGTTTTGATATCACATTTCATTTGTATATCGGTCAAAGGGCCGCAATCTTTCGCAAAAGTTTTTCGACTCGTGTACAATACAATATTTTATTTATTTGCCAGCACGTTTGAACTATGAAATAACCACGAGAATGTTTGCCATTTCGTGGTCAATATATATGGTTGACCCACATGGCAATCGCAACGAGGTCGAACCCATCGACCCATCAGTTAGAAGGAGAAGGTGAACGCTAACCAGAATGTCAGGTGGTTGCCATATTTTTCTGTTATTCTATTTCACAACAAAATGGCCATCAGGGTTTGTGCTTCTTCTATCTGCGAGTCGGAGAACAAACCAAAGGTTGTTTAATTAGACCCAGTTGAAGCATAACCAGCGTAATACAGGTTTTCTTACGAGGGTGGGCCAATAAGTTCTTGGCCCAAGCATGAACATGACACTTTTCTTATCAATTTATTAGTCTTGTTGAATATTTTTATACATTAACATGGGAGAGATTCAGTTTTAAGAAATTTTCACACGCTGTTTAGTTTAGGCAATAGTTTATAAAATTAAAATTAGACAAAATTAAGTTACCATGACAAAATTTTATCTATTGGACTTCGAATTGGTTACACAGTCACCATCAAATTTAAAATTATAGGAAAATAGCCCATTTTAAGCACTTTCACTTATCTTAGCATTTGAAAGTCTTTAAAAAGTGGGAGGTTCGCCAGATAAAGAAAAGTGCGCTTAAAAATAAACATTGTTGAAAAGTAAATTTGTTTCCAGTCAACAATAAGTGCTCTTTTCTACTTGGTTCAATTACTTATCAGTCTAACCTCGTAAATCAAACCAACATACATTTGTGCTTAGGATGTTTGCTTCACGACAACAATCACATAAATCAATCGTCAATCAATTATGCAATTTCAAACAACAAGATTGTAACGGAAAGCAGAGAATGCTAAACTAATGATAAGCCCACAAATATTTGAGCTTGGAATGTTTGCTCTACTCACATCATCATACAAATCAATCGTCAGTCAATGGAAAAGAAGATAAATCAGAGAATATCCGACATCTTTTATATTCAATATGATGTTTATACCAAATCAGAAAAAATCCCCTTTCAATTCTATAGTTTTGCCAACTCTTTAACTAATCACGTATAGGTTATAGCAGCCAAGCATACGGAAATCAATCATACGACATGCGTGCCAAACAAGCGTCAACAAAAATTTACAAACACAGACACAAATAAAAGGCAAGAATACATTTAGCTTCTCTGACAGCAGCTCAGCATCCTTTACAGTTTTATATTTGCTGAGAAAACATTTATGTAAACTTCATTTTATGAAAATTGCATTGGCATATAGCATTCTGCATTGCAGTCTTCATATATATTTTTAGAACAACTGCAAGCCGACTACAATTTACCAATAGATTTACAGGTTGCAAAGTTGCAGACTTTTCCAGCTTTTCTCGTTTTCATTTCTTGGCCTCACAATTTGTGTGCCGTCAATTGAATTTCCTTTTTATTTGCCATCTGCGACTGTTTCAAGCATTTAAATGTTATCCTTCTTCTTCTTTTTCCCTTTCAATGTGTTTTCTTTTGAGAACGCATTCGGTTGATTTTGCCCTAGGCTATAATGGAAAATAGCTGTTGCCATTGTTACATCATAATATTAATACCACATAAAAACATTACAGAAATATTACAATATGACTCTTTTTCTATTTTAGATGGTTTATTCTTGTTATGAGTAGCGACCGTTTTATTCCTGAAAAAAGGATATGGACTGACTTTAATATGGATTGCTTTTAACTATGATTGATTGACTATGATAGCTAGAAGCTGCGGACATTATTAAATTATAAAGTTAATACAAAATAAAAGCATACTTTAGAAATTCTGTAAAGTTCTCATTTAATTTTTGTTACATTTCTGAGAAATGTTTTGAAAGCTAAATGCAGAGAGTTTGTTATGTACTGTAATCTTTTTGATATCCTTTACCCTTTTGCATATTTTATCTACAGGCAATTCACATTATTTTCATTTTCATTTCCAATTGCTCTTTGACTCTTTAGTACTTTATATTTTTCTGGCCCTCACGGACTACAAATCTCTTCTGGGCTCATTTCCATAACAGCCTTTTTCCACAAACACAGAGAGAGCGGCCCGTTTGCAACTATCCAGAAAATTATTGGGATGCTCTGTGCAAGGATTTCCATAACAAACATCAACCTGGGACAGTTTTTAGCATAGGTTTGCCATTTTTATGTGGCCCAAAACCCCAGGACTGTCTAAAATATATTGATAAGCCTGATGTGTCCCAGTTGGCAATATGCAAGGTATACCATCAACATCACCACACAGAACACCACCAACACCACGACATCACCACATTACAGAGAACCACGAAATCCCCGTTGCCGGCTGCCAAGTTAGCTTTTTTGGCCATTTCACCTGGTCCTGGCTGGCGGACTGGCTGGCTGGCTCACTGGCTTCAACCAACAAAATATGTGGCCAATTATAGCAAAAACAGACGTTTTTACATGCAGTTCGTTTCGGTTCGAGTTTGGTTGCCTCTTTCCATGTTTTTCCTGTGTAAGGACCAACCTACTAACCATCTAATTTATGGCTAGAAACTGCTGCGGGCTCTCTTTTTCAGAAGAAGGAAGGGTAGGTCATTGTTGTTTTGTCTAATCATTTGCCATTATTCAGTTGCGATTCGCTTAATCGCCGTCGGGTTTGCCTTCTTGAAATATTACGTATACGTAACATTTGTTTTCTAAATTACTCTCCAAACTAAACGATCCCAATGCATTAATGTACCAAAACAACATCTCTCACTCGCTGAAATTTTCATTCGCATTTGAAAACGATTCTTTCTCATATTTAAATCAAATCATTTCAAATTTTCAGCGCGAATAAAGTCACGTGACAGAAGATATACATCCAAGTTTTATTGGCTTAATTGAATCCCTATAAATTTATTGGCATTGTGATGTACGAAAACCAAAATCCAAGAAAAATAATGCATTTATAATGTGACAAAGGGGATTCCCACACATCTACTAGAGCTTTAAAGTCGCCCAATAAAAGCGAGAAGGGAACTGACACGTGCGTGATTCTAAAAAACAAAACCAAATCCTTTAACGACATATACTTTTGGCATAGAAGGAAGGCAATTTTTAGTATGCGGCTAGCAGATATCCTAGAGTCAGTTAAAACAAGTTTTCAAGTGAATTGAAACACATATAGTTAGACACCGAGGTTACCTATAATTATGTAGTTGTAAAATACAAATTTAAATATTGATCGGCAGAAGTCGATATAAGAACTAAGTTAAAAGGATTCTTCTTTTATTTTGGCTGTATTGCAAAACATTTCACTTTCTGATAACAATATGATGCCAAAGACATCTTCACTTGTTTGACGTTACAATACACCTTTTAAGCTCTTTTTCCAGGGTATAAGGCAGACAATAACAACCACATTGTGAACGTTGGCGGAAAGACAAAAACTAAAAATCGCATTTTCATGTTTTTTGTCAAACAAACGAACATCACAGACAGAAAGACAGAGAGACAGACAGACAGATAGAACAACAACAAAATGTCAAATGTTGTCGTTCGTTGTCGTTGTTCGTTTCTTGGCCTTCTCTGTCAACGCCACTGTTATTGTTATCATTGTTGTTGTTGTTTTAGGCAAATATTTGTGCAACCAAAAAAAAAACAAATAAGGAAAATAAATTGTTGAAAAAAGGAATTTGATTTGAAATTGAAGATGGTTGGCAGCCACTGTCTGACATGGCCAAAATATGTATCTTTTGGCCTCCAAAATGAATATCATTTGGCCTTAACCAACTGCAAAGCAGCCTTCTGCATATATTGAAATGTATTTCCAACTATATATATTTATATTTATATTTCTTTTCTTTTTTTTTTGATGATGTGTTTATCAACTGTCAGACAACTACTGACAATAAGCCAAATGGCTTTGAGGCTGGCCAACGTAATACCGAAAATAGTTCACTTTATTTGCATATTTATGTAAATATCAAGCACAAACAAGTTGATGGAGTCCTGTAAAAGTCCCCTTCCCCCCACTCAATCTCTCTCAAAGCATAATATCCTTGGCGTAAAAAATGTGCACATTATGCATAATGAAATGGATTTCTAAGGTCTAAAGTGATAAGGACACTTTACATTTCTCATTTCTCTGTTATTTTTCCCTTCAACAATATATAAGTATTTTGCCTTGATTTAACTACGGTTGACATATATTGAATGGTCGTTATAATAAATTCTAAAATGTCTCTTCAAATATATTTATGCCAAAATGTATTCAGCTTATATAAATGAAACTAAATATATAACAGTTTATGTGAACTTCTTCGATATCCATATTAGGTATTAAAACTTTCAAATTGATAAGCAATTTTAATCTATGTTATACCTATAAAACTCTTTGTCCTGACTAACTAACTGACTGATTAACTTACTCATCATCGTGGCTCCGAGATGGTAAATGCTATGAGGCTGAAGTTTTGGCATAATTACCGTACAATAAGACAGCGTTTTTCGAAATTCCAACTGGAAGGGTTTCAAATTCAGTAAATAAATGCAATAAAATCTTTAATTTTAAACGGAGCTAAAAAAAAATGTAACTCGAATAAAATTGAAAGGCATTCAATCACAAAAAAATTGATACATGGTCATGCAGGCAATTCTTAATGAAATTTGTTTTCGTTTAAGTATTTCAATTTGCAAACGGACTGCAGATTTATTGACAGGAACTTTGTTATCTGCCTAGCTTAAGGCTGGTCATTAATCTTTAGTCAGCTATTTGCTTTTGATGTCTATCCAAGAGGCATTCCCCTACCTATATTCGTGATGACATTGAATATAATTTGGCATATCCAAATATACAAATGTTCATTGAATAAACAGCTGTCATCCCTCTATAGTCTATGTTCTAAACATACATTCACATATATATATAAATATATTTATTTGCTTTTTATGTGTTGGCCAACGCCAAAAAGTATGCTAGGGCATAAATTAACACTCACATTTTATGTGCACACAAGTATGAACTTTGCAGACTCTAGAAATCAAGAATCCAGACGCCAGACACCAGACTCCAGACTCCAGACACCCAACGCAACTTAACTGTAAAGATAATAGATACACATAGAAATAAGTAAGTATATAAAAGAGGATAAGGAGTAGAGACTCAATTAGTTTTATTTGTGCTTTGCTGTGTTGTTAGTTCAAGCCCAAAGGCGCCGCCAATGAGGCAATTGAGTGGGTCGCAGTGTCCCTCCAAAAAGTTAATGTTTATTTTCATTGAGATTTGCCAGATATTCAAGATATTTCAAGCTGAAATTAACGCACACATTTCCAGGATCTCTTTGTCTGTCCATCTGGCTGTTTGTCCGCTTGTCTGTTTGTCTATTTGTTTATTTGTTTATCGGTTTACTATCGCTTCAAAGTCGTTTAGCACTTAATTTGTGTGTCGATTTTGGGCACATCACAAATGTATTTTCTCAACAAATTCAAATACCAAATGTTATTTTATTTTTTTGTCGTATTTTTTTTTTTGCAAACCTTTTGAGCAAACTTTCAAGTACAATTCGGTCAGGACGTGACGTCTCGACTCGAGAACATGGACTTAAAGCATCCAAAGTTCTATATCAAAAGCTTAATACACTCAATCAGCTGCAGTCGCTTAGAATTTAAATGCCAAGCATAAACATAAAGAAGGTAGAATTAATCAGTTAAGCAGATATCCTACATTTCCTACATACAAGTTGTAACTCTTTTTAGCTCTATCTATGAAATTAATAAAAATAATAAGATAATTTAAAAATGTTGACAATTAATTAATATCAAGACTTTTACTTTAGTAATGAGTTTGCAAATTTGTAGAGTTAACTTATGTATATGTGAAGTTTGCTTACAGAATTCTGTATCCCTAACACAGCACAGAGTAAACCTAGCAACTTGCTGCCTTTTCACTTTGCCAAAGGGTATACAAAAGAGCAAGATACCAAGTTAAAATCTGCGGCTAAAACCAAAAAATACAACAACAACAAAAAGAGTGCACAAGTTTTGCGGTGAACGAATTTATCTGCAGCTTGGAAAATCCTTTTGCTTGGGTAAAAAAAGGTGTTGCTCGCAAACCGGAACGCGACAGACGAACGCCAAGAGCAGCATAGACCAGCTCAAACCCAACCTCAAGTTTGCCACCAAATGCCCAGGTTCACCCAACCCAATGCGCATTGTTGACTTGCCGTCTTCAGAAAGAGAGAGACAGAGCGCAAAGAGGGAGAAAGAGTAGGCTAGAGGCAGCCTTACGATTATGTGTGTCAAGTGGACGCCGCTTGGTTGCACCCGCCCCAAAGCACTCGAGGTTCGGTTACCTACTTGCCCCCAAGTTGCTTCATCCTCACTCTCTCTGTGTCTGTCCATCCCTCCGTCCCTCTGTTCCTCTGTCTCCTCCTGTCATTCATTTGGCTCGTCTTGTGGCAGGTCAAAAGCAAATCGTTAAAGTTTACGCTGTGCGTGGTTAAGTCCTCGGTGACGGTTTTAAATAAACACAGAACCAAAGGTTTTTCCACGAAATGGATGAAGGTATGGGTTAAAAAGACAGACAGACAGACAGACAGACAGATAGCGAGCAAGGAGGAGCATGTTTTGAATATGATTTAATTACTGCTAATTGCTGCCTATACTAATTAGTAAACTCAACTCCTTGTCGTATTTTACAACCCCTTTTCATCTTAATGTTGCTGTAAATGAAATTGGGCGTGAATTGAATAGCTGATGAGCCTGGGATTGAGACTGAAACTGAAACAGAACCTGAAACTGAGGCTGACTTTGAACTAAAGCTTACCCATAAGACGCCAACGGTATAAGTAATCACTAATGTTTTGGGCACATGACTCATACACACGATTTCACTTTAGTTGAACTCACTTTCAAGTCAATTAAACCAGATTCCATTGAGAACTTCATTATAAGCGCAATTATACAAAATGTTGCCAAGTTCTTGCCGGGCTATGACTTCAAAATGAATCAAAGGAAACCAAACGTAATGATTTCAATTCTCATAATCAGAAAATATTTTGTCTTCCTGCACATTCTCTTAACCATTTTAATTTCAATTGCTGACAACTTGGCGTATGATTGATAAAGTTGACACACAGCTTCACAGTAGTACGCAATTGGGAATTGGAATGTAACTCAAACATAAACTAAACTACTGAAATTCCAACTCTTGTAGTCAGCAAGTATGCTCTTTAATTGGTGACAACTTGGCGTATGATTAATAAACTTGAAAAACAGTTTTGTGGCGTGATCATGACCCCAGAGACTGAAGAAGCATGCAATCAGACACGTATTTTGGTTAATTTATAATCCTCGTAATATTTCCGGAGCCCACAACAACCGTTATCAAAAACCTCGTAGCAATTTGGCCAGAATAAATCATAAATCATCTTCGTGTTCAGTTTGTGCGCTTAGCACATTAACGATAAAAATAACTATATGAATATTGTACTACATAGTGTGTAGTAGAGAGACGGGAATGAAAATCCAACGACACATGATGACAGGAAGATTGTCAGAATGAAAAGTTCTCCAGGTGACAGTAACAACAATCAAACAACAAACAACAACAACAACAACTGAGCGACACTTTATGGCTGAACACGTGGAAAACAATAAATCTCCATTAAGCTGAGCGCCTTTCATTAACGGTTTTAGGCACTACGACACTATATGCATAAAATACAACTATACTATGTGACAAGTTGACACTAATACACACCCTGCACACACTTCCACACACACTCTCACAATCGCATTTTGAGCATTTCATGCACCTGTCATAAAAATATTTGCGCAAAATATTTTAAGCCGCATTTTGATAAAGGACTTGGCCTGGCCTAGTTCAACTCCCCCAACTCCTGGCAATTTCCCCAAACGTCCACAGGACATCGGGACTCTGTAAATATGACAACCATTGTTATTTTGGCCCTAGGCATGAAGCTTATCTTAGTTAGGGCCACGACAACTCTGTTGTTATCTAAACAAATAAGTAAAGCTCGCTGCTAAAATGGATTATGCAAAAATGTTGCAACAAATGTGTGTGCCACAAAATAGTGGTAAAATATCAAAATTGTGTGTGGTTGGCTTTTAGCTACAACAACAAAGACAACAACAACAAAATTAAAATACACATAAAAGAAATTGCAAATTGAGCTGCAGCCACATTTCAATCAATTCTGTTAAATATTCATTTAGTCAACTGTGATTAGAGTAGCTTAAAAATGTGGTTAAAATTATAATCGGTAGCAATAAAAAATATGGCATCAATTTTATGATATTCTTGGTCAATTTGGACATTGCTTTTTTCAGGAATATCATATATTATTCACTAGTTTTAGTAAGCTTTTCGTTCAATGGTTTAAATATTGTCATTTGTTGCAGGTAATTTCCAAAACTTTTAAATTTTTAGGAATTTTTTAAGGGGAAATTTCCTTAATTATGATGACATTTTACAAAATAAAAGTATAGCTCCTCAGAAGTGTTTTTTTTTTTATCTTATGTGGGCAGCAAAGTGAGTTAAAAGTGAAAACTCATAATTACAAAATTTATAATTCATTTTTGTTCTACCAAAAAGTTTAAAGGGTCTCCAATTTTATACTTATATTTTTCAAAATTTTTAGGAAAAATGTATATTTTGTGTATGTTTTATGCATGTACATATGTTTAAAAAACCTAAAGCAATTGTTGCAAGTACAAGCTAGTTTTTATATTCTCCAGATTTACTCTATTGTTTACATATCCAAATACTTGAATGGAATGATAAGTATGTACATATGTTAAATCAATAGTCCGCATTCAAAGCCCCTAACGATTTAATGACAATTGAGGCGTGTCGCACAAGCTTAAACATGTCAGCAATTTCTGATGCTTATGGGAAAAGCTTCCTCTCTCATTTTCAGTCTATTTCTGTCTCTCTTTCTATGGATAACTCTCTTCAAATAAATACGTAATCTAACACACGCACATTGCAATTGACAAACCAATTGACAAGGCACTTAATTGTCACATTAACCGCAAAACATTTTAGCATTAAAGTGCAGCTGCAGTCAGTGCAATTTTGTGATGTGGGTCAACCGGGTTAAAAGAAGTTAAAGAGGTGGGTCTAAAAGGGGTAACAGGAGCTTGGAATTGGTGCTAAAAGGGGTGCAAGGCTAACAGAGTGTAAGCCAACCCCATTTAACTACACACAGATGCAGATTCAGAGCATTTCTTTCTGAGAGTGAAATAACAATTGGGTGAATCGAAGAGGAAATGTCTTGAAGGGGGTTTACATGAAATGTAGGAAGGCGGTTAAATGAAATATAGGAAGGAGGAAGAAGGGGGTTAAATTGCCTGTGGCATAATTATACGATTTATGCATGTTTGTTGATTGACAAACAATTGAATTTGGCCTTAGGGCACAAGTTATGGCCACTTGATATTGTCCAGCCAAATGCATTCAAATGCAATTCTGGCTCTTATTACCCCAAACAGATAGGGAGAGGAAGTGGTGGTAATAAGGGTTGTGGCTTGTGATGTGTTGTCGTTGTTGTGTTTTGGTAATTGCTTCACACATTCCCACATGTATGCTAATTTGCCAGCCTGGTGAATGAGATTTTTTGGTTTAGTCCTTGTCTGTCTGTTTGAGTGTCCTTTTTGCCAATGGCCAGCACAATGAAACATTTTCTGGTTTGAGTTGAGTTTGGTCTGGGTCTGGTTTTGTTAGGGGTTTGCTTTCAGTTTTAGGGGGAGAACAGCCTTGTGTATTGTGTAACTGCGTTGAAAATTTGCCACGCATTATTTTCATATGTCTGTCATTGGGAATGAATCTGCGGCTATTTTGTGCGCCATTTTTGGGACTCCTTTGGTTATGTCTGTTGTGGCTTTTATGCGAAATTGCTTTTTTGGCTCTCAGTGCGTATGAGTTTATTGTGTGCGACAACGTACATAGTATGAGTTTTTGACAGCACAACAAATGGATGCGGATGTGTGTGTGTGAGTGTGTGTAACTGCTTTAACCTTATCCACAGCATGCTATAACTCCATTTTAACCACACATAATCGCTGGCCAAGAGATGAAAGTTCCATTTGTGGTGCGTATCTTATTTACACAGACTTAATAAACCCACACAAAAGTGCCATGAAAACTCATTGCAATTTATCTACTTAGCCATATTGCAGGATTATCGATTCATAGATATTAACTTGATATGGTAGCAACAATCTCTTAGAATAAACAAAAACTAAAAGATTGTCTACGTAAAATATAATATATATGGTAAAAATCAATTGTAAAGACGCTTTCACTCCGTTTCCGTTCTTCCCTTAAAGCATGTGCTGAATCTTTTGCGGACTTTTTCAATTCTAAATTTCAAACCGATAGGAAAAAAAAACGGTACAAAAATCATTCAACAGTTTCCACTTTCCAAATTCCTCTTTTGAGGGTCAACAATTTCTCCATTGAACAGTGAACAATGCCAGCCAAGATATATCTCGACTTCTTATTGACAGATGAAACTCCCAGAGCTACAATGGGACATGCCAATCGTATATATGATTGCAATTGAGTACAAGTCAAAGAAACTGCTACATTTGACTAACAGAGTGGCAAAACTCGGTCACTATAGCACCTGACGAGCTCAAATTGTGGTTACATTTCACCTCAGAATAGGCCAAAGAAATAAGAAGTGAGAAATAGAGAGAGAGAGAGAGAGAGAGGGGGTAAGGGCTGCTGATGAGGGATTGTGCATGCCAAAAGTGCAAAAACCCAACTGAAATGAAGGCATCAAAGGCAAATAAAATTAGAAATCAAGCACGAAGGAAAGTTGCACAAACTAAGCTAAGCATCTCACTCCCTCTTGTTGGCCGCATTTACAATATGCCACATGCCACATGCACCAATGCCCTATGCAATGGCCAAGGTGTTCATAGACTCATCTGTTATATTGATGTATGTTCGTTATGCCTCCCAACCTCAACCACAACTGGATTGAACATCGTTCAGAATCGAAACACAAAGTAAAGCAGGTCATATGGAAATATCTCAGAATGGTATTCATTTGCGTCAATTTTGAATTCCATTCTCCTTTCATGCATGTTTTTTTCTTCAAATTGGTTTTATTATTTGTTTAAATGCAATTTCTCAAGTCAATGGTGTCAGAGTATTCAATGAATTTCAAAAGTAATCAGTTTGAATTTGTGCAGTTTCATAAAATGCAAAGCCTTTATATTTTATACAATTCATACAATTCTCTTAAATGTAGTAGAGTTTATAAATTGATTAAAAAGAAATGAATGAATTTAATAACCATCAAAATAGCCAAAAATGTATTAAGTTTACTAGGAGATTATATCCAAACTATGTTGTGTATAAATTTCAGCCTCCTATCTCTTACAATTTCGGCATCTCGATGATAAATCAGTAAATCAGCACAGTTTTATCTCAGTTAATTTTGAAGTCAAACGACAAACAGTTAACTTTTAACAAACCAATGTTAATTTTTTATATCTTAAGCATTAGTTGCAGAGTTTAATCAAGTAATTAACTAATCTTGCATAGTTGTTAAATGAAGTAAACAACTTATTATCATGTGCAGCTGAAGAATGTTTTTATTTTGGTTCAGATCTTTGGACTCCTCGAGACATGAATGTTCTGTTATTAGTCAAAGTTCTGTAAGCGCAAACAAAAGATCAAAGGCTATAGTCGATGGCTACTTTAGGCAGTCAATGAATAAGTATAACTCAAAGAGATACCGACAAGACATTTACGAGTATAATTATCTTCAGGCAACTTCAAAAGCCAACAAACATCTTGAGTAGCTTCAGTTTTGCTTTAATTATATTTAAACATTTTCAAGTTACACAATTCAATTGTGAGAGAGACAGGCAGACACACTCAATAGCTGACCTTTCAACATGCTCATATACAGTACTATATATATATATATAGATGGACTATAACTATCCAAGTGGCATCAGTTTTCAGTGAATTGTGACGTTGGCACTTGGTACTTGAGTTTTATCTACAGTTTCATTTGCATGTTCATTGACATTGAAATGCGTTTCATGGTCCGTTCACTTCTTCACTGAGTTTAATTATTCTCGGTTTCTGTGAGCGCATCGAATTTATTTAATTTAAATGTGAAGAACAAATTTAAAATAAAAGCTAACAACTATTTCAACATTTCGATTGCCAAAAATAAACTCAACAGCATTGAAGTGACAACCTTGAATTGTTCAACATTTTGCGTGGTACTATTTATTTAAAATTTCAATTGATTGTCAAGTGGCACGTGTTCATAAGCGGAAGTTGTGTCTTATAGTTAAATGTATCTTTGATTTCTTCCTTTTATTTCATAAATTTGTATCTCACCAAATAATTGTTTTTCATACCAAATCGTCATTAAATTCATGTTCATTTCTGACAGAGATACTTATAAGCAACATATACTTGATCTATTTATAAATTGTAGAAAATTTGAGCAAAAACTTTGTTGAAGGTCTCAGCTCTAAGGTAAATAAACAAATTTATTAAAACTTTATAATTAGCAAATGCTGCTTTAAAAGCAAGTTTCGCCTTAAAATGTTCCTTTGAAATTATGTTTAATAAGAATTTTATATAATTTCTGGTCATTCATTTACTTTGTTTATTTGGGTCAATGAAACGGAAATGGTTCTAGGCCTAAAATGCAAAAAACAGTGCATCACTTCTTTTTTTTCTTGCAGAAATTTGTGCTGAGCCAGACGTAGATTAAACTTAACTTTGATGTAATCAGCGATTTGTTGGCTTTTTTATTTAAATTAACCTACCCACCTTTTTTTAGCCTTTGACCTTAGTTTTTCTAGTAGTACAACGTCTTCTATATTTTTCACTCAACTTGCCTGAGAGTCTATAAAACTACAGACAAACTGTCAAAGCCTACAGTCTATGCACAACTAGATTCTGTTGCAAGTATAATGTATCTAAAATTTCCCGAGAACATTGAGAGCATCAGCTAAAGTTCCTGATAATCAATTGCAATTAATGTGTAACTTAATGCAGCTGAAGCACGATTGACAATAGTACAACCCAGTTTTGCGATCGTCACACAATCGGGAAAAACCCTCGCGCTAAAAATATAATATAATCATAGTCAATAAACATCAGAGTAGCAAATGGCAACTGTACTTTAATTTATACAATACACTTTCATTACAAAAGCTAATCATTTTAAATTCAGTTATACAACCTATTTAGACCATTTTTCATCCAGTTTTATCCGATTTAGTAGCTAAAGTAAGCTGATAAGCTAAATCAACCTCTTCTTTTATCAATATATGCTCTCGTACCGGATTTCCTACATCCTACATCTCTTAACAAATATTGTCAATCTAAACATTGAAACTTTTTAAATACATACAAATATGACTCAATTAACTCTTACATGATGTACAACTCAAAAATACATAATATCTACATTATACCCTATATTTTTGTAGATCATAATTTATAGTTTACACAGTCTTTGGGTAACTGAACTTTCTGCCATCGTGCCATGAATTTTGTAATCAGTGCAATTAACACAACCATGAGTATCTATGATTTGACTGGTAGTTGAAATATACGTGAAATATTTACAGTAAGCGCGTTGACCAAATACATTAGCGCATAGCTAATGAAAAACACAAATTAGCAACGTTGGCTTCGATAAACATAGCAGCAGGTGAATCCAAATGTCAGGCTCAAAAAGTATCTCACAGATACACAACAAATACGAGTAATACACAATCAATTTGCTAAATAATTTTCAATTTACGCACAAATGGCATGCTAATGAGCCATATTACGTTCGAGATTTATGGATGAGTGTCCCAAAAGAGCGTGTCAAATGCAGGAAGAAACAAGCTAATGAAGCTGACAGAGTTTCGTTTTTCTTTTTGTATTTTCTAAAAAAAGAAGAAGAAACTGGAGCAATTCAATTAACAGGTGCCACACTCATCAACAGTTATGTGCACTCAATTGATTGCTAATCGAAACTGTATTTTTGTACTCCAACAGAGAGTGACACACAAACCAAGAGCTGATGCAATAGATAATACAAATCGGAAAGAATACAAATAATAGTATGTATTACTAACTAACTATATATACAACAAATGAGCAGAGTATTGTCTGTTTGTCAATTCCCTATTTATTTGTTTTATCGATATTGCGCACTCAACTGCTAAAAATGCTGGGAAATGATGTGCGACTTAAATTTGATGTGTGTATGTGTGTGTGTGTGTGTAATTACCGCTTGGGAAATTATCACCGAGCAGCTAAGTAGTTTGGAGCGTGACTATAGAATCTTACTGCTCTATAAATTACAGTTACGACACTTTTATCATAGAACGTAACAACCACGTATTTGAAACTGTGCTCAAACACATTTGGATAAACCACACAATATATTTATATGGAATGTGCCTACAAAACTTCTGACCGCATTTGATAAACTTAAAGCCTTAAATTAACAACATTTCATTAGGATTATGCAAATTGTATAGAAGCTTTTCAAAGAATTGCATAAACAAAATTCATTACGCATACGTAGCGTATTACTCATCATTCATTGGGGAATTTCTCATAGCTATTCATAAAATCTTTCAAGTCTAAAATTATTGAATTTTATTAAGCAATACATCATGTTTCATGTTATGTTTTTCTTTTTTTAATATTTTTCCATATGTTTTTTATAAACTGTTTTTTCGAAACTGAAATTAACTTTCGTGCAATTTTAAATCAATTGCCTGACATTTTCTAATTTAATAAAAGCTTAAAAATTATTAAGCCACACATTGTGAATGAAATAAAAGGATTTAATATTACCATCAACACTTCACCAGCTTTAAGGCTTCTTTTCCAACATTCAATTAAGCTTACCTGTAAATTAAACAAAGGTAAAATTCAATTATTGTAATTAATCATCGATGCAAAATAAGCTGATATTGTTATATGTAAATATGAAAGCTTGAAAATTGCTTTATTTTCTTGTTCGAACGCATTTCCATAGAGGAAATGTCAAGCCTATTACAAGAGAAAACACTAATGATTTCTAAAAAGCCAAGTACTTACTTAGTGGGTTCTCTTAATTACATGACTGCACTACACTCAACCGTCGAATGGTGCAGTTCAAGTTGAGTGCATTGTCAGTCAGTTAGTCTGTCTGTCTGACTGTCGTTTTCAATCTCGGAATGGAAACTGCAAATGCTAATGACATGCAGCATCTCATGGCGCATTACTAAAACTAAATTAGGGCTAAACATTACAACAAACCTCAACTATAAAATATCTGTACTATATACGACTGAGAATAAGTTGGTGCCAACAACAATACCCTAAGATTAACCATAACTCGACTATATATAAACTATAATATACGACTAAGAGGTTGGAGTTTAGAATGTATCTTCAACACCAAATTGAAAAGGGTTTAACTTAAGGTGACAGCACTTTTAGCAGCATCATTAATGTATAGTTTACTCCAGGTACTTTGCCATACTATAAATACCCAGTCTTGCTTAACAGCAAGGGTATGCTTATGAATTACTTGCATATTCAAGCCTACTGTTTCGCCAACTTTGGATGCAGACACAAATGGAGAGATTCAGGCTTAGTTTTCAACTTGTATTCATTTCGTATATGTATCTGATGCATTTGAAGATTTTGATGTTTTGATGTTTTGCCCCTAGACTAATTTCAATTAGACTGAGAGCTATCCTAGGGATAAGGTTATTCTCTGTCAGTTGGATATGCTTACGCTGGTTAATTACGCAATTGACTTAACAAGCACCATGTTGTAGCGACATGATGACAACAACAACAACTCGAGCTAGATGTTATTTGGTTTGCCGTTAGCCATTTTGTATTTGACAACCAATTTGTCTAACTATGCAGTCTGAGGACGAGCACACAACTCAACGTAGCTTACGTATACGTAATATATGCGCAATGTATGAATACTAGTATATGCCTGACATACTATTACTATGCAAATGAAAGCAGCAGATTTTTGATTTGATATTTAGGCCAGACCTCTAACATTTTGTATAATTACCAAATGTGACCCAAAACCAAAACCAGATGTCCAGCCATCAATCGGACTAATTAAAAAGTCACATACAAATTAGCAAAAACAATTTTGGGTGTCAAGAGGAAGAAACCTGTCCCCTCTATCTGTACTTTGTTTTTGCATTTGTTCTCATTTACATTTAAATTAAATTCTTTTGTTTGCATTTATTTTTCTTGAAATGATTTTGGTGTTGTACTTACTTCACTTTCATGTTTTTTATCAATTTATTTGTTTGGAATTTAATTGCTTTTAATGTTTGTTCTTCTGCATTTTTCTTGCCATTCTTGCTTTATACGATTCTCGCCTCTGCTTCTATACTTTTGTTGTTCTCAGTCTTCTTTTATAATTCTTGCAATTTACGGAATTTTGTTGAATTTTCGTTGTTGTGCAACTTTCGTTGATGTTATTTTGTTATAATTAGACCAATTCAATTTGAACTGCAAAAACGCGCGCGAAATTAGTTATTTTTATATATGAAAACAAAGCATTTTTGATGCTTGAAGTGAACTTTTAGTTTGTTTATAAAATTTTGAGTATAGTACTTATAGTCATCGTGCTGCATGTTTCTCACAACAATTAACTGGCAATGAATCAAACAAATAATTAATAAGTACATCTATAAAATACAGAAAAACCATATATACATATGTACTACATATAATAATGGTATGCATGCCAAAGTAATTCCTCTACATTCGTTCTCAACAATATGTAGACAAAAGTTCAAGCTTATCAATTGACTGACAGTTTCTATCTTTAGTTTAAAGCACAAAGCTGATGTTTTTGTTTGACCGCTCGCTGAATTATGTTATCTTATCAGTTATACTTACTGTTAGTATACTATACTAGGAAATATATAAATTGATTATTTATTCAAGTTGAGTAGACAACCAGTTTGTCGTCTGCTTCCATACAGCTCCCAAAATAGACTAATCTTAAGAAAAGCAAAACTTATTTATGGTTTATGAATCAATATTCAATACAGCATCGGTGGTTCAGTGGTAGAATGCTCGCCTGCCACGCGGGCGGCCCGGGTTCGATTCCCGGCCGATGCAAAACTAAATATTTTATTCGATATACATATATATATATATTTATTTTTTGAGTGTAAGAAGTTGAAATTACCTAAAGTATTCTTCAGTCATTTACTTTTCTTATCGTAGCTTAACATTTTTATCAGTTAACTTAAAATTTATGAGCTACTTAAGATTTCAGGTCCTTGCCCTTGAATATATTATCAAATAACTAAATAAATAATTTAATGATTAAATTTATTATGCAATATTGAAATTTATTATAAAACAGATTTAATTGTCGCTTTGTAGTTTCTCAAAAAAAAAAAAACTAACAAATATCAGGCTTTGACAGATTTCACCACAAACCGACAATCATGAAAAAAGCTAAATGTAAATTTTTAGCTAAAATTAAACCAAAAAAAAACTGATAAAAATTTGATGTGGTTTAGTGAAAGGGTCTAAAATATGTGTATGCAGTGCACATATGAAAAGTGTCTACAACAAAAAGTGTTGTAGAGTTTATTACAGTTACTAATTTGCGGTCATTGAGGTGGCAAACTTTTAGGAAACTCCACTGTAAATGCTTTCCACTAAAAAGACACAACTAATGAATTTAGTTTCGATATGATGAAAAACTGTTTGCAATTTGTGTGACCATTCAAGAACCTGACAGGGGACTGCAAATCAAACTTTCTCTTAAAAAGTACAGGGTCTAAAAAGTGTAGAGTCAAGTGGATTTTTTGGATTTGTATATTCCTAATGTTATTGTCGTGGCTTATCGCTGACTGGTCTCTAATTGCATTTGGTTCGCTGACTTGTTTGTTTGCCTGTCCTCAACAAAAGAAACATGAACATGAAAAACATGATACAAAGACCCAGTCTAAAAAACCCCCAGACAAGTCCCCAGACAAATGTACCTTTTAGCAGTGGACCCCAACAATGCAAGTGTGTAACATTTTGCCCCCCAAAAGCGATAACCAGTTATGAATTCCAACGCATGTGTGAATTTAACTCTCGTTACCCTTTACCCGGAAAAAAAGAAGGAAAGAAAGAAATAAAACGAACTCCCAAGGGTAAAATTAATTTCATGTTGTCAACAATATTTTTGCATACTCCGAAACACACACCAAAAAGAGAAAGATCTGAAAATGTGGCAAGGGAAAAAAACGAAATACTCGTACAGAAAATGGGGAAGAGTTTTCTCCATTTTAGGGGTTGTAACTTTTAATTAGAAACCTCTGGCAACTGAGGTCTTTAGGCGGTCTTTTCCCATCTCTTCCCCATATCCTCTCTGTCTCGTTTTTTGGTCAGAGTTTGTTAATTTGTGTAATCGTTATTTATGTCGTCTTTCCAACTGTCTGACTGCCTTTACATGACTGTCTATGGTCATTATATCATTTAAACTGATAGTTTTATGTTGTTTATTGCCCACTGAGTTGTGGGTCAAGTGTATGTGCTTAAGTGTTTTTTAGTGAGTCTCTAAAGGTTGTGCCAAAGTTCACAAAACTACAAAAGTTGAACTCACAATGAAAACAGATACTTTCATGTGTGTGTAGGTTTGTTTACATTGTAAATTATCATAGAGAAAGAGGTGAGAATTCTGGGTGCTCCAAATTCTTAAAGTTTGCCAAGTTGTTTAACAATTTTAGTTCAAAAGCTTTCAAGAAAGATCAATGAAACTTGGATCTCTTTGTGGAGTCCTTTAGATTTGTCCCTCTCGAGTTAAACCCAAAAACTACAATAGAAAATAGTTTAATTAATACTTAAAAAGAGAGCAACTAAACCTATACGGTTCTAAGCAAACAACATCCACATAGTCACTAAATAAAAAGATAAATAAAAAATGTTGAAGAGAATTTGATTTACTATGCCGCACAGAGTAGTGGCTATCTTTGTGCCACAAAGTGTTGCATGCAGCCAAGCAGCCAACGGCCTTTTAAATTGGCACTGGACGCGTTTTAATTACGAAACTTTTGTCATGGAACTTGCACATCCTCCTCGCAGGAGGACACACTAAAAAGGACAGTCCCAAAAGGACAGAGACCAGAAGAATGACCAAATTTACAGAGCAACTTGTTACGGCAGTTTGTCGTTGTACTCGTATTTATTTAAGCCTCGATGCTTCAATGCTTCCTCCTCTTCTTTTCCTTCTTCTTCTTCTTCTTAGCGCGTCAGCACTCTCTTTTTTATTCGTTTGCACAGCCCTAATTTTTTCTCTTTCTCTTTCTCTGTCTCCCTATCTCTCTGTCTCCTCCCTATCTTATTGCAGTGTGCTGGGGGCACATCAAACAATCATTAGCATCAAGAACAGACGAGAAAGTTTTCGCCATTTTCCCCACACCGAAAAATGGGTTAGCGTATTTTTGGCAGTGGCGATGGCTTAAAGTTGAGAAGGAAGAAAGAATGAACACTTGACGAAGGAAAAATAAAAATAAAATAGAAATAGAAATAAATAAATAAGTATACTAATGGAAGAGTCTGCGCGACGAAAAGGTACTCTACACAATTATTTAAAGGGAAAGAGAAAATCAGACACGTTTTTTATCTGCACTTTCTAGGATTGACTTTGTAAGCAGTGGACTTCGTCTCGATCCGATTTAACTCCTTTACACTGTTATCGTCAACAGTCTGTATACGTCAACAGTGCTGTATACGTTAACAGTGCTGTGTACGTTAACAGTGAGTACAATTGTTAAGGCTCTAGCGCCTCTACCACAAAGTTTTCCCAACACTTTCTTTTCTATAAACCTTTTTCTGGCTATTACCAACAACTGAAAACAAATTTAAACCAAATCGCCCAAGACGTTCTCAATTGATGATTACCTATACGTTTTGTTGCCTCAATTTTTATAATAATAGATACTTATTTCATTTTATACACTTTCATATAGGGTATACAACTGATCAAATGCTTCTAAGCAAAAAAAAAAAGAGTTTGCTTTTAAAACTGTACAAAATTGATTGCCAGCTGCAGCTCAAAGCTCTTCTGACAACTGAATTTTTTTAATTCTTTTGTCAACAATTTTAACGAGGCGCTTTTAATTAATCTTCAGTTTTAGACTGTAGTTGAAATAGGTTATAATTAATGTTTTTGTTTATAAACTAAGATAAGTCAAAGGCAAGGCTTTTTATTAATTTTCTTTGCAAGTTTACTATATGAATATATATATTTATGTTATATTTATTTATACCTTTAGATTGTTCCTCTTGATTCAATGTAGTCTTTAAAGCACTTGAAAATAATCTGTTAACCTTCAGAGTTCTGTGACCTTCGTCATGAGATTTACTCGTTTTGTTATTAGCACATTTATTTTAAGCCTGATTTCGTATTGCATTTTGTATACATATATATTTTTAACTGGAATCTATTGATAACCCTGACGACCCTCTTTCCCCCTGTTGTATATTGTTTATCACACTAATGACAATTAAATTTGCATTTCTGGATTTTATTGCATTTCATTAGCAGCAATTAGGTTTGTTATTCAAATGCATGAAATACGGCGCAATAATTTCATATTCTATTTGTGTATTCGCATTTCGTATTGTAATTATTTGCTCTATCCATGCGATACTATATCATGGCATATACTATATGTATTTACGAGTATGTTTATGGTGTTTGCGAAAATTTCTATGACTAATTGTAATTTAATATGCAAATAATTATGCACGAAATTTCTTGTAATTTAATTGAATCAAAGTAATTAAATGGCAAAATTGTTTAGTTTATTGCATAAATCAAAAAAACAGAAAATTGTTGGTATTTTGGATATTCATTTTCTTAATTTCAACATTTCCTTTTTAACCATAATTGTCCCCAAAGTTAGAAAACATTTTACAACAGCAACCTTAGTGTGTTTCTACAATTTGTTGACCCGTTCTTGACCCTACCCATTATTCTTTATCCGTATCCTTTTTCTTTTCAATTGCATGACACTTTTCAGAAAAGGCAACAGGCCCATCTTTCAGGCAATTTAACTGAAATGAAAACCCTCGCCTTTTCATAAATCCTTATGAGCATTAATAATCATTAGTTCATACATATCACTCGCTTGTATTTCTTTCTATTCTTCTCTACTATATGTATATATGTACACATACATATGTACATATATATGTACTTGGGGACATGTGTGTTTGCAAAACTGTCCCAAATGTTCTCTCTCTGTCTCTGTTTTTGTTGTGTCCGTTTGCCTTTGGCTTGTGCCATTTTACAATTTGTCAAATTCACTCAACTGTATGACCAAAACACACACACATAAACACACTCCCACAAGTGAAGAGGAAACGAAATATGAAGCCGAAACAGAAACTGAGAAGCCCAAAATGAAGGCTAAGGCTTAAACCTAGTCCAGATCCAGATCCCGGTTATAGCTTCAGTTACAAGAGCCTTCAGCCAAATAAACACAAAAAGTAAACATGAAATTGCACATTTTTCACATCATATTTGTTATTTTTTCTGTTGTTTTTAATACCCTGTGTGGTTGGTTGAACGGGATTGACAAACTATGCTAAATGAAACATAAAGGAAATATATAACAAATAAAAGAAATATCATAAAGTGGACATTATTAAGTATACGACTGGTTATGAAACACAGAAATTATTTCAAAGCCTACTATAGGGTATCTACTTGAGCAGCTCAACAGCATTTTTCTCTACAGCCTTTTTTACTTACTTTGTTATATGTACATTCCTTGCCTACACTAAACAACAAAATTAGGGTCACTTTTTAGGGTGATATGGAAGTGGGAAGTGTAAGTGTGGGTGTGTGAAATATGCGTATTGCGGCTTCTTCTCTCTCCTCTGTATTTCTCTGCAGATTGGAGTTCTTGTTATTCTTAACCCTTATCAAATTCATTTTTTTGCTCTACTGATTACAATATTATTTTACGTTCTTGCCAGAGTTTGAGTGTGATTTATGTGTCTGTATGTTTATCATTGCAATAATGCCTCCAACTTTAACCTTAGATCTGTTTGTATTTCCGTTTCTGTTCTATCGTCATGTGGGAATTTCATTTTCTGCGTTTTTTCTTCCTTTGGTTTGTCACAATCACAACTCAGCAAACGATTTGCAATCTTTGGGATTCTTTTTTTCTTTTGGTTGGCGAATTTGCATAAAAATGTGTTTTTGCTTTGCTAATTTCTTTGGGCATAAACTGCAAAATAAATTCTCATTTAAATGTAATTTGAATATATATTTTTTCCTCTCTCTCAATCTGTATGTGTTTGTGTGTGAATTGGTCTGACATTTCCTTTTCCTCGTGGTTTATCAGCTTCCCCGAAGTCACGAGTGCACTTATTTATGTCAAAGTTGAAGCAAAAGTTTCCCGCTTGCTCGTGAAGCACCTGGCGCAAAGGATTCTCAACTCGTTCAACTCGACAGTTTTCCCAAACCTCCCCTCACTTTGCTTGGGGGTTAATTAATACCAAACTGAGAATAAGAAGAAATAGAAACACCACAGATACAGACACATTCAGGTATATCAATGGACTTTTGCCGACTACTTCCAATTGAACTGGTTAAAATTTTCACTTTGCTTTTTAATGCACTCTATCTTTGAGCTATTTGCATGGATTCTCTTCAATCTTAAAGCTCGAATTTGACGCAGATGTGAGTTTAAACCGATTGAGAATTATAGCATTGTGATATCAAGTATCTCAATCTGTTTTTCCAACTTAAATTAGCATTTTTTGTCTTAATAATAAGACATTCAAGTCTACAAATGAATTTTAATTCATATATATTTGATATTTGATCACAACAAAAGTTTCTTAAATCTATTGCACATTATTATGCTTATATGTATTTCAACACTGCCTGCACATTACAGACTAATTTCAAGTGTTAATCTATATGTTTATTGCTCATAACCCATTAAATGTATATTGCTAATTGAGAAGAGCTACCATAAATGTCACATGCTAATGATTCTATTGAATTTCCGTTCTCATTCATGGGTTCACTTCTTTAGCAAGACGATGATTTAACAAAACACAAACAAAAACCGAGACTCTGAAATCATAAGAATAAACAAACATTTCAATATGTAAGGCAAACACACACACACACACTTGTGTAACACATAAAGTTCACCCTATCCCAATGGAAATCCCAAGAAAAACAGCAAGTAGAAGATGGAGAGCAAGAACAACAACATTAAAACAGTTAAGTAAATAAATGCACAAAAGAAAATTACCGACTTCCATTTTGTGGGACAGGCGGCATTTAAAAATCTCACAATCAGTGCAACAATTTAATAAATAAGAGAACAAATGGCTAGACATAGAGGAGCAAGGGGAAATGTTCGAGAATTTGCTGGCCAACTACCCATATGTATGTGTGTGTAAGTGTGTGTGTGTAAAGGGCGTGGGAGGTAGTTGCTGAGCATGAGATTGTTTGTCTGCTGCTACTGAAAATGACAAGTCTATGTAAACAGTGCTGCCATGTGATCAACATGCAACATAATGTTGCAGGCAGAAATGCTGCCACATACAAGTACAAATGAATAATAATTTACTTTTTCTGATGTCTACAAAAAAAATCGATTAACTTCTGCTTAATTTGGGAAGCATCAGATGTAGGCTTTGGTATGTCTTTTCTTCATTCATTCTCACTTATCTGTATTTCTTTTTTCCGAATCTCTCTTAACTCTTTCTTCAAACTTGCACAAGTCTCTAAACGCTCTATTCCCATCTCTTTACTTATCGATATGGTATTAGGTCTTTCACTATTACTTTCAGTAACTAGTTTTACAGTTCTCTCATTTCTCTTTGTCTATCTTTCCTTAATGGTCTCTACACTACACTAGTATACTACATATACTACACTACATATAGTATGTGCAATATCCTTAGGCAATAGCCTAATATTTTATTATTTAAGTATTAATTTTTATTTTATTCTTAGTAAGCTTTTGATATTTGAGAAATATTGAAAGACTATACAGAGAGTGTGCACTACAGGGTTTATAAACGATACAATTACTGAAACACAGACAGACATGAACACACACACACACACAGTGACACCCACACTCGCTCACACATGTGCAAGTTAAGCAAACAGCTGCAGCAGCAACCACAGCAACAGGAGCAACAACAGCAACAGCAATAGCAGCAGCATCATCATCATCAGCTGCAACTTCAACAACAGCAGCAACAGCAGTTGCAACATGAGCTGGTTGCCCCATCACTAGCAACATGATTACAAACATGCGCTTGGCATTGTGGCTATGAGGCTATGCACCCGACTGCTGACATTCCCCTCCTTCCAGCTCCACCCCTCTCTATCTCTCTCACATCCTACCATCATCATGCGTTTGCTGACGCCAACCGCCACTTGTCTGACTGACATTAATAAATCGCTTTTATAGCATCAGCTCAGACTCTGCTCAGTGTGTGTCGACGACGAGCCGAGTAAACTGCAGCCTCCTCAACTGGCAACATATATTCCAAATCTCTCTCTCTGTCTCTCTCTCTCTCTCTTCTTCTTCTCCTCATAATCTGCCTCTCTTTCTGACACTCTCATGTGTGTATTTGTATTTGTTGTTGTCACTTGTTTGTTCTAAGCCCGAGCTGCACTCGGGCTACGATTTATTAATTCCACATCACTGCTGGCGCTTGAACGTACAGTTCAATGAGTTTTCCTCAACACTCTCCCTCTCTGTCTCTCTTTCACCATCTCTCTCACTCTCTCTCTCTATCTCTTAGTCCCTGTATGCCTCTACTCTTTCTTTTTCTCCCCTATCTGTATATTTTGGTTGTGTGACCCATAAAAAAACACACGAAAGCTGTAACCGTTTCTTTTTGTTTACATGCCAGGTCTACACACATATTCACACACCCACGCCAACACACACACACATAAAGAAGATTTTTGGGATGTCTCGTAAACGCAACAAATGTCAAATTTAAACATTGTCTGCCCATAAAACCGATGACAGCTCAACGGCAAATGATCATGATCTTCAATTGATGCCAGACACGAGATGAAGACATTATGGATTAGATTTCATTATGGGTGGGCTCTAAGCAGCAACCATATTTCGGATGGAAATGACTTTATAAACGCTATTGCTGCAATTTTTTAAAAAGATTGAAACAGCTAGAGATATTTAAAAACTCATCTATGTCCAGCTAAAAGGAAATGGCTAACTAACGTTGAAGTTGAAGTAACGAACTAAATTAGAAGTACGGATTAATACAGTATTACTAGTACTATACTAGAAAGAAAAAGCCAGCACCAAACATACTTAATAGACACTTTCTTCCTTTTTATATGATGCTATATGATGCTATGTGATGCTATATTATGCTATATGATGCTATGTGATGCTATATGATGCTATATGATGCTATATGATGCTATATGATGCTATATGATGCTATGTGATGCTATATGATGCTATGTGATGCTATATGATGCTATATGATGCTATGTGATGCTATATGATGGTATATGATGGGGCAAACCCCCTAGTACTATATATATCCACTATTAATATTATTAACTAATTATTAGTATTAATAAGTATAACCAACGAGTAGTACTAACAGGAAGTGAGGAGTAAATAAGTTGAATTAATAGAAACCAATAACGAGTAGTACTAAGAGCAGAGTTAAAAGTATAACGTTGGTTCAAGGTAACGATTAATCCTTAACAATACAAATAAAAAAATACGAGTAACGAGTTGAACATTATCAACATAAACGCTTATCATGGCCTAGTCAAGATTACCGAACGAGTGATATTTTCAATTAGTATCAACGAGTAGGATCGACGAATATTAAAAACGAGTACAACAACTATAAGTAAAAGTAACGTGCATAGAGGAGTATTAGCGAGTAGCATAAACGAGTATTAATTAATTTTTTATTCGCATCATTTGCTTAACTAATCGATTATATTTAACATCTGATTTATACACCAAACGGACCACACTTCATCCATCATACAACTTTTATTAATATTATACATATTATACATTTTAATATTATGCAGAGAGCATGCAACAATCACATGATCCGCTTCTGTTGTTTAGTATGTACTTACTGATGCTAAGCGACAACCGCAAGCTGACAATGCACACACACACTCACAGCACACACTCAACAACACACACAACAAAACACACAAGCAGATGACAAGGCTAACCTCTCGAAGACACACTTGGGAGTTTTTGGTTTTCATTAATCTCTGAGGCGTCGCCGCATTGTGGAATATATTAAATTGTGAACTCGCATTAACATTTAAATTTGTTTTCAATTTTGTCAACCAAGAATTATTATAATGCTGATAGGATAGGATAGGCCCAACATTCGATGGGTTTCAACTAAATTTGGCACCTCCAGAAACAACAAACCCATACAGTTGAAGTTTATTATGTAAATTAACCTAATGCTGTCACTCGACAGCCACCGTTTTCTGAGGGCAGCTCACTTATTAATACCTTTCTAAATGCATAAATCTCTTGTTGTTATCGATTAGGTCAATAATAGTGAGTCTCTGTGTTTGTTGTTGCTCTTGTGAGGTTACTTTAAGCCCAAGTTGGGTAGAAAAGTTTGTAAACAGAGTGTTAAGCTAAAGTTGAAGAGATTAAAGAGAAAACATAAATGTAGCGAAAATTCGGAATATTGAGTATTACTTTAAAATAATTGTAATTAAAGTTAAGTTTTAGAAAACGATTAGAGAACAAACTAGTTTTTGTATTACAATTTTGAATACGATATATATTTTCTAATGCATAGAACAAATAGAACAAACAGCTTTGTCTTTGGAAAGAATCAACTCAATTGAAATTAATTACAAACAACCATCAAATAAATTGAAATAAACTTTGAGCTTTAGTCAAACTCGCACACATTATCCTACATTAAATGCTTTTTAACACTGTTTACTTTTAAAATATGCTTATTAGCACTTGAGTCTGTTTAAAAACTGATCCGATAAATACTATAAAATCTCAACTTCCGACTGTTTTCATTTATTTTCTGGATGCGCTGCTCTTTAAAAGTTTCATTTTAATAAAATTGCATTCCATTTTGGCGACAGCTGGTGACGATTTTCAACACAGCTGACTCACCGCATTTTATATCGTTTTTTGTTTTCACACGTTTTTTGTTTGAAGAAGAATTGTAATTCGAACATCGCACTTATGTTAATGACACAAGCAGAATGACACAAATATGCAAACAGATATGACAACAATTGACGACTTTGGCTCGTTTAAAAAAAAATAAAATAAAAACTGTGTCAAGTTCATTTTGTAATTTTCTTTTTGTCGATATCAAAATTCAAACAGCATTATAAATCGAGAAAGCGAATTCCAATACCCCGTTGTGAACGGGTAGAGACAGGGTATGTTTGTGTATAAAGGAAATTAAATCAAGAGACAAATAATTCCAGTTGACTATCCAAACTAAAGACATGTTATGCTAATGGACAACTTTGATTTCAATTACCTTATATTGAATTTAAGTTTCCTCTCTTTTGTGTACTCCGAAAACTGCAGGGTATTTTCTAGTCGCAATGCGTATCTTATTCAGTTTTCTTAATCAGAAGAAACAATCTCGACCAACAAAATTTCGTATTTATTCAACTCGCAGCCAAAAAATACATAATATTTGCACAATTTATATACCCTTGCAGAGGGTATTATAATTTTGTCACGAAATGTGTAACGCATTGAAGGAAGCCTCACAGACCCCATAAAGTATATATATTCTTGATCAGGGCGACGAGCTGAGTCGATATAGCCATGTCCGTCTGTCTGTCCGTCTGTCCGTCTGTCCGTCTGTCCGTATGTCCGTCTGTCCGTCTGTTTCTATGCAAACTAGTCTCTCAGTTTTGAAGCTATCTTGATGAAACTTGGTACAGATCCGTCTTTTTGCTGCACGCAGCACATATGTCGGAGCCGGCCGGATCGGATAACTATATCATATAGCTGCCATTGGAACGATCGGTTCGAAAACAACATTTAGTATGAAAAACTTTTTTGTTTCTCAAGATATCTCAACCAAATATACACATTGTGTGTTTGATTAAGTTTTAAACAGGTCTGACCAAATTTGATGTAAATCGGATTACTATATCATATAGCTGCCATAGGAACGATCGGTTCGAAAACCACATTTAGTATGAAAAACTTTTTTGTTTCTCAAGATATCTCAACCAAATATACACATTGTGTGTTTGATTAAGTTTTAAACAGGCTGACCAAATTTGGTGTAAATCGGACTACTATATCATATAGCTGCCCTAGGAACGATCGGTTCAAAATCAACATATAACAAATTTTGTAAAAAATCTGACGGCTTACGCAGGGCACTGCAAGGGTATCCAAACTTTGGCGCGCCAAAGTTAGCTTGCGCTATATTTTTGGCTCTTTTCGTATTTTTGATGAAAATAAAAAATTTCAATATTTATTTGCCCAAATGGTAAATGGTAAATAGCATTGCCTCAACCAGAAAATAATAATACGAATGTGCTTTTAGACTTACGCATTGCAAATTGTGAATGAAATAAGTAGTATCAACAGTACCGTACACACCTGCAAATATACAATGGAAGTAAACTTGGTAAATAAAATGGAAATTGCACAACAAATATTTGATTTCAGTGAAGGGAAAGAAGTTTTTTTAATTTGACCCCAAATAAAGTGCAGATTGTCAATAAAAACTAAATTAATAATGGAAAGTGTACAAATAAATTCCTTAAACTTTGGGTTATATGCACTAAACTAAGGTTAGGAATATCTTATAATTTAAGTCTACTTTAAATGTAGTTTCAAGATATGCTATAACTTTAAGATAACTTTAATTATTTAACGTGAGATATTTATTTAAAGTGTAAATAGATAATGTTGCTCTGTTTTGCAATTTAACAATTTCAAACCCGTAGCTGTTACCATTTCGGCTCCACAATGATCGGTGAGTCAGTGAATCAGTCAACACAAGGAGTTTCATATTCATTGATATAAACATACTTATAATTGGTATATTGATTGCATTTATACTTATTTGTAGCACCAATGTAGAATTAAACTTGTTCTTAATCAAGCCCAAAATCTCTTGGAAATTGCGTGGCACTGACTTCCATCTCAGACTCAAGAGTATCCAAGTTTTTTGTTGTGAATTGTTAACTGAAATCGAATTTACAACTTGATTCCATTCAATTTAATGCTTTTACCTCAAGTTGTATGACAATTCAATATCTGTTTCAGTCAGTTAATTATCCCTAAGCAGCAGCAAATTCAATTCTTATCAAATGCAGCATTGATATGCAATTGAAATTGAAATAGCAAGTGGAAATGCAATTAGCCATTGCACAATGGTCACCAAATTTGATATCAATGACAAAGACGGAAAATGCGATTTGAAGTCAAATGCTGCTGCAAAACTAATCAGTAAGTTGTGCAGCAACCACAGGAAATTTCCGATGCCATTGTTGTGGCAATTGAAAGGTGTTGGATGTGGTGCGTGCTGAGCAAACGGTAAAATCAATTAAAATGGCCAAAAAAGAGGTTGCTTGTCAGCTTGCGTGGCAGTGTGGCAGAGTGGTTGGGCCGTGTGGCAAGTGATATGGCCACTGCAATTGGCACCCGACAAACGTGAGGCAATAAGCTTAGTGCAACAGCAGCATGAAATTGTTGAAAGACCATTGCGGCAGGTGCAGGGGGCAGAAGGCAGGAGGAGCTACATGAAACGTGGCAATGCACACAAAATGGTGTTGCACATTATGCCGACTCTTGCTGCTGCTTGTTGCAATGTCATGGATATGTTGCTCTCCTCGCTACAGTTGCACGTGCGTCAATGCAACAGACCAGACATCAACTTTAACAGCACAAAGAAGGCAAAGGCATGCAGCATGGAGAGCATCATAAAAAAAAAAGGTTGCAACAACATTTCGCGGGCAACAGTGGCAACAGTTATTAGTGCCACATGTTGCAGACGTTGACGATACGCATTGTTGCCATAAAAAGCAGTCAGCAGCAGGCAACAAACAACGAACAACAAGCAATCAGTAAGCTGTAAACTGTGAGCTGTAAGCCAAAACATAACTGTAAAGAACCCATGCCACAATTAAGGATTGCTGTTGCATAAGCCACAGCAAGTACACTGAGCAACAGTGTTGCCAAGGCAGCTATTTTCTGGCTTTTTTTAAGTAGAACGGCTGAAAGAAAATTGCCTAAAAAATGAACAGATTTCCATTATATTTAAAAACATAACGTAACCTTTACGTTCATGAAAATAATATTATATATTGTCTATATCTATCTATCTATATTGTCAACACATAAAGCTATTAAAGAGTTTTTAAGCTCAAGAACCTGTGGTAAACGCTGCCAAAAACCATTTTTTAATTACCAATAAATGTAGCGCTTGGCTCTTAAGGACCTTTCAGCTTAATAGCGCTTACAAAACATTCAACGTCATTTAAAAACACTAACCACATTTCAACTTTTCTTTGGCAAAGGCATTTCTTTTTGTTGATTTTGCAGCTTATTATGTTGTCAGGCTATGAAAAATCACTTAATTACGCGTTTGGAATGACGAGCAAAAAGTTAGTCTCAACATTTAGTGAGCTGTCAAAGGGGGGAATGAAGACATAAATTGTTGATATTATAATTTCATGATGTACCTTTAATGCCAAACTAAAGAGTTGATCTAGCACTTGATATTCATTTTTAAATTCAAACAATAGCATAGAGCCCGCATAGCACACATTCATTCTGTAATTAACTGAATACTTTAAAAACAACCTTGCTAAATTCTACACACAAAAAAAGGCAAAATGAAAAATAAGTACCACAAATACGGGCGTTAACTAAAAAAAATAGAAGCAAACCCGCAATGTAAACTGGGGAAGGGCTGTCCAACAAAGGCGCTGGCCCAGTCTAAACCTAGCCAAGTTACGCTCTACTAATTTCCAGTTTAATTATTTTCAATTTTGTACAAAGTAACCGCGACAGCGACAACAACAACAACAACAACAGCAACAACAACGTCAACAAACATGCACTTGACAAGTAGAGAAGTAAATGTGCAATTCAAGTGCAGGCAAACAGTGTACGTAACGACGACATCAATGGACAACAGCGTAAAAGAGAAACAAATAGAGAGAAACAGAGGGAGAGAGAGAGAGAGAGAGAGCAAGAGAGAGAGAGAGCAAGAGAGAGAGAGAGCAAGAGAGAGAGAGAGCAAGAGAGAGAGAGAGCAAGAGAGCAGGCTAATTGCATGAAATTACTAATTACGCTTTAAGCAATAACATGCAAACTTAACAAAAAGAGACTGATTAAATAAATGTCGTACAAAATAATAATAATAGTTAAAATACTACAACTAAAATGCGCATGTAGTAGTGAGCTTTTGAAAGCTCTAAGTGTGTTTAAAGCAAAGCTCATTACGCAACAGCATAATTGTGATCCATACGTGTGAAAGCTAACGACCCGAAGTAGATAATATTTTGATATTATCACATTGAACAGACTTAATTAAATAAACACTATTTCCTGCATATGAATTGTGCGCTGTATAAATTTAAAGTTATTTTAACTTTGCAGAAAAGTATGTAATTTAAATTTATATTGATACAAAAGGATTTCCTTAATTTTCAATATTTGTGTGCATCAGCCCTGTGTGCATTTCCCTTTCGGCAATATTTTTCGGAAGTTGATTTCTTTAATTTAGGCCCAATTTCGAATTAAAATCACTTTGAGCTGATCATTATTAACCCGATACATGGAAAAAGTATCTGTTTTATCCACTTACCATAAATGAAATTTGAAAGAACTCATTTAAATAATTTATTGAAAATAAAAAGTGAAACCCGGAACAGGTCTGTAAAAAGACTATTCCTATTCCTACCTATGAATATTTCTGCTCCCTCTCTTGACTTATTACAGAAATTGTAAATTTGTATTGAAGGCCATAACGAGATCCCTTCCTCTAAGCCAGCCTTAAGCTTAGATTTAAACTTCAAGTATCCTTTTTTTTTACTCCAAAGTTTCTTGAAGGATTCTTTACCTCAGAATAAATTCCTTTATAATTTTTAAGTTGTTACACGCAACTTGCAAGCTAAAAGCCAACTACAACTAAGAGGACTGTGCTCTATAGTTTCTAACATATTTTTCAGGTCGAGTAAGTTGGGTGGCACACATGTGGCACTGACTGTTGTTGCAACAATCCAATTAGGTTTTACTGCAATGTACGCGACATTTACAAGAGGGCGCCATCAGGTGTGTGTTTACACACATACTCACACACCCACATATATCTAGATGTAAACAACCAGTAATGTGTTAGTGTGCGAGTGTGTGTCTGGCATATCGTGTGTCCATGTCGTGGCAATAAAAACAATTTATGTAATTGTATTTGCTTTGCAACTTAAATTAATTAAAACCAGACACTAGCAAAAATAATCATAATAATAATAATAAAATAGAAAACACATAAAAATTGGCAAATATGAGCTGCAAATGGGACATAACACAACAAGCCAATTAGCTGGCAATTATCAACTCGTGTTAAATAATTAATAATGTTTAATAAACTTTGTTGTTTCCATTGGCAACACAAAGTGCAAGCTTATCAATAATATTATAGTTGGAACTGTTGTTTGGTGCATAGCAGGTGATTGGCTCTATCTTATCTTATCTTAGCCATCGGCCACAACATGTACAATCAATTGAAAAGCGGGAATATAAACCTATGATGACTCAGAGCAGACACAAGACTCAGAAACCACTTTGGAAGCAAACACTCGAGACATGCTGAGGTTGGGTGATTGGGTGGTTTAAACAACCCTTGAAGACATCAAGTTAATTAAGCATAGGTGTGGTTTAGGGGTTAAGATTGTTTCTGTTACTGCTGCAAGTGCAACTCATAAAAATCAGTTGTTAAAAGTCTCCGCCTCCCTTCTCAAACGACAATGAATATAATAAAAATGCAAAGGAACAACAACAACAGCAAATGACAAGCATGCTAGACACGTAAGCATCATTAATCAAATGTCCAGACAAGTGTAAAGTATAAACAGGCGCACGACAACTTCTGGCCAAAAGGACCGCGTCCAGGACCCTCAACTCAACGTCGGCATCAAAAACCTGTGAATGAAGTGCCACGCCCCAAACCAGCCAACCCCCTCATTCAGGTGGTGTTAAGGAGGTTGAGGAGGTTGGTGGTGCTGCACACGCAGTTTAAATGTTCAACTTGGACTGGCTTGGACCTGTGATGGCGCCTAGGCAAGGAAACACGTACAATCTTGAAGTGGTTTGTGCCCCTAAGCTCCATGGCCCACTCGACAACCACTTGAGGCAACCACCTCTGCCTGTTGACAATAAACATTGCCCTGAGACGACAACGATGACGATGACAACGCACATGAAGGAAATTCACAGTTCACGCAGAACGCGGACTTTTCCTACTCTCTCTCTCTCTCTCTCTCTATTTCCCTCTATCTCTCTCTCTCTCCTCTTATGGCCCAAATCTAATATTAAGCGTCTGAACAAACCGCACTGTTGACATGGATGACAGTGCTGACATTTTAGTTCCCAGGTGTGATTAATTTCAACCATTGTTTTCAAACTCAACCACATGCCGTTTGCTTCTTGTTTCTACATTATTTCATTTTTTTATTTTCCTTTTATTTTTCTTTTATTTTTAGCATTGCCAAATAGGTAATGGAATTTTCGGAATTTCACATCTAAATGACTGTCCACATGTCAGCAGTAAAACACATGTGGTTCATTGTGATTTTAAATTGAGTTAAAAACCAGTTAAAGTGTAGTTTAAATATACTTGAAAATCATTAAATCTAAATTGGAATTCATATGAATTCATGAATAGTGACTTAAACCACTTTCAATTAAAGTTAAGAGATGACAAATCTATACGAATAATATTAAGCATGCGTTTTTACTAAAATCTGAACTATTATTTAATTTAAATTCTTTGATAAACGAATAAGGCGAATAACTGGTTTCTTTTTAAACTCATTAGGTTTAAAAACTTTTCAAATTGCAAAACAAATCCGCTTCAAATGCTATTACATAGAAAACAAACTTTCTGTTAATACTTCAATGTATATTTAAGCCCCTAAATTGTAAATGATATAAGTCCAGAGCCAAAGCCAAGGTAAACCATCTTATCGTATATGATTATAAAGTCTTTCCACATTTGGAGGCACCGAAAACCAAAACACAATGAAAAGAAAACAAACAAGTGGCGCCCATAAAACTGATAGGCACAAGTGTAAGATCAACAATGAAACTTTATACAACAACAAAAAAAAAGGCAACAAAGAAAAATAAATTCAAATATTGTTTATACATAGGCATAATGCTTGTGAAGAAATCAATCTGAGATATAGTCGTATTTACTCATCATCATGCGAGGCACAAATCATGTCAAGGTTTTCTACAGTGATCAGACAGACGGGTTGCTCGAATTGAATGTGATTTAGTTATCAGATTCCAGTCGTGTTTATACTGATAAGCATGGCCTTCACTTATCATTCAAACGTTACATATCGCGTAATTAATTCAATATTAGATAACCAATACTTTTTCTTCTCCTTCTCCCCCTTTCTCTCTCTTGTCTCCTGCACTTAATATGTTCGACAAGACTTTGAAATAATAAATCATAGGTGAACACAATTCCAAAAAAAAATAAACAAATGAAAACTTTACGAGTCAAGTGCAGTTGCACTTGCTGCTGCTTCTCTGTTCATTCATGCAGTCAAAAGTGAAAAGTCATTTTCGTTAGGAGCAAAATATATTAATATCAAAAGTATGAGATTTCATGTAACAAGCGGAAAATTTTAAAGATAAGTAGTATTGCAAAGATTACAGATTTAACTGCGTAAATGTAACTGCGCGTTAAAAATTTACTTTCTAATCAGCAAGCAAGTAATAAAGTGTTAAAAAACGGGACCAAATGTAGTCCTTTTGCACCTAGTTTCATTCCAACTTCATTTCAACTACTCGTGAGGCAGTCTCATAAGGACAGTTACTCGTTAACTAGCCTAAAACTAGTCATTTTGCAACCAGTCAAATTCCGGATGCTTTTTTACTAGTTCTAGAACTATTTGCTACACTAGTTGCCTTATAACTAGTCATAAAGACAGTTGCTGAATAACCAGCCTGGATCTAGTCCAGTCAAATTGACATTGCTTTTAAACTAGTCCAAGAACTAGTTGTTACTTACACTAGTTGCCTGATAACTAGTCATAAAGCTATTTGTTCAGATACTAATTCGTTTCATACTAATTATAGCATTTTTTTTAAAATTAGTTGATAAAATTCCTGCAGGGTATATTCCACTTAAATTAATAAGTCTGATTCATTGACATGCGTTAACTCGAGTATCTTCAATAAAATCAAAGAGATTTTCACGCAATTTGCTTTATATTGGCTTCAAAACAATTGAAGCATGTTTCCAGCCGCCTCATTCTAATACCCCATAAACTGATTCATATCCATGAAACTTTCCATGAAATGAAAAACGAAAAAGAAAATTCCGCTCATTACGCACGTCAGAATCCAATTTGTTGTCACATTTTGAGGAACATAAAAAAAAAGAGAATGAAACGAAATATAAGGCAAGGAAATCAGAGAGCGTTGTGGGATACGCAATTTCAAAGATTAAATCCCGCACATTACATCAAATAGCTGGAGCTGCTATCCTTATCCTTTTTATTATACTCAAACGCAACTGCCGCTGCCTCTGCTCCTGTATTTTTCTTTTCCCAGTTCTTATTTTTTTCTTTTCTGACCAGTTCATCTTTATCACATAACAAAATAACATGAGCTGCTTTCGTTGTCGTCGACGTCGTCGTCGTCGTCGTCGCTGGGCAGCCGAAAACTTTCGACATAATAATAAAAATGTCATGCCTTCAAAGCGAAGTAAAATCGAGGACATTCGCTCAACCATCCCATCACCCCATGAGATACAAAACACCAAACTCCCAACTCCCTAAACGCGTAATGCAAGGGAAGACGAAGTTAGGAGTTAGGGAAAGAATCTGATATAACATTAAAGCTGCTTAAATTCATGATTATATTTAATATGAACTGACAATGTCAATACTGCTTCCCATCTCATATGTCTATGACATATTTATATGAACCTTGCTGCAAGCACAACAATGCTAATACCATCAGCACCACCAATAACGATGCCAACAATAATAACAACAATATATAAATATTAAGAATGTGCCAGATGATGTGCAAAATGTTGTCAAAATAACAATGAAAATATAGGTTTTCGAGGTCGAGGTTGATATACTCTAACACGAAAAATACTTTTTGTTCAATGATTTCCCAGAATCAAACATAGTTTCTTATAACGAAGATTTAAAGCGAAGTCTCTTACGATTTAAAGCTCTCCACGCAAGGCTTTAAGACTATATGTTAGACTTAAAAAACTTGCCAAGTTGTTACTGAACTGTATCCATTGATAATCGTCAACTCAGTAAACAGCACACACAAAAAAACGAACTCAGCTTACAAGATATTTTTTAATTTTGTGCCTTAGAATTCTCAAATGGTTTTAATAGCTGGTGTAAGCCTGATCTTCAGCTTAGATCGTTGTATGGTACTGATGATAGAGACTGGCATCTCTTGAAACTTGTATACCAACCCCTGCTCCTTGTCTTTTCAGTGTTCTTTTTGTAAGTAGACACACAGTCAGCTAAATAACCTTTATTGAACAAATAAAAAGGACGTTAATTACTACAAAATTAACTATTTCAAAAGGAAACATTTTGGTTTTTTTCTTTAAATAAAACATAATAATTTATCCATTAATTCTTCATTCTATGACATGAGAAAATCTATATTTAAATCTATGTCTATAAATATATCGATATCTACATTCATTCATTAAACAAATTATCAACAGTCATGCAAAACTAAACCTAGTCACTTGAACTTGTCATGCTTAAAAGACGTTTACACTATATGAGTCCAAATACCAATAATATTATTAGTGGCTTTTCCGATAGCCGAAAAAAGAAATCAAAAATGTTCAGCTTATCAAAATTGATTATACGTATTCCCAGCCAATAAATGAATTAATGACTTTACTATACTCTACTAATCTCTCACATACGCAATCTACATGATAAAATTATAGGAATATCCTTTCATTCAAAAATATATATGTGGTTTTTGACTGCATTATGACGGAATAAACAAGAAATGACGGGACGGGAACTGGGACTGGAACTTGGCCAAAAGACGGCACAAAAGCTCTAAGCCATTATTGGTTTAATATTGTCAAAGTTTTGGATCAACGTCGAGTCAACGTAACTTGGTATACTTATATAATATATCAATTGACGCTAAATACATATGTACAATATACATATATTCATATACATATATGAGAGTATTTATTTATACGAACTGCTTTAGAGCTTGTTAGCTTAGCCTTTTTTTTTGTGTCTGTTGGCCCGGTTATCGCATTTGTTATGCCATTTCAGACATTGTTGTTATACTTTTAGTTATTTATTCGCATATACGAAAGTTAAATTGCCTAGAAATTCAAGTCGCGTCGTCATCTTTGTCTCTCATCCTCCACCTTACTCTTTATGCTCTCTTGGTTTCTGCTAATCTTAAGTCTATATAGTTATTTTATGATGTGCATGTTGTTGGGTTTTATATTTATTATACAATATACAAATACAGTCCCCTTGGATTAAGTGGTCTGAAGTCTGTCCCTTGATTCGTCGTCTCTTTGTCTGCTCTGAATAAATTTCGTGTATTGCCCATAAATTACGCAATTTTTGTCGGAATTTCTCTGAATTTCTTTTTGATTTTATTTGATCAAATTAGTTTAGATCTTTAAAAGAAGTTGAAACAAATCAAACCAAACCAAAGGCAAAACTCATCGTTGAGGTTGCATATAAAACAGTTTCATCGGCATCCTTTGTTGCTTAAAGGATTTCGTAGTTGCCTCTTCTTTATGACTTTACAAATTAATTTAAAGCGTGATTTTGGGATTTCGCATAAGTTATCACATGCTTGGAATATTTAATGAGTGTGAATCATTTACATTTGAAATCTTTAAAGATGAACCAATGTGAGTTGGAAGTGGTTGGGACCCGTTTGAATAGTTTTTCAATTGCTGATGTTATGATATTCTTTATTTGGCTTACTTGCATAGTTCTAATCACGCATAATTAGTCACAACTGGCTCTACTAAATTTAGGATTGTAATTAGCATGACAAGCAAATCACATGTTTCCTCAATGCGTGACACATCTTTCCCTTCTATATGAGCTTGCATTTGTTATCCTTTCTTTGTTAAAAGAACTTTTCTACTATTTCAACATGAATTGAAGGGAACAAATGCTTAGATGAAGTATCCATCAGTCGGACATTGGAAAACAAAAGAAAACCCTGCCAAGTTTCAAACGAAACACACACACCCACACACACACACACCCTGATAACTGTCTGAGTTGCAAGTTCCGCTTTCACTCGCCCACCAACAATTGTAGTGGCAAATTGTGCGGGGCTTTTCTTTTTGGCACGCAAAATCCTTAATTACATCCGTTTGCAGTCAGCGCGTGTATCCGGCGTACTAGCTGAGAGCTGGTGGAAAACCATTGGGAAAACCGCAGTGAACAACACGTGGATAGGATAGGCGAACCGCACCGCACCGCACCGCAGTTGGCATCTAGTCACGTTACCAACCAGACAGACAGACAGACTTACCTACCAACCAACCCTCCTACCCTCTCTTTACAACTTTCCCACTCTCCCTCAACCACCTACACCCTCTACACCCACTCTATTCATTTCTCAACAACAATTGCGCTTGTCACCAGCTGTCCACAGTTTTTCCACATTTTCTTCTGCTACATTTTTCGCACGTATTGTCCGGACTTTGAGTGGCTGCTGTTCGTCTCAGAAGAGAATCAACCACAACCACACCCCCTCCACCCCCCACAACCTTCATCATACTGTTGTTTCCCACTCACCACTCACCACTCACCCAATGCTGTTTTTGTCACCTTGTACTCATTGCTGCTGGTCAACGTTATGACTGGGGTTTTGTCCTGAGGGATGGCAAGGGAATAAATGGTGAAAAGAAGAAGAAGAGAGGTTAAGGTTAGTGCACTCGATAGCAACGATCCACACTGTTGTTAACTAACTATCCACACAAGGGCTCACTGACTTTATATGATTAAATTGCTTAATTAGAATGCACCCAGATGGACAGTGTGGACAATGGGAATGGTTTTATGAGGTTCGTCCATTAGTTTTTGCCACGCCCTTTGTTAGTTTCATAAATTTCCGTTCATTGTTATCAGAATCGATAATTAATTGATTTTGCTGATAACTAAATGACATTTTGATGTACGACATTCGTGGCGTCAATGGGCTTGTACCTTTCAACGAGTAAAGCCTGTAAATGTCGCATTCACTACAAACATGCGTCAACAACATTCTTCTGAATGTTTATATAATGACATGTTTTATATGTTTCGTAATAGTTTCGATCAAATTCCATTACTGTTTAAATCAAAATTAATTATTTAGAACAATCAGAAATGTGTTAAATTCAAATTTATTTGCAATATGCAAATTTGCCATGAAATTATTAAATTATTTGTATTTCACAGAGATTTATCCGTGTGCTGCCCACATAAACAACAAATCCAAACAAATAATATTATCTGCAAATAGTAATTATAACTATACACATACACATATGTATATAGAAGTGTGTACATCAAATCCAAATCTGTGTGGTTTGTTATAAAAACAATAAATTACACTATAAGCTTTGAGGTGTAGATGATTAAATACTCTGGAAAGCCAATTATATAAATGATATAATGGGCAACATTTTAAAAAGGCTAACAAATTGTTTATTTAACTTGCATAGTTTCTCGAACTAATATTAAGCTATACCCTGTATGTATGAGGAATATATGCAACAGTAGCTATAAATGCATTACACATTTTAATCAAATAAACTTACATGCCCTCTGTTCAAAAGGTAATAAAATAGTAATTATTGTATTTTTAATTAATTATGTAAATATAATCGAAAGCTCGACAATGTTCAAGCGCATTTAATTTAACCAATTTTTCTGCCAATAAATTATCATATCAATTTATTTGATTAATGAACAACAAAAAAAAAGAAAAGACTATGACAAAAAGAGATACAGAAAAACAAACAGAATAAAGTAAATGTCGGATTATAAAAAATAAAAATAAAACTAGTTTTTAATGTTATTGTTGAGCACATGAACATTTTCCAGTTGAAAATTGGCAGTTCATTAATTTAATTAAAGCAGAAGGAAAAACTTTAACAACAAGCAAATAAAACAAACAAACAGCAAAAAAACAAAAAAAAACGAAAGCAACAAAAACAACTGAAAAACTAACCCAAAAGCCACATAAATTAAGCGACGACCCGCAATGAACCCGCTAAGCGACCCCATGCCGACCCCTTTTGATATGATTTACAGGCCAGCCTGACAAGTCTCACTGATCTCCCCCTCCCTTGACAGTAACCCCAATTCTCAAACTCTCGGAAAATGGGTTGTTTCTGATACACAAAACTTGCGACTGGAGATGGGCATTGAAACTGGGAGTGGGTTGGGACTGGGACTGGTCCTGTTACTGCTTACTGGTACTGATACTGGCACGGGGAATGCGTTGAGTTGCCGACGGCTGTTGATGTTTTCATAAAACCTAATAAAGCTTTCATTAACATTTTTGTGGCTAACTTTATTTTGAGTTGTGCATATTAATAATGTGCCAAGGAAATGCGCCAGACAACCCGACGCTCTGTTGCCAGAGCCCCTAGATGTTGATTATAATTATACCCAGTACGCATTAGGCGCATCAACTGGGTATGGAACAATCTATACTTAAAAGAATTTGTCTTGACTGACTCACTGATTCACTCATCATCGTGAAGCCGAAATGGTAAGAGCTACGAGGCTTTTTTAAGTAAGTATTACATTATTTATAATATTAATTTCATATAAAAACAATATAAAACATTCCTTACTTGAATAATACATAGTATCTTTGCGTTGGGCACATCCAACTATAACATTCTGGCTTGTTTTAATACAAACACTGATGCTAATGATAATGATAATGATGATGCTGCTGTTGATTATGAGCGAACATCTAAAGTCCAAAACAGGAAGCAGAGTCACGTTATTCACTTTGTCTATTTGTTTTTTTGTGGCCTTTGAATATTTTCCAACTGCCAACCAATCGCTGGCAATTAATGGCAAGCGGAAACGCTAACAATATTTGACTTGACCAGAGTTGCCAGCCTGTGATTTCTATTTCTCTATATATTTGCTAATTTTGCACCATTGTCAATGCGGCAACTTTTTTGATGCCGATAATTGCAATTGTCAAGTGCAAAAATGTTCACATATCATTTGTTTTAATGAGCTGAAAATTTGCATATGCCAATTATTTTATACAAGTAGCATTCCCATTGAGTGCCATTAAGATTTAAAGTGGGAAACTAACTAATGTCCGAGTGAGTTGTGGCTTTAATATTTTATATTTTAAACAATAAATTAAACAAGAGCAGTTTGAAAATTTGAAAGTTTACATCTTTCTAAATTGAACTTTATAATAATGAATTGTAATAAAAATAATTAACTTATTTCAAGTCAAAATTTAGAATAAATCAGTAGCAAGGTTCTTTAAAGTAAACTTATATCAGTTAAAGTTTTTTTATAAGCATATATTTACTTTGCTTTTCTTTACACAAATTGCCTAGGAAAAGCCTTAAGCTTTCCCTTAATAATCTGATTTATTTGGCGGAAGTTCGACTTTAGCTTAAGTTAAAAGCTATACAGTTTCCTTGGAGTATATTATTATTTTCGTATATTATTAAATTTTCTCTAAATTTCAGACTTTCGTAACGCTAACCCCCAAATTAAATAGACTACCTGGCTTTTTCAACTACCTCACAAAATAATAGCTGTGTGTGCTGAAGCTTATCGCCTGGTTTCATTATCTTCCGAGTATAATCTCTTTTGACCTTCGCCTTGCCAAGTGTTTAGCTAAAGAGTACAAATTATTAAATCTACCAAAAGTCTAGCTGAACTACTAAATTATATGGTCCAAAAGAAACTGGTATTTTTTGGAGCGCATTCAACTTGACTAGATCTGTTTGTCTGCGAAAAAGATATATGTATGTACATTTATTTCCTTCATGATATGTGGTTACTTAGCAGCCATATGCTAATTGCTACTGCCTGATCTCAAGTTGACTTGCGGCATATTACAAACTGACAACCATACAAACAGACAGTCGGACAGTCGGACAGCCGGTTAATGTCTCGACGAGTTGACTTTAAAGTTAAGAGATTGCATTATCTGGCGAAAGGAGTTCAATGGCATCATTTCATTTTGACATGAAACAACAAATCAAGTGCGATATTTGACACGTATCTCTCTTTCTCCCTTTTTTTACCAATCTACCTATCTCTGTCTTCGTCACTTACTTCATCTGGACAAGTTAATGACTCTGAAGCTGTTGATGATTATGCAGTTTCACAGATTTCTTTGCAGTTTTGCAGGCAAACAAATTGCTGTTTTTTATGCTTTCCTTTGCATAAAACATAAAGGAAGTTGCAGTGGGTGTGTGTACGTGTGTGTGTGTTTGTGGACATGCAACATCTTAAACCAAGTAGAACAAATATCATTTACAGCTTTTGACCCACTTTTATTTTGAGACTGCCTTTCATAGAGAGCCCACAGCCAACGGCGACTTTTCGCGACGTGTGCAACGTATCTTTTTTTTACTTTTTTGCTTTTTTGCCTATGAATATAATAGTAAAAGTGAATGAGGTTCTTGCTACTGCTTCCATCTCCATCTCGTTCTTTTTCTTTTTGTGCACCTACTGCTTGGTCCTACACCTCCCCCATTTTGTCAGTGCCTCGGGAAAACCACAGTCTCAGCCGTCGGCGGCTTTTTGCAACTATTTCTTTTATGATGCGTTGCGTGGCTCTTGCCTCTTGCCTCTAGTGGCATGGCAACTGCAACTGCAACTGCAACTGCGGCTGTCGTCGTGGCTATTAAATTTCAATTATTGTTACATTTTTCACACACTTGCAACGCGCAGGCGACGACAACCGCCATGTGAAATGGCAATGGGAAACGGAAAAATGATGAAAATTGTGGAAATTGTGAAAATGGGAAATGGAGCAAGTGTCGTTTGGTTAACACAACTCCAACATAAAGTTTAAATGCATTGATGACTTTTGCTCATATTGTTGTTTGCCGCCATTTGACATTTGCATCTCATTGACACTTTGACATTTTCTCACATATGTATGATGTTCGACTAAATTGTGCGGGAGTTTCGTCTATAAATTTACTCAACTTTGTTGCAAACTAAAAATGGGTTGTGTTCACGTTTAACAGGTTGCTAATATAGAAAGCGTCATAAATTTGTGTGAAACGTGTTGTGAATTGCAATTATCGACAAAGTGCAACAATCGTAAATCGAGTAATTAGTAAATGTGTTTATTGGCTTTTATGGCTTGTTATTATCGAATATCGCTTAAGAAATGTGTCGACTGCATTTGTTGTAAATAAGTACATTAAGTACGTGCACATTTAGGCAATCGATAGAAGACAAGTCTCAACGAATAAGGTTTCTTTAAATACTAATAATACCCTGTACTGTTTGTGCGACTTCTTGGCGCCTCTTAGTAAAACATAGCTGAAAGAGTACTCAGAACAATCATAGCTGTAGTTCTGTTAAGTTTTATTAACTTAAAGAGTATCCAACAATAAGTCAAGCACATTCAAATGCCAAAACAGCAAATGAATTCATTTTGTACATTCTAAAAGCTAAAAGACTATTGCAAATTTAAATTCAGAATGGTTAAATCAGCGGACTTTCTAATACTTATAATTTGATAGATCATCGCTAAAAGACAATGGACAGCCAAAAAGTTGTTCAAACAACTTTGGTTGCTCACTGTGTGTGTGTGTCTTTGAAGGCAACATGGCCCAGACCATTAGCTCATTAAAGCCAGCTGCCAAGAAACAAAACAAGCAAAGCAACAGCAATAGCAGTAACAACAACAACATCAACAACAAACAGAACACCTCAATGGCATTTTAATTGCAAAACTTTAACGACAACAATAGTAACAACAACAACTACAACAACAACAACAACAACAACAGAAATAACAACAATAATAAGAGAAACAACAACAATGCAGTGGGCCAATCTGACCGCCAGTTTCCGTTTTGGCCAACTCTTGTGCTAGCTGCTTCTGCCTCCAGGTTGTGCCTCAACTTTTGCTTTTGCTTTTTCTTATGGCTTATTGTTGAGCTTGAAATTGATTTGCTGTGTAAAGATAAGTCAATATTTTATTGTTTTATTTGATGTATCTGAAGTACAAAAAACAGCTGAGCTTATTTCACATTTATTGTTTCGCCACTCAGTTGACTTCCTCTCTTCCTCCCTCCCTGACCACACTTCCTCGTGTCTCGTCTCGTCTCGGTTCTAAAGTTCTTTTTCGTGTTGTTGTAAACCGATCGAGCGTAAAAAAGTGAAGTCAGCCAAAGCCAAAAGCTTAAGTTAAAGCGAAAAGCAGTTAACCTATAAAACGTTTACTGCTATCTATTTACTTGGACATATCATCTACATCTATATGTGTATAATATATAAATATATATCTATTTCAAGAGTCGTATAAAAGCAGCCCAAAGCAACCCAAAAAGCTCAGTCGACATGCAACTGAAAACTTGCTGACATTTCGCTCAACCAATTGACGACGATGCAGTTGCCGGTTTAGCATGGATTTTATTTTTTGACATTTTTACTCTTTTTCTCTCTCGTCTTCTTATTCTTGATTGTTTCCTCATATGGACAGAAAATGAACGTTAAAGAAGTAGCAAAATTTTACGAGGATGCCGCAATGCTCGTAAAAAGTTCTTCAAATGCATTTGACAAAATTTATTCCAAGCTTTTATGTTTTCATATCATGTGGTCAGAATAAGTTCTGATTGAACAGTTTTTTCTTAACCTGGCATTCACACTCTTGAGATAAATTATCGAGTAACTTTATTCTCACAATTAACACTGCAATTTAAAGTTATCTGTATATAATAAACTCATTGTCCTGACTAACAGACTGATTCACTAACTCGAATCATCGTGGAGCCAAAATGGTAAGAGCTATGGTGTTATAGATTAGTAATAGCCTCGTCGAGTTTATAATGTATAAACTTTACTCGAAAGTTTTATAGTTAGGAGACTCGTTTATCTACAACCAATAAGTTAATAGTACTATTTTATATCAGCCAATTCTTTTGAATGCTTTAAAGAATACATATATCTCTTGTATTCCGCGAATATATCTATTCTCCAATCCATAATTTTATCAACTAGATTCTCTTACTAGATAAGTCTATCAGTTTAACAAACAATTTGTTGTTTATCATGCTCTATAATAACTCTTGTCATTGTCCAACTGAGTAAAACCTTTTCTTACTATCAACATCTGCATTATCATGGATTGAAGAGTTTTATTGGAGGATGTACGAACATTAAAGCTCAAGTTGAAGTTGATGTTGAAGAACTGACAAGAACCCAACAATTTGCAATCAAAACACTTTGTAAGTTCTTAGAAAGGTAAATATTTACCCAGTTTAAAAAGATGTTGCAGCTGTCCAAAGGAAATTGTTTGCTCACCTGTAAAGAAAAAAACCAAAACAAAATTTAAAGTATGAAAAATGCTTTTATCATGCCAGTCGTATAATTTAATAACGTGATGGAATATTGAGGTGTAGGCAAAACCTGATTGCCTAATTATGTACACACGTTGCAAAATCTGTGGAGTGATTTTCTTGGAAAATCACAACACCAACAATACCCACAGACACTCAACTAATTAGTTTAAAGAGGCAACTTGAAGTTGCAGTTGTGATGCTGGATTGAATGGATTCTCGGATTGCATTGGATTGGATTGGATTGGATTCTTCTTCGTCTCGCGAAGCTTATCGCGAACATGTAATTTAACTAAATATGGATGCATGAATAAATTCAATGGCATAATGAAGATAAACGCACAAAACCAGGACGCCAAGAAGATGCCAAACGAAGCAGCAAAAAAAAAAGCATAAACCAAACAGAGAACTTGAAGTCTGACTGCCAGACACCTAAATACCCTACACAAATTTAATGCCCACATATTCACCTGTTAGTTAATAAATACTAACTATTGCTGTGTTAATAAGGAACAAATTATTTGAATCATTTTTAATGGTTTTAATTTCGGCTTGTTCTAATTTTTACCTTGCCAATGTTCCTTTTTCCTAAATTTTATTCCGTAATAAAATTGTTTTTAGCACTGCTTTTTCAATTTGTACTTAACATGCTTCCATAGTTTAGTTTTTCTTATTTGGTAGTGTTATTTTTCGACATTTGTAAGGGGAAACATTTTATCGAGCTTAAATTTGAATACTATTTGGCTCAAACCTTGAGAGACTCAACCAAAATGAAAGCTTTCCTTACTTTAAAGTTTAAGCCAATTGTAAGTATACCCATTGTTAGCCTAAGCTGTGGCAGGGTACATAAATAAAACAACAACAAGAACAATAAAGTGGCAGGCCAAAAGATTATCGTGGAACGCAGACGATGGGGCGAACTGAACTGGCGGCAACTTTTGGCCACGACAAGCTCATTTGAGCTGAAAATCCAAACAAAGGCATATTTAAATGTTTGGCAACATTTTGAGCCGAGAGGACAACAACACAGCAACACGCATTGCAGCAGCAGCAGGAGTCGAAGAACAACATCAGAAGCTGCAACGAAACAGCAGCAGCAGCATCAGGGGCAACATCGTCAACTTGTGTGTGTGTGTGTGTGTTGCAAACTCCTTTTCGCTGTTAATTTGCCAAACAATTGGCAGATAGCCAAGGCAAGCAGGACGACCCCAAACCAAAAAAAGAAATAACAACAAGACAAAAAACAAAAAACAAAAAAACAAAAATCAACTAACAAGTCAACCAAAACATTGCTAGACGGAATGACGACGCGCCCCAAGGCACTGTTGCCCCATTGTTGCAAGTTGTTGTTGGTGGTGTTGTTGCTGCTGCTGTTGTTGTTGTTGCTGCTGCTGCTGCTGTTGCGGTTCTTGTTGCAGTTGCATATTTTGGCGTGCACGTTTTGCTTGTTGACTGTTTTTTGTTGCTTTTGCTTTTGCTTATGGTATTGCAGTTGTTGGCCAACAAATATGCCAAGCAGCAAGACAGCACGACAGCAAGACGGCCAGAACCAACCTCAAGACCAAAAACGAGTTGCGCCACGTCCCGCTGAATAACAAACATAGCAGCGCCAACTTCCACAACTTCCAACTTCCAAAGCTGCAAACTTGATTTACAAAAACAAGCAAGTTACCCTAAAACTATTCACGAGTCGAACTTTTAATGCTCTACACTGAGCCTCTGTTAATAATATTTAATAAACTTCATGAAAGTTTTGCTGGCAAAAAGCAAGAGGGGGAAAAAACGTAACGCTATATAAAATGTTGTATATATTTGTAAAAGAAACACTTTTACAATTTTCCAAGAATGAATATTAACAAGTGTCTGTCATGTACGCTATTATTTTCGCTTTAATTAGCTGAAAATTGTTAAGTTATATTTTTAATAAAAAAAAAGTTATAGTATTGAAGAGAAATATCATAAAGTCGCGATAAGTACATTCAATAAGTTTAATTGAAAATTTGCAAACATTTGAAATGTTTGCTTTTATAAATTTGATTGCAGTTTCTAAATATTTTATTCACAATTTAAATTCAAATGTTCACAATAAATAAATGTATTCAGTCGACTGCTTTAGCTGCCACAAATTAAATAAATAAAATAAATTTAACAACAATTTAAATCCACAAATTAAGTGTATGCATTAACTTTGTTAAGAACGTTTTCAACAACTTTCTTCATGTATTTATCTTTATCTTTTGAATGGGGAGAAGGAACTACACTCGACTGCATCTTCTGCTAATGAATTAGCGTGTCATAGTCCTTTTCTTTTTTTTTGTCAAGGGTATCAACAAAAACAAACGACAATGCGAGTATTTCATTTGCCGGCGCTCCAAAAGAAGAAACTGGTTCCCCTTTCGTTCGTGGTTAATCCCGGCATTCTTTTTTGGCCAGTTCGTGATTAACTGTGGACAGTGAAAGGCAGCAAGGAGTTGCAGGAGTTGGAGTTGAAGCTGGAGTTGAAGTTGGATGCGTCGATCGCCACAGATTTGCTACATGTAACTCAATCGCTGGCGCTGATCATTAGGCTTTTATGTTGCGGTTGCCTGACTGCCTGCCTGGTTCTGGCCAAGTTAACTGCCTGGCTGACTGCCTGCCTGGGTCTGTTCGGGCCTGCTTGCCTGTTTAAAAGTCGATTTCAAGTTCAGACAATGGCAACGCTGATTGATGCGAGTCATCAGCCAGATACAGAGCCAAAAACCAAGAGCCTGAGTCAGAGCCAAAAGCAAGGCACAGAATTGTGGCGCTATTGCAGTTTAAACAATGCCACATTCACGTCTCAACTCAACTCAACTTAACTCAACTCAAGTCGACTCCACTTCGCAGAATGCGGTTCTACTTACTTGGCTAAGTAGTTTGATTCGTGGTCATGAACTTTACGCCATACACATATATAAATTCCAATTTTTTGTTTTTTGGCTTTTGTTCTCTTGTCTTTTTGGCCTACCCAAAACTAATGACTACAATTTTTGGGGCGTTTTTCATTTTGATGGGTCGAAGAGAGCAAAGATTGATTTTTTGGGTTTTTATGGAGTAGCAAAATGAGCCTTTTGGCATGGCGCCGCTCCTATATTATATCCTATATATTATATAGTGTATGGAAAGATGAATGGCCAACTTGATTTGATTATTTACTTGACGTTCCGTTGCCGCAAAAATCAATTTGATGGCGAGGGCAATTTTAGAATGTTGTACGTGACTCTAAAGCCAAAACGGAGATAGGTTAAAGAAGTACAGAGTGGTAAGTGTGAAGGATGTTGCCAATCTTACTGTTTAAGGAAATTTTTGAAAATAGATGTACAAATCTATTTTTTAAGTCGCATGAAATCCTTTCAAGCTTTAATAAATGTTTATCAGTGCTTTTGGGATGCCATTTAATCCCTAGCTCTTATGGTATGTGCTCTACGTTGATTTCAATGATATTCATATACCAAAGCGAGGAAATCACAGATTCATCAAGTTAATGATAAAACTTCAAAACTAACAATGCACAAATTACAGGAAGTTTAACAAACCTCGAAACAAAAATTTAAATAAATTAAATGTATAATGTACCAAAAGATTAATCCAAACAGTGTGTGACAAAAAAAAAGGGAAATAAAAATAATGCACATGAGAATATACATATTGTAATGTTGTTTTTTGTGTGTGTACTTTTTGGTTATCTTTTTTGTTGGAAGCACGTGGTAATCGCGCTGACCAGGGACCATAAAGAGAGCCAAAAGATACTCGTATCTGGTATGTGAACTGCTCTGCCCAGGTTAGGTATATGGCATGTAAATCACTGACGCGCAAACTGAAAACAAGCAACGCAACAAATTTAACACATCAAGCCCCAAAAAAAAATAACCAAACAACAACAACAAAAATAGTAATACAAAATAAAAACAATATGTAAGTGGGGTCAACAGAGCGGGTCACAGTCTGTGGCAACTGCTTAAAACATTTTGTTGGGTTTGTTCCAACAGCACATCCGTCATGCATCCAAAAAGAGAGTGGAGGAGAAGGAGTAGGAGTAGGAGTAGGAGTAGGAGTAGGAGTAGGAGTAGGAGTAGGAGTAGGAGTAGGAGTAGGAGTAGGAGTAGGAGTAGGAGTAGGAGTAGGAGTAGGAGTAGGAGTAGGAGTAGGAGGGGGAGTAGGAGTAGGTGGAGGCGGAGTGCAGAGAATGCAATTCAACGAACCTGAAACTCTTTTGGAATCAAATCAAATTGCTTATGACTTATTCATAATTATGTATAATTATGTTGATGCATACAAATTAATGACACTTCAATTAGACAGCAGCAACAATAAAAGCGACAACCGCAAAATGCAATTTTATAAAGTTTCCACAACAAAAACAACAACAACAGTCACATGATTAACTCTAATTAAATGTTGCAGGAAAAAGAGTGCAATAACAATGACTTCGCAACTAGTCGAAGTTTTAAGACTCTTTTCGTTTCACATTTTTAAAAAGTATTCAAGTCTTAAAAGCTTTACAAAAACTTCCATTTTAGATAATGAAATAAGCTTAAAGATACTTTATAGTTATTCCATTTCAAGCTTTTATATATTTGCGAGGCTTTATTGTGACATTTTATTTAAAATCATTTTTAAAACACATTCCTTGCTTGGTTTGGTTTCGTATTCAAAAACAATTTATCACATTTTCCAGTCTCTACCAATTTAATAATTGAAGTGAGTTATTTCATTTTTGAAAGTATAGTAGAAAAGTATAATCATAAAAGTCGACAAAATGTCTAAAGACATGTCAACTCACAGACCCCCAAGCAAGAGAAACAGCAAAGAGACTGTACAGTGTACACTGTACAGTCAGATTTTGTTGCGACTTGATTTTTTATACAACACAAGTTTATACTGAATAATAATTTACAATTAAAGTTTAAGTATTTAAAAAAAAAACTAAGTATTTTAATTTAAATTGATATATTTTGTAGTAAGAATCCATCTTTTCATTTGTTTAATAAAAACAAACTCAACGCTCAGCTATTTTTCATGTTTGTGCCTTACAATTCCCAAATGGTTCTGGCAGTGCAAGCATGACACACAGATTGCCATTTTAGCTATTTTATACCCAGATTTAGCTATTTTGCAGCTGCAAAAGCTGTAACTTTTAATGAATTGCTATTATCTAGAATTCTAGCTATTTTTAAAAGTGATTTGGCTGCTTTTGGCCTTTTTTCAATACCTTAAAATTTCATCAGTGATGATAGACAACAGCATCTCTTAAAGCACGTATATCTAGCCTTGATCCTTGTCTCTTGACAAGTGTTTTAGTGTGTTTTTTTGTAAAATCAGTCATTAAAGTTAAAACATATTCAATTAATTCTTAAATTTGTGGAAATAATCATAATTCATAAACTTTTTAACTGAATTTGATTTTGAACTCTGACAACTCTCTTGTTCTAGTGAGTGCATAAGTTCTTATCAAATCTATATTTATTTAAAAGAAAAAAACCTCTGGTAACTCTAACATCTCTGTTACTCTTGGAAAAACAGCAAAAAAGGGCAAAGACCGTCATAAAAGCTGCGATAAGTTGCATTTTCTTTCTTTCTCTCTCTTTATAAATTTCTTTTTCTCCATTGTTGCAGTTTTCCTATTATATTTTTTTTGCAAGTGTTTGAGAGTCCTTTGTTGTTGTTATTGTTGTTGTTGTTGGCTTTCGCAACCTCCACTTCATCTTTGTAGCACATTATCGTTTATTATAATCGACTTGGTTAAAGTTTTCTTAGAGAATGTCGCATTAATGTCAATAACTGAGCTTTCCATTTTTATAGTCATATCAATGGAAGCACAAAAATGCTATTAGAAATGTATAAATTGCTTGAGGAACTTAACGGTTCATTAACTTAAGAATGGACGCTCTATAAAAATAAAACAAGAGTCAAAAAGTCAGCAAAATAAAGTTGACATTATCGACGTGAACTTTTTTAGAAATGTGAACTAAAGAGTTCAACTTATGATATGTAAAAGTTTTGATACATGATGTTTTAAATAAAATAGTAAATTAAAAATAACAGACGATATGTGATATAATATAATTTGGAACAATCTTTATCATGTCTTGGCTTAAAACAGTCGAGAATTTTAAATCTTTGGCTTAGATTATTCACGGAAAGTGGATAATGGGGTTAACAAATGAGTATTACCTAATCTACAGCAATCAAATGCATGGGCAACTCTGGTTAATTGGGTTAAGTAGCGTTGCCATCTTGATGCAGAAATTAAAAAACATTAATGAGATACGGTGTTTTGATATGTGTGCTCAACAATTATGAGGTTACACTAAAGACTTGAAAAGAAGACGCAGCTGACTTTAAAGTTTAATCTTCTCATTTAACTAAAGATTCAAAATCAAACAGTTAATAATAATATTAAATACTAAGAAAATTTTCCTAGTTTGAGTTGATTCAAATAATTGATTGCAACTGTTTCGAAATGATTCTGGAAAAGAGAAATTACTTTCGATTCATCCTAAAAGTAATTACCTGAGGCACACTTAATAATAATGTCAAGATTAACTAACTCCCGGTGGAAACAATTTGGAAAACAATTCGATAAATTTAACAATCTGCCATATTTCAACTTGGTATTTTTCAAATACTGACACATGCAGTGAAAACTATTTGTCTTAGTCATCAGCTCTCCGAGTTCTCGCGCTTTTGGCCCCCATCGTTAGCCTAAATACGTGAAGGAAAAACTCATCAGAGATTTTCAACACTTGAGAATCGAGAATCGCCTTTTCCCCACCCCCTCCCGCCACAACGCTTTACAATGGGCATTTTTCAAGTTTATTACTTGAACATTTATCATTGCACAGCCCAAACAAAATGTGAAAAGAAATGAATTGAAATGCACTCAAGTATTTTAGGATAAATATATAAAACAACAAATATTTAAGTATCCTATAAGATACCCTGTGCTTTTGACACTCTTAAAATACTTTGAACTTAAAATTCTGTTCAAATAATTGACACAAATTAATATACGTATTCTTAAAATCTAGATTTAAATAAACTAAACTTGAGTTTAAAAAATACGTTCAATGTCTATAGTTTCAATTATACAAATTTTATCAGCTTCAGTCATACCAAAAATACTAATGTTGATCCAAATGATATAACTAGAATTTGTTTAAATTTTTTGATTAATTATAAAAATACTTAAGCCCGATGGAACTCATTACTTATTTCTTACTTTTTAAAGAACCAAGATACAACAAGAAAAAGTAATTATTTAAAAAAGAAACTATATTTCAATTTTCAAATTTGTCCAAATTAGTACTTGACTGAGTTTACATATGTACCGTACCATACCCGTAAATACCCATTCACAATGCGTACAGGGTATAACTACATATAGATATGAGCCCCAAAACGGAATACCACCAACAAAAATAGAAGCCAAAGTTCAATAAGAGCAACAAGAACAAACCAAGTGGTTTTTTCAATAATATTGCAAATGGTCTGTCCACAGAGGAGAGGAAGGGAGGGAAGGCGTTGGCGGGGCTCTCTGGGCGGATTCTTTGATTGTAAACTACAACAAAATCAGTGTAAACAAATCGCACACACAAACACACACAACTAAGGTGTGTGGGATAAAGTGTAAGGGGAATGTAGAGTGTACGATATGTAAGCGAAAACTAAGAACAATGTCATGCAATCAACTTTAGGCCAAGTGCAGTCAGCCAACAAGTGCAACAACTACAACAATAACTCAACCAACAAATCAGAAACTACAGTTGAGCAAAAATAAAAATCAAACGCAACACACGAAAAAAAAAATATTATAAAATGGGGGAAAAGAATAAACCTAAAAGCAAAAAAACAAAAACAACAACAACAAAAGTATAATGAAAAATGTTCGTTGAGTGCTTTTGTATTTTGTACAACGTCATAAGGTGCACAATTTATTGTTGCACATTGCACGTTGCACTTTTTCTCGCTTCGCACACATTTTGAGAGAGATTTATTCTTGTTTCCGTTTACACTCCACGCCCCTCATTTTATCGATTTAAGTCTCGAGATTAATACGTAAGTATTATCTGATTGTTTTTTTGCGTCAAGTTTTGAAATGCAATATGTCGATTGTTGGCTGGATTTCACCGTGTGGTTTTCTCTCAGCAGTTGCTTCGTCTATGTCAGTAAGTAGCTCTAGTCAAGGTTACTTAGTGTTCAGAAAAGATGGCGTGAGGTACTTTTAATGACTAAAGTGTCGAATAATAAAGTTAATACGCTATCGATATGTAGCTAGTGATCATATTAAGCAAGACATGTTAGTATTACAAAGCGTATAACATAATTATCTAATTAAAACTCTTTTTCCTGTCTGACTGACTCATCATCGTGCAGCCGAAATGGGAAGAGCTATGGGGCTGAAAATTGTACACAACATAGCTTAGAAATAAATAAGACGAAAAAATTGTTTGTTTTTTGACTTTTCGGAACCAAACCTACAAGCAATGTGCTCTGTAATATATGTTTTATCCTGAAAAAGATCGGGTGACTATATCATATAGCTGCAAAAGGAACAATCAGATTCGAAGTACAATTGAAATAACACAACTTATGGATCCAACATCTGTATATCGATAAATGTAAGTACAGGCCTTCATCAATACCAGAAATGAGGCTAATTTGTCTAAACAATTATTGCCAGACAACCTCATATTTAAATATATTGTTATCGATCTAAGAATATTGACATTTCGTTTAATTTTTATAGCGCATATACGTAAAAGCTCAATCAAGCTATGCATAAAATGTTCTCAGCTTGCCGCAAAAGTAATTCGATTACATTTTCCATGCCAGTAGGCTACATTCTGATTAATTACATTGGATAAGATACATATATGCATGTGTGTACCTGTGAGTGTATATGGAAAAATACTGTGTATCTGCAAGATACACTTTCAACGTTCTACATTTTACTTTACTTTGCGTACTTTTCCAAGCCCAATTTTTACTTTCTCTGCTGTTGTCAATCGAGTTTAGAGTTTTTCTTTCGCGTTTTGAATCTAACACAGCTTGCTGAAATACATTTTATGTTTTTTTTTTGTCCATTTCTGGTTTGTCTCTTTTATAGCTTTTGTCTGGGCATTCATCTAATTTAAGGTATGTTTGTGAACTGAAATGCTTGTAGCTTTTGTGGTTTATTGGTTATGGATTGGATTCACACACACACACACACCCAGATATATATACACACAAACACACACACAACCCATAAATGCGATGCCATGCAACTTTTCAGCAATATTTTTTGGGTTGGTTTCTTTTGTTGAGCAACTGAAATTGACTAACGGGTCAAGGTTGACAGAGCGCGCAATGCTTTTATTTATCAAAACCATATACATACATACATATGTATGTATGTGTGCCCCCAACATATATATGCATGCACAGTACAGCACAGTGAAGCTTCGGTATGGAAGATATGCTCCGCACATGCTGCACTTTCATGACACTTTTAAGTCAGTTGCCAAAATGTACTGAACAGCAAATATTAACTATGACATTTATGACACACTTTTCTTTCTACTTGGCTGCAAAATTACATAGAACTTGCAAGTAAGTTTAAGCAGAAGAAGTAGCAACAACTACAACAACAACTACAACAACAACAAATGAACAACAGTGCAAACAACAACAATTTATTGTCACGTGCCAAAAAGTACACACAGCATATAAAACACAGTGTATAACTTTGCCAAACAAGCAAAGTAAGTGCAAAGCGAGAAAGCAAAGAATCGCTTTTTTAACTTCGATTAAAAGCAGCAAAGCCGCATTATAGATACCTTATAAATAATACAAGTGATGCCATATTTTATTTAAATAACTTCTTAGTAATGTTTTATTAAAAATTTCTAATTTAGCAATGAATGTATTATTATAATTATAATTAATGAATTATATTATTATATTTCTATAAGATTGATCCAACATTTATTATGAGTTATAAAACTTAACTTGTATTTTGTTCACTGACAACTTTGAATATATGCAATAAAAGAGTATTTATTATCCTATATATATATAGAAACATGAACTTTTTGGCATTACTCACAAAAGTTATTCACCCAAAGAAAGAAAAAGAAAACGAAAGGAAAAGAAAGGGAAAATACACGTAAGAAAAGGAGACGAAAACGTCACAGCAAATGCCATAAATTTTGTGATTTCACATAAATTTCCACACTCTTCCCCCCCCCACTAGCCCTTCACCCTTCACCATAAGGTTTGCATTGTTCATATTTGCATATCAAATCAAGTGTTAAAATGCAGAAGCTTTCGTATTTCACATTTTGTGCAACGTTTCTTTGAAAAAGGTATTGAGTGAATATGAAGATGATGCCCAGGGAAGGGAATGGGAAAGGGGAATAGGGAAGAGGGAAGAGGGAATGTGTGTCGACTGTTTGTGCAAATAAACAAACAGTTACAACCTATGTATGTATGTATACATATATTTAGTACCAAATGTGAGCATGCATCCATAAAAGTTATTTTTAGATCTTGTTTGTGCTTTTTTTGATTTCCAATACCCTGCTTCTATGATGTGGCCTATCAGCTATTTTAAAGACTTAAAATCTTCTGTATCGAATTATTAATATTAAATTATTTTAATCAGCAAATTAATTTGTATTTTCTGTTTATAGGGTATCTCATAGTTCCTTACTAACTCATTATACTTATTTTTCTCCAGTAAGTTACTTGCCGTTTAACTTTTGTGATTGGCAACTGAATTGAAGATGTTTTCATGTTATGAGTAATGCACTTTTAAGTTTTATTTTAGGCCACTAGACAGAGAAAGAGATAGAGAGAGAGAGAGAGAGAAAGAAAGAGACAAGCAGAGATTTTAAATAGTGACTTTAAGTAACAAAATATGAATGTATAGTCTAATATTTCATTATATAAAAATACATTTTAATAGGTTCAATTTCGATTTATTTAAACATACTTTGTTTTGTACCTAAATCTATTTCATTGTGATTCATTTCGATATGTGTTAAAATATTTCCCTTTCTTTCTAGACTTTTCATATTTACAAACGTTCTCCACGTTCTCCGGGAGCCCAAAAGCAACTTAAAGTCATGTTCTTAGCCTCCAAAATCATTTGTAATCGAATACGAATGTAGAAAATATAATATTAAGTTATTTATATATAGCAATATTTAATATCCTAAAGAGATTTATGCAACACATTTAATTAAAATGCATACGAATATTTTTTTTCCATTTTATTTTCACTAAAAACCTTTCCCATCGATCGAATAATCGATAAGTTGTCAGCTTTTCCGGTTGCATGAATCATTATCAAATGGTTTGAATGTATGTATGTATGTATGTATGTATATAGTCACATATGTATATGAAACAATTACTAAGCTATTTCTCTTGCTATCCCTTTGACATGGTCTTCACATCTCAAAGCAAAGTGCGAAGAACTTCAAAGAAAATTTAAAGAAAATTGCAAAAGCGCACAATTGAACCGAGAGAAGCGCAAAATCTGCAATATCCGGTAATTTGGATGAACAGTTTCTATTTCTTCAACAGTTTTTTTTTCTTTTTTTAGTTGTTCAACTTTTATGCTAAGGAAAAGACAAAAGAAATTGCTGCGTCATCGCGTGTGCTCGCTTTCTCATCCGCAAAAAGAGACCAGAGACTAGAGACTAGAAACTAGACTAACTAACTAACTAAATACGTAAGTATGTATGTTATGTACATATGTATGTATTGGGTTCCGTTTTTGGGAACTGCAAAAGACAAACAATGGCAATGTCAGACAGTTTTCCGGCTTTTCCATTTGCTTTGCTTTGCTATGCACTGCACGTCGAGGGTAGCTCAAAAGGAAAAGCCGCCAAACGTTGGCAAAAAAAAAAAGAAGGAATTTTCAAAATGTGGGAGATGCTGAGAAGGTGTGTTTAATAGAAGGCAGGGCGAGTGTTTGAAAGAAAGATTGAAAAAATGTTTGTAATTTGCCGTCTGGCTGAGAAGAGGACGTGAAAAGACGTCGAGACGTTGGCTAACAATGAGTTTGTTTGTCAATGTCGCGTGCGTGCCGCATTCCCATCCGGAGAACAAAGAGAGAAAGAGAGAGAGAAAGAGGCCAGAAAGTTGTCCAAATGAATTAGCCTTAGTTTAAAGAAAGAAAACAAAAAAAAGTTAACTAAATAGCTGAAATATATCTGTATACATATAGAAATACAGATAGAAATACATGCATTTCATTACAGAATCCAAATACTCAATGTACATGTAACAATTGCTTATTTACATTTGCTTTATTTGCTTAGACTTCTGCCTGCTTTTTGCCATTTAGTTGGCCACGTGCCAAAACTAAGCGCGCCTCCTTTTGGAAGGGCCAGGAAGGGCGGGCGGGCGGGGGTGGGTCCAGGGCAACGTCTACAGTCACGCCCCAATCCCGGCCAGAGGCCTCTTTCAGTTAAAAGCAAACAGCACAGAACACAGAACCGTCTAATGCCTTCCACATCCCGTCATTTCACATTTTTGTTGGTCAAGTCAACAGACAAAATGCAAAGGAAAAACGACAAAGATGTTGCAAGCTAAATGTATCTTTTTTTTACTGGAGCAAGAAGATACTTTTCCACTCTTGTTTTCCAAATTGTTTACGAATGAGACACAAAAGAAGTATTGACAAAATTCAGCACAACTTAAAGGAAAAAGTTTTTTATTCTTTTTTATTACATTATAAAAATTCCTTTCTTTATTTATTGTCATTAAAGTGCGTATATTCAACTTACTAATTAAAAGATCTTATAAAGATCAAGAGCTAACCATTAATTTGTTATATATTATAGTTAACCTTCCCATTACAAAATGTGGTTCAAATAAATCAATTAATTGACGGCCTTAGTTTCATTTCAAGATGATTCAATTCCATCATATATGTGTGTGTGTGTGTGAGTATGTATGTTTTTTTTTTTTGCCACTTGGCAACTGTGGAATATTTATGTTCAAGTGCGCTGAGAAAACGCAGCTGGCCAATAAAATATAGTATTCAATTTGCTTCTCTTGGCCAGCAATAACAAATTCATACGTAACCATTTATTAGAAAAAATTGAAGAGCGTGTCTAAAAAATGAACAGAACATTTTCAAAATCAAAAAGGTGCACAGCAGGACATTTGCTAATTTCCTTATACCCTGTAGCTATAAAATGGCAAGAAAGGGGTATGAAAAAGAAACAATCATCAGTTTATTTAGCAGGGTTTACAGGGTATCTTCTAGCCATTCCCTTGCTCCTTTTAGCTTGTTTGAATAACAAGCTGCAAATTTGTGTGATGGGCAGAACTAAACAAAAGTTCAAATAAACATAAAAAATCAAATAAACATAAATTCTTAAGCAATTTTCCAGCATGTGAAAGCGTGCAAAACAAAAAACGTTGACGTCTTTTTCTACGTTTTGTGGAGGCGTGTGAAATTTGTTGTTGGTTTGACGTCTACTATTTTCTGATTACATATTGAAAATTGTATACTTATGTGTTTTTCTTTCAGGTTAAACTAAATTTATGCATTGTTGTACTGTATTTAGCAAGTGTGTAAGTACAGGCATATATCTAAATTTACTTTTTGAATTAGCTCGTTCTTTTCACGGGTTCTCATCACTTATTCTTTAGCATGATGAATATATATATAGAGATATTCTTCAGCTAGATGTTTTACGAGTTTGAGTTTGCCTTTCTTAAAAAAGATGCCGATAAATCAGCATCACAAGTTCGATAAGTTAGATGATTTATAGAATTCAGATGCATCCTAAGTTATGTCCTTCAACAATTCTTAGTTGATTAACAATCAATTTTAGTTGTTTATGTTTTAGCATTAAGAATAAGAGTATTAATAGAATAGTTCTCTTTTATACATTCGCACATTTGTCCGTCTATTTTTGGCATTTGTGAACAAATTTCTGCTTTTCATCAGCTGGGGAAAAAACCACACACAATGTGTTTAATATGCTTATAATTGGACATGATTTATGTATGTACCCCAGCTCGATGGAGGTCTCAAGAGTCTCCATGTTAAAGTACTCAATGGTAAAAAAAAATAAAGAAATATAAATAATTCTTCTGTTATGTTTACATTTATTGTGTACATTCCAAAGGATGGTATTCTCTCTCTCTTTCTATAATTTACCCAATATTATCAAGCAAATGAATTATACGTAATGCTTTCAAGTCACGTTCATTATTATTGTTGTTGAGGAGACCTCTAACGTCATTTCATTCTAGGAATATCTTATTTTACCCAAACCTTTGGTAATACCTGTATTTCTTGTTAATAATAATACAGAACCCACTGGGAATTCAGTAGAATCGTAATACAAAAATACTTACAACTTACAAGTCTTGATTTGCAATTTCTACATATCTATATATCATTAATTTCTGCCCCATACTTATATTCTAATAAAGTATCAAAACAATTCAATTGAAGTCATGAATAAATTTAATATGGTACATATATTCACGTTGAAACAAACAATCCAAAAGTATTTTATTAATTTTCCTTTTTTAGCATTTTATCAGCGTTTCGTTGAGAGCACAAACTCAAAACGAAACTGTGTATACCAAAGGAAAACAATGGGAAAATTTATCATCTTCTTGATTTTTCTTAAATTGCTTGAAGTGTTCCAGAGCAAAAGGAAAAACAAGACAAATTTGAACAAAGGAAAAGATCTTAATAAAAATGCTCAAATTTGCAAAAAGAATTAACAACAAATGAGAACAAATCTTCTAAAAGCTTAAAAACAAACCCATTAACAAAGTTTAACAGCCTTGGCAACAAAATAACAACAATGAAATAAACGTATTTTAAAATATACAAAATGTGAAATAAAACATAAAAGAGCACAAAGATTTAAATGCCCGAACAAGAAATGAAAATGAACTTTTAATAGGCGCGGGCAAAAGCAAACGCAGAAATCAGAAATCAGATTAATAATTGCTGAGAGCAAATAAAACATAATTAAGACAATACAAAGGAGAAAAAAACCAACAAAAACAAAACAACAGCAAGAAGACAACAACAACAAGACGCTCACGCACACGCACAGAAGCACAGAAAAGAAATCTAAAAGTAAACTATGAGCACCAACTACCTGTGCAGCAACAACAACAATAATAATAACAACAACAGAGAGAAGAGCGCGTGAGAGCAGGAAGAAGAGGCAGAGCAGAAGAGAGCAAAACCGGTATCACAAACAAACAAACAAACAAAGCAAAGCAAAGAAGACAACCAAATACCCAAGCATGCATGTACACACATGCATACATATTTAGTTGCATGTATGTGTGCATATAAGAAAATGACGTCGACGTCGCGTTGGCGCATGCAAAAGCAACAAAAATAATAACAAAGAAGACACAAAAACGCAAAAGCAACAGAAAATGTGCATGCTGACAGGTTCAAGCAAAACTGGCGACGAAAATGAAATGAAAACGGGAGCTAAATTGTCGTCGCCGTCGGCATCAACGACACTCGATGCGAATGTTGCCTTGTGCTGTGTTGCATTCAACAAGCTGCAGTTGTTACAGCAACAACAACAATCACAACATCAACGTATTTTTATCCATTAGCGCAAATATTTGAATGATTTTCCTGCTTCTGACGACCGCATTTCGAGTTATTTAGCAAAAGTAAAAGCAAAACAAAAACAAAACGCAAACGCGCGCGCTCTCTTGCACCCACACATTCGCATAGTCACACACGCACACAGAGTCACTCACACGCATAAAACGGTACTTTCATCATATTGTGATTTCTCAACATTTTCTTGGATTACTCACCTTCTATATATCTGTAAATGGCGGCGATTTTTTATTATTCTGCACTTCAGCGTAATTTCATTTGTTTATATGCTGAAATATTTAATTATTTATATTTGTTGCGGAATGGGGGGAAGTAACAATAACATGAAATCACAAGCACATGCTTGCCCGCATGCACACACACATTCACATACACTAATACACGCCTACACTAGCGGTAATAAAGCACTTGTGTGCACTTTGTGCTTTTTTTTGACTTTTAAAAACAACGCTTCGATTTAGATTTCTATGTTGTTGTTGGGGTTGTTGTTGTTGTTGTTGTTGTGGTTGTTGTTGCCGTTGATATTGCACCGTTGCTTTAGCACGCAAATAAACACAAACGATTGTTTTTGCTATCAAAGCGACACATCAATATACCGCTTTATATATATTCAATAAGTATGAAAACGACGTACATACATACATTCGAAAAACGGTTAATTGCTTTGGCGGCTCATAATAATTTTGTTGCTTATTTCAAAATTGTTTGACACTTTATCATTATTTACGAACACACAGGCAACGAAACGAAACACCAGCAGCGTACGAACCGACACAGAGACGCGTCCACACGCACGGACAAGAGAAAGAGTACTGGTCAGAAACGCTGTTAACTTTTCTTATAAGAGCGCATTGTTAACATAGCAGAGATGAGCGCGTGTACCATAGTAACACGACAAAGAGAACGCAAACAGCAGTCATGGCGATAAGTATAATAATTAATAAGTATAATACGAATTAGATTTCATTTACAAAGTCAACAAGTGGCAGCATGCTTAGGCAGTATTTTCGTTTATAACAATATATTAAGCAGATCCTTTAAAAAAAATCTCTCGTGCTGAACACGATATTGGGCACGCGCTCATCTTCCATACAGAGGCTGTTACTTAACATAGCTCTGATTTCTTTATTTAACGAACAGTTCACCAACTAGAGATGGACTTTTTGAACATAAACAAATAATATTGAAATACTTTTGAATATGTGAGCACTTGTAAAAGCTTGTTAAAAAGAAAACATTTCATTAATGTCAAGCTGTTAAGTCAACAGTAAGTTTATTTTGACTCATTATGACGCCGAACAAATTTATATAGCAGCATCTTCAACTTAATCTTGTCCTCTGGTTTGGCAAACGAATGCTGCAACGCCTCCCTGGTCAGATCAATGCATTGACTCTGAGTCAGGCCAAAAGTTGCACTTGCCAATATGAATTCATCAGATAGAGTTGTGTCGAATACACCACAGTCATCGGTGCAAAGAACTTTGGGAACCTCAGCGCTCATGAGTTCCTTTAGATGATGAGCACTAACGTTGGCGACGGTTCCGGACTTGACGTTGCTCGTGAGGCAACATTCAATAGGTATATTGTGTTCCTTCATGTGAGCAAAACCGGAGCTATTGAGAAATGTGCCATGTCCACAGCGTGACATTCCAAACTTCAGCATTTGACGAATCTCAGTTGGATTGTCAATTTCCGCACAGTGTATGGCCAGCTTGAGGCCATCTTTTCGAGCAATATCCAACACAGGCATGAAATCGGAAAACTTTCCTTGATTGGGATTGCCACTGAAATCAATACCAACAATAATATCAGAATGATCTTTCCTGAGTTCCATAGCCAATGTGACAGTTTCCTCAGCAACATCCACCGGCTCTCCGCGATTTATAGAGGGCAATAGCTTCACGATAATCGAATACTGATTACAAGCTTTTTTTATAGACTCCACAACTGCCTCCAGATAATCACGTCGCGACATGTTGTCATTGGCCTTTGGTGTTGTTCGTAATTCTAGATATATGACATTATCCTTGGCAAAATCACGTATGGCCAATTCCGTGGCATACTGCAGTCCCTTGCGTGTTGAAGTGAGTTCGTGTACGAAGCCAAACTTTTGAAAGCATTCGTTCAAATTGGCGCCCTTCTCAAATGTTATAAATCGCTCACACATCCCTGTAAATTCGTCGGTCTGCTTTCCATAGACATTCTCGGCCAATTCCCTTATGCTGTTGATATTTAAGCTGCCATTTAAATGGGCATGCAGCTCAACTTTGGGCAATTCACGCAAGAACTTTTCCATTTTGTCAAACTTTTTAGTTTTGTGAGAAATTTGTGCGTGCGTTTTTTGTTTATCGGTTTCAAGAGTTGTTCTGACAGCTGAGCAACAGCTGATTGGGGCTGTTGACAAAATATTGATATATCGATAGCTGTTGTTTGTGTTGATATACATGTTAAAGGATCAGACGGACAGACTGCCTTGATTGAACCATGTTTAAATTGAAACGATTAAATTAATTAAATAAAATTTAATCTTGCTGTCTAATTAAACAATTATTTAAATAAATTTAAGTTGCGCGCCAATTAATTACACCTTGCCTAACGATAACATACTGTTAACATGCTGCCAGCAGCAACAGCTGATAGGGCTGCAATAGTTGTTACAAATTTTCTATCGTTTTAGCTGCGATAAGTCCTTAATCGATATCTATAAACTTTTATCGGTTTGCTGAGAAAAGAAAAATATACACATAATTATAGTTTTTCAAGCTTTTACTGCAGTTAACTGTAAACTGTTATGTCGGAAGCGCATTTGGAGGCGCCACCATCGGTGCGCCTGACTAACGATGACTTTCGCAAGCTGCTGGCCACACCGCGTGGTCCACCTCCGGGCTCGTCGACCAGCAGCGGAGGCAGCGGTTACCTTGCCACAGCACAGTTTGCAACGCCTGCCGCAGCCAGCGAGAAGAAGAAGAGCCAAGGGAGCAGTGAACGCACCGATTTGCGTCGCAAGAAGAAGAACTTCTATGCTGCACTCAAGAAACAAGAGGATGTCAAGTTGCAGGAGTTGTCCGAGAAATACAGAGATCGTGCCCGCGAGCGTCGTGATAATGCCAATCCGGATTATACGAATGCCAGCACACCTGGTCATGGGAGCAGCACGAATGCATATCGTGCCGTTGCGCCCGACATGAAATCTGGCATAGATGCAGCTGAGCGCAGGCGGAGAATTATACAGGAATCCAAGTTCTTGGGTGGTGACATGAAGCATACGCATTTGGTGAAGGGTCTCGATTATGCCCTGCTGCAGAAAGTTCGCTCCGAGCTGCACTCCAAGGAGGCCGAGGAGGAGGAAATTGCAGCTGCATTGGCACGCGAGAAACTTGCAGAAGCCGCTGCTGCCGCCGAGCAACTGGAAGCGGAGCGTCGCGAGGCAGAGGACATTAATGCCATCAATGGTCAAATGGCGAGAAATATCTATAATCTTATACAGGCACGGCGATCCAAGGAGGTGCCACGAAATGAACTCTTTGCTCCTGGCCGCATGGCCTATGTCATCGATATGGAGGATGAGATGGACATGGATATACCCACGACACTGAAACGATCCAAATTTGAGGTGCCCGTGGCACGCGAAGACATTGCCACATTGACCACCAATGACATTGTGATCAATAAGTTGTCACAGATCTTGAGCTACCTTCGTGCTGGCGGACGCAACAAGAAGAACAAGAAGCGTGACAAGGACAAACCGCTTTTCTATGAAAAGGAAGTGGAGCATGTACGTAGTGGCCATCAGCATAGTAACAAAAATGGAGCAGGTGCGGGAGGAGGAGGCGATGCTGCTGGCAGTAGTAACAACAAATCCAACAAACCTCAGGGTGACAACATCTACGATGACGTGGGCGACTATCAACCAAGTGCAACACGCGGTGAACGTCACACTTCCAAGCCCGCCACACAATCGTACTTTGGTGATGCTCCGCCAGAAGCTGAGGAGCCAGTGATAACCAGCATACCGCCACCTCCAAAGATATCCAAGGCAATGGCCTCGAGGTTTGCCAACGAACCCGAAGGTTATGCCGAGTGTTATCCGGGTCTGGAGGAGATGAACGATGCCATTGATGATTCCGATGATGAAGTTGATTACACCAAAATGGATTTGGGCAACAAGAAGGGACCAATCGGTCGCTGGGACTTTGATACCCAAGAGGAGTATTCCGACTATATGAGCACCAAGGAGGCGTTACCCAAAGCCGCCTTCCAGTATGGCGTCAAAATGCAGGATGGTCGTAAGACCCGTAAAAATAAAACTGAAAAGAATGAAAAAGCTGAACTCGATCGCGAGTGGCAAAAGATTCAGGTACACTTTCTTCTTCCACAGAAGCTATTGAATTCAATCCTAATCATGATTCTTTTTTTTACAGACAATCATTCAGAAGCGTAAGTTGCCCAAAGATGGCGGCGGAGGATCTGGAGGCGGCGGAGGCGATGAACCTGACTATAAATCTGCAAAATATTAAAAATAATCTGAGAAATATCCAAAAGTTGTTAAGAATAGAAACTTTAATCTTAGATTTTCAATTAATAAAATTAAATTAGTTCAAAAAAATCTTCGTTTTCTTGAAGTTAGGCATAAGATCCTGTAAAGATTGTTTATTTTCTGTCAAGCTGATATAATACCATCATCAAATCCTTCTATACGTTTCTAAACGACTGTAAAATATAGTAGTACTATGAAAAATCGGTCGAAATATTAATTTTATATGAAAATTCTTATGTCTTTGCTCAGATATCATTTACCTTTATTAAAGGTAAGCTTTCATAGAAATATTTCTTCTTTAGATCCTTGTTTTTCCAAATTTTACTCGATTTTAACCTCTTTTTAACATAATACTATCAAAGAGACAATTTCCATATAAATTTTGATTTAGAATTTAAGTTTTGTTCATTTGAAAAACTTAAATTGGGGTTTTCATGGCTTTTTGAACTCTCATATCTTTTTCAAAACTAAATTAGTTTTGAAAAACAGTCTATAAATTTTTTGAAACCATTTTTTTACCTTTTTGGTATGGGATAAATTTAAATTTAAATCGTATTTTTCCCTTATCTCCCTTACTTTAACAAAGTTCATCTTTCCAAATCCATAAAAAATGCTATATTTTTTTCTTTTTTATATATATATTTTAAACATTAATCGCTATTTATAATAATTTGTTGTAAAACATTAAATATAATTATGTATGTATTGTAGGTGTACCATGTATAATTCTTATTTTGCTCACACAACTATTCATATATGAATGTATATATAATATATATATATATAGATGTATATATTTTAGCCACGTTATCACTATGCTTATATTTTCTTTTCTTTTCTTTTGTTGCCATAAATGTGCCTGATCATTGAGCTTCTACTGGGAATAGCGGGGGGATTACGAGCCATGGAACGGAGTCGGGGGCGGACTTATTGATAGATTTAATAGAGATTTTGGTAATTGTATTAGACGACCCTTATCGAGGAAAAAGACACCTCAAGAATTTGTGGTCTATTCAGGATTTGTTTCTTGAATGAGGATCATATGATAGACAATTACCGAGATTTATATTGTTTGTTGCTTTAACTCTTAACATTGCATATTGTTTAAATAAATACACACACACACGCATATACATACAACAAATCAATATAAAAAATAACTAAACATTTGCTGCATTAGGAGAATTAATTAACACTATGCTATGGTTAATTCCCTGCTCTAAGTATCTCTAGGTGCTATGTGTGATATCTTTCTCCTTGACGCTCGCCCTCTTTCTCTAGAAGATTACCTATATGTATATGTATGTATGTATATGACACACTGATGTCTGGGGGAATGCTTAATACATTATCGTATCTATCTTTATGTGCATGCATGTATATACTATATATGTATATATCATATTATGTGTGTGTATCAACTATCACTACATATTGACAAATATGCATAAGAAACGACAAAAAAAAATATACATATCTATGTTATCAGGATTCAGGATTCAATATTCGGCTATACCGAATTCATTTCATACCCTTCGCATGGTTCTGTCCATTATTAAAAAAAACCTTGTGGATGGTCAGATATGTTGCACGTATGTATTTCGGATGCTGCCAAACATCCTCATCAGTGACCTTTGTGGATGCCACAAAAGCGAACACGCAGACATATCAGACAACTTATCACAAATTGAGGCACGAATCAAAAAGTATAGTTAACTGTAAACAACGATCTACGCTGCTACAAGATACAACTTAAATTTCTCAAGGTAATTTTATCTGTTAAACCAGGGTGATATACCTAAAACCGGGACTGAGCTCAAACAGCTATTTTACTGCTCACGAACTGCTCACATGTATGTCTTAATCCACAACTATGTTTACAAGAGACAGCTAAAGTGTGATTAGTTTTTAATTGCAACTCATGAACTTTCAAAAGAGCTCAATACATCTTCCAACCTTTTCAAGTCACTTTATGGTACAAACCAAATGTTTATACGCAGCAACTTAAAAAAGCAAACTTTTAGTAAAAGTGTCCAGTCAAGATAAACTTGAATTCTTTCGATAAAGCGCTTTCTAAAATCTCATTTTTGATGCGAAGGGCAATCTCTCATTTTGCTAATGATAGAAACAAAAATTCTTTGGTTTTGTATACGGGCTATTAGTGTAGACATCTTGTGGAAACCAATTCCGACTGAGTTTTGTGGGGGAGGAGGAAATTGTGGCGAAATTGCAAATCGGAACAGAGTAAAGAATTGTTAGTGCGTCTGTGACTTAAGAACTAAACGAGACAAATGTGGTTTATGTACTGTGTGTGTGTGATTGCCGCGTCCGTCGTCGTCGTCGTTGCTGTCGAGGATTAAGTGGAGTTGGAGGTGAAGATGGAGGAGTTGTTGATTCTCAGTCATGCCAATTAATTGTCATCGATAGACGCCGCCTTTCCACCAGCTTAATGTCCTTGACACACAGATCATGCTTGGAATTGCTGGCAAAACGTATCACGGACTGTGTGCTCACTTGTGGCACATGCCGCAGATCCAACCAGACAAGACTCTCGCACTTGGACAGATGCTCCAATGAGTTCTCCGAAACCAAACGACATGCACTCAAATTGAGCTCAGCAAGCCGACCAATTGCTGTTGGTGAGGTGCCAATTTGGGCAACGCCCGCATCCGTTATCCGCTGGCACGATGAGAGATCCAAATGTTTGAGATGTGGCAATGATTGCATAATATAACGCACAGCCACATCTGAGATATCTGTGCCGGCGAGCTTGAGGATCTTAAGGTCACGCAATCGCGTCTTAGAATCACTTAAGCCAGGACGCGAATCTTTTGGTGGTGACAAGATATCCCGAATAGCAGCATCATTCAAACCGCGCACAAAACTCAAATCGAGTATCTGAAGTGGGGGACAGAGGCATGTGTGCAGTGCCAGCACCGCCTGAATGGGACAATTTTGCAACGAGAGATTCTTGAGAGCCGGCAGACGTGCCACAAGCCATGCCAATTGCCGTTTGGCCAACTGTGTCCAGTCCAATATCAAATGCTCCGGCTGCCGTCGCACAATCGCTGTCAGAAGGGATGCGGATATTTTGAGTTCAGCGCAATTCATGCGCTTCCAGAGATCAGGATCAACTGCAACATTCGACCATGCCTTGCACACGGAACAGCACGTCACAAGCGTCTCATGGGGCAAATAACGAAAGATTATCTTCAATATGGTCGGATCCAATGCCAGATTTTGAGAGTGAGAGCTACTGCTGCTGCTATTATTGTGATGCAAATGATGATGATGATGATGACTGTGATGGTGATGATTATGGTGTCCATTGGCTCCATTGCTGGGCAGTGTAGCACCACCAGTTGACGTTGTGCCCGCACCCGTTCCAGAGCCTGCTCCATTGTTGATGCCATTACTGGCACCATTGCTAACACCTGATCCACCCAAGGCGGAGCCCGATGATGGCGTCGGACGCACCACATATTGTGGCTTCTTCAGCACACGCGTCGATGAGTTGAGCATCTGTTGTGCCAGCTGAGAGCGTATCGAGTTCTTTTTACGTGAACCACTGCCACCTCCTGTACCACCACCACCACCATGTGCAGTAGCAGCTGCATTTGAACCTCCGCCTGCAGTGCCACACTCCATGGAACTGGAGCATGGGGCATCGTTACTCTCCTGCATGCTGCTGCTAACACTGGTGCCATCATCACTCTTGCGACGCTTCACCTTATCGCCCAGCAGATGATGATGATGATGATGGCCAGCTGCAGCATTGGGCGATATACCTGGCGAAGGCGTGTCACAGCTGTTGTTCCGCTCTGTCTTTACCTCCAGCTGATGGTGACGCTTCATGCCATGTTTCCAGTGTGTCGTATGCATGCCACTGTTGCCCGATTCCATTTCCGATTCGCTGGTAAACACAAAATCATTATATTGTCCCACCGGTGGGGGTAGTAAACTGCCTCCTCCTGCTCCGACTGGACCTCCTCCAGATCCTCCACCTCCACTAACCTCATGACCCTCACCAGCATTGTTGCCATGTGAAACCGATACACGTCGCACTTCCGATGATTTTTGACGTGCACGGAAATGCCGAGGCTGCAAATAGAGGACAGGAAAATCAATTATTTCAAGGGAAATTCAATTGCACTTTCATTAACATGAGCATGTTAAGTGAAAAGGATTAACATAGCGCTGCTAATAACACGCACATGTTGAGATAGAGCACATTGCAGTTAATAACATAATTACACTATGTTAGCGAATAACAGACAATTGCAACTTTAACAGCGCACTAATATTATTGGTACAATTGTACCAAAACTGGTACATTGGATAACTTTTGTCAACATTGTACACTTTTTATGGGAATAAAACAAGAGAAACAAAACAGATGGAAGTACTAGTTAAATAAAATGATCTGACAATTTGTGCTTTTATTAACAGTGGAATGTTGTTTCAAAAGAACAAATGGCGCTCTCAGTTGTTAACATTGAACATCAAACGGTTAACAGTGGATTGTTGTTTCAAAAGAACAAAGGGCGCTCTCTTTGACAGCAAGCTGTTGTTAACATTAAACGGTTCTGTTAAAGCATTACATTTTGCCGAGTTAACAGCTGAATGTTGATTAAATTTATGAATTCTGCTATTGTTACTCACTTTGTAGTCATAGTTTTTGCCGGAACGACAACAACTGGGACACTCCCAGCTATTGGGTAAATCTTCGTTGACAATGCCCTTGGCATCGGCAGCATCCTCAGTTCCATCGAGCTGCGAGAGAGCACAGTCGGGATGGGCAATCTCATAGCAAACGGAGCACTCCATCAAAGCGGAGGGACCTTCAAGCGAGGCAAGTTGTTTGGTCTGTGGCGACACTGGCGTCTGTCGCCAGCCATCCAAATGGCAGTAGACACACTGTGCCGTAACTGGGAGCATCGGCGAAAGACATTGTCGCATCATACACGTCTGTTTGGCACGCCCGGGACCACCAAACTTCACCATATCCATGCAAAAGGGACACGTGCCACAATCCGAGCGCTGACAAGCCGCACAATTCTTGCAACGCGTACGCCGTCTTCTTGGTTGTCCGGTGCCGGTTAAATGAGGTGATAACTTGGCACCAGCTTCACCCGGCGACGGACAATTGTCGAGATTGGCAGCCATGCCGCTGCCCCCGCTTGTGGCATCAACAAAGCCAGAGCCAGAACTGGAGCTGGAGCATGTGGCAATTACACTAACAGCATTCGGATTGCCAAGATTTGTGGGACTATTGCTATTGTTGCTACTGTTGTTGTTGCTGCTGCTGCTTGCGGCAGCTGCCACAGCGTTTGCCAAGTGCATCTTCTTAGGCGGACGATACTTAAGCGTGTCCGTGGGCAGCACAAAGGTTGCATCTGTAAAACAAAGAGGAGAAAAATTTTGACGATATCCTATTAAATTTTTCCTTTTCTTGCCGAATCAAACTATTTTCTGAATGGTATCACCGTCATATCTGGAATTTTTCCAGCTAAAATCAGACGTTTTCCTCCCCAAATCTAACTACTCCCCCAAATTAAGGCCTTTTCCTCCCCAAATCTGGCTACTTTCACAAATCTCGCCTTTTCCCCACTAATCAGATATTTTGTCCCCGCTAAAGGTGTACTTTTCCCTCGAAACCTAGCCTTTTTCCGCTAAAGTTAGCTTTTCCCCGCTAACTCTGAACTTTTCCGGTATACCATCTATAGCTCATATATCATTAGTCCTCACCTGGCTGTGTACCATGTCCACTTGATGTGCCATTCTCCAGCTGCTCCTTCTTGAGCACTCCATTGCTATACTCCACACCTGCCCCACTGTTGTTAAAACTATTGTTATTATTGTTGCCCGTGTTGTTACTAGTGCTGGTGGGATCAGCTTCGGACTCGGCCTCCCTGGCGGCTTCCAATTGCTGTTGCTCCCGTATGACTTCAGCATTTTTACGTGCAATTTCCTGTTTGATTTCTTGCTTGACTCGCGTTCGATCGTACAGCTGAAATTGGTGCGGATGTTCGGTTGCGGGTCGAAGCACGGACATGCCTGTTACGGCCATATCCTGTTGATCCTTGCAATGCCGTTCGACCAACGTTCGCACATCCTTGATCAGTGCCACAGGATCAAGCACTAGACTCGGTACATTCTTCTTTTGTGGCTGTAAATCGTACAGATACATGACAATCTCCTTGAGGCCAAAGAGCTCATAATGCGTCAGATGAGTGTGTGGACGAGCGGCCATTTCCGCCTCACTGGCTGATGGTTCACCATCTAGATGCGAGTGTCCTAGCAGGGTGTAAACATAACGGGCAAGGACATACCACAGCATCTCGGTGAAGAAGGGATAACGAAACTTTTGAGGGACCTTTGTATTATCCTCGACACTGGCCGTCTTCAGTTGCTTGACAATGCCAAAGGAGTGTAGAAAATTGCCGCCAAAGACAAGGGACTGGGTGGGTGTATAGACGGCATGTATCCAGCCGGTGGGTATAAAGAACGTATTCCCAGCTGTGAGATAAACACGTGCACACTTCTCAACCGTATCGCCAAAGAAGACATCCGCTTGTTTGCCGGATAAAACCCACTTCTCGTACAGCTGCAGATTCCGATCGGTGGGGGGAATGAGCCAAAAGACTTTGCTACCCTTGAGTATGTGATACCACACGGAGGTGCCACCAAAATCAATATGAAAATCTGTGTAGCAATTCTTCACTGACATTAGACAATATTTTTGAACTTTGGGGTACATCATGCCGCCAAGAAGATTAGTGCCCTCCTTTTGTGCGTCCTTCAGCTGTTTTGGCCACACAACATCGACCCAATCAATTTGTCGCACAATCTCTGGACTCTGGACAAAGTGATCGAGTCGGGTGTGCGAGAATTCCAATGATATTACGTTAAGCAATCGATCCTTTTGTGGATTATCATAGTACTGTTGCCACTCCTTCATGGTCATCTGTAGATTCTTCTGTGTGTTGACATCCATGACGTCCAGAAGGCGACGGGATCCAACGCATAATCTCACATCGTTCACTGTGAACTCTTGTGGATCTGGCATTCGCAGCCCTAAGCCGCTTTTCTCTCTGAACAACAAGGGTATATTGAATCCGTGTTGCTGCAGGAAACTGTAATTTATCGATAAAAACATTGTCGATTAATAATTTAATCGTGGTGTGTTTGTAATAAGGAAGGTCCTGTCTTATAAATATCCTTTGGGTTATTTAAAAATATTAAATATATATAATAAATATAAATATGAATTTAAATCTAACTATTTCATAACATTTGAATTTAGATCAAGAAATAATATTAATTCTTTCATTTATTAATAAAAATCAAGTAAATTATTTTTGTTTATATTTGTTTTTATACTTACGCGACTGTCAGATCGCTGCCACGCATTTCCCTCACCATTCCAGCCTGTGCAAACTTGGAGGACTCGAGCTTTTCGGCCACACTGAAACCACGCGTCCCCTCCCCATCATCATCACCCAGTGTCCATTCCTCAAGGTAAAGTTTGCGCTGCTTGCGCTCGCGCTGTAAGAGAAATAGAGAGAGAAGGAAAACGGAAAGGAAACACATTAGTAAATGGCTTTCCGGGAGACGGAACATCGCATAAATGCTTAAAAACAAGGTGAATATGCTTGTAAGGTGACGTATTTACCACAGCTGCTGTCTATCGAGAGGCCATATTATGCCAGTATGACTCCTCACCACATTGCAATACGTCACCTTATTATAAGTTAATTTTAAATTTGGTCGGTTCATTGTAATGTTAATTACTTTTTAGAGATTATTAAGCACCATCATTTTAATTAAACATTAAAATGTTTCTTTATTATGTTTATCTAATTTATAATTAAATTGTTTAATTTAAATTTGATCCTATTGTTTAATTAAAAATTAACGATGAACTAATCTATTTGCTATCTCTTTCTAGCATTTATCTCTCAGAGAGCTGGCCATAAAATGAATCACAGCAATTTGTTGGCTGCACGCTCTTTTCACCACAGCAGAAAACTAACAGTCGTATTCACCATAGCAGATTGCACTCTCTCTCTCTCTTCAGTTTTCGTTCTCGCTCTCGAGCACCTATTGTCTGTGAATTGGGGCTCGCCGGCTCGCCCCACTCGTTTAAAGTTCGCCGTTTATGTCATTTCGTTTTCATTCGCTCGCTTGCCGCTGATGGCGACGCACTTTGTTGAGGGAGCTCGATGCGCTGTTGTGGCTGCGACTGCTTTCAATCTCATGGTCGTATTTCTTTTCTGGTAATTTCGGCGGCAAAGCCAAACAACCACCAACAACACCACCCGGTTGCAATTGATGAGTGTGCCTTCAGGGCACCAGCAAGCAGCTTTTGCATGCACTTTGGTAAAGGGCAATTGGAATCGTGTTGTCGGCAGAGTCAGCTCCTGTTGCTGTCTCCTTTCTGTGCGCATGCACCGGCCTTGCACTTTGAATACTACTACATACATACATATGTATATTTGGATGTGGGTATGACTGAGTGTCTGTCTGTATGTATGTGCATATGTGACGTGATGTGTTGCAGCGCCGGCTAGCGGGTGGTAGCCAAAACGACTGTTGCGTTTGTTGCCCACTCCATCATCTTTATTAACAAGAGCAACAACAACAACAACTACTAATGTAGATATATCTGGGCATGTGTGTCTGTGTTTGTCTCCTGCTTTGAGTTATTTTCGCAATCTCAGCTGTGGTGGACTTGTATCGAAAAAATCTATAAACGTTCTGTTTGAGTGTGTGTGTGTGTGTGTATGTTTCTTTTTGTGGGCTGTCCTCATTTAGTTGCATGTATTTGTGTTTGTTTTATATCCTTTTTAAGCGATCGCGCTTCACAAATGCAGAAACTTGTTTGGCGTGTTCTAAATGAATTTTCAATGTTTTTGTTGTTTTGCCCATTGTTGTTGCTGTTGTCAGGCAGAAAAAGCTTGTTTTGGCTGTTAAATATCTGGCAACGCCAGAGTCGACAATCGACAGGTAGAAGAGAAGAAAACAAAAGCAATAAAAACAAAACGACAACGCAGCATAAAAAGTGCGTGTCTCTCTGTGTTTGTGTGCTGTGTGTGTGTGCTGGTGAGTAAAGACGCTCGTCAAGTGATTGGATCGGTTGTTGTTATTGTGTAAGCTTAATGTATTCTATTAAGGTGCTAATTGCAAACGGCTGCCACAGTCATGGCGGATAAGCGGGGGGATAAAGCGGGGCGATAAAATTGACTTTTGCTTATATCAAACACACACACACCACACTGAAATAATAACAATCTGCGATAATTGTGCGTTACCAGCTATGTGCTCTGTGGACTCTGTTAGTCATTTAGTTATAAATTTTTCATAAGCTACAAACGTTGAAACTAAAATTCGAGCTAGTGATGGGTGCGGATACGTGCCCTTAAATATCGTATTATAGTGGGACCCACATTTAGTGCAATTTGTAACAAAGCTGATGAATTTGTCATTCGATAGTATATTAGATTACTATTAACAATATTATTAACAAATTGTACATTTAATACAACTTTAATTTTATTATTTAGGTGGTACGCTGTCTCTAAATTATCATACAAACTATCTTCATAGAGTGGTAACGTTATTACAATTACAATATCTGATACAGATACATTTAAGCAAGTAAATGTTTTGATTGAGTAAAAAAATCACACATTTTATTATGCAAAAAAAAAGTACTTTTCTTGGGGTTTTTTCCGCTTTCAAAAAAAAAAGATTGTATATTGAGTTTTTCTTTATGCCAACAACTACAAATATTTTATAAATAATTTTGTGTATTTTAAATGTCATTAATTTCAACAACATATAATCGAATATAAATGATGATATATTATTACGATATCTGGGCAACACTCTCTAATGCAATGTAATAAATCTATTTAAGTTGGCCAATCTATGATATTAAATTCAACCAAATAATGTCCTTAAACCGATTACAAACCGGAAATGTTGGTTTTGGTATATTGCTGTGTAATGCTCCTATCGGCTCATCTCTTAAATCCAAGCACAAAATGTACGCTTCCTGCCCAAATGAGAAAATGAGAGGGCACGCAACCAGCGTAGATTTAAATATGCGCCACTAAAATATTCATGAATTTGTATGAATGTGTGTGGATGACATTGCCAACGGGCATAAGAGAATAGAAAGAGAGAGAGTGATGGAGAGTCGAGAAGAGAGTAAGGGGAGGTGGTCACCAACAAGCCTACCAATTGTTGTTGGCCTGGCCAACGAGCAGCAACAGCTGCTGTCCCAATTTGGTGCTAATCAAATGCACAAGCCAACTGAATGTGAGATACAACAGAGAGCCCAAAAGCACACAAAAGAAGTACTCGAATAATCACTAGAAATGCAGTGTGACCGTCAGCACTGACATACACTCAAACACCAACACGTATGTAAATATGCTACGGCTGTTATCTGCGACGATACCAGCTCAAACACACAAACGCACACACACACACACGCAGATACAAAAACTGAAAACCAAATTGAAAACGAAATGCGAACAGCAACAACAAACAAAATGGCAAGAAACTGCTTTTGGTCATGCGGCGGCATCAGTTGAGCTTCAGTGCTCAACGGGCGCAGTGTCGCTCTCTGTGCTCTTTAGCGTGCTTATGAGTGAGCTTACATATATGCACGGGTGTGAGTGCGAGTGTGTAGGAGAGGTAGAACTTGAGCTTGTCAGAATGAGTAAGAGAGCAGTGTTGCCATTTTAGCTGTTAATTAGCTAACTTGTTTATTTTATAAAATTATGAGATAGTTTCTCCGTTTTTAATTTAATGCAATTTTATAGATACTACACATTACTTAACATTTTTAAAAAAGTGATTCCAGGACCCGATAAATTTAAACATTATATCTGTGAAGTCGTTGATAATGACGAATTACTGCTTTTGCTATTAGTTAATAAATAAATTTATTTTAATTATTAACCTATTAACTGCCTTGTTCTAATATCGAACTTATAAGAAAGAATTTTAATATTTAGATTTTTGTCAAAGCACTAAAAGCACTATTCTAGCTACCTTTTTCGATTAAATTAGTAAGTAGTAATTATAGCCACAATTGCCTCTTCTTAGAAAGGATGAAATTCCACTTTCCTTAGGTATTAGGTTCTTTTACAATATTTCAAAAAATTTATTTATTCAAAAATCTACGTTTTTTAAAAAGATTTAAAAGAACACTCAAAAAGTACCATAAGGAATACAAAAAAAAGTCAGTTTTGATGCAAAATCGCTAAATGGGGCAGACGTGGCTATTTTAGCCATTGAAATTACTGGCAGCACTGTGAGAGAGTGAGCGAATGAGTGAGAGAGCGAGCTAGTGAGCGTGCATTTATTTATATAGATTGCTAATGATGATTTACGCTTGCCAATCACAATGACAACGACAATAATCGACTGTCGACAGTTAACGTTCTTCTAAAGGGCTTATCAATATTACTTATGATTGTTGTATTTGTAGTTCTTCTTGTTAATGTTGGTTAATAAATACTATATGTATGTGTGTTTGTATGTATTTAGGTTGATTAACTTACCAATTGCCGACGCTGCACACCTTTCGGATTTACATTGCCGCCGCTGCCGCCGCCTGCAGTGACGTTGTTGCTGCCATTGTTGTTGTTGTTGCTGCTACTGTTGTTGCTTTTGCCAGGCGACGACCCCGTTTCCGCGGTGGACATCGCCACAAAATCGGTGATATATATATTTATTTGCACTTGTACTTGTGAACGCTCTAATCAGAGTTGCTTTAGGCTTTGTTCTTGTTGTTGTTGTTACTCTTGTTGCTGTTGTTGTTCTTTCTTATTCACTTTGCAACTTTTCACTTTTAATTACTTGCTGTAATCAGAATTGAAACAGAAAACAAAACTTTAAAGGAAAGAAAACTTGCAGTCAGTGCACTTGTCTGTTATTGTTTATTTATTTCTCTTTTGCTAGAAATGCGCGCATTAAAATACTAATTGCAGACAGCGTTTATTACTTCATACAAATTGAGGAGCCAGCGAAAATGTACACATACACACACACACACACACAAGCGCACGCAAAGTTACGGGCGCTAGGGCGCTCTGTGGAGCACAGCGATTAGCAGTAGTTGTTCACTCCCACACACGACGAAGAAGACTAAACGAGAGACCAGAGAGCTCCGCCGCAAGCAGTCAAGGCAAATCACCGCCCGAATGGAACTCAACACAGTTTTGTGTAAAATTCACCATGATTCTGCTTGCCTGCTTGGCAGCCAACAACTACTGTGCTACGTCAGGGGCTCGGCTTCAATATCGTTGGGGGCTTCAACTTGTGCCCACGTGTGTACGCAGCTACGCCACTGTATGTGGTGCTCTGCTGCTATTATTTCACAGGTCAACGAAAAGAAAAAACCAGTGGTGTATATTCAGTTCTGTTTAGTCGCAGCGCAGCCGTTGGGCTCGGTACCTGCTTGCCTGCCTGCGTGTAGCTTGCATACAATTATGCGGATGTGGGTTGGTTGCATCTTTTGTATATTTGACGTATTTTATTTTGTCATACGACAGCAGCGTCAGCAACCACACAAAAGCTTACTTATCACATTTCCCCTCCAGACGCAAATACACACACACACTCACCCACATATCACATCGCGTATTTGTCATTTCACATTACTTTCCCATGAACTTGTAATAAATATTCTAAATTTGCACTTGAGCATTTTTCGTAGCGACAGATACGCGTTCTCGCTTTGTATCTAGTTTTTGTCAGATTGTTTTTCTTCTTCTTGCCTAGCTTTTAGCTCTGCGGTTGATGTTGTTTTTGTTGTTGTTGTTGGCGGTGGTGACTCTGCCTCTGGTATTTTTTTTTATGTTCTGTGTAAGCGTCACCACGCGACTCTATGAAGCCGACACTGTCTTTTTGGTTGCGCCTCTTTATTTTTGCGTTTCCAAATTACGTTCACTTTGCTTACGCGTTGAAATGAATTTTAATTATAATTAATACATAAATATATTGCCAGGTATGTACATAGGCACACATATATACACCTATGAGAGTATATACACAACGACCCGGCCGTACATACATACATATGCTCCGCACTGTCCACATACACACTCAAACATACATATGTACATACATAGGCCATACATATGCATCATGCATGTACATATGTACATACATACATACTATGTGGCTTTTAATTAATTAAATCTGTAAGCAGTGCTACACTCAAATTGTATAAACGTTTCGTATCTGCAGCGATAAATTCAGTTTTTACACTTGACTAAATTCGATGAGGCGACAGATTATATTTTTACCCATTTTTAGCACTTATCGAAGTTTTTAATACGTCGTCGCAACACGTCCGCAAAACACTCCCGCACCTGATGAAAACTGAACTGCTACTAACTAGTGTGGCCGTGTCAAGCGAGGACCAGAATGCTCGATGTTGATATTTTTAAAAATATCGATTAATATATATTTTTTTGACATTTTCTGCTCACTTAACAGAGTGCAGTCGCTGTTGTTAACAGATGCTTTTATAATTAAATAGAATTAAATGATAATCAAACAAATAATAAGAAAATAAAATAAACTATTTAAATTCGAAATTATATAAAATAATGCGAATAATTTAAGTGCATTTTTTGACCCCTTAGGGGCTCTTGTTTTTTTAGCAAAACTGAATTAACAGCGTCTTCCCTTGTTTGATAGAGAAACTAAATAGCATCATCTCTTGTTTGCTAGCGAAACAAATCAGCCAGTTTGTTTTGTTAGCGCCGACCGCATGTTGGGAACTAAAAAGCGCCACTCTGGATTCGTATTGGTAACTACAAAGCGCCACTCTGGGTTCATATTGGTAACTACAAAGCGACACTCTGGGGTCATAGTGCGAACTACAAGGCGCCACCTGTAACTAAAGTGAAAGCGGTGGGAGGATCTGACGCCTTAGAAATAACTGTTCTTTAATATTGGCGCGGAAAAAAGAAAGATTTGACAAATCTGCAGCAATCACAGAAAAAATAGTGCATATTTTAGAAAAAATGGAATCATCATTATTCAACAAATATCAATATCACACCAAGGAAAGTCACAGTTAATCCAATCCAAATAAAGCAATTTGAATTTGTTAACATTACGTTTAATATGAATTAAATGAAAACACACATACAAATTGAGTGCATACTGTGAATATTCGTTTTTTAGAATTAATAAAATAATAAATCGCCATGCTGACAAACTCATTTTGCTTATACACACACACACACAATATGGTACTATTCCCTAAGTTAGCGCTACAGATCTTCATCCATTTGCTCATCAGACTTATTTAAATTCACATTGCATGTATTATTATTCTCAAAGAACTGTAGGTCATCATCATAATCATCGAGAACCACAGCAGCAGGATTTTGAACACCTGATGAATGCTGGACACGCGGTCGTGGTGGTTCCTTGGATAGCGGGAGTTGAAGGGGAGATGGCTGCCATGGCACCAATGCAGTGCAGGGCCTGGGTATTGACTTTATTAGCCACTCCGGGGGTATGGCACCCGTAACTGGGACTGGGCTGACGCCCTGTTTTAATTCATCACAGATAACAATACGATTAGCATTGCGAAGTTTCTGTTCCAATTCCATGGCTGCCATTTGATAGGCTGGATTCGGATGATGCGTTTTTCCTGTGCTCGTCGAGGGTATATCATCTGTAGCCAATCCCCCATTGACATTTGTCCCACCGTTGTTGTTCCCCGGACTTCGGCCAGCTCCAACTCCATTTGCGTCTCCAGAAATTTGCAGGCCACTAAAATGCGCAGTTATCCGCTCCTCGGTTATCAACTGTTTTGGCGGTCTGCAAAACCAAGATTCATCATCAGAAAGTGTATGTATAACAGTGTCATATTGTGACCAGTGAGAGCTCAGCATAATATATTTACTTACAGTCCAGAGGCCTGTTGCTCCAATGATTTGCGCTTTTGTTGCCACTTGCCGCATTGTACCTCGGATTCAACATTATAATTGTCATTGGAACCAAATTGCATCACGCCGCCCGGCTGTGGAGCATTTGTTGTGGCAAGCATCCATGGCATTCCATCCAGGAGCCAAGGATGCGTCGCTGGATGTGCAAAAACCGCCGCCCGCTGCTCTGGCTTGTGAAGGTGGCTCTGGTCGGGGCCACCGTACGACCTGTAAACATCAATCATGATGAATTGAATACTTCAACACCCAAGTACACGTTGCTAACTTACTGCATTTCGCGTCAACCAATTTCAAATATCCAATTTTTCTCTCCTGTTCCTAAAGTTTTCACAGTATTTTGTTTTCCTTTTTTTTTAGCTTTGTGCTGGTGTTGCCACACGTGTGTACGATATGCTATCGATAGTCTGGTTGCGATTTAAATCGAGCTATCGTCACAGAATGTCCTAAAAAATACCAAAGCTGGGATTATAAAAGCGCGCTGCCGATACATTTTTGAAATAATTAACATTTAAAGCACCAGTGATCAAGTGAATTGTGCTCAAGAAAAACCAAACCATACCAAAACCAAAATCAATTATAAAGTTTAAATTTCTTTCGTGTATACAAGTAACAAACCTCTACCTTCAAAATGCGTTTCACAAGGTAAGGATACTAATTTTCATTATTATATTTTTAAGAAATATTTAAGATATATATTTGATACTTCTTTTCAACAATTGTAATAATTTAAAAGAAACTGTGACATAATCAAACTTCAGAGCTTAGTTCGCTGAAAGATAAAAGAAATCTCTTACAATTAGAAAAGTGTATACAAATTATTCCCATTTTCCAATCTTGAAATGAGCTGATTTTATTTTTGTTCGATTATCCTTAGTTCGCGCTTTGTTATTCAGTTGTTTTTTATGCACCGTCGATTGACATTATTACAATACATATTGCACTCGCACTTTCCATTTCTTATCAGACAACCTTTTGTAAATAACATGTTTTTCAACCCAATCTCAGCATCGATAATCTCACCCTGTAATGTAAAGAGACAACATCAATTTTGATGACGCTTGGAACGTATATTGCTGTTGTTTTTGCTTAGCTTGGGAAAATGTCAGTCACTAGTTACTAGGCTCCACATTTAGCACATGAGGTTGGGGAGCATCAAAAAGCTTATCAGCTCAAGACAACTGATAGATTCTCTGGCGATATTTATTGACGTCACAAGCCAGACTGCGTTGCGTTGCAATTAGTAAGCACGCTTTCCGATTTCGTCATTCACCAGAGAAAAACAAAGTTATGGAAAAACACCATCATTATCTATAAAATCTAAATATATTAATAGTTCACGTGCCATATTTTGACAGCCGTCTCAAACCTATTCTTACCTACAGTATACATTGGATTGTTTTTAAAAATCTATTTCTGATTCAGTACTTTCCGGGTATTACAAACTTTAAATATTTTGCCCATCTGATAACAATCAAAGTTTTTCCTTTATCTATTTTTACCAAAATTTAAAATAAACTGATTTTAAATGTAAAATCCAACTTTAGTTAAAACCACTGCCAAACTAGCCCCTTTATTGAATTTAAAGTATTTTATCCATTCGGAAAATATCAAACAGAATGCAAATTCAATTGAAAGTAATTGTTAGCCTCTTTTTACAAGTTAAATGACTCCTATGACAACGATAACGATGCCCAGTCATATATAAAATTGTTTTTAACAACAATTTTTACTAAAAGTCAACTGTTTAGCCATGTTTTCTGTTCAAATTTAAATTCTTTATCATTTTTATCTGCCGTTTTCTTTTGTTTCTGTGCCAAGTGATTGGCATCTCTGTTGAATAAGGTAGATAACTAATCGCAGCGTGTGTAAAAGCTTTGACATCGAAACTTTTAAGTCACGCTCTCTCCCTCTTACTAAAATATTTCTTGCTCGCTTTGGATAAAAAGCTTTATTATTTTGGCGTCAAACAGGCAACACGTGCGTGGTGGGGTGATCGTGTGGAAACAGTTCTTGGAGAAAAGCCGAGAAGAACAGTTGCATTTTCCGATCGAGAAAATTCTGTGCACAAATTGACGTCACAAGGTGAAAAAGATAAACTAGTGTTTTCGTTTAGCCAAATCAAGTCAAATCAGCCTCAGCAGACTGAATTATATTTAATCTGTTATTGCATGTGTTACGCTACCGCTAATTGTTATTGAAAATAAACAAACGCTTCAACTGATAACGGCACCTGTCACCGACCCACCCCCTCGCAGCAAGAGAGGCTTGGCGACAGCGGAAGGGGTCAACAGGCAAGCCTCGTGTTAAATAATAATAAATAACATTTAAATTATTACTTACTATAATTTTGATTGGAAACTGATTTATTAATAAATTATAAGCCTATTCAGCTTTTGCGTGCATGATTGAGGCCAAGTGCGCGTGTGTGTGTGTGTGGGCGTGTATGTGTGTATATGAGTTTAGTGTGGGTGTGTCTGTAATTTTCTTAACTTGGCTCATTGCTTCAACGAGTGCTGACGACAAAAGTGGGCTAGATTTGGACAAAAAGAAATAGAATGATAAATAAATAGCCTAACAATTCTTTATGCAATATTAACGTCAATTTGGTTAAATAAAATTATCGTATTCTTTTGTATAATGTTTACATACGTAAACAGAAATACATGCAAATTGTATATGCAATATTTATCGCGATTTTAGCAATCAGTTGTTGAAAATTTTGTGCAAGTTCGGTAGCAGCTTTATTGCTGTTGTGCAAAATTAAATGTGGAATCATATTATCCGCACATTTGTTGTTGCACCGCCGCGAATCCGTGGCATGCAACAACGCTTGCCACTTATATTGCAGCTGCGTACAATTACCGGGAAATTAAATATTAAACAAAACAATTTAAGCAAAGTTTATGCGTAAGTTTTACATTCTCAAGCAAAGTACATATAACATACATATCTCTGTATATAAGCACATATGTACACTCAACTAGACATATATCTGCCTTTTGAATACGTATATAAAATGAAATGTTGTTTTTATTTTATTGCAAACTCAAAACAAAATCAATTTACTTTTCCTACCACAAATGCAAAATAACATTAGCACGTGAGTACAAAGCAAACAGCTGATGCCTGTTTGGCGTTGCCACTGCCAAACTTTACTAAATCAGGGTGGCAAGGTAAAGCAAACTTCATTAATTTATCGTGGTGAAAAACTCCTACACTCGGAAAATATATATATATGTATAGAGATAACAAATCGGGTTTTGTACGCTTGCTTTGAAAGCTTTGAGCAGAGAGCTTAAACCTGTTATCAGCCGCGAGTAAACAACTAAAAACGCTACACTCTGCTGTTTGCATGTGTGTGAGCTTAAAGGTAATTACTTGTGTTCGTTCGCTCATTTAAATACGCGCAGTGAAAAATAGATGTGCTACGAACTTCTCGTCAACTTTATGTATATGTATACACATGTACATACATAACTTTATGTGATTTCTGTATATACTATAGAAGTGTGTATTTGTTTTCGTGCTGTTGTGTAAACATTTTGTTCGCACCGAGAATTCTGCGAACAAAGCAGTTGCCCAGTCAAACAGAAATAAAATCACACTACGATCAGAATAACCCATGAGTCAGACAGAGAGTGACATTGCTGCGCAGCAAGCTGATAAATACATATAATTTCCAGTCGGCCAACATCGGGGAAGTACCTATAACGATCGACACTAGCTCAGTTCGACACGAACATCACACGATCGTCTCATTGTCGCTTAGTACGAGCAACGGAACGGTCATCAAGACTCGCGTAAATCGAAATATTACAGTGAAAATCAAAATATATACAACAAGCAATCAATAGAGAGGAAGGGGAATTACACTCGCTCACGTGGCGACGAAGCTTTTTAATTACACATTGGATAGCTAATCGCACATTGGAATGAATCAATATTTTGATTTGGATCAGGGCAAGAACGTTGCCTACGTTAATGATTGCTCCAGTACGAGCGGTTATAGTAGTGCAAATTCTCCAACATCAATGACACAGTCTCCGTCGCATTCACCAGAAACGATTGTGTTACAAAATGAATTTGCCAATTTAAATTTACCCGCAATGTCGAATTCACCTTCACCACTACATCAAATGCAGACCTCACCATACCATACGCCACAAACGCAGCTGCTGACAAATGGCAACCTCATGGAAACAAGCGGCAGCAATTTAATAAACGGTAACACAACATTTGGCAATATAATGTATATGCCAACATTGGATCATTTCTATGCAACACCGCCTCCACAAACTATTGGATTTGGACCAACCGAACCCAATGCAAACATTAAAAATGAATACACAGCAGTTTTACACATTGCCGAACAGCCTGTGGAGAAATTTCGTTTTCGCTACAAATCGGAAATGCATGGAACACATGGCTCGCTCAATGGAATCAATTCAAAGCGGACGCCGAAAACATTTCCCGAGGTAATATTGCGCAATTATAAGGGACCTGCGATCATACGTTGCAGTTTATTCCAAACAAATTTGGATAGTCCACATTCACATCAGTTGGTCGTTCGCAAAGATGAACGTGATGTTTGCGATCCCCACGATTTGAATGTGTCACAGGATCGCGGTTATGTTGCACAGTTCATCAATATGGGCATTATACATACGGCCAAGAAATATATATTCGATGAGCTGTTAAAAAAGAAACAGGATCGTTTGGTATTCCAAGTGGGACGTCGTGATCTGTCCACTAAACAAATCCAGGAGCTACATCAGGAGACAGAGCGTGAGGCCAAGGATATGAATCTGAATCAGGTTTGTAACGTTTGATTCCCTTTAACCGTTCGTATGGCAATGATACTACGCATAAAATGTTCATATAATACTTTGTATTATTCAAATTGATTCAATTATCATTCAGAAATGCTTTACAGCCTTAAAAAGAGGCTTTAACGCACAAGAATTTCAAAAACTAAAAGCAAATACATATTTCCTTTATGGTTTTAAGTCATACGTAGGGTTTAAAGGTAAAACTATAAACACAATTTTAATGATGCTCATTGTATGATATTTTTTTTAGGTACGCCTGTGCTTTGAGGCTTTCAAGACTGAGGAGAACGGCACATGGACACCAATTGCGGCTCCAGTGTTCAGCAATGCGATAAATAATCGCAAATCGGCACAAACCGGAGAATTGCGTATCGTAAGATTGAGCAAACCCACGGGAAGCGTGATGGGCAACGATGAGCTCATTTTGCTTGTGGAGAAGGTCAGCAAGAAGAATATCAAAGTGCGTTTCTTTGAGGAGAACGATGATGGTGAAACGGTGTGGGAGGCGTATGCCAAATTCCGTGAATCGGATGTACATCATCAGTATGCGATTGTATGCCAAACACCTGCCTACAAGGATAAGGATGTGGAGAAAGAAGTACCTGTTTCCATTGAGCTAATACGTCCATCCGATGATGAGCGCTCATTTCCACCATTGCCATTCCGGTACAAGCCCCGTGATGCGATTGTTTCCCGGAAACGGCGACGCACCTGTTCCACACTTACCAGCAGCAGCAGTAGCAGTGGAGGAAGTGGGCACAACTCGTTTGAATTGCCAAAAACAGTGCCGCAACATGGTTTGCCCAACTTGTCATTTCATGATCAGACTATCAGTCAGGAATTTGGTCGTGAAATTCACGTGGATCAACTGCTACCGGAATCTTGTCGTAAAATATTGGAAATAAACTCATCAGAGTTGGAAAAGCTATGTGTACCCATGATGGACATGCTTGAGGAGGATGGCCACGAGCAAGCAGATTCCTCTTCTCCCAGCTTTGGCATGGGCCCATCCACTGGAAACAATCGGACCAGCAGCTATTTGAGTGCAATCTTCGAGACATTCAATACATTACGAAGGGCTGGCGAAGATCCTGAACTGCTTGAATCCTCACGCAAAAAGGTTAAAGATCTGTTTACAGATCATGCACTCAAAAATGAGAGTAATGATACATTAATCCACGAGGTCATCAGTCATAGAAAAGACAATCTAAAGTTGGCCATTAAAACCTTCCAAGTGATGAAATTCTTTAAACTCGAAGAGCTGGCAAACAGTGTGCCAAATGTGGAAGGCGATAACGGATTACATGTGGCCTGTCAACTGAATCGTTCCCATTACATCCGCCCATTGCTGTCACTGGGCTGCAATCCCAATCAACAGAATCATAATAACAACACGCCATTGCATTTGGCGGTCAAGGATGAGCACATCAATTGCATTGAAAGCTTCCTCAATGGCGCACCCACAGTCAAATTGGATCTGACCCTGAAAAATGATGACGGCCTGACGCCACTTCACATGGCCATCAGACAGAATCGTTATGATGTGGCCAAGAAGTTAATCAATCACGATCGCAGCTCAATCAATGTATCCAACACAAAGGATGGCAACAATGCTTTACATATGGCTGTGTTGGAGCAGAATGTGGAACTACTTGTCTTAATACTGGATGCACAGGACTTGACGGACATTCTGGTGGCCAAAAATTCCGCTGGTCTTACACCTTTGGAGTTGGCACGAGCCAAGGCCAATGATCGTTGTATCCGCTTGCTGGAGGAGGTGTATTCAGATAAGGGTGACTTAGCCATGACCTGGATTCCCCTGAATGTCAAGGAGGAGATGGACTCATCGTCAGCCGAGGACGATGAAGAGAGCAATCCAGAGGCTACGACGTCCATTGAGATTAAAGCAGAGGAGTCTGATATGGACTTCAAAACGGAGGACGACGATGAGGCTTCCAATCATAGCAATATTATGGACCCTTGTACAATTGCCAATAGGCAATTGGATCTTTTGCTCAATAACAAAGCAGAATTTGAGAAATTGGTAGCAGTACTCAATGAGCCAAGCAGCCGCGATCCAAAGCGTCCCAAATGGAAAGAACTCGCTGAAAAGTCAGCAATGAATCAACTAGTGTTCCTCTGGTCCAACTCAGAGGGTATGCTCAACTATATACATCATAAGTCTAGTATAGCCGAGTACAAATCATTTGCGCTTGCACTTCACGGAATGGGTCTGCTTACATCCGAGGATTAAGTTCAAATTATGTTGAATTAAAAAAATAAAACATTTAATTGTATAAATTTATGTATTTTATATTAACTACTGCATTACAATTTACAAATATCCAATTAATTTTTATTACTTTACTAATGTTGACCAATAAATTCAAATTTGTACATCTCAGTAAAAGGGGAATCACCCGACGAACGTGCGTTTTGTATGTGGAGAGAGGGGAATTACATGTGCGAGAAATGTGTGAATCACCGCCAAAACTGTGATTGTTTGTATGAAGGGGAATTACTAAACGATTGCTTAGGTACTTCCCCTACTGGGTCGGGTTCAGGGTTATCAATTTCATAACCACACCATCTATGATCTATACAGAATGAACAAAAAAACCCCCTTTCCTTACTTTCTTTACAGCAACATGGCACAAATCATCGATGGCAGTGGCCTTGCCAAGGACTTACGCTGTGAGTTGCGTAAGGAATTGGAACAATTTGTTGCCGCTGGCAATCGAGCTCCCCATTTAACGGCCATCATTGTGGGCGAGGATCCGGCGAGCAAGAAATATGTGGCGAACAAGGTTAATGCCTGTAAGGAGATTGGCATCAGCAGTTGCACCAAAGTGTTGCCTGCATCGACCACCCAAGAGGAGTTGCTTGAGTTGATCCATGAGCAGAACAGTAATCCGAATGTGAATGGAATTCTGGTGCAATTGCCAGTGCCAGATCATATGGATGAACGTACCATCTGTGATGCCGTTTGTGCCGAAAAGGATGTTGATGGTTTCAATGAGGTCAACATTGGCCGCCTTGCCCTTGACATGGATTGCTTTATACCCGCAACTCCACAGGGTGTTAAGGCAATGCTGGAGAGTAACAATATTGAAACCTTTGGTAAGAATGCCGTTGTCGTTGGACGCTCCAAGAATGTCAGTCTGCCCATGGCCATTCTACTGAGTTCCGATGGCAAGAATGCTACGAAAGGATTGGACGCCACCGTTACCATCTGCCATCGTTATACACCACCAAAAGAGCTGGCCAAGTTCTGTAAACAGGCTGACATTATTGTCGTGGCCGTTGGCAAACCGGGATTGATCACCAAGGATATGGTAAAGCCTGGCGCTTGCGTTATTGATGTGGGCATCAACAGAATCAAGGATGAGAAGACTGGAGAATTCCGCCTAGTCGGTGACGTCGACTTTGATGGTAAGTTGACAATCCCATTCAAATAACATCGTTTTCATCATGTTTTTCCCCACTTACAGAGGTTCGTCAGGTGGCTGGACACATTTCTCCAGTGCCCGGTGGCGTTGGTCCTATGACAGTTGCTATGCTAATGCGTAACACAATTAGAGCAGCTAAGAGACAAGTCGCCGCTCGATCTGATTAAATTAGATTTGTGTTTGCCATGAATTTCTACAGAATTTACGCATGATTTCTGCTGCTCAATAAAACAGTGGTCCATAGTATTTTGTTATTTAAACTAACCATTAGTTAAATAAATTAAGCAATAATCCTATAACCTTGACGATCCCCGAAATAGTAACAATTAAACTAACGACAATCATAATAAAGAATTACTTATAAATGGCTCTTTTTTTAATGTTTATTGTAAAATTCCAGTGTTGGATTTTTGCAAGAGCCATTTTAAGGTTTTCCCCGAATAAATTTGTCCTATTTAATACCATGTTCTCACTACAACTGCATTTTGGGCCAAATGCCGCATTATAGGAACTTCTGAGTAAAAAAAGATATACAAATTCCTCGCTTTTTATTTGATTTTTGGTATTTTTTTTTTAAATTGAGAAAGTGCTATTACTAGAAAAATAGTCTAGCAGTCTGGCAGCTCTGTACACAGTCTGACCGCTGTGTGCTTTCCGCCTTTTTATTGTTAAAATAACTACGAGGCTAAGAGGTTGCTTGCAGCATCTAAGATTCGAATCTGGAATCTGAAAAAAAATGTCGGCATTATATACGTGCAGCTTTGAAATCTCTGGACAGAAATATTGGAAGGTAATTAACGCGATCACATAGCCACACTTTTATTGTTAATACCTAATTTATTTAAAAAATATCAGGCTATGCTTTTAGCGAGGTAAGTGTAGCATTAATTAATTGACTTATTGTAGGAAAGAATAGCTTAAGACCCAAGGTACTCCCGAAAGTTTTTCATTTTCACCAACTGAGGAGACTGCCGACTATTTTTATGACGCACCATTTCGGAAATAATTCTGCATTTCGTAAGAACAAATAAAATACCAAAAATAAAGATTTAAGTGCAAATGATTTGTTTTTATTAAAAATTGTTCCATATAATTCTGAAGTAACTAACACAACTACGTTTATTGATATATAATTTTGTACTCGATCCTTTGAAAAATGCATTTAAATAGTAAATTTCATATCTTGTGCAGACAGATTATAATAGTTTATATAGCCTAGAAGAAATAAAATGAATTTGAAAAGAGTCCGAGTGGCTAATACTGTGTTTACACTGGGCCGCATCATTGAATTTTTCCGTTAAACGGAACATGCGGCAATGATGCCCATATGAACCCTGTGGATAGAAGAAGACAATGATGCGGCCGCATCTTAAATCATGCGACGCATCATTGGCAAGTGTTGCCGTATTCTGTTAGTATTTTTTTTTAATACTGCAATTTTTCGGGGTATCGATGGGGTATCGTTTGTTATCCTTAGTAGGCCGGCATCATTTTTCAACTATTCGGCCTACTAAGGTAAACAAACGTGGTAAGTAATACTGTTTTTACATTGTCAAAAAAAGATGCGGCTCCAGTGTAAACGACGCGCATCATTTTTCCGCACCTTCGACAATGATGCGGCAGTGTAAAAACAGTATAAGTTAGCATTACCTTTTAATTACCTGTCTCTCAATAGCAACAAACTACATACATATGTATGTAAAATACCAACTTATGCACTTGTGAAAGTACCCCTAAAATACTGTCTACGCCACTGACAAACTAAAAGCAGTCAAGCACGCTGGCAACTCTGTTTGTTGTCGGTCGTTATGGTGCTTTCATATAAATCTGATTTGGTTGTCAAAATAAACATATTATTAATTGTGCTCGCATTATCATATCAAGTAACTGGAGACAAAATGTCGGCGTTCACATTATATGCGTGCAGCTTTGAAGTCTTTGGACGTGTGCAAGGTATAGTAATTTTAAACGATCGCAAGCCACATATTGTCATTGTACCAATTGCAAATTTCTAATTTCTTGCCAACTTTTTAGGCGTCTTCTTTCGCAAGGTAAGTGCGCCATTAACTAACTGGGACCACCATAATAGAGTGTATATATTGTAGTACACAGAGAAGCAGGCAACTAACTTGGGAGTACGCGGTTGGTGCATGAATACTGCAAATAATACGGTTAAGGGTGAATTGGAGGCACCACTCGGTCCACTTAAGGAAATGTAATGCAAGTTGTGTTTAATTCTCTTTAAATCTAGATTTGTATGTTTGCTGACCCAAAACTAACTAATTTTAGGAAAGAATGGCTGAAGACCAAAGGAAGTCCCGCCAGTAAGATTGAAAGAGTCGAATTTTCACCAAACAAGGAGATTGCCAACTATTCTTTCAATGGGTTCTCCATAAGAAGTTAGTGTGACTTAATTTGCAATGAATAGCGAGCAATCCAGTGGGCAAAACGTACGCAAACGGTATTAAAAACAATTATTGTACGGTGCCACAAAAACAGACCCGCAAAAGGGCAGTCACTTAGTTCAAGACAGCAAAAGATTCGTTTACGGTAGTCCGCAAGTGCATCACTTTGGAGCTTTTTGAAGATCTTTTGTGCTCTTTACACTCGTTCCTTAATCCGTTAACAAAAGTTTTGCAGACCATTTACTTGACAGTCGTTTCTTTGTCCGTTTGCGAGCATATCATAGAGCCACCACTTTTTATCTATGATTTTTCCGTTTCTAAGTGCGTTTGCGTTAGGTTTGCTCAACGTTCATTCCCGATGCTTGCTGAGAATTCAAATCAATTGTTATAATCGAATTGAAAACTATTTGCTTCATTTCAGAATAAGTACATACGTAGTACGTTATACTGTAATCCAGAATTAGTTTTTTGGGTCAATTGGCATTGGAACGTAGGATCCATTGGGTTCAGTAACAAGCTATCTACGATTAAAAATACATATTAACACTAATTTATTAAAAAAAATAAATGAATTCAACATTATTGTTTGCAGCCAAACATATTTGTCGGTATGTACGGCGCGGCATAAAAACAAAAACAAATATAATGCCATTTGTGATGCAGAGTTGTATTTTAAGTAGTAACGTGTATTCACGGTTAGGTGTTGCCATTTAGGTCCAAGTAACGATTTAAAGTAACCATTTGTAACGACATCTCACTTACACGCATTGCAACACTGATGCGGAATTGCCTATGCAGCGCCATAAGTGAGAGAGTGACAACTATATGAACAGCGTGCGTACTTTGGTCTGGCAGCACAGAAACGAGTACAGCTCCGAATACACGTCGTTTTGCTAAAAGCGTAGCAGGCAGCAAATGAAAAAAATATAAATGAGGAAAAAATTTCGTGAAATAAGAACGACAAATATACCAAGCGCGAGCCACGCCGCTATTGTGAAAATCAATTGATTTAATTTTTGCGTGCGTTGTGTAAGCGTATAAAATTGTGCGTATTAAATGGTAGTAATAAGTTTTTAAGAAATTACAAATTCTTGCGTGCTTCTGGATGTCGGTGTGTATGTATGTGTGTGTAGTGCACAGTTTGGTTACTTTCGCGCTGAAAACGTTTTCTACTACTTTTTTTTTTCGTTTTTCGTTGGAACGAAAAATACACAAGTATGTGTGTATGTACACACTGTGATTTGCGATAAAAGCGAAACTGTTTAATGTATTTAGTTATTTTGAGGCGTTTCTGTAGCAGAAAATACTGAAATTATTGTGTAAATAACTGAAAATAGTGCTAGACATACGTTTGTACGTATGTACATAACACACATGTATATATAATAACCTCATGCATGGGCCTGTATCCATATGTATGAAATATATACACACATATATTTTTGTGAGTGCGTTTGTGTGTGTTTTATTTGTTTGTGTGTTTGTAAAGGCGCGAGGTACTTAATTGCCAACGATGAAAAATTCAATAAACCAAATTACATAAAAAAACATGGACCACGCACTGCAATTACATCCACAAATATATTTATTACATGTTCCACATAATGTGGTAGGCATGATATAATTTTGATTTTCAACCGCGCAGCTAATGATTTCGTCAGTAGGTTTTCCCATTTGCATTTTTGTTCAAACGGTCTGTCTATAGTTTTTTTTTTATTGCGCATCATTGTGAATGAGCAATGGCAATAGCAATATCGCGCGCTCTCTATTCTGTTCTCCTCTGCTCTCGCATACGGCACGCATAGGCGCGTTGTCTGTGCCTGTTGTATGTATGTGTGTGTGTGCGGCACACATACGTACGTGGTGCCGGAAAGAAGACTTCCTATAGGCGGTGGACGCGAAATAAAAGTAAAATCAGCCATTAAAAAACACAAACAGCGGCATTTGTTAATTATCGGTTGAAGTGCAATACAATATGCAAAAACCCTGTAATTTAAGATAAAACTGCTCACTCTTCACTCTCTTTCCCCTCCCCACCCAAAAAGCTGTGTGGATTTTAAATCAAAGCAGGCTACTGAGCAAAACGTGACGAGCTTTGTATGTGTATGTGTGTGATTGAGCATGTAAATGTGAGTTGGATCACATAAAAACAAAGTGTGCATCTGTTCGGTGTCAGTTTATCGAAATAAATGATCAAATTTTAACTTTTGAATAATTGTTTCTCGTCTCTTTTTGTGAAGCGACCATCATCCATCAGCGATATAAAGGATAAAACTGAAGTGATTTGATCGAGATTACAGTGGCCAAAGCTTGTAATGCAGCTGGTCTGGCAGTAGCGTCCCATTAGAAGTATGGCACCAGCGCTAACAGCGGAGCCACCGAGTCCCAAGGAGAAATTAACCAACACTTCCGCCTCCCCCGCCACAGGGACACGACAGTCTGTGCGCAAACTGGAGTCACCCAGCGGAGGTGGCGGCAACGGCAACGGCAGCAGCGATATTGCTAAAAGGCCATTAGCTACAATTGTTGCAACAACAACAACGACACGTGTTACACGCTCCAAGGACGCATCGAAGCGAACTTTATCCCCTCTTGTGCAGTTGCCGGCAAATAAGCGTAAATCCAATAACAACAATAGCACACACAACAACAATAGTGGTAGTAGTAGTAGTGGTATTAGTTGTAGTGGCAACACCGAAGTCAAACCAAGTGATGATCAAATGGGCCTAAGCGCCGCAGCAACACACACAAGCAGCAACGACGGCAGCGCAGCAGCTTCCACCAGCAGCGACGCAACAGCACTCGCAGTTGCAACACCAGAAGATAACGCTGCCGAGCACAACAACAACTGCAAGGATAATTCCACAGCCGAGCTGCTGGCGAATCTAACCAACGATTTTGAGGAGGCAATCACAGCAGAAATTTGCCTACGTAAAACACTGCCTGAGGTAAATCGAAGCAAAGAACCACCAGCAGCAGTAGCAGCAGCAGCAGCAACAGCAGTTGAAGCTACAGCTGATCCAGCCCAGCTGGTTGAGCCCATGTCCATGGCTGCAGCTCAAGCCCAGTCAGCGACAAGCAGCGCAGTAGCAGCAACACAATCAACAACAGCAGCAGCAGCTTCTTCAGAGTCATCACAATTGTTGGAACAACTTGGTGGAATCCCTGGGATTGTCATCAACAGCAACATAGAGAACACACCCGAAGATGCTGCTGAACTTCCAGATACTATTGAGGGTAAGCTTCATTTACAAATCTTTATCCTTTTTCATTTTTGCGTTTTGGGTGGTAAAAGTTCCTCCGCCTCTTTAAATTGCAAATCCAATATGCATTGAATTGCGGACTCTTCCATGAAAAACTGCTTATTTTTTTTATTTTAGAAAATTATTCGAGTTTTTTTTCTGACAATGTTTTGTGGGAAATGTGTTAGGCAATCAATTTTTTATTCAATCATTTAAAGACCAAAAACAATTCATTCAATTTTTTTGTTGTTGTAAATCTTTCAAAACCAATGTTAAATTAACATTGGGCAATTAACAGTTTGCTGTTACCTGGAAATAGCGTTTGAATATATTTTAAAAGCTAACATAAGAAATGTATGTAACGGACAGACAGTAACAGCAACAACTATGAAGACATAATAGGTTTTTGTTCCTTAGAATTCCTAACTGGTTATTATTATTACTGGACTGTACTGATTTTAGAGACTGACATCTATTAAAACAGCTGAATACCGAGACCTATTTGCGAAACTAACGTAAACGCCAAAAAGCAACTTTTCAGGAGTGGTCATTGTCTGCTTATCCTGTGCAAATATAAATATATCATATAAATTGTCATAATATACAGTGTATTTATTGCGGATCTATAAGGTTTTAAGCTATAATATTTTAGCAGATGATGTGTTTTGGAAAGTTTCATACTTTTGCATTAAAAAGTCAATATCGGAAAAATATTGCTTGCGCTATTTTTGCAAATAGTTTCGTATTCATAAGACTTCTGTTAATTAACAGTTGTTAATCTTTAAGAAATGTTAAAAAAATGTCTATTATAATGTTAATGTAATATTTTTCTATACAGAACGCTTAAGTCAACTTGATGGAACGCCCGTTGCATTGCCGCCAATTGTGGACATTAGTGCGGCAGCGTTGGAAGCGAGTGTTGTGCTGCCGACGACACACGTGCAACAGTTGCAAGCGCAGCAGGAACAGCTGCCACAGCAGCAGCAACAACAACAACAGTTGCAGGAACAACTGCAACAGCAGCAAAATCCGGATATACTCGCCTCCCCACAACATTTAGCTGTCCGACAGCCTGGAGCGGTATTAACGCCACAAAGCAATGCAGGTTCGCTTAATTTTTACAAGGATGGCGCTGTTGGTGCCGTGCTGGAGGATCCGGATATTGAGGAGGTGCTGAAAGCGCTCAAAAATCTCGACGGCAATCATGTGAATCCGGATACGATCTGTGATTTTAGCTGTTTCAACGAGTTCTGTTTCCTCAACAATGATGAGGAGGCAGCGACAACATCAGCCGGGGCTGGAGGAACGACAACAACGTCAGGGACTGTTCACAATCTCGACGTTGAGGAGTCGTCACCCAAGGCCAGCTGTAGTATCAGTAATACTGTTGCATCCAAGCCACGTCCATGGCAGGAAGCGCATGCTGATCTGGAACAGCAACAACATGTTATAGGTCGCAAGATGGACTTTCTGGTGCGACGCATGCGAAAGTTTCAGGTGCGTCAGATGTGTCGTCATGCCAGTGATGAGGTGGCCGGCATATTGGAGTGGTCAGCGAGAAGCTCCAATAAGGCTGGACCAGGAGCACCGGTGCGAAGTGCAAAGCTAACCGAACAGGAGGACACAGTGCTCTCAATTGTATCCGGACGACCTGGTCAAAATTTCTGGGAAGAGCAAATCAAACAACCACTGCCCGCAACACAAATGAGCAATGTCATCCGACACATTGAGACGGCAGCGCGTAAACAACAAATCTGTCATACCATTGGCGGCGGTTCAGCATCGTTGGCATCGTCGTCATCCTGGTATAGCAGTGCCGCACAGCCGGGAAAACGTTCCCGAAAACTGCAGAATACGGATGCCATGTCCAGTAATAGTACGGATGCAATTGTGATGCCACGTGCCGATGAAATCGTGCCCAGTTATGATAACTATGTGACCAGCGAGTTGACCCATGTGGCGGGTCTGTTGCATACGGAAATGCGTGAGGTACAAAATGCCATCGACTCGGATGCCACAGAGTCGAGTTCTGGCGGGGAATCAGCCGATGAGATGGTCAATTACAATAATTCCCAGCAGTTGTCCTTATCGATGTAAGTTTCAATCACAAATTTTGAAATGCCAAAACAACAAAAATATATTTACTATTTTAAAGCTATAAAAGTTGTGAACACTAGATTACACTGGTTAAAAGTACGCCGTAATTGGTGGACGATATTGCAATTGCAACTATTAAAATATTTAAATAATGTATACTTTTAAAAATCATGCCAATAATGTTTACAATTGTAATCAATTTAAATATATACTTGATGGAATGTATTTTCAGAACGCGTCGAGCCGTTTGGCGTTATTCGCGAGATCGTGCCGCCATAGCTCTACGCTGGTCCTGGCTATGCGCCCAGGTGGCCGATCTGGACATGAAGATACGCCAGCACAATGATGTGTACAATGATTTATGTCGCACCAAGGGCGATGTTCTGTTGGAATCAACGACATCACCTAAAAATGGCTATAAGGAGACACAACAATCGATGGAGCTATCTGAAGCTGAGTCGGAACAAGCTCCAGCTGATTGGTTATGCAGTCGAACTCGTCCATTGGTGTTGTCCGAGTTTCGTAAACGTAAACTCTTCCAGACAATCAACATGCACACAATATCCAAGAAGGCAGCACGGCCGAGCAACATTAAATGCGGTTGCCAATGGCCCCAAGTGCCGTGTACTCTTTGCACTGGAAGACCGGATCCGACGGCACCTCGGGATCTATCCGAAACGTTGATGCCTCAGAATCGTGTTGCACTGCTCGATGGCAGTTATCATCCCGTGTTGAGCTTTAACGATGGTAAGTTTCCTCATCTCGACAAATATTTAAGTAACATCAAAATGATTATGATCAAAAGTTATTGTAAACTTTTCTTGTAAACAGGATAAATTTATGTTATAAAAATAATACAAAATAAGACTTATTTTTGAAAGCTTGTTTTATAGCATCGATTTAAAAATGGGATTCTTAGAATCGACTATGCAAATATCGATTGATCGAAACATCGGAAAATTCGACATCGATTATTCGATTTTTCATATGCACATAAATACACAGAAAAGATACACCGAATACAGTTTAACACACAACACATTTTAACTTACAATTAGATCGCGATCGGTAACATTATCTAATTATGTTATTTATATAAATATACGTTAATAATATTATTTCGATGTTTTTATTGTATATATTTTAAGACAGGGAATGAAACCGAAGCGAATATCAGGTTGCTTTCAGCTACGATTTCAATTCCTGATTAAAACCGACAATAAACCAAGTTCCCTGAACCGAAATGACCGATTATGAATGTAGATAAACAATAGTAATAATGTAGGGAAAAGGGAACTGGAATCAAAACCTAAACTGATATACGACTCGGATTGATTTCCAGTTTTAAATTTGTGTAATACCAAACTGTAATTTTGAACAATCTGAATCTTTTCTTCCATTATATTTGCAGATGTCTGTCAATCGTTGCATTTGGAGGCGATAAGTCGCCAGCCGGATTGGCAATACCGTGTAATGCGTAGCCAGGCCAAGGCGATTGTTAAGAGTGTTTTTAAAGCGGAACGCGAGGCGAGTGCTTTGAGCGGTGGTGGAGGTGGTGCTGGTGGTCCTGGCGGTCGTCGTCCTGGCGAGACAGTGAAGCGTCGTTATGTGCGACGCAAAGAGCGCAACAACAAGAATAACAATCGAAGCAACACAAATATTAACAACAACAATAACAACATCAACAACAATAATAACAACAACAACAAAGAATCAACAGCAGCAGCAACAACAACAGCAGCATCGACAACAACAACACAACGTGCCACTGGAGGTGGAGCTGGAGCTGGGGGAGGATTGGTGGATAGCGGAAACGGTACTGGTACTGCAACTACTTCTTCTTCTTCTACGCCTACTACAACGCCACTTGTGGCCAACAGTAAATTATTGTAAACATTTGACAAATTAGATAATTGTTTATTAACATAAAACAACAACAATTTTTTGCATCTTTCCTCTTTTTTCTTTTCTTTTTCTTATCATTTCGCAATTTCTTTTCCGTTCAACACACACATCAAACAACTTCCACAACTACAACTACAACAACAACAACGAAAAACATTTTGTTTTGATTTTGCCAAATTTGTTTTTCGTTTCTTCAACGTTTCTTTGCCGTCAATCTCCTTCGCCTTGTGGAATGTGCAGCAGTGGCCAAAAGGCAGCAGCGTCAGTTGGCCAAGACGAGTGGGAACGGAAGTTTAAACTCGGCGTTGTTTGATCCACAACAACAACAGCAGCAGCAGCAACAACAACAACAAAACAACCAGCTAAATAATCCTTCACTGATCTCCAGCGGCAATGGCAATGGCGCCAAAAAATCACGTAAATCAGCCTCAAGGCAGCAACAACATTCAGCTCTCAACACCAACAACAATCACAATAACATCAACAACAACAACAGTCAACAAATAGGTGGCGTTGATGGCACCACTCGATGTCCAGCTGATTCCCAATGGGAACAGCCACATAGTCGTCGTAATTCCGCCGAAAATCACGGACATCAACGTAATGAACGGTGAGTTTAGATAACATAGAGATTGATCTATAATTGAAGCTAATTCTAATTCTTATACTGTCCACTGTCCGACAGCACTGCAGAAAGACGCAGTCGACTCATCTATGACATTGACAACATCGTGATACCCTACAGCATGGCTGCACAGACGCGTGTGGAGATTTTGCCCTACAAGGAGATACCTACGCCAAAGTAAGTACACCAGATGTCCCAATTAAAGGTTCCACATTTGGATAATATTTGTAAGCTGCAGAACAATTGACCGATTTTGGTGCACCTTATAAGTTAAGTGTCTATTAAGGTTTTTTTGGAAGAGCTAGAGCAACCAAGTTAGGCACACAGACTTCTATCAACTACACCCAGATCATATTTGTTTTAAAGTTTTAGTCACACTTCTTTTAACTTACGGAATTAAAAACAAAAGCGTCTAGGATAGAGTCACCCAAATTGGTCCTATAATCTAAATTTCGCTGGCTCTTTTCGGCTCCGCAATTCCCTTTTATTATTATAAATCGTTTCACTTAAGTGATTCAAGATCGGATGCAACTGGCAAAAGTTATGCTACTTTTATGTTGTGATAAGAAAAGCAAGGTCCTAAATGTGTGCAATAAATTGTATACGACTAGACATGGAAATTCAATTAGGGACGTTTTCTCAACTTGCGGATAACCTTAGATAGGATAAGCTCAACAAAATCTTAACTTAATCTTCCCTCTAATGTTATCGGCCAGATGTGAAAACGCCCGAGTTTAAAAATTCATAGTTAACATTAGCAAACAGGTTAAGTATCGAGAATTTAAAATTTTTGATTTTGATTTTTGTGAGAGCGTCAAGTGAATTTAAGAGACCGTTATACGAATTAGTTATATGCTGAAAATCTTTTTGAATTCTTGACTTGATATTTCGTAAACTAATCTCTCTCCTTCCTTGCAGATGGCGCATTGTGGACAGTGATAATAAGAAGACGCAGAAACATTCGACGGATGAGAAGCTGAGCAATGGCTGTGCTAACCAAACCGATGCGGAAACCGAGTCAAATTTAGACGGGGACGCCGTGTCGGGAACAACAGCAACCGAAGCAGCAACAACATCTGCAACAGCAACTTCACCCGCATCAACTGCAGTAAAAACTTCACCCGCAGCACAAACAACAACAGCAACTTCACCCGCAGCAACAACAGTAAAAGCTACACCTGCAGCAACAGGAACTTCACCAACAGCAACAACAACATTGAACCAGAAGCAGGAGACTGTGGGCAAAGTAAATGGCTTGAAGCAGTCGAACAAAAAGAAGTCATTACCAGAGCTTGTCAAGCAACCGGAACAACCACTCAGCAATGGGTTGCCTAATGGAAATGCACAGCAAACTTCAGAGGCTTCAGTGGAGGAGCAACCAAAGCAGCCGGCAACAGTCAATGGCAAAATCAAAAGAAAGAACAATAAAATCTCTCTGACACCAGCGCCTGCTCCTGCTACTAAACCTTCTGCACCACCCTCTACTCCAACTTCCATCTCAGCTGAGAAAGATGAAAAGCACGTAACTGACACCGTGGAGCCGCCTAAGAAGCGACCAAAGTTAAAGTTAAAGGAGAAAATAAAGCCATTAACGCCACCGAAAGCAAACGCAGTCGTTCCTGATGAGGATGAAATTGAGGACATCTCGGATGAGGCGTACATTGTGCGTCATCAGCGTGCACTCATCGAGGAGCGACGTCGCTTCGAGACATACTTAAGATTCCCCTGGAGCACCCGCTCCCGTGCCAATCGACGGGTCGACAGTCGAGCCGAATCGAGTGGAGCCAACACTCCAGATCCAGCTTCACCAGCGGCTCCACAACTCTCAGGAGCGATCGGAGCTGATAACGAGAGCATTCCCTCACCATTGGCACAATCGCTGCTCCAGAATCCGCTCGATGGAGTCAATGCTGATGGAGAGCCGACGACAGCGAAGGGTACAACTAAAGGAAAGCGTCAGGAGCGTCGTCGTACCACGTCAAGCAAGTTGAAGGAGTCAGATCGACGCAGTGCCACACCAGATACCAGAGAGGTGAGTGGTCCTCCTCATTAATATGAAGTTCAAATTAAAAATAGTTTTTACTTTTTTTTATAGTTTCCTGCACTTCCTTTGGATCCGCCACCGTTTGAACCGCTGCAGTTTCCACTCTCAAAAGAAGTCTATCAACATTTGCTGGCCGAGATGAATATCGAGCCAAAGGCACCGAGATTATCGTTGCCTGTAACTACAACAACTGCAAAGCGTACGAAGAGTAAATCAGTATCCTCCAATGGTGGCAACGATGGCAACCCAACAACAACAACGACAAACTCTGGGAGTCGACGCAGCAGCAAAGCCAAGGCAACAAATGCCAGCAAATTGGCTCAGACAACGACAACTATGTTGATGACACAGCGTCTGAATGGTGGCAAGAATGCACAACGAGCAACGAATGGTTGCAAGAATGATTATGTCGATGCCATAGACTATGGGCCAGAGGATGAGGAGGATGAAGAGGAGGAGGAACTGCTGCTAGAGGAAGACGATGATTATCATTATCTGGCACCGCCGGAAGATGATCAATTGCCGGCTGGCGTTGGCGATGATGCAAATCTGTATAATGCCAGCATCGATGCTTATCTGGGCGAGCAGGAGGGTATCGAGGAGGAGGAGCTGGCCGATGATCCATTTATGGATGACGATCCCAATGATCCGGAATGGAAGCGTAGCGTAGTGCGGCACGAGCGCATGCGCAAGCGAGTTTAGGCAAAGATAGAAGCAGGAGAGTAAAGAGTAGCGTGTGGAGAAAACTGAGTAATAATATGAGAGCAGCGAGTGGAGAATAGCGAGTGAAATGCAGCGAGTAGCGACTGAGGAATAACAAGCAGTGAAAGTGAAAGCAGTAAACTAATCCAAAGTTATTAAGACCATGTGAAATGAATATCATGTTTTTTATTATTTTAATTTTTTCGTCAAATTTTTAAAAGAATTCGCTTCAAATATGACATCTCTTAGCAGCGAGATACAAATTTTAACTTGTTTTAAACGATTTCTTGTTTTTTTGTTGAAACGCAACGGAGTTCCAATTACATAAAATCAAAGTTGAGCTCGGGAACGCAGCATAAAAAATCTAGCATTGCAAGCATATTTTGTAAGCAATTTTTCTAAGTTATTTAGTTATAAAAGAGAATGGTGAACATAAGAAGAAGAAGAACACAACAATTCACACACAGAAAAACACACAAACAACCACACACACAAAGAAACTCGTGAAAATATTCAATGTAAATACAAATGATAAGAGATAATAGGAGAAGATATGTATGTATGAAACTAATGGATAAAGCTAATGATAATGATTATGATAATGATAATATTAAATACAATAGTTTAACACACACACACACATACACTTACACACATTTGAAGAAGGAAGACAACAAAAGAATAAACAAAACTCACTTGGGCTACAAGTCAAAAGTGCGCTACGTTTTAAATATATATAAATATATTATTATATAATATAATGATAGTTATTAAATAGATCGAACGATCTGAAATATGTTAATGTTGATTTCGATATGTATTTGCGCACCACCTACAAACAAACAACAACAGCTGTATATTTACGCCGTTTTTTGAATGTAATTTCCCAATTTATTAATAATTAAACTATAAACATTAATACCTTAAACAAGAAGAAGAAGGAAAGAAAATACCCCAATTAAAAGTGCGCCTCGAATGAATTTCATGTATTTTTTTAGGCGCTTTCATTTCTACTTTTACTTGTAGAGATTTAAATTTAAATACTTAAACTTCGGCAATCAAATACACACACACATACACACGCGTACATACATGGAATTATTTTGTAATCCTTATAAAATTTTTATTATACTTTTTTTCATTTCTACAATAATGTATTGATTATGTGTTTTTTATTATTATGATTCTAATTGAAAGCAACCTCACAACATAATGTACAATTCGTTAATGATTTGGAAAACTGAACGAAGTGTATATGCAAAAACTATGGACATTAAAAAACAACAAATACAAATAAAAACTCTATATTCGTAAAAAGTAATTAAAAACCATACGAAAAAAACATAAATCAATTGTTTTTTATTTAATTTGAACCACATGTTGCAAGTATGTAATTAAAAAATTTTCTGGTTCTTTGCAACATTGTGAACATGTGCTTTAATTTCAAATTTAGTTTCAAATTGAACATTGAGGAAGCAACAAGATGCTGGTAAAGCACTCAAATCAGCATATCGAAAGCTAACTATATCGATCTCCCCTCCTAGATAACAACGGCATTTCTGCTAGCACTCATCTCAACTTTTTACAGCAATTTGCTGTCATTTGGAGTGGAAGCTAACACAGGCGACTTAGCATCCAAACAATGGGATGGCATGGAACGTAAGCTGACGCTGATCAGGCGAGCACAGGAAGAGCAACAGCGCAAACTCATTAGCTTAGAGTTTAAACTCAATCATGTGCTCAGTAAGATTACTCATCTCACTCATGTAAAGCCTGCCAAGGAAGAGCTTTCTGGAAGCTTCTATATAGCGTTACTACGTTGGGAAGACAATTCAAATAATATGGAGCAGCAAATAAAGAAATTGCAGGCAAGCCTAGAGCGAAGAGGTGAGCACGACAAAAAACTGGAAGGATTGAGTGAATTGCTAGTGCAACTCTCTCAGCAACTGGAGGTTGGAAAGTTGGAAGTAGCACAGAAACAAATGTCAAATGAGAAGGATTCAAGTGAGGGGAAAATATTGGATCATGGTAAGAACTTGGGTACTTTTTAGATATTAGTTATAACTCACCTGTTCGATTTACGTAGAGTACGTGCAGCCTGCTAAGGCGGATTGCTTTGAGTTGGATGAGCAGCAGCGCATCGATGGTGTTTACAAGTTTCTGGAACCCGAATTAAATGAACTTCAACGCGATTTAAATGAACGATACTGTGCCTTTGCAACAGATGGACCAGCCTGGACCGTGATACAAAGACGCACGACCGATAATATCAACAACTGGGAAAACTTTAATCGTAATTGGGATGAGTATCGTGCAGGTTTTGGTAATTTGTCGAAAGACTTTTGGTTTGGCAATGAATTTATACACCGAATAGTCTATCGCGACGATTACGAACTTCGCATAGAGCTAGAGGATCACAATGGTATTCAAGCCTGGACCGAATACGGTCTGTTTCGGCTGGACAGCGAAAGTTACAATTATCAGTTGGTAATTGGGAAAGTGAATGAAAATAGCACTACATCCGATGCACTCACATATCACAACCGAATGGACTTTAGGGCCAACGAACGTAATGAATCCTGTGATGGTTGGTGGTTTGATCGTTGCCTGGAAGCCAAATCCAATTTAAACGGACGACGTATCATATGGGGAAACTGGCACAACGAATATTCACTGAATTCATCGCGTATGCTTATACGTCCACGTAATATAAACCCGCTCATCACAAACTATTCTTACGACGACGAGGATAGTTATTAAGTTTGAATTGTTAGAGCGACAAATCTATATAAGATATTTGTATTCCACGTACAGGATTGAGATACTGCTACCAAATAAACGTTACTCACAGTATCGCTGCTGAATGCATCCAGACTAGTAAAGTATCGATATTTCTGGCAAATGTTGCCATTCGAACATACTGCAAGAAAATATCTTTGTAGTTTTTATTCAAAATACAAGCATAACAATAATGTTATTTATAATAAAATATAAAAAGCTACACAAAAATTATAAATTAATTCAAATAAAGAATTTTTAGTATTTAATTGTACTGTCAGCATACACGATTAGTATTTTATGTACATAGTGTATTTTTGCCCTTGCAGCATACGGTCACATAGTCACTTGTTCGTGTGTGCGTGCGAATGCGATAGCAGTACGGCCGAGTGCAGCGCGACTTGCAGTAAAGGAGAAAAATTTAAAGAAGTTGTAAATTACAAAGAAAAAAGCTACAGCTGCGGCAACATATACAAAAAAAGTTGTAACAAGATAAAATGGCACAAAGGACTGGTTAGGAACAAAAGATAAGTTCTTGCGGCACAAGCAAATTAACAACAACAACAAAACAGGGAAAGAACAAGACGCTGCCGCGGCCACTCCTTTTGTGTCCGTTGTTGTTGTCTCGTTCCAGAAAAATGTGTGCGTGTGAGTGTATTCCGTGTGTGTTGTAATTGAAAAAGATTGTGATTAGTGCATAAATTAAAAAGTAGTAGAAATTAATTGCATTAATTAACCAAGTGAGTAGGTAATAAAAAGTGAAAATTCTACGCTGCGCACAAAATGGCAAATATGTTTTTTAATTGTGTCTGCAAAAGCTCAAGCAAACTTAACTAAAGAGATAAGCGAACAAACGTTAAACATAGACACGCATACATATGCATACGCACATATACACGCAAATACTGCTATATACAGAGTACAGCGTGCGTGTATGTTTATGACTCACGGCTGGAACTGTGAGTGAGTAAAGTGAGTTGTGAGTGCGACAGAAAGAGAGAGAAAGAGATCTGTAGAGCGCTACCTACGGCAACAACACAAAACAACAAATCGCTGCCGCGCTTCAATAGAATTTCCCAAGTTGAGCGCGACTAATCGCATTTGAAGAAAATTCCAACGTTCGCGATAGAGAACAAAACAGAAGTAAAAGCGGATTGAAGAATAAAGATATTTTGTAAAAGAAAGGGGAAAGGGAAAACATCACGAACATGAGTTTCACCAAGTGGTTCAAAAAGAAGGAGCAAATCTCCGAGATCGGTGCACCGACAAATTTCCAACGGCACTTCCATGTTTCCCGCAACCAGGAGACGGGGGATCTGGAAGGTCTACCCACACCATGGGTCAGATTAATGAATACACAAATCACACGGGATGAACAGGATAAGAATCCCGATGCAGCATATCATGCGGTTAAATACTACAATTACTCCATAAAGAAGAAGGAGCAGGAAGTGTTTAAACCCTTCATTACCGAGGATGTTATACACGAGGAGTCCAAAGAGATTGACAACTATGTCAATTACAAGAACAAACATAAATCCCAGGATATAGACAAGTCCGATGACGATGGCAGTGGCAGTTCAACGGCCACGGAAAGCAGTAGTGGATGTGGTAGCTCCACGGCCCATAGTAATAGCAGCAGCCTCAATGACAGCAGTCAACAGTCGGTCATACCCCTGGATGCTCTCAATGAGGTCATCAAGGAGCTGGAATCAAATTTGGGCCGGGAAACGCTCAAGCCCATTAAACCGAATAGCGGCTTGGAGCCGCCACCGGTGCCGCCCAAGAAATCATCACAAATGCCGCCCAAGCCACAAATCAAGCCAAAGCCACGTAGCGTTACACAGCAAAAGTTCCAGCGTATGTCGGATCTTCGATCCAAAGATGGTGATGATGAATCCCATCCGACAATTAATACAGATACCATCATTATCAAACCAGCGTCAGCGAGTAATGCCAGCAATGATAATGATGCCGATGCGCCAGAAGAGACGATATTGCGACGTTCCAAGGAGAAGCGGGCACAGAAAACCGATGCCGAGATCTATGATGAACTGAGAGCTATTTGCAATTCGGAAGATCCGCGGGAACGATACAAAACCACCCAAGAGGTGGGCAAAGGTGCCTCCGGTATTGTGTTCATTGCTGGTGATATGCAATCAGAATCACAGGTCGCTGTTAAAACGATCGAGATGAAGAATCAATCATCCAAGGATCTCATACTCACTGAAATACGCGTCCTCAAGGATTTCAATCATAAGAATTTGGTGAATTTCCTTGATGCCTATCTTCTGGAACCTGAGGATCAGCTCTGGGTTGTCATGGAGTATATGGATGGTGGACCCCTCACCGATGTTGTCACCGAAACGGTGATGAAGGAACGACAAATTGCCTGTGTTTGCCGGGAAGTTTTATACGCCATTAGTTTCCTCCATGCCAAAGGCATTATTCATCGCGACATCAAGTCCGATAATGTGCTGCTTGGCATGGATGGTTCCGTTAAGGTCACGGACTTTGGCTTTTGTGCCAACATCGAGGGTGACGAGAAACGCCAGACAATGGTGGGCACTCCCTACTGGATGGCTCCGGAGGTTGTGACACGCAAGAAATATGGCAAAAAGGTGGATATTTGGTCGATAGGAATAATGGCAATTGAAATGATTGAGGGTCAACCTCCATATCTATATGAGACGCCTCTACGTGCCCTCTATTTGATCGCAGCGAATGGACGACCTGATATTAAAAGCTGGGATAAACTGAGTCCAAGTCTGCAGGATTTCCTCGATCGTTGTCTGCAGGTCGAGGTCGATAGACGTGCCACTGCCGATGAGCTGCTCAAGCATCCGTTCCTCGACGATTGCAGTGAGGTGAAGGCCCTGGTGCCCAACATTAAGGCCGCCAAGAAGGTGCTCCGTCGTAATGTATAGTTAATGTGCAATCAACATCATCGAGCGGCCAGGCTGCTCTATGCGTGATGTGAACAATGTATGTAGTATATTGAAGGAATATTTCCCCAAAATCTGTGTAAATTAAATCTGGAACAAAATGCTGATTACAACAAACGTGTCTCTCAAACTGTTGTTCATCGCGGGCCGATAACACGCCTAATTGGTAAGTCTAAGCAAAAATTATGAAATTCATTTACAAATAAATCGTGTAGAAGAATTATGCTGGGAATACACTGTGTCATAGACCAGTGTAAGTCCAGCATAACATAACGGGATAGTGTTGGAAGTATTTCCAGTTACACAGTCAGCTGTTAGTTGCTGAACAGAGGGGGAAGCTTGCGATCCACAACAGAACGAAGTATGACAAATAGACAACAATAGTTAACAATTTGTATAATGTTGCTAATTTGGAGACAACAAATTGAATGCAATGTTGTCATATCGATTGTGACATTTCCAAACGACAAACTGGTTTTCTAGTAGTTCAATTCAAATCTTTCTCATCGGTGAATGTTGGAAACACGTTGTACAAAACTTAATGTCTTTGCCCTATAATCAGTTGATAATACTTGTGAAACAGAAACAGCTTAAATACGATCAAGGTCTCTTTCAACTTGTGTGTATCTTTTTATTTGTTTATGACAAACACACACGCATTTGCATGTGAATCATCCACTGTACTTTTTTTTTATTAAATAATCTGCTTACCAAATTGTTTTTGTTTAACTAGTCACACTTTTGAATAGTATCGTTAATCGATATAGCTAACGATTACAACATTTGCATCTGTAAAAGGGCATCAAAGCTTCGACTTGAGCTTGTTCTCAGAGCTTTATTTTGTTGCTGAAATAGCAAGGCCCATTGAAAAGTAGTACACACATGCATACGTTTACACACATTTTATATACAAACAGAAAATGTGAAGCAACACCAGCAACAACAACAATAACAATTAAGCATGTGAAGCAGCAGCTAACCAACGCCATTTCATACGCTCGTTCGCATTTCCTGTTGGACAGCAAAGAAAAGACTTGGAATATTGCTTTGTCTGCCAAAATGTAAAAAAAAATGTATATTCATACATAATAATAAAAAGTAAAAAAAAATAAAACTTTAATTCACACACTGCGCACATACGGAGACAGCAGCACAGCAACACCGTCACCATCACCTACACACACACATGCAAACAATGAAGCTCAGTATTTTTTGCCTTATCAACAAGCACTTCACATGTACACCGTATGTGTGTTTGTGTAAAAGTATCTATATACATACTAAGCTGTCTTGAAACCCCCGCAATAGACGTCGCTATATTTTTTATTATCAAATTCCTAGAACATTTTTAAGTTCATTCTGATAAGAGTGTAAGAAAAAACTTTCAGCGATCTTTGTCTGACTGGGGGAAAAACTGGCTGTTGGGCCAGTGTTGCTGTGCAGCTAAGCTAATTGTAGTTGCATTTGCAGTAGTGAATGTCTTGTCTCCGACTATTGTCTTTATTTATTTCTTTCATTCTTTCCGTTTGTCTGCATTTTTCTTCACTCACCGCCTTCCACTTATTGAATTTAATTGCTTATGCAGTGGCAGCGTTGACTGCGGGCGGTGGACAGACGGACGGATGAACGTCTCGCTGAGCTATTTTTACGCTCTCCACTTACTGTTACTGTGCGACTATGTCTCTTTTCTCTCGCTCTCTTACACTCACTCCCTTTTTTTTCTCACTCCCACTGTCTCTCTGTGTGCGTGCACTTTTCTACCGGATCTCTGGCTGTTTATTTGTTTATATTAGCGGCAAATACTTTTGCTTTCCGTTTTGTGCTGCGACTCCTAATACAAAAAGAAGAGGGGAAAAGACAGCAGGCAGCTGTTTGTGTATGTGGCGAGTGTCACTTTCTGATCAGAAAGTTTAATTTTTTGTTGTTATTTTTCATGCGGATACATTTTGAGCTTTTGTATGCCAAATGTCTCAGTGACGGCGATAACAAACAACAACAGTGTATAACAGAAGCGCCAGCAGAACAATGAATAATCATTTTGCTAATATTTAACTCAGGAAATCAATATGGGCTTTTAAATTGCATGTGCCATACACACACACGTATGTATAAACGTACACATGTGTTTGTTTGGATGTTTGCATTTCCAGTTTTTCTTGTGGCGTCTGCTGCAGTTGCATGCTGCCTTTTTGCCGGTTGCTGCTGGGAGTGGCACTGTTGGGGCCAAAGTACAATTTCAATTTCATGCGTGTGCGTAAATGCAAGCCTGCTGAAAAAAGTCCCTATGCACACATGTACACATACTTGAGAACATGAATACATCTGGAAGTGTCAGTGTTGCTATTATTTCAAGGGCTAAAACAGCTAAATTAATCAAAACGTGTATCAAGAAATAGCTAAAATAAAAAGTATTTAAAAGAGCTAAGTGTGGGAAATTTAATAGCTAAATTGATATCACTATTTTTGCAAACGACATTGAACGAACGGCCGCCATTCACGTCTGTATATGTATGCATGTATGTATTGTAAGAAATTAGTATGTTGTAGTTGTTGTGTTTGCATAGACAAACGCCCAAAACAAAAAGTAAAAGAAGAAAAAAACTAAAAATGAGCAATGACTAAACCCCTTTTCCATAGAGCGTTCGATTTTCGAACGATAATTTCACCTTGCGCGCAAAAGGTTTTACATTTTTGTTTTGGCTTTGTTTCGTTTATTGAACCACATGAGTCTCATGCCTTTTGCCTGTGTGTCTGTGGTTGTGTGTTGTTCTTGCTGTTGCTGTAAATACGCGGAATTGAATGTAGATGATTCACTGGCTGTATATTTTTTGATTAGGGAAGGGGGAGGAGGAGGGGAACTTCGTGTGGTGAGCTCGTTTTTCATAACAAACATGGCCGACCTTCCCACCCGCCGACGACGACATTTTGCATATGCATCACGCAAATGCCCAACAATAAAATAATTATATTATTTGCTGGCTTGATAGTAGGCATTACGTATGATATTACATAGTGTGCAGGGCTTGAAGTTTCGAAAAATAATACTGTGAGTACAACACACACACAAACACACACATCAACAATGTGCAATTGTTATAGTGGTGACTTTTTACAACATGTTCCACATGCACTCCACATGACACAATACACAACATACAGCACACAACAGCAACAACAACAGTCAATGAGCTTTCATAGCGGTTCTCAACTTTGCAATGATATGTTTTGCTGTGGATCTTGGGCACTTTCGCATACACAAAACTGGAGCATGGTGCTGTTTTTGAGGCATAAATCAGCTGCCGTTCCATTCTGTTCCCATTTGCATGAAAAACTACAGATAATTGCCAACATAACTGTGTTTTTACCCAGCAATAAAGGTGTATAATAAAAGGTATACTCGACAATAGTAGTAAATGTAATAATGTACACAATTTTAAATGTGATTGTACAAATGAGTGGAAGAGAGTAAGTAAGATGCATTTGTTCTTCTTTAAAAAGCTCAGTGGACTATGATAAGTCGCTCAAAGCTGAGCTTACGAAAGTAGTGTCCAAATGGATGGTACGTGAGCTTAAACTGTATATATACATATGTATATTGTGGAATGTGTATGTCGTGACAGTGTTTCGATATTTTCAAATTGAATTTAGGATATGTAAATCACGTAGATCCCAATAGTTGACAGTAGAACGAGAATATGGATTATGCACTTCCGCAATGTATACTTTTTTTTTTGTCAATGGAAAATTGTGTTGTGTGCTGTGAAGTAGGAGATCGCATTGGGTCTTATCTGTGGAAACTATAAATAAAATACTTGTATAACGAACAATGGGAGACGCGACGAGTGGCACGGACAGAAATGTCGCTGGGATTTTCATTGAAATTTAAGCGTGACTTTAGCGCGGGCGCTTCACATGCCGATAAATACGCATACATATGTATGCACATATGTATTATGTATGTACGTATTTCAATTTATACATATAAACAATTATTGCGCTGATAATTGGCTGTCGGATAGAGTGACGTGCTCTCCCAAACGACAACAACAAAACAAGAAGAATAACAATAACAAGGCAAGTTTGTGTTTTGTATGCAATACCGTACACTTGCTAATAAAACAGACCTGTTGCGCTTTAACGGTCTACAAAGAAATAATAAAATTAAAAAAAATACATGTGTAAATAATATTCATAGTTAAATAAAGACGAAGATATTGTTGTTGTCATTATGCTGAAAGTGTGCAAAGCCGTGAAATCGCATAAAGCACCATAACGTTGTACAATTGAAATTCACTAGAGTTGTGCCTTGTCTTTCAGAATAAGTTCATGTGAACGGCTCATTAAAATAAACAAATTAACTTAGTCAGCTTTAATCTTATTTTCTTAACAATAATATTTACTTTATTACACAATTGCAATTGAAACTTTAAAGACCATAAAAAGATTGCATTTCTTTGTTATTAATAATCCAATACCTTAACATTTTCTTCAATTTTTATGTTTTGTTTGTTTTTGTGTATTAGTTTACTCAAATCAATAACATAAAAACTCAACAAAAACTTGAATTAAAATCCCAAATCTATTGAGCCATATACGAAAGAGTGCTCGAGAATATTTACCCCGGGCGAGAAAGCTCTTTCACAGGTATAGAGCTTTTAAAGTAAATAAGTTCTCTACGTTTGCTGTGGAAAAACAGGACAGGAAAGGTTGAATATATACCTGTCGGACTAGGTCGATAGTTAGCTTCTTTCTAGAGCTTTCGAACAACAAAACATACAAAACAAAGAGCTTTCTCAACCGGGGACAAATTTTTACTGCTATACAAAAATTACAAGCATGCTCCTTTGATAGTTTTGAAAACATATCAATTAAATTAATTGACCGGCCTTATATCAATAGCGATAACTGAATAAAATGACCTATTCACATCGTTCATGAACAAATAACTAACTGGGAAACTAATAAAATGGTTTACCTTTTCTGAAAAATAGAACAAAATTACGAATTTAGTTTGCAACTCAAAAATGAACGATTGATTATATTTAACAAATTAAACTAAAATTTCCAACCTTGAAATGCACCTACAATGCCATTCTCCCCATGTTTGACATGATTTCTATTGGTTTGCGTTGTTAAATTTCATACATTCTTTTTTTTTCGGCTCTCACAAACTAATCAGCTGTAGATATCGTAATCACACTTGATAAATAGCGACTATTGATAAGACAAGCGAAATGAGTTGTTTATTGAACGAGTTGCTTCGCAATTTTCGAAATTTGTTCTACACATGTAGAAATATGTATGTATGTTTGTATGCTTGCTCAGGGCTCATCGAAATTATGCAACGCTTATCGCAATTAATAAAGGTCAGAATGTTAATTGAAACTAAGTTCAAGTGTATACACATATGTGTATGTATGTGTGTGTATGTAAGTATTTTAAAGTGTATCTCACTCTATTTACATAAACCGTTCAATAGTCTATGGTAGCAATTGTGTTTGTGCAGACATCGATGCAAATATTTACCCTCAGGTTGGAGTTGGGCGAGGCACAAAAACCGTTGTAACCTGTGTAAAAAACATGTTTTACATGAAATACTATGACTGGGGACTATGAATCAGAAGGGAACATTAAAAACGGCTTTCGTTCTTGATTGTATAAAGAACATATTGGAATTTTAGTTCTTTACTTTTTATGTACTTTAGATTTAGTTGATATATATAAGGTATCTATCGCCTTGTCTATTGAGATACTGCTGCTTCTACTGCTTTTATATTTGGCAAGAAACTAACAAGCTGAGTCATAGATTGAAAAAGTGTATATCAGTCCAGATAAGCAACACGTGAGAGCAAAGCTTTAGTAAGTACACACAGGTGTATTAGTATGTGAATAAGTGTAACAATAGCTTTATGATCTGTATTTTGTCCTTTTTAATTTGATAGCTATGGGTCTTGTTTCAAAAAGTCAATATATTCTGTGATTAAAATATATTACTGACTAACAAAGAGAACTGGTATTTTATTTATAATTGTATTTGTTTTTACTTATAAACATTTTAAGATGACTTCAAAATACGATAAATATAAGGATTAGATCGATAAGATTGTTGATATCGACGAAATTTCGCTATTGCTACTTAGTATATTTAGAACAAGATACAAAGTACATAATGTATATTTATAAATAAAATTAGACGGGGATTTTTTTTCCAGCTTAGTATCAACTTTGTGCTGCTAAAACCGTTTGGGAATTCTACGGAACAAAACGGACCAAATAGCTGTGAAGTAATAATTTTTTAAAGCAGGTTTCATGTTTATATACATTTATAAATTTTTGGTTTTCTTTTTATTAATAACTAATTTTTTATCAAAGAATTGCAGTCTCTAATTAAAGATGTTTTGCTTTCTTTCATTTGCAGCATAAAGCAACTGGAAATGTGACCACAGCTAATCACAACAACTACATAAACAGTTGAATAAAGAGAATGTGGACTGCATGAGCCCAGCAACAACAACAACAACAAGAAAACAACAACAACAGTAGCAGATGAGAATGCAGATCACACAAAGTTTGTTTGTTTTGGTGTAGATTAGGAAGCATCCTACAGTTGTGTTTGACTGTTTTTTGCTTACTATTTTTATTTTGCCTGAGACATACGATATACATACAAACAAATACATACATATAGTACATCTATAAATACTTATATATAAGTATATGACTGGCTGAGTGTGCCCACTGTGTATATACCTTAATGGTATATGCTCTTACAATACGATTTAAATTACAATTACAGTTACAATTACGATAACGATAGCGATAACGATAACATAAAATAGTTTAAATATGTTTCATCGCATGTGTTTTTGGCCAGTTAGAATTGGCACACACACACACACACTTACATACACACAGACACACATGCATGCATATGATATAAATATTGTATTGTTAAGTGGACATTAAGATGGATGAATGTTTACATAGTATATACATATACATAAATGTGATTTAAGCGATTTTATCAAAGCTGCATTATGCAATTCTACATAAAATTCGTCGTAGTCTCTAAGTGCAACAACTAAAAAAGAAACACACAAAAAACATAAGCAAATTAAATATGCAATACTTGTTGTAAATTACCAAAAACAAAATAAAAAAGAGAATTGAAAATAATGTTAAATGTAACATGTGGAAAAGAGTGTAACAAGTGCCATTAGGACTAGGCTAGCAGCAGTGAGAGACACAACAAACAACAACAAACAACAACAAACAACACAACAGATATCAAACCAACAACAACGACAAACAACAAACAATTCCACAATACAAATCTAAATCTTAACAATTAACAGCATTACCTACAAATGTATTAGAGATCCAAACTACATATACCCACAAATCTTTAAAATGTTGTCAAAAGTTCTATATTCCATTTCAACTATTGTAGTACAAAACTATCACTAAAAAATCAATCCTAAACTATAATCTAATCCCGATACAGTTGTCGAAATTCAAGTTTGCTAAGAATTGCCCAAAAAAGTTTACTGCCATAACAAATGCGCACAAATTATACAAAAATACAATATTAAATTGTACAATTGAACAAAGAAAAAGAAAAAAGATATAGATCAACATAACTATGCGGTGTTATATAACGGTAATGTGTGTGTCAAACTGATGATAATTCTATATAGAGAGTTTATTGTATACCCATATAATTGTAGAATGTGGCACATAACTAAGTAGTTCCCATGGAAATTTTGCGCAGATGCCAAATACAAAAAAAAGTGAAGAAGTAAATAATAGCAAAGTTAATGAAAGAGAAGAGAAAAGAATAGTGAAAGATAAGAAAGATATACATTGTAAGAAGTGTAATTCTACACATACCTTAGCCGAAATAGTCTTCGAGTTTACGTTTTGGCCTTTTCGATTTAGTTGAAATATTTGCATACTCTTTCCAGTCTAACCAGTTTTCAGTTTTCCAATTTGCGAAACTAGTCTTCCCTGGGCATCATCTGGAATATTTTGAAAATGTGCGAGTGGAATGGAAAGAGTATTGAGATCTTCGGTGCGCCGATTAGCTTAGCTTTCTTTACTTGTTAATATACAAATTCAATTATACAATATATACAATTATTTTTATGTAGTAGCTTAGTAGTGATTGGTTTTTTTACTAGTTTCCACACATACACTGGGCCGAAAAAGATTTCATATTGCGATATTAGTAGCCATCGACGGTCATAGTTAAATTTTTAAAGTCATATTTTAATCCAATCCATAGTACGCTATAGGTAGTTAATTGAAGTAGTGCAAGAGTTGCGAGATTTAATTGTAAATTTTAATTTGTATCTTTTCTAAAATGTCGAGATTATATCTTTCTTCAACCGATTAACACTATTTCTTTCCTGTTTTCTCTTGCATTACTTTTAAGAAGCGTACTGAGTTTTATCTACATTTAGAAAACAAAAGCAAAAATACATTCAGAAATTAAGTACGTAATGCATTTTTGCATATTTTAGAGCTTATACTTAAAACAATTTGATTTGATTATCGCTTATGACAGTGTAATTTTTATTAGAAAAGGCAACGAACGCAAAGTATTTTGGATATATTGCTATATAGGAAAAAGTATTCTGAGCCAATTGGCACAAAACGGAGACATACCCGAAAATACATAATCGCAAGCGCATTTAAATAAAATAACGGAAAGTAAGTTTAAAGTTTAAACAAACGGCAATGATTACATTTAACGAAATGAAACGAAACGAAATGAAACTTAAGTCTTTAAATGGTAGCATAAATTTTTTATACGCAATTTTTGATTGCAAATTGTAAAAATGGAAAAGGAACCATGAACACAACTATGTAAAACTGTATGTCATCCAAACTTTTATATAAATCCTTAATCCGTTGTATTCGTATCTTAAAAAAAAACCAGAAAAACAATTGATATATAGTTACATAAAATAATATACGACCATTGGCGCTATTTCAATTAAATGTAGTTAAAATACTTAAATATTATGCATATACACATACATAAAGAAAACAATACATGCAAAACGGAAATAACGACATATGTGTATTTTATCCAAAAAGGTTTTATCTTTTTTTTAAAATTATTTATTAAATTTTGAGCTTTGTTTACTTTCGTTTTGCACATAATTCCACAAAATAAGTTGTAATTGTTTAATGCATTTTTACAATTTGCTTGCATAACTAAGTCGTAATCATACATTGCATACAAATATTACATGTAATAATTAAAACAATTCTTGCAATTTATAATTATACATTTATTTTTAAAACATTTATGTGCTGAGTATGCATATATATTTAGTTATAATTCTAAATATACAAATAAATATAGACACTATACGCACACCCAATACGATAATTAACCGACCCGACGTCAGATCGGAACGTACGGTTATTTACGGTTACAATTTTATATGCACAATTGTATGTATTATTTTAGTTTGCACTGTAATTTTTATTTTGTGTTGTTAAATATATCGTTATTTACTTATTCGACCAAAGCACCTTATTCTTTTATTGCTCCTCAAATAGCACAATACTCATTCCAAGAATGATTTAATTATTCAATCTTATAAATTGAATTCCCCGTAAATGAATGTGATGTGTGCATTCCTTTAGAATTATTACTCATTTGGCTTAAAACTAAAAGACTAATGGATTCTATATAGTACATATAATCGTTTTATAGCCAGACATCTTCTCGGTATTTGCCCTGTGTTCGCAGCTCTTTGAGACGTTGCTTGGCTTCCGTTTCGTTCAGTTGCAAGACAAGTTGCAGGCAACGTTGCAGAGCATCATCTATGGACTTGGAAATCTTGGCTCCATCTGCACAGACATACAAAACTGTTGTTGGTTGCATCAGTAGCTCTACAAACTCCTCCGCATCCTGTTCCAGCAATTCCTGCACATATTTCGGTGCATCAGCCGCAGAAGATCGGGAATAACACATACGTAGTCGCTGCAATACGGAAGATTCATGCCATTCGAGCAGTTGTTGCTGCTTTAGTATGGCCTGAGGTGTTTTAGCTCCCACGTAGAGCCAGGTTTGTCCAATAGCTTGCTCCTGGCATAGCTTCTTGTGAGCCAGGAAGCCTAGAAAAGGTGCGAGACCCGTGCCAACGGCTATGAGTATTTGATTGCCAGCCAGCTCAGAATCTGTATAACGGAATGAATTCTGCTGGCGCGGATAAATAAACAACTTGGCTGGCTGCTCCTTAAGCTTAGTCTCCAGCATGCTGGTCGTTACACCCGGCTTGTTAGCTCGAATAGAGTAAATAATTCTTAGTTGCTGCTTGCAATCCAATGGACTGTTAGCTATGGAATAGGGTCGTGGTAGAAGGCGTGGTAAGTGTTCTATTAGTAATGCTAACGTTGGCATGCAGCTGGGGCACAACTCAAGCAGATCCAGCAAGCACAAGCCACGCTCCAATATAAGAGTGTGGTAGTGAGCAGCACCCTGCTTAGAAGAGAGACTAGCCAGAAATGCACGCTCATTCGGCTCACTGGTGGAACTTGCCAGGGCGCTCAGGAATTGTTTCTGTGGCACGGAATGCAGGGAAACACAATGTGTAAAAATCTCACGGGGAGTCGTAGAAGCCGGTATATGAGCGGGCACTTTGGCGCTCTTCTTGGTGGGATTTAAGGCCAGCCTCACAAGGCAAGAGATGTTCGCCTGCTGATTCAAGTCCAGACGCTGCAAAAGCTGTGCTACAACCTCAGATGCATTGCTGGGAAGGATGGCTATCGTATCACCGGGGTCATAATTAAGTTCGCCTAGTGCTGCAATGTCCAGAGTCAACTCGACAATACGTTTTGTATCTGTAGTTGGATCAGCTGGCACGAGTTCTGTGCCATCCAGAATGGACACGGCAGTGGGAGTGTAAGTATCGCGCACAACAGGGAATTTCAGAGTCTCGCCACAATTCAGCTGAGCACATGGTTCACCTTGCTGTGAAACCTGCAACACACAATTTGTAGTTAAAATAGGCACTTTACTAGAGATACTTGACGCACTTACTGGCTCTGTGGTGGTAAAGTCCACTTCGAGATTGCTTTCCAATGGCTTGGCGGGCACATATTGAGTCAGTATATAGCCGTTAATGTCCACAACAAGTGGATTATCCAGCTGGTCAACTCCAACCATTCTGATAAGTGTTGAGTGTGAACAAGAGACTTCAATAAGAATCTAGTTCTAAAAGTAATCAATATTTTTGGTGGCGGCGCTAACAAACAGTTGTCTTGGAACGGCATGAAACGTCAATCGATAGTGCAAAGTCGCTATCGATAAAGGGCCTCAAAACAAAGTGCGGTATATCGATAGCTTTGAAGCTCCATGCAGACGCACAAAAACACAAATCATTGCCAACTATTATTCATTTGGAGTACAAATAAATAATTAAACACTGACATTACACTATGGCAGAGAAAACAAGTAGCGAGGATGACTTTCAGGACGCGCTCAGCGACCCAAATCCATCTCTGGAAAAAGTATCAACAACTACGCCGGAAAATGATAAATTAATCGACGAGATTGTAAAAAAGAACAGCGACTTGCGACTGGACGAGGATGGAGCAGGTGCCGTTGGTGGCAAAGAGGATGGCGAGAGTGACGTCAACGATGACACAAAAGATGATGAAAAGGAAATTTTACAACCCGATGGTGAATTGACTATTGAGGAGTTGGTCGCTCTGGAAAAAGGTTTGAGTCCCGAAGAACTCGAAGCGAACAAAGAAAAGGCTGATAAACTTAAATTGGAGGGAAATGAGCTTTTTAAAAACGATGAGGCGTTACGTGCTGTTGAGGTGTACACTGAAGCCCTCAACATTTGTCCCTCCACAAACAGCAAGGAGCGCGCCGTGCTTTTTGGAAATCGTGCAGCGGCCAAAATGAAGCTATCGTCTATTAAATCAGCAATCGATGATTGCACCAAAGCTATTGAGCTATATCCGGAGTATGTGCGGGCCTTATTAAGGTGAGTCTTTGATTCAGCTTAAGAACTAAATAATAATCATTATCCCTCCACAGACGTGCAAAGCTTTACGAACAGGATGATAGATTGGACGAGGCACTGACGGATTATAAGAGAGTCAATGAAATCGATCCGGGTCAACGTGAAGCACGTGAGGCTCAGATGCGGCTACCGCCTTTAATCAATGCTCGCAATGAGAAACTCAAAACCGAAATGATGTCAAACCTTAAGAACTTGGGCAATATGATATTGAAGCCCTTCGGATTATCAACATCGAATTTTCAAATGCAGCAAGATCCCAATTCCGGATCTTATTCCATTAATTTTAATCAGAAGAATAGTTAGAATGAAATGCTGTGGTGTCATATTTGTTTAACGCTGAGAAACAAGAAAAATAACATGTAAAACAAAAACTTGTTGGAATGTGTTCTCTTTGTATTGAACAGCTGACTGGCCTCTGGCCAGTGTGACCAGTTTGACCTGCAGGGTGCAGCAGTGTGACCGACGACTCGATGGCAGCAACAGCTGACTTTGACACCTGCTTTCGTCGCTCTGAAAACGGAAGAAGCAGAAATCGTTTATTAAAAGTTGTAATTAATTTTTCGCAAATTCACAAAATTATTTTGTTCAATTGACAAATTGTCTTGGAAGCCAACCTATAAGGTCTGTTCTCGTTGTGATTTCAAGTGCCGTATGAGAAATAAGAAGCTTCAAACTGCCAATGACGTATTGGAATGTCTTTTGTTTTGTTCTGACTCTGTAAATAGTTGTATGGAATAACTAATGCTAATCTATAATTAGCATTAAATGAACTTGGTTCAACTTGATGTGGAGTAATTAGTAATACATTTACGGAGTTTGGAACAATGTTTCGCAGTCGAAGTTGGTTCGGTGGCCCGTGGGGTGGACGCCCCAAGAATCGACTGTCCCTGGAGCACTTAAAGTACCTGTACAGCGTTTTGGAGAAGAATACAACGGTATCGGAGAGCAATCGCGGTCTTCTTGTGGAATCATTGCGTTGCATTGCCGAAATACTTATCTGGGGCGATCAACATGATTCCCTGGTCTTTGAGTAAGTTTTCCTTTTGCACAGCCTATGACGTGATCCTATGACCTTATCTATTTTGCATTGTAGTTTCTTCTTGGAGAAGAACATGCTATCTTATTTCCTGCACATTATGCGTCAGAAGAGCGGTGGCTCCAGTTTCGTTTGCGTCCAATTGTTGCAGACCCTTAATATACTCTTCGAGAACATCAGAAACGAGACGTCCCTGTGTAAGTTTATATCAGAGAGTTAAAAAAATCCAGTTCGAAAACCATTATTTAATAACATAATACTTACAATCTTTAATTTGTACCTTTTTTAGATTATTTGCTGAGCAATAACCATGTAAATTCCATAATGCTGCACAAGTTTGACTTCTCCGACGAAGATGTCATGGGCTATTATATACTCTTTCTAAAAACGCTTAGCCTCAAGTTAAACACACACACCATACACTTTTTCTACAATGAGGTGGGTGTTATATTACATTTTAATTTCATAAGAAACTTAATTAATCGATTTTGTTTATTAGCACACAAATGACTTTCCACTCTACACGGAGGCTATCAAATTCTTTAATCATCCGGAGTCTATGGTGCGAATAGCTGTGCGTACGATTTCCTTAAATGTCTACAAGGTGCAAAATGCGAGCATGTTACGATTTATTAGGGACAAGTGAGTAGGAAATTTCTAGAAAACAAGGGGATTTTCTAAAAATTTTCAATTCTTTTTGCAGAACTGCCGCGCCCTACTTCAGCAACTTGGTTTGGTTCATTGGCAAACACATCCTGGAGCTGGACACCTGTGTGCGCACAGATATTGAGTAAGTGGGCGTAAGTCTGGTTAATATCAGTATCTAATCCTGTCTTCATTACAGTCACCAGTCCAATCAAAAGCTATCCAATCTGGTAGCCGAACATCTCGACCATTTGCATTATTTGAGTGACATTCTGTTGCTGGACATCAAGGACCTCAATGCAGTTCTAACTGAACATCTGCTACACAAGTTGTTTGTACCTTTGTACATATTTTCATTGACACCAGCGCCTCCGCCGCCATCCTTGGCGGTTGTCACACAGAATCTGGCAGCTGTGCTGAATCGAAATGTGGACATTGATATACAGGAGATGCACAATCCGCGTGTTAGTTCCATTGTGGCACTTTATTTGCTGTCTTTAGTATTCCTGGTGGTGACACATGCACCGCTTGTACACGCTCTGGCCTGGGTTATTATGAATGGAGATCACAGCGTTTTCAAAGAAGGTGCCGCTGAGATACTCAACTCATATGTGGAGCATCGCGAGGTGGTTGTACCCAGATTCGGGGAGCCGCACGAGAGTCTCGAACAGTCACTGGATACGGTTGTTGGACAAACGACAAGCTCCAGTTCCGGCGATGCAGTCAGCGAAGATAGCGGTGTCGAATCCACACCAGCAACAGCATCCTCCCCGACCAACAGGCATATAGAAACCGTTGCTGAGGCTGCAGCAACCCGGTTGCGAAATATTACAGACGAGGAGAAGCAGCGATTACAACAGTCGACCTCAACGCAGGCCTTTATTGAGCTGGCCAAACCGTTTCTGGACACTGTGCTCCAAGCTCTCGATTGCACAGAGAATGATTATTTAGCATTATTATCCCTGTGCCTCATCTACGCCATGTCGCACAATCGAGGTAAGTTTTTTTTCGAGTAGTTCCAACGATTCATTCACACACCAGATTCAGCTTGGTTATCAGCTAACTCTGATCCTGTCTCTCTCATAATTCTCTTTTGCTCATTTCAATGCTTTGTGTCCAAATAATATGCTTAACAACAATGTGTGTACATTATGGCACCCCGTACCAGATGGTATGTAACTTCTCCATTCCCCATACTAATATAGTCCATACAGCTTTTTATAATGATTTATAACTACATACGTTCCTTATTGTGATTTTAGTATAATGAAAATTGAATGTTTTTACAAATTGATATATTTCTATCTATTTACTTTTCATTTGTCCTGGAGTATTTAATTTTTATTTCAAAGTGATTCTCTTATTCTATTTAATTTTACTTTCAATTATTTATATTAACATTCATTAGTTTTGTCTTCAAATGTTTTATTTATAAATTGTGTTTCACTTTTCACAGGCATGAAGAACGAGTGGTTTGAGCAAGTGCTATCCAAGTCCATGCATGGATCCTTTAGCTATAGGACGGCACTAATTGAGCATTTGTTAAGCATCATCACGCAGTCCAGTCAACCATGTAAGCTTGGCATACAATTGTATACCGAAGAAAACCTTTCTTAGCGTAGTCTTTCATATTCCTTTACTCATTTGCAGCTTGCCGGATTCGTCTGATTACGCTTGAGATTGCATTGGAGCTGCTGCTGACGTTCACCAAGTCTGCTGCAGATGAGGCGCCTTGTATAACTCCAACACAGCAGGGATTACTCTTTGGTGCACGCAATCAGTCGATGGTTGTGTTGCGCAATTTCTACAAGTCGGAAGACATATTTCTCGATCTATTCGAGGATGAATACAACGAGATGCGCAAGGCGCTGTTAAACGTGGAGTTTCTGTGCATGGACTCGAACATTTTGTTGCCGCCCACAGGCACGCCCTTAACGGGAATTGGTTTTACCCGACGATTGCCCTGTGGCGAGGTAGAGAAGGCTCGTCGCGCCATTCGCGTTTATTTCCTCTTGCGGCGCACATGCCAAAAGTTCTTGAATGAGAAGGAATCGCTGCTGCCGCTGACAAATGTTGTAAATCTAGTTCAAGTGGAGAACGTGCTTGATCTGAGTTAGTAATCCATTTTATTATTACTATAAACTTGTTTGTTATATGTATCTCTATATATTTTTGTAGACAATAGCGACCTGATTGCTTGCACAGTTGTGTCCAAAGATAATGCCAAACAGAGACGTTTCCTGGTCATCGATGCACTGCAACTTATACTTGTAGAGCCCGATGCCAAGCTATTAGGCTGGGGAGTTGCCAAATTTGTTGGCTTTCTGCAGGATGTGGAAGTGCAGGGTGACAAGGATGACTCACGTTGTTTGCACATAACCGTACATCGTGGCGGCGTAACCCACAACCGTACACCATTGCTCTCCGCCAAGTTTCTATTCGATGATCACATACGTTGCATGGCTGCCAAGCAGCGTCTAACAAAAGGAAGAAGCAAGGCACGCCAAAAGAAAATGTATCAAATAGCACAGCTTATTGAGATTCCTGGCCAACTGGATTCCCCAATGTATCCGGTCTGCGGCACAGCAGCACATTGCGGCAATACGCGACTCGTGCAGAAGGGCGCGAGTTTGACGGCAAATCGAGTGCCAGGATTTGCTGCAGTCCTTCGTAGCAATAATAGTGCTGTTATCAGTCGCACCCAGATGGCACAGAATCGCTCTCTGGAAGGGTACACTTTAGTAATTCCAAATTGAAACAATTTCAATAAACACTTACCATTTTAGAATACGAAACGAAAGCGCCGGACGCTCAAGACGACGCAGTCCAAATACTGGCTCAAGTTCCCCATCGTCTCTGCGTCCTGACAACGCTTCATTTGATAGGGACCATTCTCCCAGTGTCAGTGGCGGCAGTCATAGCTCATCGCAGTCGAGAGAGAACTCACAGGCGCGCAGTTCTGCCAATCGATCCCGAGAAGGTAGTCCACGAATGCCAAGACCGCGGTACGTATTACAGTTAATAAAACAGTCATTGTTTATATTTTAATTAAATTTTTTCTTCTACCTTTCTTGTAGCTCGGAAGAGATTCCTCTTGAAGATTTTCAACATTCGCGCAACAATAGTCCGCACTCCCGCGGCGGATTAGGTAATCCTTCGCCCTCCTCACGTTCTCATACTCCATCAAGGGCGCTGCATTACGATCAAATATCGGTGCATAGTGCCTCACCCCGGGAACCTTCTTTGTTGGTAGGTTCGAATGCTTTATTAAGCCAACTGAACGGTGGGGTGACAATTGCCAGGGAAGTGCTGCCGGCTCAGAGTTCCGAGGAAACTTCCTTTATAGGCACTGATGGTGATGCTGCCGACAATCGACGAAAGGGCAGAGGCACAATTGAAACTGTTTAAATATAAAAATAACTAATCTAAGTATTGCGATGACTTTGTAACTAAATGTGCATAATTTGAAAGTTTAATTGTTTGATCGCTAAAATTGTGTTATTCCGAGTAATGTTACTTTTAGTTTCCACTTAGCAATAAATGTTAATTTGACGAATTTTAAAGGTGGTAACTTTACTCATTTATATTATTTATTTAGAAGAAACTTCCAAAATAAAGCATAGATAGGTAATGTTTCTAATAGGCAGATGGAGACATCTACAAACTCAAAAAGCATATATATTCTTGATATTCATCAACAGCAAAAATATTTAAAAAATATATTATTTTTCATTTAAGTTCGAAAACAGAAAGATTAAAAATGGTAGACAAATTTGTAAGTAATTCAGTAAACAAATAAATAATAAATAAGAATGAATTTATTGGATTGGCAAACACTTATAGAGCTGATAAAAGGGGGGACTGGTAAAACTTTTAAAATAAAATTGATTTATTAATGATTATAATTGTACATGTGAAATATTGCAGATTATTTAATTAAACATTAAGGAACATCAATCTTTGGTTTACAGAAAATTAAATACCGTGCAGATAGTTCATATGGCAGCAACTTTATGGTACAGTCAGCCGATAAAACTGTAAACTGTTCCTGAACAATATAAAAAAAAAAACATTTTCGTACTCAAATTAAAATGAGGGGCTTTTGTGTGATCAGTTATATAACAGAATTGAGAACTTTGTTTGCTTATAAACAGATACAAACAGACAGACTTAAAAAATACTTATTAAATAGTTATTATATATTTAAAAAATCTATCACGATTGTTCCGCTAGTTTCTTATGTGTGGAGGGAGAATTTGGGAATTTTACAGACTTTAAAACTTCAAAAAATAAATCAAAAGAATACATGTTTGGTTGAACTTAGAAACGATCACAAATTTAAAATACATATTTACTATATGTAATATATTTGGTTCAATTTAAAAAAAATATATATAATTATTTAAAAAATAAATGACAACGTCATGGATTGCTTTGAGCTTACAAAAAAGGCAAAAGAAAACAAAAGAAATTAAAAAAAGAAAAAAATACACATACAATTATATGGAGGATTCAACGAGACGCGCACAAAAAACTAACGCCACTTTTTTGATAAATGTAGAGAAACAAATTCTAAGCGACTATTAAAAAAAAATGTAGCCGTGGTCCAGTCGCGCATGCACTGTGGACATCGGCTGGTCAGTTGTGTATGTGTCTGTGTCTGCAGCGGAGACTTTGTCTTTCCTTTGATGTCCTCGTGGCAGTCCAGATGATAGTAACCGTGATAGCTCTGGCACATCAGTAGATGCCAGGAGGATCGTCCAGTTTCTCAGGCGTTTAAGTCTTGCTCTTGCGATTGGCGATGCGATTAAGCTTCTTTTCCCGTACCGCATCGTTGGCGTTCAACTGTTGGTAATAGTGAAAGTTCACGCCGCTGGCATTCTGCACGGTGCGACGGCTGCGTTTCGAATGACGTGGGACAAATTTATTGACCGTGTCATAATGGCAGAGACCAAACAGTGCAAGGAATTGCCTCTGTCCATATTCAATGGGCAGCACACGCGTTTCACGTGGTTCATCACGCCATTGCGCCGCAGAGGCGCACAAGCCTTTCTGATCTAACTCCACCTCCTGATGCAAATCATCTGAGGATCCAGACGAATCCCTAGCGCTTGCCATAGATGCCGCTGATGGCTGTGGCGGTGATGCAGGTTTCCTTGCAGCACCATAAACATTACGTGTCTTGCTCTGTTTGCTTGTTACCGCTTGCTGTGCTGGCTTCTTGGCAGTGATTGGAACTGCAACAGCTACCCTAGCAGTTGGTTCCATAATTTTTCCAGCTGGTGGTTTGCTTTTAGAAGCCACACTGCTTGGCTGTGTCGTCAGATCTAATGCCTTATCACTTGGCAGCTCTAGAGCATCCTCATCATAAAAATTACGCGGCTGTTGTTTTGATTTGCGAGTACGTCCCAACGCTTCTCGCAAATTCGATCGACTCTGAGCGACCACCTTCATTTCTTTTGACGGTGCGACCTTTGTAATAGGTGCTAATGAAGGTGGTGGTGTTGAGATGCGTTTCAGTGGCTGCGCGACATCTGCACGTGGTGAACTCTGTTGCTTTTCCACAGCCAAAGGCGGTGGGTGCGACAGGGATCCGCGTGGTTTCAGCAGCAAACGTTGCGGATCCTTTCTGTCCATGATAGGAGTACTTGATAAACTCTGAACTGGTGTCAGCGATAGAGTTGACATGGAAAACGTTGGTAAGCTACCGTTAGTTGCAAGCAAAGCTTCTTGCTGCAATTCCAATGGTGGCAAAGGCATCACCTCTTCATTTCCATCGCTGACCAAATCCGGAACCGTCAAGTCAATAGTCTGAGTCTGTGGATTGACGAGCATTAAAGGAACATTATCGTCCATCTTGCTAAGTTTGTGTTCTTCATCGTGAACTAAAAAATGCTTCCTAATGAGCATTTCCTCAGTGTCACGTATTTTTACCGATTGCGGTAAGATTTTATAGCTGTCATCGGCAATCAAAGGCACTATAAGGCTGGAGATATACTCATTGCCCACCTCAGGTACGGTTTGGATTTTATTCTCCACCATTTGCTGATAAAATGAATCCAAATTTTCGTCGACACGCATCATTAAATATTGATTCTCTGCATTGATCTCATATAGCTCGGATTCTAATTCATTCAGTATGCGCTTCTTCTGCACTGGATCCGCATCGCCTTGCGTTTTGAATACATCGGACACCAGACTGTGCACTTTGAGAAAGTCGCGCATTGCACGCTGGCAATAGATAATATCATTCTTGAGATCCAATGGCAGCACATAACAATTTTCCATGCAGTATTTAAACATTGAGCAATTCTTTGGAACTTCGGTATTGTTGTTGTCCATGCTGTTGTTGCAGGTTACGCAGTCTCAGTATCAATCGGAGTCTCAATGATAGCCAGTTCAGTTGAATTGTGCTAAGGTGCTTAAGAAAATAGCCAGATTTCGTTAATAGTACGAAAATTTAAATAGCACGTTTTTCCCACCTTTCTTTGACAATCGCAGAACTCCAAAGCTGACAGAATAATTCGATTTCTCTAACGGTAGTTGTGTTCGATATTGTTAAGTCATCGAATTGAACTGACATTTAACGATAATAAATGTTATCGATAACGATTTGTATCTACGGCACAGCTGTTTTTTGTGTTGCGGTAATGACATAACCCCAACATTTTGTTTAATTTTAAATATTAAACACTTATTATTCAGACACAAAATGTCCTCCTCCTACAAATACAGCGAGTTAATTAAGCTCGGCACGCAGTATGCACGTCGTATGAATTATCTGTCGAATCGCATATTTGGTGAAGTGGCGCGCACAACAAACGACAAGTCCATGAAGGTTGGGATATCATTTTATATTAAATAAAAACGAATCAATTTATTAATGAGAAGCTGTTTGTAGGTTGTTCGCATGTTTTCAGAGGAGCCCATACAGAAGCGTGACTACGTAGTCAATTGGTATCCACGGCATGTTGAAACTCATCTATTGATGAGAAATCTGCGGGATTACGGTCTATTTCGTGATGAACATCAGGACTTTAAGGAGGAAATGAAACGTCTGCGAAAGTTGCGTGGTAAGGCGCCGCCCAAGAAGGGGGAAGGCAAACGTGCATCCAAGAAATAGACGTAATAAAACAAAATTAAGATATACATATATGTGTATTTATTACTTATAACTATGTAGTCTCTGTGCGTGTCAATAACTTGGCAATGCCTGCAAAGACCACATCATTGTGTTGCCGACACTCGTATTCAACTGTGGATATTTTCCGCGCCCTTAAGAGTCGAACAGTTACCACTGTGTCCGTTTCAATTCGACAGGGTTTAAGGAATTTGAAATTCTGCTCTAGTACTACTGTGCCCGGTCCAGGAAGTTTGGTACCAATAATGCCGGCCACAACAGCATTTAACAAGGCGCCATGAACTCGACGATCCTCAACAGGCACGTCTTTGGTGTGTATATAATTATAGTCTCCGGTAAGCTGTGCAAAGGTCTCAAGATCCTGTTGTGTGAATCGTTTTATCACTTGAACCTGCTGCAATTTCGCTTGAGCTTGGCTGCATAGCTGACGCCGTAGCTGTTGGAACATTCTGTAGCTCGGTAACTTCGATACGACTACCGAAATCCTCAAGAAATACTTGGCACAACTTGACAATGCGTCCGTCGTTAGATTCCCGTCGCCAATGTTGAATGCGTTTGAGTAATTCAGGCGTTATAAGCAGTTCCTTGCTGGCTAATCCTGCGCTCAGAAGTTGATAGTGAAGTTCCACGATATGAAGCACAATTTCAGAGTTCTCAGTGCGAAGAAATAATCCCCTGATTATAGCTATATTTTCAATAATGAACTTGGCTGCGCTGCTGTCTGTAAATTGCACAAAAGTTAAGGGAAATCATTTCATATTTCTCCTGAAATATTTACCTAAACAAAAATTACAGAATGCCGCTATTGCGTGAAGTTGCAGATTCGGATTCTGTGTGTCCAAGGATGCCACAAAGACGTCCAGCGCATCGGCTTCATGCAAATGTGGCCAATTAATGGGATCATAGGCAAAGTTTGCCAAGTTTGCGGTTACCTGTTCCAGGGCCTCTGCAAGATGTACTGTTATCAGAAGAGTCGCTGGGTGTACTTTAATTGCTTACCAACGTTTGTGGAGGTGTAATATTCATCAACTAGATGCCCAATATATTCACGACGATCTATGCCCTCAGCGGGTGTTTTTCGTTTTAAATGTTTGTGACTGGAAAACATAGAGATTACCAAATGCCGCTTGAAATGCAACAGGTAATTGTATTTGCCATTATGCTGTGAACGTGGAAATTCACAGTAAATAGGGATGCTTAGTATTTGAAAACATGAATATCGATGATACTTAGATAAATATATATCGATATTGAAAAATACAGGTGAGCTTTAAATGAAATGTTTTATTTTAAGTTTATTGTGTCCACTTCAAATTAGTATCGTTTTCTCAACTTTATATACCATAACATAACCATATTGTGTACCACACAATGTATCATCACACAAAACTTTAAATTATAGAAGAAAAACAGGGTTCTTTGCGTTAAGAAACTTTAGTTCGAAAAGTGTACAAGTTTAAAAGATTTGTTGCGAGCTAATTTTTTTACATTTATGTACATCATTCGGCGGCATCCCTACTAGTCTTGTGACTTGGAATTGTTTGAAAAATAGCTTAAAGCTGCAGCCACAGACTTCGGTGGTATATTAAAAAGCGGATGGGTGGGTAAAAGCTCATTGATCATGTCACCAAGCACCTGAGGATTCTGTGCAGACTCCGAGTGCTGTGCAATAGAAACACCGCTCAGTGTGTAGCAGGTGTGGTACAGATCTTGGGGCCTAAAATCAAATAGAGAGAGGAATTAATGATAACTGAGCACGGTTAGCAATAAGGCTTTGCACACTTACTTGCCGGGCTTGTCAATAAGGCCACCATTAGCTTTCTGACAACAGAGTATAATATATTCCTGTAGTGCTTCGATATCAAAAAACGTCTGCTCCATGCCCTTGTCTGAGCCGACTAAAGTTGCTTGCGTTATTGGAATTGTAGCGCCTACCCAGAATGAGTAGCATCCATCCACCAGCTTATTTGTGCGTCCCTGGAAACCACCTTCGTAGCTCATTTGACGCCGCAGTGTCCACTGGAGTAACGCTTTTTTGTCGCACTTGTCTGCCTCGTTTAGTAATGCAAGGCTAGCGATGCCACAGAACGTATAACCACCGTGTGCTTCCAAGTCCGGAGCACCACCGAAACCGCCTTCATATGTCTGGCAGCTGGCAATCCAATCCCCAGCGCCGGCAAACAATTCCTTCAACACAGGCTCAGGTACATTGACCAGCTTTGCACAGGAGATGGCACAATATGCACCTCGCACATCTGTTTCTCCACCCACATGCAGGCGAAAAGATCCGTCTGCATCGCGAACGCTAAACAAGAATTTTATAAGCGAATCTCTATCAATAGCTTCATATGCTTCCTTTGTGCCAATGATGCAGAGACTGTTGACGGCAGCATAAGTAGGCGCCAGATGAGCATATTGTCCCGGTCCGCCACCAAATCCTCCCGTTGGTACGCGACATCTGCAATCATCAAATGGAAACAGTTTAGAAATAGATGAAGTGGCTACACCCATTGTACTCACTTCGTAAGAAACTGCACGACACCGTCCAGCGTTTGTTCATCAAACGTAAAGCTCAGAAGTTGTGCTGACTGCAGGATCCAATAGACACACCAGGGACGACTGCTGTCCAGGCATTGATAATGTAATGGCAGTGTCCGTAACATTGAGTCTAGATATTTATGATGCTCAATGCGGTTTAGTTGACTTAAACGCTGATTCAGATATTGTGATTGGTCGAAACGGTCGTAACATTTCTCTACCGAGTCTTCAGTTTTTTGCTGAAAATCATTGTTTATTCTATTATCTTCTTATTGGTCGAAATTGGATTACTCACCTGCTCTCTAGAGCTTATCGTGGATACTTTCTCATCGTCAAATTTAAGGTTTTTAAGCTGTTGAAAGTTGCGAAACAAGAGCTCGTCTGATGACCACATGATTTAATATCCGAATTGCAAATTGTACTATGAAATTAATTTTAAAAGTTAAAACTCCTTATGAACGATTGACTTAGCTGAATATTAGGGTTGTTGATATTTGACGATATAATATTGAAATATCGATAAATATTTTTTTGTGATGATATATGTTTGCATGATATTTTCTGATACGATACTATCGTCAATATCGATATTTTTGTGTGATATTTGTGCGATATTATTTACCGCTACTTTACACGGAACTTGCAATTCTTCTGCAAAATTGATATTAAAGCGAACTAAATTTAATTTGTTGTTCTTTGCTGGCTCGAGGTCTGAAAAAATTGATAAGACTACATTAAAGTGTAAATTGTGTAATAAAAATATTAAATCGAGTGCAAATACATATCAAATATCATATCAATTTAAAAATATCAACATCGATAGTGGTTTCGTATTGTTCTACTTCAAACAAGCGGTAAGGATTAAATTTAATTAATACTTTAGTGTCTGCAAAGAAGAATAATTATATACATAAGATGTTTTTATTTGATAAAATAGAAATTCAATATAAGTAAGAAATCTGAAGTTAAACAAATTTCTTTCATTTCGTTAGTGACATTAAACTAGCCGATGTCATAACTTCGTGTTGTGATTGGGATTCTTTAGGTCCAGGCGTCAACTTTTTACCTACATGTGTCCCGTTCACAGCATACGGCTTCATCGTGGCTATTAGTTCCATTAAACCGTAGAGGGCTAGGCACAAAATTACATAGGTTAATACAGTGGCTACTATCTGAAATATAATGACCAATGAGAGCTGAAACCAATTACCGATTAACAAATTCTCTCTACTGTACCTAATGAATTAACATCAACTCACAATGAGCAGTACCTCCAATATCAGACCCACCCACTCCATTGGACATAGATCACCTAGCCTGTACCATAATGGACTTGATCCTGACGAAAGACGGTTTCTTGTTATTGTTGTATTTACGTCAAAGCTTTCATTTCCGCTCTCGCTTTCTCTATCTGCTTTCAGTGGCATGTACCAATCGTAGTAAAAGCTCTTTAAAAAGGAATTTATAGTTGATTTTCTTCTCACTTTGTTATCCACTGAGGGCTTTTCCTGAGCTTTCATAGTTTCTTTAATTTGTGGATCATTTAAATGCTGAAAACAATTGTTGAAATCAACAAGTGACAGTTTTGTTGCAAAATTACATGCCGTGTCTCTTGGCTGTTGTTTTGTATTTTCTTTTTTCGTATTAGGAAAATAATTTGCACTTGGTTGTTTTTGTTTGTTCTGAAATATATAAAATAAAAAGAAATTAAAAGAAAATAAATTTTGCAGAACAACATCAAATGCTTTCTGTAGGCCCCGGCGAGATTCGAACTCACGATCTCCTGTTTACTAGACAGGCGCTTTAACCAACTAAGCCACGGCGCCATTTGCGCATAGTGAGACATTTCTCGTAGTTAAGAAAATCTTGCAGCCAGTTGACGAATTGTAAACTCACGTGAAGTTGTCTGCGTCAGTAGTCTTCAAGTTGAATTCGATAGAGGGCAAAGAAAGCAGTTTGCAGTGTTTGTGCCACAGGTGGCGCCACTTACCGTTTGACTCTGTTCAAATGCGTGCAGGTCCATATAGTTATTATCGAATTTGCCCTGTTTTAACTGTTCAATCTCCTCGTCCGTTATGAAATTGTTAGTGTCCACACACTCGTTGGCATAGAAATCATATTGGATGCCATCTCCGATACAAGTTGGAACTGGCTCGCAGTGTTCCGTTGTTCGATTGTAAAAACTGCGCTTGCCAAAGTAAAGCTCCTCACAATTAAGGGGAGTGCAATTTTGAAAATAATTCTGATCCCAGTTCTTACAATCGACAAAATCCTTGCGTCTACGAAGCGAATGATTACCAGGATCCAATGTCTCAAAGCGGGTATCAAAGTGAAGTACCTGTTTCGTCTTATGGACCTCATTCTGATGATTGACACTGCTGACGAGGATGGGACAGCTGCCTACGCGATTGTAAAGCGACTATACAATAAAAGCTATCAGTTTTTTATAAGTCGGGGTAATCCCAGTAACTACTGACCACAGTAGGCCACACCAACGAGACTGTAATGCTGATGCCCGGCTCAATGGTGCCGAAATCTCCTCCAAAGATGGTACCAGCCAAAACCAGCTCTCCATTTGTTGTGTTCAAGGTGCAAATCCCATCTGAATTAGCCGTAAAGTCCAGCTTTTCCGATTTCCCCTTTCTTCGATTGGACACAGTCAGATCTGAGATTGAGTTGAGACTGAGATGGTTTTAAAACTATTCCTTGGAGCTTACCAAAAAAGAGACCAATATCATGATCCCGAGGCACACGCATAGTGATCCTTGTAACGCTGCAGGATCCATAGATGCTACGTATATCCATTGTTATTGCCAATAGGTACAGCAGCAGCTGTTGTATCATTTTCAATGAAGCCTACGATATATATAAATAAAAGTTGACGCAATTTTCTTAGCTGTCCCTTTACACGATGGGTCTATTTATGGTTAGGGTTACCTTATACAGTTTTTTAATAAAAAAAAGAAAAGAACGCTAATGTCTTGTTGTTTAATTAAGTGTAATTTTAGTGCGAGTAAAGTAACCCCTTTACAACCCTGCATTCTATACATAAATACGATCGTATATGATGTATCCACATATCATGGAGAGGGTTGGCATTGCAATTTATGTTTTAATCATCAAATGCGAGCCAATTGATCAACGTTGTTGGCCTTTTTTAATTTATGCGGCGGAACAATGTTTTGAAGTAACAACCAGGACTGAGGCGACAGGTGACACTTGCAACGAGCTGAGTTCAGTTCAGTTAAGTTGAGTTGAGTTGAGAGTGAGGAGTCTGTTGCATATTCATCTTGGAAATTTCCAAAACTAATTTGACAGGAAATAATTAATTTGGCCTCGATGAAAGAATTAATGCCACAGCGGGTCCCAATTAAAATTATTTCGCTTTCATTACCCAATGAACCAGGCGTAATAATAAAAGAAATCCAACGACAACAACAGCAGCAGCAACTTTAAAATCAAGTAACAACAGTCGCAGCTCCAACAGCTCCATGGCTTGAATTCGAGACAGAGCGACAACAACAGCAACAATAACAACTGCAACAACAAAAACAACAACCATAACAAAAAGAGAAGTTTAAATAATGAAATCACTTCGCACCATCTCGAAATTGCTCATTAACATTTTGTGTTTGCGATATCAACTTGTGAAAATCGCAGAACAGGCCAGCCTCCGGCCAACTTGCTAACTTGGCCAACTGCCAACTGCCAACTTGGCCAACTACCAACTTGCATTTCGTAGTCGGTTAGTTTACACGACACTTATTGCAATAGTCCCCAAAATGTATATTACGTTTATGCATATTGTTAATTTAGAGTCAGTTTATCATGTTGTCCTCCTAACATGTTGACAAATATTAATAATGTTTTATCATATCATGTGGTTTTGTCACTTTAGATTCTATTGATAATTTAACTGCTGATCAAATAACTTAAGTTTGTCAACTTCTTTGATAACGAATTGATAATTAGTGTGACCTTATGTTCCGAATATAAATAGGACCCAAAAAGTTAGTGGTAGTTAACTGTATTGCTGAAAAACAAATGACAAATTTAGGAATTTGCTAAATACGGTTTTATTTTGGAATATATGTTATATAATGTTTGGTCTCTAAAGCTAATTTTTCCACTATGCTAATGACCTAACAGGCTAGATAAATCTGCCGATAAGAGAACCAAATCTTAAGTTTATCCACCTTGTAAGGTTATCGGCAAGATACGAAAGCGCTAAGTGAGGCAGTATTTTGAATTTGCCACCTAAGTGAATTTTGAGTTAATTTGCAAGAATATAATTTTTAATTGTAGTCATAATTATCACAATAAGTGTTCAAGTGTAAACGTTGTTAAACGACAACAGTTCAAGACTTGGCCAGAATCAGAGGTAGACTCTAAGGCAGCTACTTGGCTTTTATTTATTATGCTATGTTGTTGTTGCTGCTGCTGCTGCTGTTGTTGTTGTTGTGGTCTCTTGAGTGTTAGCTGCAGTTGCTTGGCTTATTAGTTGGGTCAGCTTTGCTTTTGAGGTGTGAAATTGTTCCCCTACCCCCCTGCAACACTTCTCCTTGGCCGTTGTCCAGGATTACTTGGACTCTTTGTGGCAAATGACAGTTGCCCTCTGCTTGTTTTCGGGTCGTGATTTGTCTGCGCTGTCTCCGCGTTTTGGCTCTGCAATTTTGTAAAGGTCGTTTGGTAGCTTTACTCAATGAAAATTGGTAGAAGAGGACTTCAGACTTGGAGACTTGCAGACTTGCAGACTTCCAAACTGTTGCAGAGAGTTAAAGATAAGGCCAACTCCAGTCCAGAGTTGGACGTGTATTTCAGTAGCCCATTCGATTTATGTTAAATAAGCTGGACGCAAGCGCTGTTTGTTGTAAAATACCAATTGCTGAGGGGACCACAAGCTCGTGTGATTCACGTTTCTGTATTTGCAAAAAGAAGAGACACAAATAAAAGAAGAGGAGAAGAATATACTAAAAAAAAAAAGAAACCAAAAGGGAAAAGAATCATTGGCACTGCATCAGATTTCTTAATTTAATTGGCTTTATGCAAGAAATTCTTTAGCCTGGGCCTTGGCTCTTAACTTGGCTTTTATAGACAAGCTGTCTGGCCAGGTGCCTTCTTGGATCCTACTAAAAACGAGCATTGCTCAAAAGAAAAACAAACCCAGTCATTTTGATATCATCTTTTGCACTGCTCTGAAACGTGGGAAATTCGACATTTACTTATCCTTCTTCAGTTCCCCTTTCCTATCTTTTCTTAACCTAATTTTTTCTGATTCTGTTTTCAACTTGCTTAAATTCAAATCAATAAAAAGTGCCGCAAATAAAAGTTTGCATATTTAGAAACAGAAAAGATACTTAATTATTGCAATTTAAAGAAAATAAGCAATTTGCATGCTTATTTATTAAACTTAAAAGTGCACTTATTAAAAGTGCACGACTAGCAAATACCCTGCACATTCACATGCTGTTAAAAGACATGTCATTCGTTAATTAATCATATCGTATTTACATTAAGACTGCTAAACTAGCGTATACCCTATACCTGCCTATTTTAGATACTTAAATATACAATTTCTCAAATAGTTTTTGAATTTATTCCTTTTATTCTTAAGCAAATTTGCTGTGTATATATAACAGTGGCCTATAAAAACCACTTCTTTGTCCCTTTTCTTAAATTGAACCTCCAAAATTACTCTTATGACTTTCAACTTTGTCATACCCTTTGAGAGCACTCATACTTATAGGGCATTTAAAATGAAAATCGTTGTAGTTTTCCATCATCGCGTGCAGTGGCTGCATTTTAGGAACAATTGCAGTGCATTTAAGCATAAATGCAGGCGAAAAGTTCAGACCAAGTCGTCAGTGAATAAGTGAATGGGTGTTGTGAGTGTGAGTGTGAATGTGAATGTGAATATGAGTGCTATGAGAATGTGAGTGTGAGTGTAAGTGTGCGACACTTAATCATCAGCGTGAAATGAAGTACAAGAAATGCAGCTCAGCTAGCTGTTTTGGCCCTGGCCAAAACTCTTGCAACTTGGCTAATTTACAGACATACATATACATTTGCACACATACAAACATGCTCTCATTTATACACTCTCTCATATATGCACATACATACATTCTCTCATCTATATGTATATAATTAAGCCATAAATTCAGTTTTTATGATTTTCCACAAAGTTATGAATTTATGGCAAGAGGCTTGCAACAACGTAAAAAAAGCCAAGACGCCCCTTAACACACACACACACACACTCACACAGAAACACACCACAATATATACCACAAACTACACACATAAACAATAATTTGCGAAAGAAAAAAAAACGGAAGTGAATTTAAATGCGCGCGCATGCGAAATGGCAGCTACTTAGAAGGGATAGGAGATGAAAGGGTGATGGGAGGGGGTTTAGGCCACCAATCCGCTTGTGACGCCATTTTTTGACCATAAATGTCGAGCGTTTTTCAGCCAAGTCGTCGTAAATTTAACGCTTTTCGGCTATAACTCCCGTGATGTGCGGTACAGGGTGGCGCGGGGTAAATAGGCCAAAAGGGAACATGGGGTGGTTGGAGAAGACTGTACAAAAATTTAAATATTTATTATACTCTATATTTTGTGCCCTGCCATTGCAATTCGTTATGCAAATTTAAGTGCACTTGCCCAAAAAAATAATACACAAATTTGTTGTATTAATTGCAGCAAATTGTGTAGAGACCTTACTACTTATATTTAGAGGAGGTACTGCACTTTTGGGCGGTACTCTCTTAGGAGACCTTTCTGTAACATTATTGGTTGTAATTTGTAAGTTTTTCGATTTCACAGAAAATCAATTGAGGTCATTTTTAGCTCAGCTTTTTTTTTATGATCAATAAGTTGAACTTTCGAAACTTTTCGATTTCGAAGTAATTCAATTGATCTATAAAAGTATATATTTAATGAGCTTTTAAAGCTCATGTTTTGAAAAGCTTTTGTTACAGTTGACCATCAAGGAGGTCTGTTACAACGTCAAGCTCAATATTTTAACTCATCTCTAGATTCATTAACTTTTCCTTACGCTTCCTTTCCTTCGCTTTCTCCTTGTGCACCCCGCTCCCCTTCCGATCTGCTCGTATAGCTGTCTGCTGCAATTAGCATAATCGCTCTTAAAATTGCAAGTTGAGCTGGAGGCGCTGCAACTGCTGCACATATCTGACATTGTTAATCGCGTTTTTCACTCAAAAAGGGTTGGAGGGTTGACTTTACAGCTGGGGCCCAGTAATGGGTAAGACAGGTATGATGGGTAGAAGGGGGTGACAGGGGGTGAGGTAGTTGTTCAGTCTCAAAATTGAATACTATAATTACGGCAATTAGGTAAAATGCTCATGACTGCTCGTGTCATGGCTGCTTCCTAATGCGAAAATAACGTCATTAATTTTTGGCGCCCAACGAGGACGAAGCGATAAGGTGCGATCTACGATCAAGTAGAGTCGAAATGGATCTAGCCTTGCAACCCCCGGGGATGCAGGCCACACGTCATAAAACTGCATGCTTTATACATCAGAGTATCTTCCCGTATCCTGAGCTAAGGACACGCGGTCAAGCTGCTAAATGGGGCAGGTGCATTGCGAAATTCCACGACGCGTTTCATAAAAATTGCAAAATTTTAATGCGGAAAAATCTTTTGGGGTGCAGCGAAGGTAGCAAAAGGGATCAAAACTTTACTTACTTATTACATACTTTGGCATTGGAAGTAATTAACATGCAGCTGCTTTCCCCCTCCCTCCAAAAGAGCCCCCCCCCCTTTTGGATAGTGCCCCACTTGTTTTGGCCATGCAATAATCCGCTAGCTCTGGCTTAGCCTGCGAGCCGTGGCAATTAAGTGCGATTAAATCGCAAAAGCGCAAACTCTTCAACTTCAAATGAAATGCCAGAAAAGCACTCGCAATTATATTTGAAAATGCATGGAAAACAACGACAATAAAAAAATATGGCAACAACAACAGCAACAATAGCAACAACCTAGCGTAATTTGCATAAATATTTGTAGCAAAAGAATAGCAGCAACAATAACAACTTAGAAACTAAAGTATTTAAAACGCGACTAGAAAATATCTTATAGGTAAATCATAATCAAATATAAGCTTAAGTATTCTTGCACTGAGGCCAATTTTTGCAATGTCCGAATAATTTTTTTTAGAGACATCTTTGAATTTTACATAAGTTTCTTTACACTTATGTCAAATTATCATTCAGATAGTTAGTAAAGACTTTATACAGACATTGAAAAAATGGGCCTGAGTTTTTTTTTTACTTTTTCTTTTATTAAAAATTTACTTAACCATTCATTCCTTCAAAGAGTTTCAGTATGAGTTAAGATGATAATTACTTATTAGTTTTTAATCTTAATAAAATTTAATTATTATTAAGTTTTCAAACTTTAAAAAAATTCTTTTTTTCTTTTGCTTGTTACACACAAGCTCTGTCCTGTTGGAATACCTCATTTAGTAGTGATTTGGAATATGCAGGGTATAACAACAACTAACGAAAGCCAACAATGGCGAGGCATAAATTACACTCATGGCAAGGCAACGAGGTTGCTGGCTTATCTGAAAGGCGAAATTAGCTGATAATATGCAAAACATGGCGAGAAATTGCAGCCTGAGCCAAATTTTAAAAATTATTACTTTGCACAACTGCACACAGATATATGTACATATGCATGTATGTATGTATAAGTACATATTAGTGTAAGACTCTAGTCTCTATTTACGTTTAATTGCAGGTAGACTCCCTTGAGTTTCTTAATCTCCATACTACTCAAATTCATTATAGAAAATCAATCAAGTCATTATCAATCTCATTCCCATTTCTATTAGCACTATCAATTCCATCTATTTTTATTTCCAATAACTAAATTAAACTTGAAATGTATTAGTAGTGCCGATAACAGAGACGATCTTCAAACAGAACCATGAGCAACCACCGAAACTGTGGGCGCCGTGGCTTAGTTGGTTAAAGCGCCTGTCTAGTAAACAGGAGATCGTGAGTTCGAATCTCGCCGGGGCCTAGCGAATGCTGATTGAAGTATTCGCGCTGCGATTATTTCTTTTTATATCCCAAATTTTTTTTTTAAATAAAATTAATTATTTTAAAATATATAAAAATAGTAAAAGCTAGTATGTTACATAAAAAAGCAGTATTAACTAAGCTGTAGCAATTGAAAGTGTGTGAACATTGAAAATTAGCCTACTTATTGAAAAAGTTTGCCAATGGATTGTTCAATTGATGTATTCCTCATTTAGAAACAACAAATATATTTATATGTACATATATTGAAAAGCTTTGACTGTTGCATCACAGAGAAAAATATATCAATGCTTGGAGCTTTTATCTTTTTATGAGTTCTTGTATGTTTTTCTTTTTATATTGAAAGCATTTTCACTATATCTGATGAGTAACTTTGTAAAAGGACTTTGTTGCTTATAGATACAAAAGTGTTAAATGATTTAATGTCTTAATATATATTAACATACGTATCATACATACAAATGTAAATTAAAGCTTTCTCTGCGTGCTCTCTTTTTGATGTGCGTGTGAATTAGACAATGTTTTAACTCATTGTCTGGCTTATCTGCGCTTAAAAGATAAACAGATGATGAGCAATGCCGTGTCTAAAAAATGTTTATCTTAGATTTTACATTAAATCAATTCCTGGTGAGAGAATAAGTATAGAAATAAAACTTTTTTTTAAAAAACAGGCCAAAACGGACATGAAAAATTGGCTTTCAGACTAAAAACTGGCTTAAGTACACTGATAAATTGATTCTGTATACAATAGCAGTTAACTTTTAACAAATTTTCAGACTTTTAACATAGGGAGGAAAAACGTTTGAAATAAGGGCATACTGTTATTTGTTGGGTAGCTAAGCAATCGTACTTTCGATTTTGAAATGGGGTTGAAAATATAATTTAATTCGTCCCACTTTTCTAAATAATAGAAAGTTTCCAATATAATGGCAAGCGGTACAGGTATCTAAATTGTTAAAAGTTTAAAAAAAAAATATAATGAACCCAATTCAAATTTAAATATTGTATAACATCATAAACAAGTTGACAAAGTTCTAAGAATTTAAAAATGTTGTAAAATGAAGCTCCCAGAAGAATCCAGATTTTAAGAAATATATTTCAACATGGCAGCCATAATAATCTGCACTTAAAAGGTAAGCAGGAGATAGAGAAATAACACAAGTAGTTTTTTTTTAAATTTAGCAACAGACAATATTTAGATCAGGCGAGAGTTTGTATGTAAATGTTTATGTATGTGTCTAATTTAAACATAAAATCGCTTCTGATTTTCAAATTACATTGTCAATAACAATTTGTAAAGCTGTCAGCTACGGAATTGAGAATTCTAATGGAATGATTGACTGACTGCTGGCACAACTACTACTATTTGATTAGTGCGAGGCCAGTAGCAACGATTTAACAATTTTACAAAGGCAACAAATCAAAGTTACAGCAACAATGCAAATGGCTTTTACCAAAGTTGTTCCCAAGCCAAAAAACAAAAAAAAAGATATTCAAACGGCAGCGGCGGCAAACGTCGATCAAATGTCACGATCAAATGCTGCTGTTGTGTTGCTTTGCTGCCTTGTGCAGATCAATCGATAGACTGAACGATCGTTGGATATCGATACGAATCGTGTGGGTAATTACTTAAATCACGCAACCAGCGTGGTCAATACTACATAGTTGGGAGTCAGTGTTGCCGTTGGTAAGTTGCATATCCTCCACTTTCGCTTGACCTTGCCTAAGCCTTAAAATGGTCGGTAAAAAGGCATTGTTTTCCCAGGTTCCCGATTCCAGCTGCAGCTGTGTGTCCCGAACTCAAGAGGCATCAATGTCAATGTCAATTGTTTGGCAATTGTCTAGAGGGCGTTGCCTCATCCGCTGCTTAGTCGGGATTAACTTCTTGCACTCGCTTCCAACACATGCTGCAAGTGCATCATCATCCGTATAGGCAACATCAGCAACAATAACAACAGCAACAACAACAGCATCGAGAACAATTGGCATTGACAGGAGAAACAGCCGGCCACAAGAAATTATGTTGCCAGATCCGTAGAGTGCAGGCAATTATTTATTATCCTGTTTGCGCCTGAAGCCATCGGTTGCATCGCCATCTTCTTTGGCTTGTCTGCGCCGTCTGCTGTTTTACCCTGTCGTCATAATTCTCCACCTAACCCTACATCTTTACCTTCTTGGCTCCCTCTACCCCTCTTTCTTTGTCTCTCTCACGCTCTCTTTGCTGCGGCAGTGCAAATCACCGTCGTCGTCGTCGCCATTGCCGACTGGGCAACATTTTAACTTCTTCTTCTTCTTCTCTTTATTTTCCTCCACTTTTTTTGTGTTTCATAAATTTTGTGGTTGTTTTTTTTGTTGTTCTTGTTGTTTTTATTGTTGCTCTGGGCTACGCTTTGACTCTATACTGTGGTTGTTGTTGCTGCTGCTTGAACGCCTGCTGTGGCTGAGATTCTTTTGACTACCGTCTCAGTTACGTGTGTGTGTCTGTCTGTATGTGTGTCTCCTCCCCAATATTCCAGTGGCCAGTTACAGCCACTCGTCCATTTCCCACTCGTCTCCTTTGAGTTCGTCTGACTTTGAGTGACTTTTGTGTTTGAGTGAAAGTTGAACTTTTGCCTCTGTTGCTACTGACTGCAGTTCCATTTCCAGTTTGTTGCTGGACGGCGGCAGTTGCCAGCTGTCGTTATAGTCACATTCAACTAATATACGAACGTGTGAATATGTTTGTTAATGTGTTTACATATTTATGAGAACATTGTCTTTTATATTATTTTATTAGGCATATTAGAAATTATTGAACTAACCCAGCAAACGTATACAAAATTGTCATTGATTTGTTACTGAAAGCAAAATCTTATGACAACTTTTAAGTTCCTAAAAATTGTTATTAATCAAGTCCATTTCTTCAAAATCCAGTTTAATTTAAACTGATAGTACTTTTTTCTGTAACTTTATTACAAAATATCATTTAGTAAGTTAAGTGAGTCCTTAACTAGACTTTGCAGAATGTGGCCATATCGATCCCTTAAAGACTCCAGGAAATTTGCTGCAAAATTGTACAAAAAAATTTATGTTGATGTTCTTTTTGGGGTTAGGGCTACACATATTGTGCATTGAATACTTTCAAATATCATATCATAATCTTTTAATACTTTGTTTATCTTTACATACTTTATACTTATTGTTGAAAGAGACTTTTGCGGTAAGATGAAGTTAATTTTTATAGGCAATTAAGACAACTAAACGAATAAGTTTCTTGTTTTTAATTAGTTTCTTTTAAAATTGCAACTTTGTATTCTTATCAAATATCTACGTATCATTAACTTTAACCCTTTTGTCGCTCAAATATGAAGTTCATGGGGAATCTGCACCGTGTAAACCTCGACGAAGAGTTACGAGTATCATTTAAAGATTCCCCCTTTTGCACCAATGCCTTAACTCGTGCCTACGTAATTTTCTTTTTCAACGATTTTCTATGTGAAGGTTGCATTGTCATTTTGCCCCCTGTACGCACCTCCCCCTCTTCGCTCAACATGCCTCCTACAACGCAGCGTTTTATTGCGTTGATTTTGAAAATGACAACAAAGTTATAAAGTTGTTGTTTTGGTTCCCCTTTTGTAGTTGTTGCCAATTACGCGCACTCTCACCCACAAACATACATACACATACAAACATACAGCAGCCTATGCATGCATATTCATATGCGTGCCATCTTCCCGCCCCTTTGTCTACCTTTCGTCTCGCCAATGCATCTCTGCATTGAATGCATTTTCAATGGCATTTTGATTGCAATTGGCCAATGTAATTGCTATATTTAGCTTAATGGCAGTCAAGAACACGGCATTACGTATACGTAATCTAAGTATTTACCTATGTGTATACACATACACCTGTTTTAAAGCTATAGCCACCCACACGCACAGGAAGCTTGTTTCAACTTTCAGTTTCTATGTCATTAAAGCGGCAACTCGGCTCGCTTGGCAAACCTGCTAAATTCCAATTGAAAAACCCATCCATTGGCCCATTGGCAGACGTTGAACTTTGCTTTGGTTGTGGAAAGAAGCCTTGGCATATTGTCAGATCGTAAATCACAAACTCATCGGACACATTTTTGCAACAAAAAACCATAAATTATACCCTGTATTTATTGATAATGTGTAGAAAGGTTACTTAAGCTTTGGGTCACTGCATCAGCAATCCTATTATGTTTATCAGCTTAGACCTTACCTAAAACAAATTCTAAAGTTTCTTAACTTAATTTGAAGTTAATTACAGTGAAAACTCCCTTAGCGGACACCTCTAATAGGCGGACACTCCCCTTGGGCGGACACTTTTTCGGGGACGTTGGTTTTGGTGGGGTTTTCAGACCAATTTTGCCTCTATTGAGCGGACACTCTCTTGAGCGGACGCGGACACTAAAAAAAGGACAAAAACGAACGAAAACCTCTCTTGGCGGGACACGAATTTTTTAGAAACGTTCGCTGACGAGCTAGTTTTCTTATTAAAAATCAGAAGTGGGCGGCCAAATTTGACAATTGTTTTAATTGTTTTAAAAAAGCGGGTTTTGACAAATTTGGAGAAGGCATAGACGACTTTATCACGACGATTTGTCACTAGCCACCTTTTTTGCTCCATCTCTCAACTTCTAAGACATATCAAATATCAAATCGATATCAGCTTCGAACAATTTTTGTCAATTGATAACTTGATCGTTACTGAAAACGAATCTATAGATTTTGACATTAATTGCATTGAAACCCCAGGAGACCAGGATGATTCGGAATCCGACGAAGAACCGGAAGAGCCGGATTATGACCCTGATCAAATAGATTCGGATGATAAGGCGATGACCGCAATCATGAAATTAAAAAAATTCGCTCTAAACGATTATAAAGCGTTTGAATATATAAAACTTTTAGAAAGCCATTTGCAGTCCTGCATATTGGACAAAAAATTAAAGAGCGCTTGACAAACGAAAATAGATGACTTTTTTAAGACGCAATAGAATTAAATGTAACAAATGCAATCGAAGCAAATTTTCCTTATTTTTAATTTTTTTTTCTTATTTTTAATTTGTTTTCACTTTTTTATACTAAGCTTAACACATACTATGTACTTAGAAGGTAAATTAACTGGAAGTTATTTTTGTATTATTTTGAAGTCATTATTATTTATTTTAATAAACGCTAAATGGAAGAAACCACTTGAACTTCAAAAAAAAAAATATTCCTATAGGCGGACACTCCCCTTGAGCGGACACAAATTGGGCGACCATGAGTGTCCGCCCAAGAGAGGTTTCACTGTATATATATAGTTAATTTCATAATTTGAAATTACAAGTTCAATTTTAAAGATATCACTCTTAGTTTAAACTGTTAGTATAAATTATTTCATTTCTTAACTATCCTGTGAATTTCATTATGATCGAATAAGAAACGCAGAAGTTATGTAAGAAACAGAAAGAAGAAAGCAGACTGCCTAACTTTTATCCAATTTGGATATGCATATTTGTTAGTGCAAATATGTGTTTTAGGACATCTCAGAGATAGGTACAGGGTATCTTCTAGTCCACTGCTTACGATTGTAGCAATCTTGCTTGGTTTTTTATTTTTGGCAACAAATTTTCACAGCATCGCATTGTCGCATTGTCTTGACTTGCCCCATGTCAAAGTTCCCGCAGCGGCGTTGCAGTGCCAACAGCTCCTGGGCAACAACAACAGCAACAACAATAATATGCAATGCCCTGGCAACAGCACAGTTCTACGAGTTCTACACATGTCTGGTATCCACATCCACATCCCCATCTTCCAACCCGATCCCAAGTTGCAACAAGCGCCAGTCGTCGCCAGTTTGGGACTCTGGTGCGGCATTTTGCCTTGTTTACGCTAAGATGGCGTATTGTATAACATCATTATGTGGACTTGGTTCATGTTCATGTCATAATTTTGCAGTGCACTTCAGGCCAAGTTAACCAACCAGTCACAGTCTCAGTCCCAGTCCCAGTCACAGTCACTCTGCACACACAGCATTCCACTCTGCCAACAGCGAGTGTAGCGCCAGTCCAGCCTCATCTCCAGCCGCGTTCTTTGCTCTGATCTCTCTGCTTGCTTACTATTGGTATTGAGCATCGGGAATCAGGCATCGGGATTTAGCCCAACACAGTGTATCAGCATCAGCATCAACATCAGCATCGGCATCGGCATCAGAATGTTGTGGTCGCTGTTTGTGCCATGTTTTGGGCTGCGTAATTAAAAATAAATTTTCGCGCGCTGCGTCCAACAGGAGCGGAGTGTGGGGCTTATCAACATAATGTTAAATAATAAAATGCTTACAGAATACATTTATGTTGTCAAGTCAAAATTGAAATTTGTATAATGCGGCTTAGATTCTTACAACTTGGAGAAGGCATTCCTCTTATGCCTCTATTTGCATATTCTTTTAAAATGCGTTTTATTTAGTATATTAGAAAATCTAGATGAAAAACATTAAGAAAGAGATTCAAATTATCATCCAAGATTCCAATTTAAAAGGAATCTTACAATTGAGGGCTAATCGGGATGTCACAAACATAAATTAAGTTAGATAAAGATTTCACTTTAACTTTTTTTTAAGCATATGAAAAACACATGTCAAATTATTGCAAATAGATGTGCTACTATAAATGTAAGACTTACTGACCACATATCTTCATCTTTTTGTTTTTTGTGAGTTTGATTCCACCTGCTACGGCGCCTAAGGGGCCCCCTACCTAACCGTGAACCGCACCTGGCGTCAAATGGAACTTGCACAACGTTTTTGTTACTTTTTAATTTAATGAATATTCTGGGACAATTTATTAGCCAACATATTGATTTCAGCGTTTGTGTGTTGTCTCTCTTTTGCATGCGTTTGTAGTTGTAGTTGTTGTTGTTGCTGCTGTTGTTGCAAAGTTTATACGGTAGTTACCGACATAAATAGCAGCAATTTGGCCAGACACCAGCCAACAACACAGGCGCAGTCCCAATCCCAGGCCCATACTCAGACCCAGACCAAGACCGAGACTCATGACCAGGTCTGAATCGTACTGAGCCAGGCCAACCCAAACCGAGAGCTTGCTGAACAAGCTTACAATTAATATGACCAGGCCGCTGGTCGCACTACAGGAGGTCGCACTGTTACGGTCAGAGGTTCGGTGTGTCCTGTTGTGGGACCTGGACCTCAATCTGAACCCTGAGAGACTTTTTCTGTTTGGCCCTATCCGATATACATAGCTTCTGCTGTGTGTCGATTTATGGCTCTTAACAAATTGTTAATAAATATTTTATTTATATTGATGAGACAACACGAAATTATTCACAATTTGTGGCAACTTCTGGTTGCACATCCATAATTGTCTCACATTTTTCCAGCTTACGAGTTGATGAAATAATTTCCAACAGCTGCGCATTTGTTTCAATTATCATCCAACAAAACTGACCAAAAGTTGACCAAATGCTACATCTTGTACATTGTATTCCCGTTGTATGATTGATCTGTATCTGAATGTCCATCTTTGTGCCTTGTGGCACCCTGTAATTAGCGCGTGAAATGTTCTGCTTAATACCCTATACCCTACAACTGGGGATATGATTGGTTGGTAAGGAAATCGACGGGGAGTGAGTTTCTATGGATCTATTTAACCTTTTGAGTTATTATGATAAGTATTATGATATTATGGGATTGTGACTTGATATTATTTTAAGATAAAGAGACTATTTTAAGATAGCAGAAATACTTCTTTCTCATATTTTTCTTTTTCTTAAAAATGCTTCATCTTTTAATTGCTAGAGATATTTAATTTTATTTTATAGTTTTTGAATTATTTTTTCATATTTCATCATATATAATAATTCATTATTTTATACTTTTTGATAATTAATCTTCGATAATAGCTCATCGGTTAATTTGTAGAGTTATTTAATTTTCTTTTAGTCTTTTTGGATTATTATTAAAGATTTATGACATAAGGGCCTGTTTTTTCTATGTCCACAAAAGGAAGAAATAGAATGTAGTAAAGTTAATGTCAAAGTTAAAGATATTCATCAGATAAAATTGATTTGTAATATGAGAATATGGACCTAAGTAAAGATGTCCCACTTCTTATGGAAAAGTTGACTTGAATTTTATATTTGTAGAGTAATTAGTTTTTAATCTATCAATTTTAAAATAACTAAACTTTCCTATAATTCCTTAGATTTTATATCTGATTTTAAATATTTTGTTGTGACGTTAAATGACAATAATTTATTGTTGTTTTCATCATATTATTGACTTTCAAAATAAGTAGGGTATGGTGTAGTTAATATCTTTTAGTTTGCTGATATTTCTTAATTCATAAGTTTTGGACAATTGAAAGTGGAATTTAAATGAGTTTAGTTGCGGGTATTGCAGCTACCGCTCCTGCCGCACGCCTTGCTCTACCTCCTCCTCCTCCCAACGGGCTGTCAATCACAATGATTTATGTCGCCGCCATAGAGATATGGCAATCAAGCGGGAGAGAATGAGAGTGGGAGATAGTGAGTAAGAGAGATGGCTGTGTTGTTTGTATCTCTGTGCATTTGCCTATATCAACGCGTCAATTTATCTTTCCGCAGTTGCAACAAAACTCATCAACGGCGGCGGCTTCTTTCTTCCATAATGAAACCAGAAAGGCCCCCATCAACCTCCCGGCGCTTATGAATTCTTCTTATTTTTCTTATTATATCACTTATTATTATTCTTGTTTTTTTTTTTTTTGTTATTCATTTTCATTTGAATTTCATTTCATTTGTTTCATTGCTTAATTGTCGCAACTTTTGATGAACTGTTTGTTTGGATTTGCCGCGACAGTTTTCATGGACTTCTCACTTGGATACGGATCTTCCGCTTGAGGTGTGGCCTACAGTTTGCCACTTGTAGATCTCAAGGGGAACACAACAATTGCATACCCTGTAATTTAATATCAATTTCAGGTTGTTTTTCTCGTGACAGAGTCGCCATTTTGGGAGCTACCTATTGAAGCCATTTACATTCCGTCCGAGACCCGGACACAGTCTGAGACCGAGATCCAGACAATTGTGTCTGTGCCCCAACCGCTTGCAACTCAATTTACCAATCAAATAACAAATGCGCCGCCAAAAGCTGCTTATTAATGGCGGCCCCAAACGGTGTGGTTCATCTTTGAGCTCCCCAAATCGTCTATATACTTATAATTTCCACGAACCTCTCCCCATTGTCGATAATAATTGATTTGATTGATGCTTCGACGGCGGCTGCTTTTTCCTCTGTTGATTGGTTCGGCTTCGAATCGTTTTCTTGGCTCTCTCTTTTCCTCTGCCTGTGTGTGTCTCTATTTTTCTCACTCTCTGGTGTCTGTTGTATCTTAAGGGCTATCTCAGCTAAGGGATCTACAGAACTGAGGTTACGCAGTTACCATAAGAGACTGACGTCACAGCCGGTTTTGAAAGTGCTTCTTATAAATTTTTGTATTTTATCAGATCTTATTATTAATTATTATTAATATTATTATTATTATTATTATTATTATTATTATTATTATATATTAAATTCCACAATAGGGTTATTGAGAATTTTATTCTTTATTTTTGGGGTTTTTAAGTAGATTTTGCGATAGAATATCTTTTGGGAACAAATATTTATAATTTCTTTTTTTTTCTGAGTTTTCTTTATAGAAATTATTACTTATTAAACTTATCGTCCTGCCTTGCGGTGCTTTTCATGTATAAAATTCTTTGTTTTATAAAGAAATGCAACATATTTAAGAAAATTATTATCTTATCATATTTCTATATTATATTTATAGGCTCATGAGTTATTTAAAAGACTTTCAGGAATCTCTATGTAGACCACAAATATATTTGAGCCAGTATATATATTTTGTATCCATCTTTTATATAAATGTATCGATTATAAACTTGTAACTTGAAATTTTTATAAACTGAGCAGATGAATAAGCCAACTGTGACGTCACGCACAAAGAGAGAGTGTCAAACTTGTATAATTCTTTTTATAAACTGTTGTTTATAACATTGTGGTCTGTCTTTGAGGCATAAAAATGGCCACCAAGTGAACATACTCAATGAACTAAGCCACGAGCTTGTTAACAAATTAGGAGGATAAATTTGCATGCTACTCAGATTACAATCGGCAAGTGGACAGTGGACAATGGACACTGGACAATGGACGCATCGCTGACCTTAAACCCTGAGTGCAGCTTAAAGGGGGAACAACAACTGAGACAAGTGTAAATGTTGTTTGCAAATTGAGTTCATGTTAAACGCCGCTGAGCATCATTCATGGAATGGGAAGTGAGGACTGTGGAGTGTGTGTGGAGTCCCCCTTTTGTTAAGGGGAGTCTCGGATCAATGCGGTTCCTTAAACCGTTGGCTTAGTTTTCGCACAGCGGAGAATTCCACTTAAATTCAGCGCTATGCTTTCAAAACGAAATTAATCTTCATTGGAAGCCATCGACAGGAGTTGTGCCACAAAAAAACAAAAACAATAAGAACAACAACAGATCTGTGTTGGTGGAAGGAACTTCAGACTCCAAAGACCCGCTGGCCAAGACCGGGGCCACAAAAGAAAAATTAGCGCAAATGATTGACAGCCTAAATGAGAATTTAATGGAGAACTGTTTTTTCTTCTTCTTTTTTTCTTAACTTGCTGGCGCTGTGGGGACCACAAGGAGACCTACTTCTACCTCCTCCTTCGACTCCTCCTGCAACTCATCTTCCCATGCCCCCAGCTTGGTTCGCTATAATTTACTCAGTCCGACAACATTCGAATCTTTCTGTAAAAGTAAAAGCAAATTGTTTCGCCAAAAATAAGGCGAAATTGATACGAAATTGATGCTTGACCGAAACCAATTTCCGACTCCACAAGTTCCTTATGAGTCGAGTTAAAAGAGTTAACCGTTACACAACAGTTGTGTATTCCTCCAATATCTTAAGTGTAATTATTCTTATGAAATTTAAAAAGAATCAGAGCTAGTTCTAGCAGAGAACAAAAGAGAAAGTTTCCTGAAAATAAGTTATACAGTATTGTCATCTAGAGAATCGCAACTAAGCAGCGAATTTGGTATAATAGTGACAAAAAAGAGAAACTGTACGAGTAAAAGATAAGGTCTACATATAAAGATAATATTATACTTTGGTATTAACAAACTGTCAAAGGCACGGGATGGTCAAGATTACTATTAAGAAAACAATACGTAGTGCATATTATAAATTTCTTTAATGGTAAAATTATATTTATGCCGTCTAGGAGAGAGGACTGCCAACTTACCTTATGTGAGGTTAAACAAAAACGTCTTTAAACTATTGCTAGGAGAGAGTCCGATTATTGTGGAACTGGCAACTTAAGTGAGGTTAGGGATAGACAAGATTACCACCTCGATGACAAAAATGATCTTAATAAGTAGAAAATTCTTTAGGCTTTTGCTGGTAATGATTAACTATATGGGTTAACAAGTCTTACTGAAGCATCATCCATCTGCCCACTATCACTCTGTACTGTTTTCACCCTTCTCCCCTCTCAACACACACACACCATCCCTTCGTACTCATCGCAATCTGTTTGTGTTGTGCATTTGAAATGTTTTATTTGCATTCTGATGCGAATGCGACGAAAAGTTTACTGCGTGCCTCCGCGAGACGTCAGAAGTGCATTTTTGCACGCGATCCTTTTGGGCTCCTGCAAATCCTGTCTCTCTCTCTTTCTCTCTCTCTCAGCCCCTTTTGGACTGGCACTGACTGACGTCACTTGGCAGCAGACAATTTATGCGCCCAGGACCCTGGGCCCCCCGCCAGACACTCAACTGTTCTCCTGACTGTCCCAACTGTCCGACTCTCCGACTCTCCGACTGTCTGACTGTTATCGATACGTCGACGTTCAAGTCGACGTTAACATACGAGTACCAGTTAGCAGTTACGAGTTACCAGGTACCATGTGCGTGTCATCAAGTTGGCCTAAAGTGACAGTCGCGATTTAATGGTTGCGGCCAGGGCAAAGTTACAAATTAATAAAGCAGTTCACTTTTGCCTGGTCACTTGCAGCCATTGCAATGAATAATCAATCGATTTCAGTTCAATTAGCACCTTTTAGTGTGCAAAATAGCGCGCCCAATCCACGGCCCACATTGCATTCTGACCACTGACCACTACCACCATCGTCTGACGTCTTGGCCCCGTCAAAACTTAAGTGGATTCGAACTGCAACTTGTTACTGCGTGGGCCTGGCCTAGGGCTGTTTGTCTAGTTTTGCCAGTCCCCTCAGTGACAACAGCTCTTATATCATATCAACTGACAACCTTACAAACTGCATTTAAGTTAGAGATGGGCGTGGGCCAAATAATACAATCGGCAAGTCATTTAATTGGCAACCAACGTGAAACCCTATTAACTGAAACGATTCGTTGCTGTAATCTTGTGTCAATTTTTTAAATCAGGAACCGTAATCATTATAAGTTATATTACAAAAATTACATGCTAATGATCATAATAATAATAAATTTTTTTGACGAATGTTGTAAATCTTAGACTATAATCATTATTTTTGATCAATAAAAAAGAGACTCAAAGTTTAAATAGATGCATTTAGATATCGCAGCTTGACTTTTGTCAAAATAAGGAAGTGTTGTGGCTTATTATAACTAATATAATCCCGATTTCAATTAAGAATAATAAAATTCAACAAAAAAGACGAATCTTAGGCTCATTTTTTCAATGTCCGTATAAGCTTTATTTGAAACATATCTTTGACATTTGAGAATAGTTTCTATGCATTTTATGTCAGTTTATCATTCGGATAGCTATTTGAGACCTTATATAGACATTGAAAATGGAATGTCAATGTTGGAAAATGTGTCCTTAAATTTTTCTAAATCAAAGTTGCATAAAAATCTACATAGATTTTAGATAAATTTCTTAAATCTTGAAAATCATTTTTTATGGTAGAAACAAATTGCACTTAATGTTTTCTAAAAATATAGTCTACGTTGGATACTGTTTTCCCGTAAGAAAATCAATGTAATTTTTTGATATATCTGTTCAACTTTGCAAAATCTCTATCAACTTTCTAAAAATCAAAAATCATACTATGAGTGTCAAAAACATGGTTTTATTTGAATATCTTTTATAAAGAAAAATGTCTTCTTTTATATCTTGATATCTTAAGTTTTCTTGAGTTGCATGCAAGTGACTCACGAGTGCATTTCAATAGCAAGACACGATTCACTCTCATCTCTAACTTAAGTTCCGTTCAATGTCAGTTAGTCGCACAATTTAAACGCATAACTGCAAATTATTTGCCATTGTAATAAAAATTGATGCAGTTTTTCATTTCGTATATGATTTTTTTTTCCACAATTTGCCGCAGTGGCACAACAACCTTCACATAGAAAATCTCTCAACAAGAAAATTACACATAGACAGACAGACAGACAGAGAGACAGAGAGACACAGAGCGGACCAGAGGGGCGTGCGTCATCGAAAAATGGGCGTAGAGAACTTTGACAATTCCTCGGAGAGGGTCAAGGGATTAGAGCTGCGGTGAACCACAATTCCACAATTCTACAATTCCACAGTACCACAGTTCCACAGAGGAAACCAATTAAGCGTCAAAAATGATGGTTATGATGGTTCTGTTGGGTCGAGTGTAATTATTGGTATTCCATCCGTCAAGGAAATTGAGGTACGAATAATAATTCACACAAAAAGAAACAGAATAAGAAAATAAGAAAATGTTGAAGATGATGAAGAACAATAAACATTTAAATGTTGCGGTTTCCGCTGAATGTAGAATGTGTACAAAATGTGGGCAACCCACGTCGGATCAGCTGTCAGTCTCCAACTATTCCTAATTCCAGAGATACTCTTAAAACTAATTAATAAAGATCAAAGTGGCCTGGTCTGGCGCTTTCGGCTGCTGTTTAATTCATAATTATTTACATAACTAATTGAAATGAGCGACTATAAACATGTTCATGCCCAGTTTTCATTAACCAGAAGGCGTGGCATGTCTCGAATAAATTGCCATTAAAAGTTATCTAGGAAATTATGCAAGGCTGCACCTAAGACAGACTTTAAGTCTCGGTAGACAAATTTCATTAGTGATTTGACTAAGCGAAGCTATAACTGAATCAGAAAACCAGAAAATCTATGCCAAAAATGCATGTTATTGCGGCTTGAAATGACTGCAAATACCCTGCACTTCCAGCGGGATTATACGAGACTTTAAATGATCTTGAGCTATACAATTGTATTATACTTATTCACATAAAAGAATAGTTTTGGTTTTTCCCTTTAATTTATATATAGTATACCAATTCCATAAGTTTATAGAAGTATGTGTACTTGAGTCGATGCAGGAGCTTTTCCAGAAACGTTTTGGATTCCAACTAATCTCAGAGATAATCTCTCAACTGGGCGATGTTAGTTAAGATCCTTCAATAAAAGTAAGCACAACTTTCGGGTAATTTTAAATAGAAATATTTTGAAAAGAGTATTACCCTTATATATGTCTTTTGGGTTTTAATATGTAGAGAACTATCGGGGTCATATATGTTCAAAGTCTTATAAATATGGTTATGTCGGGCGCCGACTAATTGCAATTAATTATTTAAGTAATCCATCATAGTAGCAACCGCTTGCACTTGAAGTTTCTCGCAGGAGGGGAGAAATACGGGGCTGGGAACAGGAACTGGAATGGGAATGGGGTTGGGGATCGTCTGCTGAAGTCGATGGCGGCGGCTTTTTGCCAAAAACTTTGGTCGTTTCAACACGCGAATGTCGTATAAGCAATTTTTTGCTGCCGCTAACTATAATGCAAAATGCAAATTAGAGCAAAGTAAAGAAAAAAGGGAAGTAAGAAAAGAAAAAAAGGGGAAGGAAATGGAAAAAACTTAAGTCATATTGAATTAAGCTTACATCATGAAGAAAAGAGGTCCAAATAAAGTTGGCTTATATGAGAGTAATTTACTTTTATGAATTGCTAGTTTTAGTAAAACCACAGTCAAATTTTATATAACAACCTAGTTTAAATAGTTCTCACGAGGCCCTTCCATTCCGCCCAAAAGAAAAACTCTGCTGTTCAATTGCGTGTTTTTCGAACTACAATTAAAGACATTTCAATTAGAGCTAAACAAATTGTTAACTTTACGATTTAAGTTTCAACTCGAAAATTTAGTTTTAGAAGTGAAAGAGAGAGAGAGAGAGAGATGGAATGGGACAGCTTTTGTTGTGACGTGTAAGCCCAAAAGCTCAAACTCGCTATTTAACGTTGTTGTTCGACAATTGTCAAGGCTTAATTATTTACTAATTGTTGTTGAATTATGAAGAACTATGCCGCCTAATTACCCACCAATTACAAATTGTTTGCTTTGCCTATTTTTTTGTTTCTTTCTTTTTTTCGGTAAACTTTTTACGTACGCGACAATAAAAGTGTACGGAAAAAGCGTTACGTACTTGCATACTGGTAAATTATCCCCCTCACCCATTATTCCAATTCCCAGACTCGCAATTGTAGCTTTCTAAGCTCCGCCCAACAAGACGAAATGTTTGTGCATGTGTGCTTGTGTGTGTGTGAGTGAAACAACCACCTTTTCGTATCGGGGAACAACATGGCGTGGTTTCATTCCCATTTTGTTCCAAGCGTCGCGTCTCGCTGGAAATTGAGTGAAATGCAAACAAATTTTCAACGCCTTCGAAGTGCAGACACAGACACCTCAACCAAAGCGAAGGCCACACAAAAACGAACGAAGAAAAGAAGAAGGAAGAAAGAATAAAGAGTAAAACGAACTGAATGCATATTAATAATTCTTTTTTAGTTTACACGTTACACGTTACAAGTTACATGGTTCTGGTTCTTGGCTAGTAAGTAGCTCATTTGCTTGCCTTAAAGCGATTCAGAGCAAATGCCATTTGAGTGCACAGCTTAGACGCACTTAAGATGGCCAACTACTGATAAAGCCAAACAGCTCTCACCATCCCACCCCTCTGCTATTTCCCTTATTCTCATGTCGGGTTAATGCAGCGCAAATTGCTCGTGTTCTCCGACAAAGACAACTTACACCTTGCCCAAACACAAACACAACAAACCAGACACGGCCATTAAATCTACATAAATGAAGTATTTTCTTTTGGCCAGGTCCATTGAGCCCCTCCAGGTGTTGGCTGCTCGGGCGCCAAGATTGGCCAGAAAAGAGACGTGAGTCGAGAATTTGTATCTTGACTGTATTTAAAGTAATTTCAGAGTTAGTTAAACGTTGCTATTGCCTATAATTGCCACTGTTTAAATAGCATAAGCCTATAATTGACAATATCTATCATAAGAAGGGTAACTAAATTAAACGGAGACTGTTTAGGGTAGTTCAATTAATTTGTATACTCTATAAATTGAACCACAATTCAACTTACATAGTTTCTAATTTCCCAAAAAGACTGGATACATGTTGAAGTATAGCTCACAAAAAGCTGACTTTGGTAGCGTTTCTTAAAAGAGAAGAACTTTGTATTAGAAACAAATATTCAGAAGTTGTTCTGTTCCAGGATATCTAATAAAACAAAGTTTACCTGAAACTACTTCTATTTATTAAGATAAATATAATTCATAACTATTATTTAACTCCTGATTATCATTTTTCTATACTATTTTTACATTTTAATAAATATTTTTCTCACTGCTTTTAGTTGATGTTAAATAAATAAATAACTATATGGTTAAAGAGTACAAAACAATGCAGGATATAAAAGAAGCCACAATAATTAAATTTTAGGCATTACTTTAATTATTACAATACAATACAAAAATACTCGTATATTTTTAGATTTCAGGGTATTAAAAGAACCAGTTACGACAGGATTTTACTATCGACATAAAAATATAAATGTAAACAATCTAAATGATGTTTGTAATGTTTTTAATCAATTATATTGATCTATTTTGTGGGGTGATGGAGTACATAAAGTTTCCTTGTTCCCTTTCTCCTATTTCAAGTTCCTTACTGGTCACATTCTTGGACTATTGAATGGGAGTGGGTAGCAATTAATATTTCATTTTAATACACATAATTTGTTTACGATTATTGGTAAACAAAAAGTTCTAATTTTCTTTTTGGGTCGAGTGGAAATTCGCGTGATATCAAAAGTTGTCGTAAGGTTTAATGGCATTATTGATCGAAGTGTGAGTCGAGCAAAAAGGAGTCTCTTTAATTTGGACAGTTTCAACTGTTGTCCAGCTGTGCGATTATCTTGATGGATACACTTCTTGACTCTTGCCACATGCAAATGAGTTGCAGCCTGTTCCCAGCTCTAACTCCCTTACTTTTTAGTTGCCCCATTTTGCGATGAGCAAAGCGTTAAAAACGCATTTAGCATAATTTCATTTTGCGCAAACATGAATTTTGCATTTGCATTTGTAATGAGTCCCGCTTCCCCCTCTTGATCATTGCCCCTTCCTCAGCTCAACACAATTAAAAACTCGTAAAAAAATATGCATAATAAAAGCAACATTTATAAAAAAGAGAGAGAGAAAAAAGTGCACTTGTGGACCCACCTGAACGATGGAACGCGACGTGGCGCACCTTCTTCTCTTGAGTTCCCCTCTGCTCATCCGAACTCTTCCAATTCCCTCTCTATCCTCCTTGAGAGATACATAAATAATCAAATAATTTGTGTTTAAAAATGCGCGCCAAGGAGGCGCATAAAATAAAGTCATAATTTCAAAATGATTTATGAAATGCACTTGGAAACTCTCGTCGCAAATTCCCTACATATAGTTTGACAGGGTATATTAATGCTGCCTAAAACAGAGGTGACTTTTGAAAGGGTTATGACAATGTATGTTTGTAGTCGACAAATTATTATATTTTTTAAAAAATTAATTTGTATAAATAAGTTAGTTCAGTAGAACAAATTTTAAAATGTTTTGTGTTTTTCTTTGTACCTTTGTACTCCTTGTTCTGACTGACTGACTGATTCACTCCACCACTCATCATTGTGGAGCCGAAATGGCAAGAGCTACAAGGCTAAATTTTTACACAGCACAGCTGAGAAATAAATATCGTGCAATAAGACGGTGAACTTCCAACTAAAGCTCAATTGTTGAGTATGAAAAAATGGTCTGTTTTTTTTTTAGTTACCAAACTAATATGTAAGTTTTGTACCATATGTTACATCCCGACGCAATGATGACTATATGACTATATCATATAGCTGCCATAAGAATAATCGGATGCAAATATTATAAATATCTACGTATGTATATCTTCTCTGATAAAAAAAAATTCTCTAACTTTTCAAGTACTCCATACTGTAAAGTCATTTCTTACAATAATTATAGGGTATTTTGGATTTCGTCTTAGTTTACCAATACCAAATTTTCTGACTTGTTTTATTGTTACACATTTTAGATTATTTTATTTAATTTCTTAGCTTAATGCAGCGCCTTTTTAAATTAATTTCGTGTGCTGCGTTCGAGTTTCCAGATGGTTTTTATATGCTTTTTTCTTGGCATTGTAAAAACATTAGCATAACCAGGCACGCATGGGGCCCTCCGGACTGCCACAGAGTGCGAAGGAGAGAGAATGAGAGAGAGAGAGAGAGAGAGAGACAGAGAGAATGGGGGGACAGAAAAGATGACTGAGGAAAGCGACTTAAAGACTGGGTTCAGGACTTGTTAAATTTGACATGGCCTCTTATGATTAGCTGAATAATGCTCAATTTTCTTTTCTCCAACTTTTTTTTTTGATTGCATTTGCATTGCGATAAGATCGGAACTGAAAGTACTAGATGGTAATATCCATATATGAGTACATACATTATCATCTGGCAGTGTGGAAGTGAAAAGGAAGTTAGCAGCGAGATAATCATGCCATTATATCGCCTCATTGCTTTTTCTTTGCATTTCTAGACGGCCTGACCACTAATTCCTCCCCTCCTTATCCCCCTTTTTCAACCCCCTCCTCCTCCACCAATCAAATACATTGTATGGGCAGCAATTAAGCGAAAAAAGTAACATTTTTCTTTGGCTTTCAACAGCGACGTGTGGTTGCAACAATCGCGAGGAGGAGGGAAAGACGTTGCAGTTGTAGCAGGCAATGAGGAGGGGGCAATAAGGGGTAGGGGGAGGGTTTTGAAGAATGTATGAATTTGCATTTTAAATTGTGTGTTTTTAATATATATTTCTCTTTATTATTTATTGCTAAAGTTGCAACAAGGCGTATGCTTAGCTTTGTTGATAATTGGAGTGAGAATAAAGCATTCATAATTTAACGTTTTTCTTTTATTTTCTACGTCTTCTTCTTCTTCTTCTTTTTCCACTTATTGCTACTGTTGTTATCGTTATTGTTAATGTTGGAAAACTAAAAACACGGACGCTAATTATAGTATTGTGGCCATTTAAAATATTGCAGTCCATTTTTTTGTTCTTTGAATTTTAAGTTGTTTGCATACCCTGTAACCTGCGGATAGGGTAGAAGGGTATTATGAAATTATTTTAATATTCTGTTGTTCTAATGAATTAAAGCTCAAAGCTGTATTTTAGTATTAGTTTAACTTGCCTGCTGTTCCACAGTAAACTTTGCGAAAGCTTTTGAAAATCACTTCTATAAAGATTTGAAATTCTATCTTTATCTATATCTACATCTATATCTTTATCTCTGCATGAAAATCGGTTAAATTTTGACAAAGTCTTGCTAGGTTGAAATCTGGTAGCCATATAACTCGGACTGATCGGTCCATCATAGCAAATTTTCAATCCTTTCTTCATATACTTCTAATCGTAATGCTATCAAGGACTGCCGTCCACAGTGATATCTATATCTATATATCTATCAAATAGTTATAGCCACAGAGTATTACATAGTCAAATATTTGCTTTTAATTCTATATTTTGCATTAGAGTTTTTTTGCTTGGCGCCAAAGGGGCGTGTCACAGTTAGACAGTTGAACCATTAAATTACCCCATGAGCCTGTAAATTTCTAACCAACTTGCCCCCTCACGTTGCATGCAGCCACCTAATGTTTAGTTTTGTGGTTGCAACATGCATTTACCTTTGTGTCGAAAATCTTTTGGTATAATTAGCTATTTGCATTTGTCAAATAGATGAATGTGAAGGGGGCATGTGGCATAAGGCATCCAGTGAGTGGCAGAGAGAACAGTTATCAGTTGCCGCTGCAACGTGTGTGGGCGTCATATCGATTACGAAACCATGAAGGCGCATCTCCATGCTCCAGACTGGCAACCGCAATTCAAGAGTCAATTTCCATTTGAGACGTTGGGATTCAAGGCGACTGACAATTCGACTTGACAAGTTGCTAATCGGTTAAATTAGCCATAAAAGAATGCACAAGTCATCGGGTTACCAGTGGCTGGCAACGTGCAACGTGCAACACCCTCGCAACGTGAGAACGTGTCGGCGTGGCAACTTCTACTTAAACTTAAACTTCAACTCCAACTTCAACACCAACTCCAGTTCGGGGGAAGACTCGATCGAAGGCTTGATCGAGGGCTGATTTATGATAGACGTGTGCCACATTCAACCTGTGTGTGTGTGTGTGTCTTGTGTCTTGTGGTTGCCACAGTCGCTGATGTTTCACGTATCAATATCGTTGTCAACAGGTTTCGCTTGTTACTTTGTCCCGATCTTCAGAGTGCCCCCATCTTCAGTTTGAATCTTGATCTCGAGTTTCTGCCATCGGCGAGTTTCTGCCACTTGCCCCATTCGAATTTGCAGTGCTCTTCTGTTTGCCTTCCCTTTTTAGTTTTGTGGCATCTTAATCATTGTTATTTGGTTCCATTAGTCGCGCCACCGCTTTGCTGCTGGTGTTTCGCATTGCAATTATGTTGACAATTCGGCAGCTGTGCCACAAAACAGATTACAGCAAATGCAAAAGAGATGCCTCCGCCTTTGGGGGCTTATCATTTGTTATTAAGAGCAGTTTATTGAAAAACTTTTTCGGCCTGATTAATGGGCCCAGTGAGGCCGACAGATGTGCTTGCCTCACCTCACTTGCCTCTGTCGCTGTGGCATCTTAAACACTGCTATTTTGACCAACAATTAGGCTAATGCCCAGCCTGGCATATACTTAAGATAGCAAGATCTTTTGCTGTTCCCCCTTTTCTAGAGATTCTCCTCTTTATCCACAGTTATCCCCAGACTCGTATACAGGAAGCAAATCGTTTGTCCAATAAACGTCGCCCCAAAATGTTGCATATAAATTCTCAATTATCGCCCACGCCCACCTAAGACCCCGTGAGGAGTCTGCAATTTGCCACAGTTTAAGAGGCGCATAAATAAAATGTTGCACTGGTTCCTATTTAGACATCACAACAACAAGTCAAGAACTCAAAACTAAATGATGCCTGTGCCGTGCCTAAAGTACCCTGTAAAGAATTCTAGTCACGAATGATATAACTAAATGAAAAAAAAAACACTTATTCTTAAGCTATTCTTTATCACTGAGAGTTGATGTTTGAAGTATTTTAAAATATCAGTAATGTACGAAAATAAGCTTCAAGATGAAAACTGTCATTTACTCTCGTGATTTTTATCTATATATATTACAATAAAGAGTTTGGAAATCACATTCTAGCTTACTTTAATGGTATCCATAAGGAATAAATAATTTGACACGCTTATAAGTAAATAAATTAATAAATAATTTACTTGATTGAGTAAAACATAGTTAAATAAAGGCATAAATAAATAATAATGTGAACTTCTGGTACTCTTCTACTAAACAGTTTGTGTCCACGTCTTAATTTAAAATAAAAACTACTTCATTGTACAACATAAGCGCTATTTTGTCTTAATTGCCTTTACACTAAACAGATAAACTTGCAACAATTGTTGGATTAATTGCAATATTATACTCTTTTTTTGAATAGTCTTTAAAGTTTTCCTGTTTTAATTTCAATTTATAGTTTATTTTAATTGTTAATCGAAATCACTTTTTGGCAACTGCCTTTCAGTTACAGTTAAATAAATTTGTCGTACCTTAGTCATGTCTTGGTTGCAAGCACAACCTACCCATGTGCTTGGCAGGGTACAGGGTATAAGGGCAGACAGAACCAAGGCAGCCACAGATAGATTGAATCGTTTAGAGTCAAAACCTTCTGCTAACCACTACCCAATATGGAGCGAGTCTTAGTGTCCAACTAACGTGGCTACAATATCATTACTATTTGCTTTTTTTGGGGCCCGCGGTGTTTGCAATTGATCAGAAGGAGTTTTCTGGAAAATAGGGAAGAGCAGAGGGAGCTAAAAGAAAATGCGGAAACGTGCCGCTCAGTCTGAGGCCGTTTCAATTCCTGGGCTGTGATTCGCATCGGCCTGGCCAACAAGACTGAAGCTCAAATGGTGTCTGGAATTGAAAAAGGCCTTTACAACAAATCCATCAAGAAAGCTGTGGCGCTGTTTATTTACCTCTTTAGCTTAGCTCCAGCGCCAATCGTAAGTAGTGTTTGTGGTCTGTGAACTCCCCCTTTGTATTAGAATGTTTCTACTTAGGGATATGCTTCAATCTGTTGTTGTTGGTTGTGTAAACACCCACAAAAAGCTGAGGCAAGAAAACAACAGAAAAAGAAAAAATAGGCACTTTTGGTTCATAAATCATCGCGATAACAAATTACCGCTGCCGTCTCGGACTCTAAGTCCGGCTAAAAGGCAAAGCCAAAGCCAAAAGTTGGGCTAACAAAAGAGTTGGAAGTTACAAAAGATCAATCTTATTTGCGCCCCGAAAAAATGCATTTCAGTTGCATTGCCTCGATTGGCAGTGTGTTGTGTTGTTGTGTTTTTGGCTAAAACAGCCAAAGAGGCGCTTGGCCATTGGCACAATCATGAGTTAGACTTGGCCAACTTGGCGTTGGCTTTTGGCCGAGACGAGCGCGAGAGAAAGAGTCGATTAATTTGGCCGATTTGTCGGACTGCGAGACTCAACTTTAACTCAACTTTGTGCATTATTATTACTATTATTATTATTATTTTTGTTGCCAGTGCCAGTTGTTGTTGTTGTTGTTACTCGCATCTCTCGTGTAGGCCAAAACAAACTTACAATTTAGATTGAATTTATTTGTGCGCCGCCAGCCGCCATCCGCCTGCCGTCTGCCTAGACGAGGAGCAGCCCATTGAGATCTTCATTTGCTGATCTTTCTGGGAACATCTTTGCGGTGTTGACCCCAAAGGCACACACAGCTCAGTCTATGAACTGCACTTAGCGAATAAACAATAATTAAATAAACAACTCTTTTGTTTGTAATTTTCTTAAATTGGTTAGAATTTGAAATTTTTAAGAAATTAAAAAAGCTGTAGGAAGAAAGACAAATTTAGAAAGTCTTACCTAATCCTTTTTCTAAGTGTAGCAGAATTTATAAACATCCCTATAAACAATGAGAGTATATGTTTTTAGTTTCGTTGTATATAAAATGTTTTTTTTTTTAGATTTTATATAAATTTTTTGCTCATTGAAAATTAAATAAATTAAATATTTTAATATTAAAGAATAAAATATTTAGATATTTACTTAACGAATATCTGTACGAAAAAAATTATAGAGAGAATCACCTTTTACAGCGTTTCTAAATATTATAGCCTAATCAATTACTTGTAACTAGTCTTTAGTCTTAGTAGTCTTAAATAAACTACCGCTTGACTTGTTTATAGAATTTCAACAACAACAAAAGCTGCTTAAAAAGAGAATCACTCATCTTGCCGTTAACCTTAAAGGGAAGATAAACCTGCCGTTAATAGAACAAAATCTAAAGTTAGTATTAGTATTAGTTAACCTTGGGATGAAAGTAAATAGATTAATAAATTCAAAGGCAATTAATTTTGTCCATTCTCATATTTTAAGTATATAAGAAAATAAATTAATTGAGAGCTTGTTTGGCTTCTGTTGAGCTGTTAAGACGCCTTAAGCTTATATCTAGATTTTTGGTCTTGCATTTCTCTCAGTGTATCTGCGATTCCGATTTAGAGTTCGACTTTGACTGCGTATTGTCTGCCTCACTGACCAGTTTCCAGTTTCCAGGCTTTCGCTTTGTGTTGTTGTGGCCGTGTTGTAGTTGTTGTTGTTATTTGCTGGTTCCTTTTGAACTCTATTAAACTCAGCGAATTTATTAATTTCGCTGCTGATTAACTGTTTCAGATAGCCGCTGACCATTGCCTGCTTTTGGTATCCGTTAGTCGCATCGCTCAATAAATCATTTTTCTTCTCTCCTTTTTTCCCGATGCCAGAAATATCTTCTGTTTCTTTATTTTTTTTTTGATATTCCTTTCGCAAAACAAGTCGTCTGACAAAGATTGACACTTTTTGCCACTCTGTCATGCTTTAATAGAGTTTGCTCTAATGGGGCACATTAGTGGAGTAGAGGAGGGGAAAAGGTGAGAGGGGAGGGGCATGCATCGATTGGGCAAACGGACATAGAGTATATTAAGTATAATGACAGCGTCAACTACAACACACGACAATGACATGCAGTCAGCTACCAGCTTAACTACAGCTAGATCCATATTCATAGATACATAGATACATTCGTATACATATGTATGTGAGTGTGTGTTTGAGTGTATCTCAGATACAACAACTGTGACAAAACAAACAAAAAAAAAACAAACAATACACGAGTAACGGCAGCTGGTCGAAGTTTTTAATGCTCTCGATTTACTTCAGTTGAAGGAAGGACACTTAAACTGGAAATATTATAGAATAATGTATCGATTTATGGAATCAGTTATAACTGATACTAAATATAGTATCTGAAATAAACTTATTCTCTTAGGGCGTGTGGCAGATTTGTTATCATATGTCATGTACCAAAAAACTACGCTCATAGGTACACAATTATTAAATATACAACCTTAGAAAAAATATATAGATAAATCATAATTAAAATAGGTGTAATCTTTAGTATTATTGTCCCAAAAATTAGCATATTTTGTACTGTTGAAATTTATTTGGTTGATAAATCAAGGATAATCTAAAAAACTCCGAATATATAATAGTTTTGTTTTCTATTTATGTACCTGTTTTCGAATCGAATTAAAGTCTTTATCTAGGCTTGAAAGCAACGAAAATGAAATGATAATTAATGATAAATTCAATGACAATGGAAGTGGTTTAAACTAAAGAACGAATGAATTTACAAAATAAAATAAGTCCATACTGTATTTAATCAACACAATAGTGCAAAAGCTTGGACATCAATATAAATGTATAGCTAGTACAAATAAAGCGATGCATCCTTCTTTTTATTTCAAAGGAAAGCTTTTTATATATTTTGTTACTACCGTTAAAATTGTCATAAATTATAGTCGGACTTGTGCTTAGTAAGCAGATTTAGTAGTTTTAGTTGATGAATTATAATTGATTAAAAATACACTTTCATATTTATTTGGATATTCTTAATTTAATTATGACAAATGTCAGCATATATTCGTTATACTCGCTGTACCTCTCTCGCTCTCTCTCTCTCTCTTTGTCATTTCTTTCCCCTCTCTTCTCTCTTTCTGTATGTCTGTTTCACTAGAACTGTTACAATCTGTGAATATGTCAGCAATGTAAAGGGTGTTTGCTTGTTTGGGTTGGTTGACGTTGCTTCTGGTTTCTGTTCAGTGAGGCTAACATTGATGTTGGTTTTGGTTTGGTTTGGGTTGGGGTTGGGGTAGGGTCACCTGTCTGGTGGAGGTGGTGTTGTTGCTGTTGCTGTGATGTGTTTTTTTTGTTTGTTTCGGTGGTGTCCACGTTGACGTCCACGTTCCACGTTCCACGTTCCACTTATCTCGCGCAATTGATCGCCGTTTGTGGTTGTTGTTCTTGTCGGCCATTGTTTGCGTGTGTGTGTGTGTTTGCTTGTGAGTGTTGCTGTTATGTCTAAAATGTCATTTGCTGTTGTTTTTGTTGTCGAATGTTTGGTTGTTTTCGTCACAAAAGCAGCCATTTTGGACTTGTCACAAATGGCAATTAATAATTGCGGCTACTTAGCAAAAGAATAGTAGTACTAGGGAGGGGGAGGAGAGAATAGTCAGATTGTACATTTTTAAAAAAGGTAAATATTGGTTTATTGTCGCCCATTAAATGTGCACTTTATGTATCCTTTATGGCTTTGCCTTGTTGTCGTTTTTCTCTAACTATCTTTCTCTCTTTTTGTGTTTGTGTTTTTGCTGTTTGCTTAATAATTATATTTAATTGACATTGCAAAGCTTTTGCCAAGGCGCCTCTGTTTTTTCCCCCATTTATTTGTTATTTTTTTTATTATTATACATTATTTGTTTTGTTTTTGTGGTATGCAGTTTTTAGGGTTTTCGCTAATGTTGTCAGTCTTTGACAGATGCCGATATGGATCTAGTACAAGTTGTGCCACTTAATTGGCAAATTATAGTGCTTGTCTAGATCTCAATGGTTGGCCAATCAACTTTGACATTGATGCGTTCAGGCAGCTGCAGTAGTTACCCCAAAAACAAAAAACTATATAAATAACTTGCCCCTCTCGTAATGAGAAACTTGTTATATGAAATTAGGCAGACTATATGTAGTAGAGATGGGGATCAAGGCGGGGAAAGTAAAGGACTCGAACACTCTTGGGCATATTAAAAAGCCCCGCGGCAAAAAGTTATACAAACACATAATTCCTCATACTAAGACAACGCCAGGGGAGACTCTTCATGGGACTCATGGACTGGGACTGGGACTACCACTCCTGACTTGTCTTGAAATTGATATGCGAAGAGAAGACGGCAAGAAACTTACTTACGACAAGTTCGTAATGCCAAAAGGCACCTGCAACTGTCCCAGACTGAAGCGTAAATTGATAAGCTGCCAACAGCAGAACAGAGAGTATTAGGGGAAGGAGAAGAGTTGAAGTTGCAGTTGCAGTTGCAACTCTGACCGGTAGGGCTTATTAGTGGCTGCGATTGACATTGCCACATTTGCCTTCTGTTTTTCCTTATTCCTTACTTCAATTCCCTTCTGCTCAGCGGGGATTTGCGCATGTGCAACCAGCAGCCTCCAATGGCCAATCCCAGAATCCATTCCCATGTCTCAACTCTCTCGTACTCAGACCAGAGGATATCGGAACAGAGAACACAGTACAGACCTAGACCAGACACAACGAGATAAACATTTGGCTACGACTTTGGAATACTTGCACGCAATGTAATTGCACTTCAGTTTCAATTCCTACTGGAGACACCTTTTGTCTCCGCTGACGTCATGAGAAATACACTGAAAATCGAAAACTATTGACACAGAGAAAGGAATCGAGTTGAGTTGAAAAGATGTAAAGCTTCGGTGTTAAATGATTACTATTAATTTAAATTTGTATTTTATTTATTTAAACTAAATAAAAACAAAATAATAGCACAATTGTTGGGAAAGAAATTTGGGGCATTTATTACAATCTTATAAATTATTAAAATTCATAATTTAATTTGAATTGGAAAATCAATAATGTTGAAGAGGAGAAAGAATTAGTTGATTTATTTAAATATATATAAAAATGGAGCTAAACAATTTATAGGAAATCATTAATTGAGAACGGCTATTATTTAGAATTCTTTTTTGCTTGTCTTTAAAAATGACAAATTGGTAATGAAGGAATTGTGAAAATAGATTAAGGTCTTTACTACAATAAACTTTTTTTCACTCATTTGAATTTCTAAAACTTTTCATAAAGAAAGGATGAAAAGGGTAAGTTGATCTATTCATAACATTGAATGTCTATATAAGGTCTTACATAACTAATGGAATGCTAGTTTAACATAAAATTTACAGAAACTAATGTCAAATTCACAGATGTCTATCAAATAAAGTTTATATGAACATCGAAACTATAACTATTTATTTGTAATTCTGAAATTGACCAATTAGTTCATTCTCGACTGATTCTAGCTTGCATTGAAAAAAACATACGATTCAGTTTTTTTAGTTATAAAAAGACAGGCAATATTTTACCAATTAATTAAAATTATTGTAACTTCTAGTTGGTTTATGTTTGGCCTATTTTAACTTTTAGAAGTGTTTAATCAATTTAAGTTTTTAAGATTTCGCTTGGTAAGTGAAATTCAGAGATCCTAGTTTAGGGACGATTTTATTTTCTGGAATTCTACGCTTTCAAATATTTAGATTAATTTATCAATGTTAAAAATTCACACTTTTTGGAGTATTTATTTTTGCTTTGGATTATAAATCGATGTTATTTTGTTTTTGTTGATAAGAATATTTCCGATGTAATTGATTCAATTATTTTAAAACTTTCTTCTTTAAGACTCTCCCAACAGTTATTTTCTGTGCATTTATGAGACACTAATCTACGATTCCAATGTGTGTCTTTCTCTCTGTCTCTCTTCGTTGTGGTGCTCTCATTTATTGGTTGCTGCCATCTGTGGCGAGTAGTGCCCGTGGTTATACACACATATACCATATATGTACATACATATGAACATTTAAACATTCATATACGTGACATATGGCGGCCTTTAAGTCATTTACTCTCTGCAGACATTTTGTTATGGGCTCTTTTCTAGGAATTGTGTGCAAAAGTTCTTTTCTTGTAGTTGTCGTCGTCAGTGGCACATATAAATCATTGAGATAAGTGGCAACGCCAAGTGTCGTACAATTCGCTAATGTTCGTGTTGTTGTTGTTTTCACATTTATGGCAACAACATTTTAATGGCCTTATGGCAGTTAAGTTTAGTTGCACATTTAAATCGTTAGTTTAATGGGATTTGGATGTGTTTTCAATTGCAACTTCCGAGTGCAACTTGATGCAAAGCATATTTAAACTGCGCTCGATAAGCGATTAGGCGATGCCACTGAATGATAACCGGCAATAATAACCCAGCTTCAAAAAAAAAAAATAACAACAACTCTTAATTACAGCATAATGAAACTCAAATCAAACACACACACACATAGTACTACTATACTACATACATGGTCTGCAATGCATTAGACAGAGTCAGCAATATGCGGTCTCTTCTCTTTGGCTGTGTGTTTGTGTCTGTGAGAACACGCCCCGTTCATTTTGAGCGCAAAGTCATTGAGCAGGCGAATCACATTAGTTAGAGTGAGACACAACATACGCTTCCATAATTGGCAGTTGCAATCTCACTTTCCAGGCGCGCACAACAAAATGGAATTGAAACACTGTACACTGTACGCTCTCTCGCTCTCACTTGCGTAGAGTGTGGCCAGCGTGACGATCGCGTTGCCAGGACGACTGGAAAGCGCACAACACACAGAGAAACATGCTGTTGTGTGTGCCAATTCCCATATCGTTTCAACCAGGACTGGTTTTTTCCAATTTCGTTTTCAGTTCTTGTTGGATTCTCAAAGCGTCTACGTGGCCGCGCAGTCACTAGCCACAGAGAGTCGTCTATACGAATCTCTCGCGCAACCTATACAATATTTTCGGCAACAACGGTCAACGGTCAACGGCCACCGCCGTCGGTGCTTCTCTGTTGCCATTGTTGTTGTTGCTGCCGCTGCCTCTGTCGCTGCCCATATTGACGGTTCCCCCCTCCTTCATCATCAACATCATCATCGTTAGTGTTTCATTTCAAACGTTGCCTTTACGTTTCAAATTTGGCTTTGGCTCCGCTTCGCGTAATTCATATATTCATTCGTTTCTGCCGCTCGCGTGCAGTCGCTGCTCTCTAACGGTGTTTTGCCGTCGTCAACGTCAACGGGAACGGCAACATCAACGTTAACGTTTAACGGCAACGCTAACGCCAACGCCAACGGCAACGCCTGGCGCCTCGTCCGGTGCTACCAGATCAGTGTTAGTGCTCAAAAGGTGCGTGCCCAACGCAAGTGAAAAGTGTGCAAAAAATCAAAATCAAAATCAAAATACAAAAATAACAAAAAGTAGAGAAAAAAACGCAAAATCAAATTCAAATTGCGAATTGGCTTGCTCCTGTCACGCGATACCCTACAATCGAGCAGCCCCAGCCGGTTTGGCATAGTTCTTTATGCTCTACACGCAACACCAGTAACACCAACAACAATACAAACAACAACACAAACAACAACACAAACAACAACAATAAAAGCTTAAAAGACAAGTGCAAGTGCAGAGCTTTCAATTGCCGGCGGTCATTCACTTCAAAGACTTCTCAGTCAATGCCACAAAATGTCACTTTGACAGCTGCTGGCGCCGCTGCTGACGCCTCTGCTAACGTTGTTGCTGTTGTAGCTGTTGTTGCTGCTGCCGCCTCCGCATTAAAAAACTCAAATGATTTGCGTGCCGTTCTTGCGTTTAGCCTGCTGATTTGTTGCATGCGTCGTTGGCGTCGTCATCGACCGTCAACACCAGCAACGCTTAACAAAACCAACAACAGCAACAGCAACAAAAACAACAACGACAGCGGCAACAACAGCAACAATAACACAAACCGATGCGTGCAAGTGAAAAGCAAAAGTGTTAACAAAAAAAATAAACAACAAAACTGCAAATCGAACTACAAAAATTTGTTTTGAATTTGCGTTGAAATTTGTCATTAATTCAATTTGAATATCTACATATTGTAAAAAGTTGACGATAATTATCATATTGTGATTAGCTATATTATCAGTCATATTACAATATGTGCAGTCAATTAGTTTTATTATGCATATTTAATTTATTTGATTGCATGTAATGATATTCTAAGTGAAGTTAATATTTTAGTAAGGAATGCTTTTTTGTGTTCAATACACCTACAAATTGATCAATTCAGTTTAAATCGAATACGAATTTCACAGAAAATTCACTCAAAATGATATATGGAAACTTTTTCTAGAGAGTTTTTAAAACTTCAAGAAGTTTTAAACATAACAACTGCTGAAATTCTTTGGATAATTTTAAAATGTTTTTTTGAAATGCGACATTGACAAAATAAACAAAAATCCTAAGAAAGAACCCTTAATTTGTCACAGACTAATCGTTTCGAAACTTCCCTGTTATTTTGAACTACTGTTCTGAGAACTCTTGCTGTTTAAAATTTCAAAATGAGTACAGCTAATTATTATAACACTTTGTTAAAAAAGCCTAAATTATAATCAAAGTAATCGTAGAAACTAGCTTTAAGAAGATTTCAGTTAGCACTATTGATAACTGAGTGCATTATAAAAACATTTTATAACGCCATAAAATTATAATCATGTGAATTCGAATAAACTTGCTAGAAAGAAATTAGATCTACGATTTGTACAAACAACTTAATATATATCCATTTTGCATTCTTTCAAATAGCTTAACAACCTTAAGTATCTGCCAAGATTGATAAAAGTGCAATAAACAAACAGAAGAAGTGAAGAAAACAAATACAGTTGAAAGAAATAAATAAGATAAGATACAAAATGTGAGGCGTGATGATAATTCATAAAGCAAAAAGACGTGTGGCTAAAACGAAACCAACAGCTGCAGCTGCTGAGATCCTGCAACAACAGCAGGACTCATAATAAATACAAAAGCAATTACAAATCAAACACAAATAAAAAAAGAAAAGAAAAAGCTAAAGCAAAAAGAACTTGCAACAAGAGGCGCTAAATCTGAAGTACGCCTTCAACGTGAGGCTTAACGTGCAACAGAAAGAAAAAAATCATTCACAACGGCGACCATAACGAACTCCGCCCTTGCAATGAGCCAACTGGGCACCGTCTACGCCACAAAGCGAAGGCGACGCAATGGCAAAAGGTGAGTGTGACTGAGTGTGTGTGAGTGTATGAGTGAGAGATGACGCCGCAGGGGAGCACAGACTGTAGCTGTGGCAAGTGTGGGTTGCACTGTTATTATTATTACTGATTGCTGAATGATTTCAATCAATGAACACAATCTGCCTTAGAGTCAACTGGCCTTCTGTTATGACCATCAATCTGCGGCTTGTTGGCCGCGTCAATCTTTTATAATCAAAGCCATAACTGATAAATGATGCCACAAGCATCGTTTTCAGCTACTGGTCTTCAATTTATTAATCAATGTTTGCATTATGCTGTATCATGCTGCGTATACGCAATATTAATTTTACGTTACATTATTATTATATTTTATACAATCTACGCTGCTATCCACTGCGTATACGTAATGCCACCCAAAGTGTAATTGAAACAGAAATTGAATTTGAAATTGAAACTGCACTTCAATGGGAAAATTATGTATATATTATGCATGTGTTGTCGGCAGAGTTGCGTGAAATTACAGTTGTACCTCTATACCTCTTCCTCTATCCCTTTCAGTGGGGAGGATCACTCGGGGTGGGCCTTTTATTAATATATCTTTTTTACATACACATATATGAGCTACTGGGTTCTTTTCTCTTCGCTCTATTGAAGTCTTATCGGTCTGCGAAGATCAAGAATCAAGCCGCTGCTGTTCGCGCTGCCTAAAAGTGCATATAATTTCTGATAATTTTGTGTACTTAACTTTGCCGCAAAATACTTGTAAGCGACAGAGAAAAACATATGTGAACTACACGCGACGAGAAGTAAATATGCAAAAAGAAAAACAGATGAAAATAATAACAAAGAAGCAAAAAATGTAGTGAATATAATAAAAGAACAAGAAGAACAAAAAAAAAAACTGTTGCAGTAGCTGCAGACTAAGACACGCCCCCAACTGAGCACTGTAATTGCGCCCCAACCTGATCAGCAGCGGGAGAGCAACAGCACCAGGCCCGAGCCAGGTCCAAAGATAGCGACAAAGTTATTAATTTCTTGGCAATACCCTAAGCAAAATCCCCAAGCAGGGTATTATAATTTCTAAACGAATTAAATAGCCAACTGAAGAGGATACTTAGAAAGTGGAGGATACTTTAGTGGTGAAAAGAATTTCAGCCCCTAACTCAAAGCTACAACCTCACAAATTCTAAGAAAAAATTAACATTATAAATTATTGTCACGTTTTAAAATAATTTATTAATTTGTTTTATAGAAATTGTTATAATTAGAGAATGTTGTTTACTGAAAGCCAATTGAGTTCTTCCCAATAAATGTAGTAACTTTTCATCTTGCATCAACATTTTATCGGTATGTAGGCCAGCAACATCCCTTAAGGCTTATATATATAGGAAAGATTGATCAAAAGTTGTCTAAGAATGTGTTATAAATAAATTTCTCATTTAACTAATCAAAATATATTCTGATGTAAAATATATAAATATTGAAGTAAAATTCTAAGAAAGAATCAGCTAAAATTACAGGCCAAAATTGATAATGGGCTGAGTTACAGTTGAGATATGGCTACTTGTAGGGTATTTAATATTCGGCAACCCAAAAATAGCTTCTTCTGTTTTTTTTATATTATTATTTTTTTTGCTGTGCAGTCATCGACAGGCAGCGCGCATAATTTGCAGCGGTTCGTGGCTTAAAAAACAATTACTTCTCGCCAAAATGCTTTACCAGGTTGCCTCTACCCTTCCTTCTACCTTTTCTCTTGTACTCCTTTTGCTGGACATGTTGTTGTGCCACCCTGTGAGAGTGTGTGTGCTTGTGTGTGTTGAGCTGGTGTGTCCGGCTCGCTCGACTGACGCAAAATTGTCACCTTGCCATGCACACCTGCAATTAAATGTGTAGCACCCCTCCAGGTACCAGAAATACCCACTACTGGTACTTTTCGTACTACTCGTAGTTCTCCTAGAATTTCTGTTTTTGTATTTTGTTTTTGTTTTAATGAAACGATCAAAATGTGTCTGGCTAAACAACTCGTTGTGCTATTTTAATTGCACTCAAGGCAGCTGTTGTCAGGCTTAACTACTATATAAATATTACACATACGCAGCATTGACCACACCGAAAAAAAATAACCAAAGAAAAGTGCTGCAAAATGCTTAAAAAGCGTATCAAGTGTTGGACAAATGTTACTACAAAAAGTTTGCGTGCAAATGCGCCTATTTTTATTAGAACTTATAATTTCAATTAATGCACATTATCTGCGACGATAAAACAAGCAATAACAACGAGCTTGATGGGTTTTATGTGGCCTTCAGCTAGAAGAACTAGCAGATGCTCTTTCTAAGTCAAAGTAGTAAAAAAATGTATCATAATGGCATTAAAAAATCATAATGGCATTAAAAAATAGTGCTCTTAGAGCTTTAGATAGAAGACAAGAGAGCTGTTAATTTTTTTAAACATCCCCTAAAAATGCCCACATTGACGAGTTGTTCAGGTAAAGGGTATTACGAGTATTCCTCTTTGAATATAGGCATATTAAGTAATGAAAAATATACACAGCAAGTAAATATGTATAAACAATTGATCAATGCCTTACAATTTATTAAAAATGTAAAATAGAAAGTTCCGGATAACCATCTAAATTCCGATTAAGTTGTACATTTGATATAATATCCTTATAAAGATCGAAAGAGAGAGGAAGAGCAGACCTTGGTTAATATTTTTAAGGTCTATAAAGGTATAACAGGTACATAAAATATCATTTATTAAAACAAGAAGGAGGCAAATATATAATTAGCATTAGAATTATAGTAAAATCGAGAATTTCATCAAAAGAGTTGATTTAACAGAACTTTACATAAAATATTTGTTCAGATAAAAATAGAGTAGAAATAAAGAGCAAAATGTATCTAAAAGTATGTATATTTCTGAATCCTGTATAAATATTAGTCCTTGATCTGTGGAACAATCCCATTTACCACAAAAGCATACACATTTCAAACAAGGTGTGTTATGATCCAATAAAATACGGTGTTGTGTGGAAATACAGAAAATGAATCCACATTATCTTTATTTTATTTTGATTGAATGAAGTTTAAACTGTTATTTAATACGCTATTAATGTAAGAGAAAAAGTGTTTGAGTTTATTAAGAAATACTTGATGTATTTATATACGATTATAATCATAATAATTATTAAGGCTTTATCTATTGAGGAATTATAATACTATAATGTGTTCTATTAAAGTTTTAACATCTATTACGATTGTTTAACATGAGCAACTTTTTGGCTTTGTTTACAATTTGGCAAAGATCTTAGCCTTAACATATACATAGATCTAAAGCAGCTGCTACATTGATGCAATGAGCCGAATTTAATTGTTGGACATGCATCGTTGGCATTCGAGGGGCACTTTTTCTTTTGTCAGCGCAATTATCCACAAGTAGTTAAAGTTGCTTTTTACCACCCAAACGGATTCCCGGATTCCCCTAACAACAACAGCAACAGCAACAGTAACAACAACAACAAATTGCAAGTTAGTTGCAACTTTAGCCTCGAACTCCAAGTTTGAATCCAATTCGAGCTGCATCGACTGTTGGTTCCACTTGTTGGTTGTTATGGATATATGAGTCCTGCTTTTGCTTTATTGATTATCAGATTGTTGTTGCCGTTGTTAATGTTACATGTTGTTGTTGTTGCTGTGCTTGTTATTGATTGCAGCAAGTGGTGCAGCCAATAGACCATCCCCTCTACCAAACTAAAGCCAGTCCTTGTTGCTATTAGAAATTGTAATTAGCCAAGTTACCTGCTTGCCTTTTCTGTTATTGCTGTTATTGTTGTTGAGGGATTGAAAGGGCTTTAAAGTTCAAGCGCTCATATTTTTTAAGATTTAATTGAGTTGCAAAACTTGGAAAAACACTACACGAACTTTATAGGAAACTATAAACTATAAACTCTATGAATAATAAATAAGTTGAAGTATTCTTCTAGAACTATCTGTATTTTTACAGACATTCTGGAAAATGAGCATTTATTAGAACTAAACTCGATTTATATTTTCCACTCGTTGGTTTGTATTTTATAAAGATGCACTTTTAAGCTGGGGAAGTAAAAATAGTCGGCAGTCCACGCTAGTGACAAAAGCAGACCCGTCATTACTCGTATTTAAATTTAGTTGAAGTTAATTAACTTGTAATTAGTTCGATTTTCTTGTATTCACTTTAAAGCTGAAAAAGGAACCATTTGCATAAATATTTCTGTCTTGATTGTAGAATTTATCAGAATTCCCTCTTAGCTTTTCTTTTTCAAATATGTTGACTTGGTTTACCTTTCGAAATAGTTTCCTTCCTGCCTGATACTTTAGATCGGACCAAGTAGGACCCTTGAAACCACAACGCCTCGCCGTGACATATGTTTTCTCGGCTGGTCTCGGGACATAAATTGAAAAGGAAACTGAATTGAATTGAATTGGAATGGGATGGGATGGGTGAGTGGGAAGAGGGTCAGTTGTACCAGCTGACCATATGCCAATGCCAATGACCATACTCATAGAGCACCACACCATAAATTTGAGCAATGAGACACAAAAACAAAAGTTCATTCCAAGTTGTTGTCGGCGAATTGACCAAAGGACCAATAAAGGGGGCCAACATAATAGACAACAGTTGGCCAATGGTTTGGTGGTGGTTCAGTTTCTCCTTCCTTTCTCCTTCTACCTCTCTTTCTCCCTCTCCCTCTCCCTCTCCTTCTCCTTCTCCTGCTGTTGCTCATTAGTTGCGCCTGCGCTGCTGCTGCTGTGACCTCTGCTGTCTCTTAAGAGTTCACATGGGGTTAAAAGTATATCAGCCAAGTTATCGCTTGGACTGTTGGTTAATTACAGTTCAAGGGGCGTGAGAGCGGGTGTGATACCAGTCATAGATAGTCCAACACATCTCTATAATGTACTTCATTAAGGTAAAACAGTCATATGCCACTCCATTTCAACATTTAAGTGCTTAAATGTAGACAAAAATGCAATAAATATGATCAAAAGTTACTTTGACTCGACTCTTGGCCACTTTATGTACAATAGTTTAACTTGTCCTTAATTTTGTATTGTTTAAGAGCATTAGCTATTCTCCATGGTCAGATGAATCATATTTTAGCTCATGTAAATATTCTACAAACTATTTTCTGTTCAATTTATTTATTTACTTTTTATTAGTGGCTGTTTATTATTAATATTTATGAATGCATTTCTTCCCACTAAAATTAAGTTATAGCTTGATAAATAAGGCCATAATCACTTAGAATATTCACATTTATTTGTCTTGTATTATCACACTTTTTATGTCCTCCAAGTTCACTTTTATTTTCACCAAAATGGCTAACACGCTTCTCTTAAATAACTGATATTCTAACTGTTAGTTTGCTGATTACAAAAACTTTTAGCTGCGTATTTTGTTCGTTTTTTGGTCACTTTAATTTTATAATCGGCAGTTTTAATTATTTATGAACATAATTTGAATAATAACTTTAATGCTTAATTGCAATTTGATTGTTGTTTATTGGCCAAAAGTGGCAAATTCCGATAATTGTTCTAGTTATTATAACTAACATATAAAAGCGGCATTTATCGACTCAACATTCAGCTAATTTTCTCCGAGTGTATCAAGCTTTGATTAACTGTTTTCCAGTGGTTAAACATTGTCTCGATTTTCCGACCCCCCTCTACCCCAGCCTACCATCTCCCCGTTAGTTTGCTTTGTCTATGTGGCGATTATCTGTAGCTCTAGCTGTAGCTCGTATCTGTATCTCGTACTCTATGTATCTGTATCTGTATCTGTAACTGTGAGTGTGTGTAATTAACACCATTGCGTAATGCAGCGTATCGAAGCCTAAATAGTGCTGCTCCATATGCCCAGCCTGGACGAGGGGGAGAGAAGAGGGGGCGTGGCAGCCATTAAAAAGCGCCAATCGACACAGTCAGCTCTCTCACTTGCTCCTTTTACACTCTGTCTTCCCCTTTCTCAGTATCTCTCTCTCTCTATATCTGTGGTGAATGCATTTCCAACCATTTGTGAAACTTTGTTGCCATTGCTGTCTACCATCTCCACTCCTCTCGCCTCCTCTGTCTCGTCTCGTCTCGTCACGGCCTTGTCAGAAGGTGCTAAAACGCTTTTGGTATTACATTTTAAGTAAACGCTCTTAATGTCAACTGTGCAACTCGACCAGCAGCTGATTGACTGATGGATTGACCCTAGAGGCCTATTGCAGTTCGATGTCAGTGAACTCTAGAGAACAGAACCACACAACCACCTTTCGAGGCCAATCCTCAATCCTTAGTCAGGCCGTTGTTAATCCATAAGCCACCTTAAAAAATTGACCACCTGCCTTTTGGCCTGGAACGCGCCTAGTTTTGGTTCTTGTTACTGTTGTTGTTGTTGTTGTTGTTGTTGTTGTTGGCTAAAAGCAAAACAAAAGAATTTTTGAATTAACCAAAAGCGTTTCCATAAAAATCCACCCCAGGATCAGGACTTGGCATAACATACAAACTCAACTCGTTTTGTACTCTGCGGTGTGCGCTGAACTGGAGCGCGCCTGCTAATGAAAAGAGGGGGAAAAAGCGGGGACTATAGGGTGACTCGTGTGGAGTGTGCGGGGTGAGCAGGGCGTGTTGGTCAAAGTCCAGGCCAGGACAGGCAGGTGATACTTTTCATAGCAATACGTTATCCTTTTTTTGGCCCCTTTTTGCTAAAGAATTGTGCTAAACTAAAGCAAGTCAGTGTGCTTTAATTGAGTATACTCAAATTAAAGATACTCTGTATCTGTTAATGACAACTACAGTTATACAGAAACATTTGAATTCATATCATAATCATAAATTCTGAGCTGCTGCCTTCCTTTTTCTATTTCTCGTCCATCTTTAACGATTCGATGTCGAAATCTTGACTTTTCGATTGCAGTGAAACTTTTGCATTAAATTGAGGTTGGAATTAAACATACTTACGCAAAGATATCTAAAGTTGGCATATAGCATACTGAAATCTGTCTACGTACCAAATTTGGTTCCCAAAGTCTGCTTATGTCTGCTTATGATCTTAACATGTATATATTTATTAAGTATGCAGTCAGGATATTATTGTCAGATAATGATGACATGCGGATCAAATGGTAATGACTCAGTATATACATTTTATGAAAGCCCTGATGCTCAAAATATATAGCATATATCTACAATTTATATTTTCTGAGACAAAGATTAAATATTGTACTTGAATCCAGTATTTCGTGTTTGAATAAAAATGGAACTGAGATCATCAAACTTAGGACACCTTTAGGAATTGATTTTATTCCGAAATCCTGGTTTTATTCTGATTCCATACCAATGCTTCGTACTTGTATATTCAAGGGAATGCAGTTACATACCCTTTACCTTGAACCCATTTACAGGATATGAGCAGCAATCGCAGCTGAAAGTGAAAATTTAATTTAGTTTTTTTTCTTTCTTTGACGAAATCAAATATAATTTTTATAATTATGCCATGAATAAATGATTAATGCAAGAATTGTGAATGATGAATGCCCGGTAGCTGACTGTGTAGATAGCTCATCATTAGCAGACACACAAATAAACACACACATATATACAAACTCTCTAATAAACTCACACACACCGCTGTAGACGCCTCCCAAAATTAAGAAGTAGTGTAGTAGCTGCCGGAGAAGAAGGTAGAGGAGGTGTAGGAATAAAGACCGCGCCCACAAGCTGCCCAAGCAGGGTGAAACAAGGCAACCTCATACAGCCTAGCTGCTCCTCTTTAACTTCTCTAATCCCCCTTTACCACCGCCCATGCAGTGTGCTCCTTCACAGCTGTCAAAAGGTTTTCAAAGTTGCTTTGCCAAAGCGCTTTGATGTCGCCCCGACTCTCTTTCTCTTGTGTTCTTCTATATGTGTATCTGTGTGTATGTTTTGTGTGTGCATGTGTGTGTATGTGTGTGTCAGTAGATACATTTTTCCAAGCGCACATATAAAAAAAACATTTCGCTGGGTTTGCTCAAAGATTCCGCTGCGCGAATCGCAAAAATGTTTAATCGATAAAATAAATGAGTTGCCTTTTGCGCTGTTGTTGTTGTTGTTGTTGTCACAGTTGTTGCCTCAGTTGTTGTTGTTGTTACAGTTGTTGTTGTTACAGTTGTTGTTGTTGCTACTGTTACTGTTGTCGTTACTGGCATAGTTGACGTTATTCTTGTGCAGAACTTTTGCCGCCTCACAGATGTCGGCGCTGCCTTTGGAACAATCATAAAACTACACACAACATCAAACACAAGACAGAAAGAGACACACAAATTTACACACAAGAGTAACTAATATAACTGTATATTTATGTACTCTATATGGTCTCAATGTGTGTGTGTGTAGATATCTCTAGTATACAAATTCTTGAATGCCTTCGCTGAGATCATAAACAACTCACACATAAAGAGTGGTATTCCTTCAAGTTCTATGAAATTTAGACGTTTCTCTTAAATCTTGATTAAGTAAATAAATAAGTAAATTAAAATATAATAAACAATTATATTAGGGAGTCTACATTATTTTATAGAGTCTATATCACTCCGTTTACTCTGGAAATTCAATAAAGCTTTCTGTTAATCATTCAATAATTCTATAGACTTATAATATTGAATAACATTTATTTGTAAGCCTAAATAACAATATTACTTATATAGAATTATTTTTAATTGAAAAATATGACAATTCTTTGATTTCTTGAATTTAAGGTTTAGGTTAAAATAATATAGAAGGGTAAAGTACATTCTAACTCAGTAGACAGACTTTTTTAATTGTCTTCAAGTAACTGTCTTTAATCTCTTGGCTGATTCTTTTAATAGCTAACACTTAAACTAGATGGGACCAGATATGTATCATAAATTAATTTCATCTTTTTGGACTATAACTCAAATAAATATGACATTAAATTACTGGAAAGAAAATCACGAAAAAGATAAGAAAAGCAAAATCAGCTGACGTCAAAGTAATAGGATGAGTTAAGTTATGAATCCTTTAAAGGAGTACCACTCAATATAACTAGTACGACCATTAAATAAAATGATAAGAGATAAGGAGAGATCTTGAAATATCTCGAATGCTCTGCTGGAATACCCTTACCAAAGTGTATTGGTATTTAACATATTTTGACAGTTGTCATTGTCTGATTGAAATTCTCGCATAGTTTAAACTTTAAACAGCAGATAGCTCATCTCTGAGTTTATCTCTTTAAAGTCGCCGCCTAAAACATTTATCACTTCATTAAGTGGCAACTGTGAAAGGAGAAGACAAAGAGCGAGAGAGAGAGAGATGGAGAGAAAGAGAGCTGGGTCTGAGCATGTTCGAGTGTCACTTGAATTGTTCCCTTTTTTTTTTTGCACTTCTCTTTAAATTGTTTTGCACAATTAATATGCAAATGAAGGCATCTTAATGTGGCATCCAAGTTAAAGTCGAATCGATTCGAAATATGCAAATAATGCGTTAACAACTTAATTCGCTCGCCATTCCATTGAGTAGGCTCCAAGTAGGTTCCAGATGAGAATGGGGATCTTCTGGTTTTGGTTTTGGTTTGGCTTGGTTTGGTTTGCTGGACGATTAGCGCGGGTCCTGAACCTGCCCCAGTTGCCACAGCTGTGTCTCAATGGATGCAGTCGGCTTTTGTACTGAAGTGTCACACAGTTCCCTCCTCCCTCTCTCCCTCTTTCTCCGTCTCTCTGTCAGTATAACTCCTGGTTATCTTGAGGTTGAACCTCGCGATCGTTTTGTAGACGCCTGCGTCTGGTCAGGCTACTGCGATTCTACAAACGATTCTCAATTCAGTTGTGGTTTTTTTCTTTCTTGTTTTGTTTTGTTTTCGGGTTGACAAAATTAATGAGTTGAAGCTGCGCTCTGTGGAGAGGACTGGGAAGACTGGACTTGGGGTCTCTACCGGGTGGAAAGGTTGCAACGGGTGCTCGTTAAATTTAACAGCTCAGCGTTCAGCTTTTCTCACCCGGCTCAAACGGCAAATTTATGCGTGAATTTGGCGCAGATCCATTAAGTGGTCCATAGATTAAAGCCATAGCTTGTTGTTGTTACAGTTGTTGTTGTTGTTGTTGTTGTTGTGGCCTTTTAAGTGCTGCACAAAACTGTTGCAACGGTAGCAATTTCATTTTCATGTTTCTTCTCACTGACAGCTTCTTTAAATGGCGCTTAACTTTTGTTTTGACATTTCGATGCTGTTGACATTTCTTTTTTTGTTTTTTGGGGAGTGGGTTTCGCATCTTTATTTCTTTATTTATCTTATTTTTATGTATTGTTCTTGTTGTGCATGCAAATTCAATTAATTGTGACATTCAGTTAAATACCAAAGCGACCAACTGCAAGGGACTTTAAGAGATGGAGGGAGAGGGAGTGAGAGGAAGATGATAAACTAAAGAATTTCTGAGTCTCTTGATCAAAAGTATGGGAAATAAACGCGTGAAATGTTTGTTTTTTGACTCATCTTGGCAATTGATTTTTAAAAAGTTTCAATAATTTAAGAATATGTATGAAATAATAGAACAGTCTAGAAAATTTAGAGATAGAATCAAAGACAAAGTGAACTTGTATAATTGTATATTATTAAGTTAAAACTGTATAAAAGTTGCATTTGAATCGTTTTTAAGTTAAAAATTGTAACTTAGAAAGTAACTCTGAAAGTAAGTCTGAAAATCGGCTGCCATTAACTTCTTTTGAGTTTCTACAATGTCATTAAGTGCAAATAATAAATGTAATCAAAATGTAGTCCTTGTTTTGCAAATTGGAATAATAATTTAATTTAATTCAATATATTTGAAATTTATTCAATTCTTTTAAAAAGTTATTGACACTTGACAGGAACTCCGGCCATTACTTATGAGTTGAGATTTGTTGAACATGTCTTTTTAAAAAAAATGTTGATCTTAATGACTTTTTATTCAACTAGCTTTCATAACATAACTTAAAGATGAGAAAAAGAAATGAAGATAGAAAAAATGAAGGGAATACAGAGTCGATTGATTGTTGCAATCTACACTTTAAAGTTGTTTAAATGCCCTTTGCAAGGCTGTAATGAGCAACATGCACTTGAAAAGTAACAAACAACAACATGCAAAAATTAAATTAGTTTTGCAAAAATTGTGCCAAGCAGTAAAAGTGACCCCACATTGTTGTTGTTGTTGTTGTTGCTACTGTTGCTGCTACTTGTTGTTGTGGCTTTTGTTGTTGTAATTGTTGCGTTTGCCGCCTACGCTGCTCATTTGTTGTTGTTATGTTTTTTCGGACATGAGACACGCCACTTTGCGTTTTTAGCTGCCAGACAGCGACGTCGACTGCGACTGCGACTGCGACTTCGACTTTGGCAGAAGCGTAAAAAAAGCCGCTGCAGTTTGTGGCACGCAGCTTAACGGGGCACGCATACGCAACAACACAAGCGGCTAGCAGAGCGATAGAGACAGATAGTTTGAATAGAAAAGAGAGCCCAATATGTCGAGGTATGAATGAATTAGCAACTTGTGTGTGTGTGTGTGTAATAGGTGTGTGTGTGTGTGTTAGGTGTATGTTTGTTGAGATTTTTGGCGCCAAATTGAGCATGCAAACCAAAGATCAACGGCAGGACAAGGCACAAGTCAAGCGCAACGTTGCGTATGCGTAATGTGTGGCATGCAACTATAACTGAAACGAGTTAGACTCACGTGCCACACACACACACCCCCCAACACACACAAATACCCTTGCCTCTCCTCCCTCTATTCCTACCTATTGCCCCTTAAGGATTGCGTGTCATTTGTTTATAAACACTTGAAGAGGAACTGCCGGCTAACCCAAAGCCCCAGTGCTGTCGACCCTTGACACCCATGCAACATGCCACATGCAACATGCAGCAACAGCTGATGAAATGCATCAGCTCAAGGTGCAGTTGCATCCTCACTAGGCATTGTCTATAATTTAAAAATAGTATTTAAACTTAAAGAAAGAACAATTAATGTGGTATGTGGCGTGGGGCATGAGGCATGCGGCATGCAGCGTGGGCGTTGCAACATTTACAAAATGGAAATCCAAATGGCAACCCTTTTGGGGCAATTTCATGGGGCAGCAGCAGCAGAAGCAGCAGCAGAAGCAGCAGCGGCGGCAGCGGCAATGCCGCATTGTAATTTCTTTAAAAGCAATTCATTTCATAATGGTCCCTGGGAAACAGAAGAATGGAAAAAAGAAATGGAAAGAAAATGGAGAATGTAGAGGGAAAATGAGGAGAAGCAAGCAGCAAAAGAAAAGCAGCCAAACGAAAATGGCAAAAATAATGCAAGCTAAATGGGAAATGGAAAATGGGAAAATGGAATGAAATGAGGCGAAGCTAAATAAAAATGGGCTGCGCCTTGGAGAGAGGATGGCAAAGGGATGGGAAAAGGAGAAAGGACGAAGACTAAAGAGGGGGAAGGTTGAGGGCTGTGTGTCTGAAACTTTTGCAAGAAATGTGGCCAACACACACACAGAAACACACACACCCGTACGTTTACTCAACTATGCAGTTATCCTTTGTTCACAAGGATTCTACGCCATTTTTAGCCAAGAATTTTTATGGTCTACCCCCAAAAAGTTCAACCCAAACAAAAGCTTTGTTTTCGACTTCTTCTTCTTCTATGCTTCTACTTATATTTAGTTTTTTCTCAGTCTTTTATTTTTTTTTTTGGGAAAGTTGTTTATGGAATTCATTTTATTACGAGTACATTCCCTTTTCACCTTTCCCCGCTTTTTTTGTTTGTCTGCTATTCATTCTTAGTTGCCAGAATTATTTCAGTCCCGTTGCCTTCTTCTTTATAGATAATAAGAAAATTATACATTTTATTCAACGGCAACATTGCAGGCAAACATCGCAAAGCACCGCAATGCCCTCAATTTAAATGGGGGTTCTTAATTTGCTGTTTAGTTATTTAGTATAGGAATATTTTTGGTTTTTGCTTGTGCCTAATTTGCAGCCTTGACTTCAAATTGACTCGACTTCATTCAAATTGCATTCCAATGCGTCTAACGGTTTTATCATCCACATCATCATCATCATCATTTTGATCATACTTTAACTATCGCTCTATAATCACCCACTCCTTTGCCAATTGTCGTTTATCCTCCATTTCGTCTTTCTTTCCTCCTTTGCCAGACACTTATAATTTTCTAAAATTCTGCGCTTTTTTTTGTTGTTGTTTCAATTTTCGACCTGCCTACACCGTAATTGGCTTAAAGTTTGGACTGAGAAAGACTGAGAAACTTTTCGCATTTAATTAAATAAATTAACGTTTATTTGCTATATGGATTTGTCGAGAGTTTTGCATTCCGACATTAACTCGTAACTTCCAATGAATCATCATCCTCATCGACAAAGGAACTGTCTTTAGAGACAGTTTTGTATTCCCGTACTCCCAGGAAATCGAATCGGACATATAGCTTACTTTTTCAGACACTTTAGCTGAATTGAAGCACATTAAATTGTAAGTGAATCATCATCATCAATGAGCTTTATGATGTAGCTAATGAAGGATGTAAATATTAATACTGATCCAGAATATATAGAGTATGATTTAGGTTCGATTAGTCCAGCAGTTTTAAGAATCTTTTGTTTAATTTAATACTCCCAAATAACTTTATATTTCCAATTGTTTTTCATATCTTCTTAATTTTATAAGCTTATAAAATGCATAATGTAAACACTGATACATTTTTAAAGACTCTTACTTAAAATTCTAATTTAATCGTTGCTGTTTACTTTTCAAAATAAAATTGTAGAATACCTTTTGTGTATTTTCAATGCTGAGGTAAATAGAATGAATAAATGTGAATGAATCCTCATCATCATTGACTCTTATTAAATTCCTTTGTCCGACAGTTGTGCATTCCCGAGCAAATGATCATCATCATTCATTCATTTATTCAATCCCTTACATAGGACAGTTATCTTTTGGCGACAGTTTTAAATTCCCGAGCACTTGGAGTACACACCTCGTTGGCGTTCGAGCAGGGACTTGCAACTGGGATTAGTTGAGTCCGTTAACAATGTTGAGGCACATGTCCTGCTGACGTCCTGACATCAAACGGACATGCCACTGACAATTACGAGGAAAGCAGCTCAAAAAAAAGTGCCAAACTGTGGCAGCAGCAGCGGCAGCAAAAAATGTCGGGCAATTAACTTAAATACGTTTCAACTTTTTTCACGTGCAAACGCGACAATGTCCTGTGTTTGGTCCTGCGACACTTAACAGCGTACTGGACTTGAATAAAAGTCTATATGTATGTATGTGCAGCAAGTCTCTCTGTATCTGTGTGTGTGTGTGTGCAACCAAGCAAAAAACTTTTGTACAAAAAACTCAAACAGCAAAAAACAATGAAAATGTTCAATGTACTTACAATACAAAAAAACATACACACAAAAAATACGACAAATATTTTAAAAGAGCGAAAGAAGTGGGAGGGGGGGATATAGTGATGGTGATTAGGGGGAAGTGGGGTGGATTGAAGTTGGCCCTGAAAGGGGTCGCTCATAAATTACATGAGTAATTATATTTAATAACGGCAATTAACTTTGTAATAATGTCAATGAAAATGATGAGACAAAATATGATTAAAAACAAAACACAAAAGCTGAAAGAGACACAGAGAAACAGAAACAAAAACAGAAAAAGAAAAAGAAACACAAACAACAAGTTAAACAAGGGAAACAGACAAAGAATCATTTCAAGCTATGTAAATCCTCAGTAAAATGGCAATCTGCTCGACTTTAGACGCTTACGGCAAAGATAATTCCGGAATCAAGCACAGCAGAGGGTCAAGAGTGGCAGACAGAGAGAGAGAGGAGGATATAATAAACTCGACTTGACCACTTTTTGCATTTATGAGTTTTATTGGCGACCTCAGGAACATCAGCAGCAGGAACTTGGTCAACGTGTCCCTCGTATCAGAAACCACATTTAGATTTTACAATCGGATCAGTTTTTTGTACCCTTTGAATTGTTGTGTCTGTTGCTTTTATGACATTTAATTGGACATACAGATTGCCGTTCTAATTTGTTGCTAAGCTTATTGTTAGTGTTGTGGCGATTTATATGATTTGATTCGCGGAAATTGAGAAATATATGTATATACTCAAATCTTGATACTGATATCCTCTGTGAAATTATGATACAGGACTTGAAGTTGTAATTAACATATCAAGTGGCCAATGGTTAATCGACTACCATCGAAAAGATACCCTTGAATGTTCGCTGCGAGGGAGGGTTCACTAACATTCATAACATTCAGGGGTAACTGATAAGTGCAATTAATAATTTTGACCTTTTTTCCCTTTTGTGGTGCTCAAGTTCAAATCGTGTAGCGTCAGCTGCTGTTGTTTTCAACTCTGACTTTTCATTGTAATGTATGAAAATTTATTATTTGTGGTTAATTTTTGGTTGTTCTGTTTTCTGTTTTTTGCAGCCTGAAGCCGCCGCCCAAGGATGGCGTCACTAAGAGCAATCCATCAAAACGGCATCGGGAGCGGTTGAATGCCGAATTGGATCTACTTGCCTCGCTGCTGCCCTTCGAGCAGAATATACTAAGCAAACTGGATCGACTGAGCATACTAAGGCTGTCCGTTAGTTATTTAAGAACCAAAAGTTATTTTCAAGGTGAGTGCTATACCGAATTATGAATGGTTTATATGTATCCCAGTTGGGTGGTTGGAAAGTGGAAAGTGGAAAGTCGGAACAAACTTAAAAGGCAACCGCTTGTCGAAGGTGAAAGCTGTCCCCCAACTCCCACAATTACTCCTCTACCTTTCCCTCTTACTTTACCTATATCATTCCCTGCCCATTCCCATACCCAATCCCATATGGTTTGCCTCTCAGGAGCGCCTTCGCGCATTTGCCATAAGGCGCGTAACATTCTGGGCCTATTAAATCGATTATGCTGCCATTGCTACTAGAGAGAGTGTGTGGCTGCCACACGGGTAACTCTGCCACTGAATGGTGGCAGACCCTAAACATGACTCATAAATGATTCAAAACTAATTTCAACGCCGCAACGGGGAGTCCTGTGCCTCCGAGTCTTTACTTCTTTAGTCTTAGTCCCAGTTCAGGGGATATTCCTACAAATATATATACACACACACCCATACGCACAACAAACACACACACTCACATACACACGTGGCGAAAATTAGTGCTGTTGACGGATTAAAGTCGGACTAGAAAAAACAAAAGGAAGAAACGCACATTTCATTTTGTCTTCTCATTTTGATACAAGTATACTTCGTAATGGGGTATATACGTTTTTATAGATATACCAAACAATATTTGAGTCAACACTGGAATAAAAGACCTATAACAAGATTTGATTATAGAAAATAAACATTATTACAAAAGAGATGGAAATGAAACTTGAAAAAGACAAATTTAAATGTATTAAACACACGCTGAATAAGAAACTACTCTATTATATAAGTATCATAAATAAGTATCGTTATTTAACTTGTTTTTTAAGAAGTTAAAAATGAAAGAAATGGAATATGATCATTCTTTTTTATTTATAAAAATTTATTCAAACTTGTTTTCTAACATTTAGTCAACTTAAGTATCAAATATGTCTCAAAATTAAGTTTCTTATGTGACAGGTTCTTATAGAATACATATCTATAGCTATAAAACATTACATTATTCCCAGAATTCATCTAGACAGATTATGATAGTGAATGAGAGAATTATAATAAATACTTAATTCATGTAAGTAAAAGTTGTTAATATTTTGATTTGCTTTTTTAAAATCGATCTATCTGTTTACAATGTTGCCACAGAAAGAGTATTGACTGCCTGTTATTTTTGGTTTTGTTGCCTGCTTACCTGGTAAATGAATTAAGGTGAGTCCTGCATAGGAAATGGGGGAAATGGTAGAATATTTTCGGGGGCAGGTAAATCGAATCAGGCTAGCGAGGAAACCTACAGAAACATTTCATTCTCTATGTCTAGGGATGTTTGTTATTTTCATTCAGTTTTCGTGTTTTATTTTGAAGCATAAATATATTTTTGGTATAATTTAAATTAATTAAAACAGAGAAAACAAAAGCAATAAAAGGAGAACGAACTCAACATTTGATGGCTTTATTATCAAAGAGCTTTTTGGCATTTGGTTCATTGGCATTTCGCTTTGTTTAACGACATCAATTTAATTGCTTCAGACTTAAAGTGTGGTCGTGGTGGAAACTCACTACGTTAATTAAGTTAAAGTGCAAAAATTGAAGCAATATCAAAAAAAAGTGAAAGAGAAACTAAATGGCAACAAATAGGAAACTATGAGAAGTCCTTTAATTCCTCCCACTGAAACACTCACGTGCAGGGGATTGAAAATAAAACAGGATTGAGTTGAACTCATCATTGTGGGTAACAAAAAAAAAAATAGACTCGAGTAAATATTTTGACAATTAGCGGTCAATGGTAAAGTTGAGCGTTAATTGCAATGGCAAACTGTTGACCAGCTCCCAAGTTTTTCTTTTTATTTGTGGACGACACGTGGCACGTTGCATTGTGTGTAAAGTCAATACTAGATCCAAAGGTTTCCCTTGGCTGCAAATCAAGAAACGAAGCCGCCACGCGTTGCGTTTCCTTTTGCGCATTTTGCTGCGTTTTTGTTTGTCCTTCCCAAAGGAACAACAGGAATGACGACGACGGGTTAATGGACCAGAACCGTTGCGCCGTGTGCCTCCGGTGAGTGCCCACTATCCACTGTCCAGTGTAACAGTGTCCTAGTGTCCTGTCTATCAACTATAGCATAGTCGAGTCCTGTCTAATGTTTTTATTGAAGGGGGTTGACAAAACGTTGTTCCCCTTCCAAGTTTGACAGCGGCACAGGTCAAAGTTTGTTTACGTTTTGGCTTTATTTGTTTGTCTAGATGTTTTTCGGATATTATCAGGATCATTTAATTTACAATTAGTGTGTGTATACAAAGGTTATGTGGATGTAGAAAGTGTGCCGCCTGTCCCCCCGTCTAAATGTGGGATTTTCAACTTAAGCACTCAATGCGATTAGTTGACAGGCGGATGTATAAAAATGGAAGCTATAAATACCTTAGAAGTAAAAGAACTTATGAAGTAGTATATAAAGAAATTAAAGAGCGGGTTGTGGAATTGAGGAAAAGCAGATATAATGTATCTCTATAAATCTAAAAGAAATGCCGGACTCTAGTATTAAAAGATATATGTGTACCATAAACATTGAAGGTTAAAGATAAATGTCAAATGTAAAATACACCTATATGAGTTCAGCTGATTTGAAAGTGAATAATTGATAATATAGAAATGTAACCACATGTAAAAGTAGACTATATTAGACGGCTTAATGGGCTTGAAAAACTTTTAAATAATTAACTATTACTTCTGGTTGAGATATTCCTATACCATTTCAGAGCGCTTGAAATTGTTCCTAGACAAAACTTTAGAATTCAAAATTCAAAATTCATACCATTAAGAGTCGGAATCGTGAAACTAATTGATGTGCTGCTGTGAAAGACATCCATGTAAAACTCTCCCCAAATGAAGGCAATAGATAAGAGGGAAAGACAACAAATGATATATATAAATTCGTATATAAAGCTCTGTTCTGTTCTGTTCAGTTATGTTCTTTGGCTATGTGCAAGTATTTATGTGTATGTATACATATCGAATGGGCCACAGGGGGTTGCTTCACAGACAACAGCAACAACAAGGATAAGGGACAAGGGCTATCCTCCTGCATCTATAGGGGCAGTTGTTGACCCTGACTTGCGCAAAAGCGAAACGAAACGAAAAGGCGAAAAAGTTCTCTATACCAAAAATGAAGAAGAATGTAAGAAGAAACAACAAAAAAAACCCCAAAAAAAAAAGGAAAACTAAGCAAAGTTCGTTTTCATTTTCGCCGGGCTGCTTTTCGAAAAAGGTGGATTCTATGTGTACAATGTACCTACACCACCTAACCACCCAAGCACTCGAATATTTTAGCATTTCTCTTATTCCCTCTGATACTTTGGGTTTGGTTTTTTCGCCTTTTGTTGTTGTTTTTGTTGCAAAAACTAAATAATTAAAGCGCGCCACTAATGGCCCATTGTCTTTGCTCCCCCCCCTCTCACTCTCGTTCTCTCTCTCTCTCTCTTTTCTCTTACCAGTTCCCCACCCACGTGACGACGTGCCCGTATCTAAAAGGGCCATAATTGCTGGCCAAGCGTTGGCGCCTTATGGCCAGCAATAATTGTTAAGACGCGCAATTTGTACATTTTTAATGCACTCGGTTACTTCATGATGGTTTCTGCCTGCCTCCTGCCAAAGGACCTTCCCTTCCCTCTCCGTATACCTTCTTCTTCTTTATCCACCTCACTCCCTGTTTAATTGATGAGTTGCGTAATTAACTGCAAAACTGAACTGAAATGCTTGCATTGATAGTTTTGTTTAACCATTTCAGGACGATTGCACGCAATCGAATAGCCCCTAACCTCGACCTCTATCCAAGACCCTCTAACCCCAAACTAAACTTAACCAATAAACTAAGTCAATAAGCAGTTTTAGCAGAAACTGAGAAGCTAGTTGTAGTTTATTCCAAAATAACATATAAGTAGTAATAAAGCTCTTTGCAATTGTCTGTTAGAATGATCTAAAAGTGGAATACCTAAAAGTTTATAGATTTTATAAAACATTTATTGGACTTTGAGAAACAATATTGAAAATAGAAGTAATTATAAAGGAACTCTCCTCTATAATATTCCTAAAGTGTATTCACTATTTTAACTATAAGAACTCTAATTGGAAATTAAATTAAATATTCAATAGGTCTTTATTTATTATTCGAAAAAAGTGTATTCAGTTGTTGATTTATTAGTTGGGTTACTTAAGTGAGTGAAATTGATTGGAAAATAAAACTTTAGCACGATTCATTTGCTTAGGTATCTTGAGCAAAGTTTAACTATGTTTAGAATAACTAAAAGTATTAGTTTATTAATTTTATTGATTATTCCATTCCTTTATTCAGCTCCAATATATGCATTTGAGAAACAAATGTTTACATATATCTTAAAAGAGAAAAGAAAAATAGCTTGTAGAATTTAAGTTGAGAATGAAAACCAGAACACGTCTGAAATATTCCTTAAATTTATTTCTAATTTAATAACACATCAACCAAAAGCGAAAATTGTAGAGTAAGTAAACCGGAACAAGCTTCATTTAGTTTGAAATTGTAGCGTAATTTAATCGCAACATAAAATACTTATATCTAAATTTATTAATTTATTGATTTATTCCAGTATAACATCAAAGTTTGCTTATATAGAACATAGATAGAGCCAAGTTTAAACAATGGAGATTCGAAGAGAGACTTTAAGAGGTAATGGGAATGACTTGCATTTGATTCGCCGCCTTTTTGGTAATTTGAGCTGGGGCGAGGCTGAGACTGAGTTTGAGTTTAAGTTTGAGACTGTGACAGAGTCTAAGACAGAGTCTGAGAGTGGGAACATGTTGGTTGCCAACCAGAGTTCCCACACATGATTAAAATATTGTTTTGCCAGCCAGTCAGACAGTCAAATCATGTTGGAATTACTTGAATAAGTCGCAGACCTACTGGTTTCAGATCTTGTTCTCTTTTGGGATCTCTGCTCTGGTGTGTCTCGTGGGAAGCGAATGCAATGTGGCAACTCTGAGCATATTACGAGTTGCACATGCGACACAAGACACCACAAACTAGGCACAAATTTAAGATACAACATTACTTTTCAGTCTGTTGTGGTATTAGCTTGTGTTAACAAGGTCACTTGGTCATCAAATTCATAAGGAAGTTAGTTATGATATAGCAGTGGGTGGAGAGAGACAGAGAGAGAGGGAGGAGAGGACTATTTATGCTATTATCAAAATTGCCGTTAAGCGTTTGTTAATGGAGCCCATGGCCATCATGTGCTGCCTGCGAATCGCAAACCCAAGGGGCCAAGGCTCAGCTCTTAACCTATAAACATACTAAGGCCCCGAACGCCCTCGCTCCCTCTCTCTCACACTCTCTCTCTCTCTCTCTCTCTCTGTCTGTCTATAAATGTGGCCAATTTTTCGTGCATATACATGACTTTCGTGCGTTGCTCCAGTTTAGGCCCATTAGCACGGACAACAGACGAGGTCGGCAGAAAGATGGATATTGGCGGGAAGAGAAAGAGAGACGAAAGACAGGAGACTATAGAATCCATAGCCAGACAATTGGTTCGAAATCGCCGCGGTGCAGAGGCGGACATGCAATCCGTCAGGCGATGCACTTTAATACACCTGTCTCAGGTGGAAGGTTGTTTTCCCCCTTTCTTCTCGTTGTTGTTGCCTGTGAGAGGCGTCGTATTGTCACGCCGACCAAAACGTAGAGTTGGACCCGGACCCGGACCCGGCCCCGGACCCAGAGAGAACGCAGCCAGACAACATTGCGTGACTTACGTAGGTCGGCCAACACCCCCTCACCCCTTCAACTATCATTCCCCCACCCCCTACCTATACAACAACAGGTATAAATACCTATATCCAAAGGCCTAGTTTACTTTAAAGCGTTTAAAGACCAAACAAATTCTTATTTAAATCAATAAAGTGAAATTGAGCATTGCTTTTGTAATCGATCAATAATTTATGTTTTATTGATTTTCGGAAAGAATCTCACAAATTAAGACATTCTATGTATGTATAGGAACTCACGTACTAAATTTTAAAGATATACAGTCATGTTCTACAAAACTCTAGCAACCAAAAAGGAACTCCAAAGCAATTTTTGGTGTTCCTCAAAACAAGCAAGCATTGCTTTCAAATGTCAAACAAATTGTTCAGACATTTGATAAATCTATAAATTTATTGAATTAACTTTAATTATTTTTTATAAGTGTTAAAAAGACGTAGAATACATTTTAAACGAATTTAAAATTTTTAGAAAATACAGAAATAATTAATAGTTTTGTAAAAACACGAATAAAATGAACAGCAGCAGATTTTCTTACTTCGAAAAACTGTACGAAAAAATAAAATCTCCGACATTTCAGGAACACCAACATTTAGAACAGTTGTTTTCAAAAGCAATTGCAGGCAAAAGATCTAGAGATTTGTGGAACACCCCTGATTGAAAGGAAAAGAGGCAATGGCTGAAGTTGATTTTGATAAGGAATGTACACTTTATTTGTTGAGTTAATTACAATAGATATGTCTGTGGAATATTCTCTATGCCAAAAAGGGGTAACAATAATTGATTTTAAAGTATTTTACATAAGGGAAGCTTTTTTCTAAAAGTTTATAGAGTAAGTTTCAGTTTTTCAGTAGCATTTCTGCAAAATTTTCTTTATAACAACTCCCAAATACTTTACTTTAGTGAAACTTTCTTCTATACGTTTATAAAGAATGTTTTATTTTGTATGCAGAATTTTCATTATAGGATCACCAGAAAGAGCTAACAATACTTGACTTTAAGATTTAAAGCCATACACTATCGTAATATTAGCTGCATATCACAGTATATTAACTTTATCCACACTTAATTTTCATTTTCTCCCCCGTTCAATCGAGACAGCTTGTCAGTTTTTCAATCAATTGCGCTGATGAGTTTGACATTTCCATGACATATTTGTTTATGAAGCACGAAAAATATTTGCCAAAATGTCAGAATTTAAACTTTATTCTTTATCGTTTGCGCCATGCCGTGCCAAGGGCCACGCCCCATTAAGACAACAATAACAACAAGACAACAATAACAACAAGACAACAACAACAACAACAGCAAAAACAACAACAACAATAGCAGTCCAAACGCCCAGCGCATAATTGACGCCATTTTCACAGGGCGCATCACACAAAGCGTCGCTGCTTGCGTCGCTGTTCGTTTGTTCATTTTGTGGGTGGGGTTTGGTCTCTGCCATCAGCAAGCCGCCATTTTTATGTCTTGCGTCCCCTTTTATCCCACCACCCCCTCCCCAACCCTGTGCTACATGCAACTAGCTGAGATTTTGCGCTTTTCCGCCTCTAGAGAAGATTTACGTTCATCCACCAAACGACACGACGTTGTGGTTTACGCTTCGGTGGTGGATTTTGGTTTATGTGGCAGAACGAGTGCTGCTTAAGCAGTTTATCAGTTAAGCAGTTAATTAATTAGACATTGTAATTCACTTTGTAATTAATTATTAATTAAAAGCTACAATAATAGCAATAAATTGGAATATCGCAAAACGTCATCTTATTGCTCGATAATAATTTCAGCCCCGTAGCTCTTACCATCTCGGCTTCGCGATGATGTGTGAATTATTGAATTAGTAAGGACAAAGATCTGCTTTGGATCTGCTTTTAATCTGTAAACTAAGCAGTTGTTCAATTTTTATCTCTTTTTCACTATAAATTTTCTTCATCAAGAAATTTCCTATTTGCAAAACGTCACAACGTAAATTTGGCTTATGTAAATCAAGTATGCGCATTATTGCAATAAAATGTCAGCCATGCCCAGAAAATATGGCAGATTTGTTGACCCCCTCTTTTGCTCCTGCCCCTGTCTCATCCCAACCTTAAGCCACGAGTCGAGTTAATTAAATGTGTTTATGCACGTGAATATTTTAAGCGCAACAATAAAAAATTGTAATAATAATAATAACTACAACAAGAAGTCGCAATGTAAACTGAGCCTAATTAAATTATGAATAATTACGAACAAAAAACCAAAAAAAAAAATATATCGCTCTAAAAGCCTTTTGGCCAGGATCACACGCACATGATGCAATTTGTTTAAGCCACTTTGCCTTGGTCAAAACGACAGGCTGCGGGTGTGTGAGTGTAAAGCTAAGAGGGTCAACTATTTGTTTTTATCGCACTTTCGCTAAAATGAACACACTAACACACACCACACCACTCCACAGACACACACACACACACACATACACGCAGCGGCACTTTTGTTAATTTGATAAAAAGCCAAAGCAGCGCACAGATTAGCCAAAAGTCCCAAACGCCAAGTGAGGGCAGGACAAACCTCAGTACACTCAAAAAAAATGATTGTGACTGTTGTCGTTAACAGTGCTGTTTACGTCAACAGTGAGTACATCTGTTAAGGTGCTAGCGACTTTTCCGGAAAGGTTTCCCAACATTTTCTTTTCTAGAAATCTTCATCTGGCAATTACAAACAACTGGAAAAATGTTATAGCCAAATCGGCCAAGCCGTTCTCAATTAATGAATACCTATAAATTTGTTTGCTCCATTTTTATATAGACAAGAAAAATCAATAAGGTAATTTTAGAGGACAAAACTAATTTAGACATTGAGAACTATAATTTCAAGGGTTACTTAAACATTTATAAATGAGCCAACATTCGTAACCAGAATAAAGAACAAATATAGATATTTATATTAATATAAGTATTAATATTAGTATAATTAGTAGTAAATATTAATAAATATTAGTATGTTAGGGATCAATATAAGTAATAATAACATATTAATAGTGTTAATTTACAGTGATAAGATTATGCTAAAAACATCTCAAGAGTTGATCAAAACTTGCGAGTTATTAATTCTATTTATGAATCATTCACAAGAAAACTTGCTATACTTCTTTAAGAAATAGTGAACTGATCTATAATTTTTGTCAGTGTAGTTAGTTTCCAGTGCCAGGGGTAGGACGCATTTTTGGAGCTGCTAATTGAAATGAGAGACCCTGTAACTTGGGCTGTGGTTACTGTTTGTTGTAGTTGTTTTTACTGTTGTAGTTGGCTAAGGGTTGCTTGGTTTCTAGACTGGCTGGACATGCAGTTAGTCTTGGACTTTGCCATGCGTAAATTAGGTTTTAGTTTTTATATTTATTTTTTTTGTTTTTATTATTTTTACTCTCATTTTTATTATTTCCATTTGCGCTGATAAAAATCATAATTTATGACAGCAGCTGCCGGGGCAAATATTTTATTTCAAGCCTCGTATAAATTTGCTTATGGCACTAACATATTCATCCCAATGTAAACCAGACAAAGACTAAGCTAAAATATATTAGCTCTAGTTTCATTTTATTTTCTTTTCGTTTTTATCGTTTATCGCGCATAAATCAATTTTTGTGACAAATTTATTATAAAACCTGAGGCGCAGGTCGAGAGGAAAAACCTCACTCCCAAAATGTACTATAAAGAAAAAAACCCGAAAAATATTGTTTCTAAAATGGCGACTGCCTGCTTTAAGGGTGTTGTTCGATGAGAGGGGGAGGTTGTGGGGTTTAGGATTATGGGGTGTATACATAATGTTAAATGGGAAGCCAGTACCAGGCGCTGGCAAAGGCATCTCGACGAGGACACAGCAGTCGTAGAAGGAGAAGGAGATGGAGGAGGTGGAAAGTTGCCTCATAAAATATTACAATGACACCATAAACAATTTTTAGTACTTTTTCATGCCAGCTGTAAATATTTATTGTATATCCATGATATATATAGTATATATACGACTGCTACATAGCTATGTATATTGGATTTTTATGGTGTAACTATGGTTTCCAATTGTACTGACTGGGTTAAACGACTGACACAGGGACTGACAGGGGAAGGGGAAAGGGAAGGGGAAGGGGTAGGCAGTTGCTCTGTAAAACGCTTATTTGTGGAGCGAGTTATTTATGGATCGCAATTTTCGGTCGCCATGGCCTGTACACTGATAAAAAGAAATAATAAGGACACGTCATAAGTTATATATTTACTTTAAAGTTGACAGATAATATTAAAATTAATCACTTTTAAACAAAGACGCATCATAAATTTATTACTGATTTGAGATAATGTGAAATTTGAAAGTGAAAAAATATTAGCTGCTAACATTGGCTTTTCATTTGATGGTTTATCAACTTCTAATTATAATAACAAACAATCATCTAAAGCTTAAAGGAAAGAAAAGGAACTTACTTAAAAATTATATCTGTCACTTACTCAATTTCTTCACATTAACATTTAGAAGATTGGAATACTTTATGTAAGTTAAAACTATTTAAATAATGATTGAGTTCATTTTTCTGAATTTTTTTTATCAGTGTTCTACAACTGTTGTAGACGTAAATAAAATATTAATGGCTAATAAAATATAAAAATTTCCTCATAAATATTTAAGCTGTATTATTAATGTTGTTGTTGTTGTTGCTTTTGTTGTACTCTTCTTGCAGTTGTTATGCATAAGGATAAGGAGGAGAATGGTGTCCTGCCGCACATACACGCACACGATGGCTACAGAACCCGCGAGCTGGGCGCCTTTGAGCACGGTCTGTTGGATGGTGATATGTTCCTGCAGGTGAATACTATACTAAATATGTTATCCCCTACTCTGAACTAACTGGTATATCTACTACACCCTGCTATCTGTGAAATATTGCGCTTAATTTGTCTTCATCAATTTTGTTTGGCCATTTGATGGCTTCATTGTCAGGATATGGCGCATAATCAATCAGCGCTTGTTTCCACAGGATTGAGATAGATACTATATGAGGGGAGTTTGGGCAAAAGGAGGGTGTCGGAGTGTTGGCATTACACCAATTGATAAATGTATTTATTTTTTGGTTTTTCCATTTTTTATATTCTTTTGTTTCTTTGTCGAAACACGCAAAGTTCCGAAGCTCACTTCGATTGGATTTGATTGTGAAATTCGTGTGATTTGTGTAAAATTGTGGAAAATTGTTAAACAATTGAATGACAATTAGTTAACGTCGAGTTGTGACCGCTTTTCAAATTGATTAATTGTGTGTAATTGGCGCTTGGACATGTGTTACCATAATATTTATAATTAATATCGGAGCAAACTTGCAATTCACAAAGTCCCCAACTTGCCACTTAGCTGCATTGCTACTTGAAATTATGCATTTTCAAGTTTATATGCCACGCGCTGAGTTTGGTCAAACTTCAATTAAAGTGTCTCACACCACACACACACACACATGAATGTTAGCATGTGTGTGAGTGTGGCAAGTTGCATGTTTTTGCTGAATTAAAGCCCAAGCCAAACTGCATGTTGCTGCATGTGGCCAGGCGCGAACATATGCACTTGTCACAGTCATGACAGTTTAATTTAATGCACACATAGCTCACCAACCAGACCTAGACAGAGACACACACACAAATACATAAAGGGGGCTATTTACACACATAACTAAAGAGAGAGAGGGAGAAAGAGAGAGAGGGCGAGTAAGAGAGAGTGACAAAGACAGAGGCACGCAATTGTGCAACATGCGCTTTATGCACCTCTTTTTTTTCGGTCGGCACTCAACAATTCAATGTCAAAGTCTAAAACTGGCAACCGTAACAATGTTCCACGCTAAGGTGTGTGTCACAGTAACATGACACTTTAAACTCTAGAAATTCAAGAAATGCAAGAATAATTATCTACAGTATCTATGGTATCTATAATATTAGAAAAATAACAAAGTAATTCTAACTAAGGACAATTTTTAAAAGGTGCTTGTAATTCAGTTAACAAAGGCAAACATTTTTGAGTTAAAATTAAATTATTATATAAATATTATTCCCTTTAGTATTCTGGAAGGATCGTATACGAAGCAACTTAATCAAATCAGTTGTTAAAAATAATATAACGTGCAGCTATCAAAAGAGAAGCGAAATCCCAATCGCATTACAGTATAAAATCTTATATACATATAAGCAGTTACAAACCGCTCTTCCAGATTCCTTCTTACTTAAAATTAACTTAAATTCGACTGTGTAGACTTTTTGCTTACAGAATCTCTTCATCAATTGAATTAAGCTGCTCAACAACTAATATTATATTTAAACTTATTAACAATTATATAAGATATCGCCAGTTGAGTGTTATTTGCCTTAAAAGCTGGGAACACGCCTAAGGCATATGCAAAAACTGCATTGTGCAACACATTGCATACAATGCAGCTGCATTACGTATACGCAGGGTGAACAAGGACTACAACTTGTGTCTCCTTTTACAACTTGGCAATTTGAATGCAAGCCAAAAACTTCTGTTTTCTATTCGTTGTTTTTTTTTTCTACCTTCCGGTAAATGGTCGACCTGCAGCTAATTGCCGAGCTGCACAATTGTGCATTTCCGTGCATATTTTTGAGCCACGAATGGAACAGGAAGAGGAGGGGATTTTTGGGGTGTCTTGGGGGCTGCATATTTAGTTTTAATAGCTAAGGTATTTGTTACCTGTTGCCAGTTTCAATTGCTCATGAAGTTTTACTTTTGTTGTGTTGCTTTTGTTTTTGTTGTTGTTGTTGTTGATGTTGTTTATTATGGGTCACATATTATCATTAGAAAATGGCGTTTTGTCACGCAGCGCAGCTCATGCACATGCTGCCATCTCGCTCGCACACACCAACTGACTGACAGACTGAACTAACTGTTGTTATTGCTCCAGTTTTGAAAAACAGTTTGAAAGCCACTGTGACACACATTTAAAAGGCAGCCCAAAAAGTGGCTTAATTAATTAAGCTTAAACAGTGGCATTGATTAGATATAGATATAGGTATAAATATAGATATAGATATAGATATAGATATAGATATAGATATAGAAATAGACATAGATATAGATATAGATATAGATATAGATATAGATATAGATATAGATATAGATATAGATATAGATATAGATATAGATATAGATATAGATATAGATATATTTAGATATAGATATAGATATAGATATAGATATAAATAGAGATATAGATATAGATATAGATATATTTAGATATAGATATAGATATAGATATAGATATATTTAGATATAGATATAGATATAAATAGAGATATAGATATAGATATAGATATAGATATAGGTATAGATATAGATATAGATATAGATATAGATATAGATATAGATATAGATATAGATATAGATATAGATAAAGATAAAGATATAGATATAGATATAGATATAGATATAGATATAGATATAGATATAGATATAGATATAGATATAGATATAGATATAGATATAGATATAGATATAGATATAGATATAGATATAGATATAGATATAGATATAGATATAGATATAGATATAGATATAGATATAGATATAGATATAGATATAGATATAGATATAGATATAGATATAGATATAGATATAGATATAGATATAGATATAGATATAGATATAGATATAGATATATATATATATATATATATATATATAGATATAGATTTAGATTAAGATTTAGATATGGATTGGGATAGTTAATTAAAAATATAATCTCAACATAAATCTTAAAATTTAGATAAAGATAGAGAGAAAGAGAGATTCCACACTTCGTATACGCAATTTTTGTAGGCAACATTAAACTAGACAGTGATTTGCATCAATTGCCAACAGCATCATCTACGATCTCGCGGCTTTATTAAGCAATTATGGAACCAGCTAACAAAACGCAAATTGGCCCAACCACAGCGCTAGTCAAGCACAAAATGAGTTGGCCAACGGGTCAGTTGTTGTCTTGTCTGGTCTAATCTGGTCTGGTCTGGCCTCGTCTTGGTCAAGGAAATGGTTAAATAATCGCCGCCAACTTATCAAAACACAAAACTGTAATGCAAGCGGACAACCAAATGATGGGATAGATACGATACCCAAATGTATAAAGTACATATGTGGATATATATTATATACTTTATAGTATGTATCTTTTAGCTTGTAGCTATTCAAGTTGCCAGTTGCCCCACAAGACGGGCGTGTATTATTAAAAACGAATTAGAAGACGCCGCGGCTTTAGACCACATCAGCATGGACAGTTGGCCAACTTGTCTCGTATAAACTGATGCAGAGACTGCGCCGAAATGAGAGAGAAAAGTGGAGAGATGGAGAGACAGAGAGTAGGAAAAAGAGACAGAGAGATAGCCAGATAACACTAAAACAATTAAGCTGCAAAAAGAAATCTTTTTGATTGTCCACTTCTTTTATAGAGAATAAAGCAGTTGACTCGACTATAGAATATCCTATTTATAATAAATATAGTATATTTACAAACATATGTATTTATAAACTCATTTACATATTTACACAATCAAATGTTTAAGCGAATATTCCATTTCCTTAAACTTTTTTAAGTTGCATTTTTAATTGATAAACATTTCCTTTGATTAAATTACTGAATTTTGTTAATTTTGTAAGCAAGTTTCTCGGCACATGAAATATTTGTACTTATCAAATATGCATACCCCTTTAATACTATTTTTGGGCTACAGGGTATTTATAAATGCCGCCAGACTGAAACGGAGAATCCGTCAGAAGCAAATCAAAAGCATCCGTTTGTCTTATCCCATTCTTACAGTCTCTCCATCTCTGTCTGGCTAACTGCTGCTACCGTTGGCAATCTTTATGAAGATTATTGATGCTCAGTTGCCGCCGGCTTGATGACAATCCACACAACCACCGAAGCACTGAGCCACACCAGAGCACAACAATTCACAACTCAGATTCATATCCATATTCATATCCATATCCTTTGGCGGGCTGTGTTGATGCGTTTTAAATTATGACGCCACTTAGCGTTTATGTCGGTTAATACCAACTCTGGGAACACTCTTCACTCCACTCCACTTCACTCCACTCCTGATTCACTTCCCTTCCGAATTCATCTGCAATTCTTGTTCTTGATCTGAAGTGAGCTCTGGTTTTTCTGCTCTCTGTAATTAGCAGCAATCGCGCTCATTTGTCTCAAGTTCCAACTGGAGAAAGAAAAAGGAGCAGCCGGTCTTCTGTCTCCTGGAGGCATCTCTGCCTCCTGCTGCTCACTTCCTTCTCCCCCCCTTGTCCTCTTCAGCTGTGGCAAATTGATATTTAAATACGCGCATATTAATTACAACTGCAGTTTCTCTCCTCAGTTCTCTCCTCTTTTTTCTCTCTTTATTAATTAACTGAGCACCTAATGAGAGCCTCGGCAAATTTGTCTTTTCATTCTTGCCGTTCACACGTCACGTCGCAACGCGTCGCCATTTTGTTTTAGCGTAACGTAAAGCTATGAAATCGCATGGGAAACGCCCATTAACAGCTTATAAAAACAACTTTAAATCCTATATAAAACAATAATCAAACAAGTTAAACAAATACTTTGTACAAAGCAAAGCCAAACAAATAAATGCATATTATTTGAGGTTATGTTTCCAATCAAAGTTAGGTTAGGTAATCCATTTGAGCTTAAGAATTATTTATTTATTTAATTATTAGTACTTTTAGGCATAGAGTTATTGGTCGTAATAAAGTCTAAGTTTAAGTGTTTAAGTTTTTCTTGCATTTGAGGTTAGATCTAGCAGTAAGGTTAAATTTGCTGTTAATTCTCGGTAGCTTAAAAAATCTATAGATAATTACATTGCATCATTGCTCGAAATGAAACCTGCAATTACGCGTGGAACAGCCAATAACTGAAATCTCAGAGATTTAAAAGAATGGGATATACTAATGTTTGTAAGATAAAACAAATGCTGGATGGGATGAGCACGGGATGGGGATGGGGATGGGGATGGAACTCGGAGAGAGAGAGGTATCATCGTCTGCATTTAGTTGAAACTCATTGATATAATTGCGCATCATTTCCTGGTTGTGTTTTGATGTGGAACTTCAAAGTGTCTGTCAGCCCGAGGTCTCCTACTCTACCTCTCTGTCTCTCTCTTAGCCTCTACTTCTGTCTCTTTCTCTGGATCCAATGAAATGAGCCGCTTAAGCGCTGATTACGTTTTAGCCTCAAGTTAGCGCCGTTGTATTTTTGGCCCTTGTTTCTACGCGATCTCTGGAGTTCATTCATACAAGATTTTTTGTGTGTTTCATCTAGACCACAAAATGATGGATTAATCCATTCACAAAATGTATTTAAAAGAAAAAAGACTGGCAGCTACTACAATTACGAGACGTCTCTCCTTTCTCTCTCTCTCTTTCTTCATTGTAGCTATATTTGGTTTCCTCTCTTTCTATCGATTTTCTAGTCTTGTCAATTTGACGAGTCGCTACCTTTTTTCCCCTCTCTTTCCGACCCACCCTCAAGCAGCATTTAATTCGTAGTTTTGATTTAATTTTTATTTTTCTCCCTCTCTCACACATTCCTTCTCTGTCACTCTCTTTTTATCTGTATTTTGCCTGTATTTAACTCTCTTTGAATTCCTCTTTTGTTCTTTCTTTCAGGCTCTAAATGGATTTCTAATGATACTGACATGCGAAGGCGAAGTCTTCTTTGCCACGCACAGCATCGAGAGCTATTTGGGTTTTCATCAGGTAAGTGGCAACAACAACAATATCAACAACAACAATTTTGATTGATTTTAATTACCCAAAATCTCTATGAATGATTTTATTCTCTTTTCGCTTCGGTTCTTCCCTCTTCTCTTGTTTAATTTTTGGGTCAAACTCGTTGCGGAAACGGTACCAAAGTACAGCTACCAAACCTGCAACACCTACATATTGGAGGTGCCACACCACAAAAGAAAAAAAGAATGAGAATGAAAGACAAACAGAACTCTCAAGTTGCCACATGCAGCCAGATTGTGGGGCAGGTTGCTTTTTGGTCATAAATAAAAATCAGATCAGCGGGAGTATTGCGCAATCGCAGAATTGCCACAAGATTTGCTTACGCAGCTGCCACATGTGGCAAGCCAAGGGAGCGGAGAGTGTCGAGAGGGAACTAAGGGTTAACCTAAGTGGGCGTGGCATTTGTTGAAGCTGTGTGTTATTAACTGACACGACGCCTTGCTGCTGTTGCTGTTGTTGCAGCTGCTGCCTCAAGTGGCCAACATGTTTTGGGCCTAACTCGAAACAGATCTCAACTGTGAGTTGCTGCCACTTGCCTCTGCCTCCCCCTTCTGCCCCGCTTGCTACTTGCCACAGCTACTGCAACATTGCCACAGCTCCTTCTGTTGTTTTTGCCTACTTTATTGTATTGGCGCTTGTCGAATGGAAATTGAAAATTGCAGTTAGCTTTCTTCAGTCTTCAGTAGAGTTTCTTCTAAAGATTTCTTTAGTTGTTGCTGCTGCTGCTGCTGTTGTTGTTTTTTGTTTTTTAATTTAGTTGTAAATGTGTAAAGCGGCACTTGACACGCCCCGTTTGGCAGCTCAATTAAAAATGTAGCTGCCTATTACCATGGCCATTGGCCATTCGATTCGTATTGGCTTCAACATCATCATCATCCGCTTCTTCTTCTTCAACTTCCACTTCTTACACATGTTCGAATATATTCATTTGTTGCAAGTATTCAAGTGTTCAAGTATTGCAAGTTAAGATTGCGGCCAAATCATTTGCTTTGTTGGTTTTGCTGGCAACGTAGAAAGTTCTGTCCCCCTTTAGAGTTGGCACCGTGACACGTTAACACTACATATAAACACTTTTGAAAAGGCATGGAACAACAGGAGCTTACAGATCTTGGACAAAATCCAATTTCTTTAATATAATTTCAATTTAGATGTGTTTCATTCGTTCTTGTGACACGCTCACATCTCTAGCTGAATATAAACATCTCTTGACAAGTTTATACTCTGTTTTGGTAATGTTCGTTTGTAAAAGAAATCATTGAAATATTTAAGCCTTAAATCTTTTAGTACAAGACTATCACTGGACTTTCAAAGGATTTCCATTGGCTTTTGGTTCGAAACTCACTTCCATCTCTAGCTAAATTATGTTCGGCTGTCCGGAACTGTTTTAATTGCCAGATTATTAAAAAGATGATAAAGTTTTGTATTTTACAAAATATTTTTCATTCCTGTGAAAACTGATTGTAATGATGGGAGCTCGTGACACGATGTCCACTTTAATGGAGTATATCAGTCACTCTTCATCAGTATCTTTAAATCTTTGCTTTGGCAGGTAGTTAGATAAGTTCTTCAGAATATATGCATAAGTTTTTCAATTGTAGATGCTTCGTGTCACGATGTGATCACTAGCTAGCTTGAACACACACCTACATATGTACATATGATCAATCTCTTTTATACAAGTTGCAGTAAGCATCTTCAGATAATAGTTGTCCAAAAGTCGTAACACGATGTCATCTCTAACTAGTTGGAGCACACACGTATGTAGGGTATGTCCGTCCCTCGATCTTGTTGTGTGTTTCTGCTCCTCTTCTGCTGGCGCGTGCAGAATTTATGTCTCAATTTGTGGCCAACATGGGGCGCATTTTCAATTTGCGTGGATTTTGATTTATACGCCCCAAAACGAAACTGAAGCGAAAGCGAAAATCAATAAACAAGTTGACTGAACCCAAAAACCCAATCCAAACCAATGAGACCTCAACTAAGCTGACCCCGAAAACCCTTTTTCTTCTCCTTATCTCTTATTTTGCAGTCGGATATTGTGCATCAGTCGGTATATGAGCTTGTCCACTCGGAGGATCGGGAGGAACTGCAGCGTCAGTTGTTGTGGAATAGCTTTCTGCCCGCAGACATGTCCAGCATGCAGCTCTCGGAGACCCTAGCTCCCGACAAGGCGCTTTACTTGGAGCGCAGCTTTACGGTACGCTTCCGTTGTCTGCTGGACAATACATCGGGATTCCTGCGACTGGATATACGCGGACGCATCAAGATACTCCATGGCCAGAATAGAAAGACGGAGGAGCCACCGTTGGCTTTGTTCGCCTACTGCACACCCTTTGGTCCACCCAGTTTACTGGAAATACCGCACAAGGAGAACATGTTCAAGTCCAAACACAAACTGGACTTCTCTCTCGTCTCAATGGATCAACGGGGCAAACACATTCTGGGCTATGCCGATGCCGAGCTGGTCAACATGGGTGGCTATGATCTCGTCCACTACGATGACTTGGCCTACGTGGCGAGTGCACATCAGGAGCGTAAGTATTCCTAGAAGTCCATTCAACTACTGATCCACATTCTACTGGTTCTTTTTTACTGATCCTTATCTACTGATCCTCATTCTGTTGACCAACACATTCCACTCATCCACATTATATTGAACCACATTTTTCTGATCTACAAATATATTGATCGCCACTCATCTTTTACTTTTCTCTTACTGATCTTCAAGTCATCCTTTATCCTTGATCTTTTATTGATCTACTACTGATCTTCTTCTCCATAGTGTTGAAGACGGGCGCCTCGGGCATGATCGCATATCGTTACCAAAAGAAAGACGGCGAATGGCAGTGGTTGCAGACAAGCTCTCGCCTGGTTTACAAGAACTCCAAGCCGGACTTTGTCATCTGCACGCATCGGCAGCTGATGGACGAGGAGGGTCACGATCTGCTCGGCAAGCGCACGATGGACTTTAAGGTCAGTTACCTGGACACCGGCTTGGCTTCCACGTACTTCTCCGAAGCGGATCAATTGGTGGTGCCACCATCGAGTGCCAGTGCCTCGCCCACAGCCCATGCATTGCCGCCTCCAGTGACGCCGACGCGACCCAACCGACGCTACAAGACGCAGCTGCGGGACTTTCTTTCCACATGTCGCAGCAAACGCAAGTTGCAACAGCAGCAGCAACAACAACAGTTGCAGGCACAGCAATCCTCACCCCTGGGTCAAGTGGGCTCACCTGCTCCGGCTGTCGTCGAATACCTTCCGGATCCAGCAGCTGCTGTGGCGGCAGCTTATTCCAATCTGAATCCCATGTATACGACATCACCCTATGCAACTGCAGCGGATAATCTGTATATGGGCAGCTCCATGCCGGCCAATGCCTTCTATCCCGTCAGCGAGAACCTCTTCCATCAGTATCGACTTCAGGGTGTCGGTGGCTACTACACGGATTATCCCCACACGGGTGCCCCCGCCTCGGCGTATGTGGCCAATGGTTTCCTCTCCTACGATGGCTATGCCATTGCCTCCAAGGCGGAAGACAAGTGGCAGGAGACGGGCAAATACTACAGTGGCTACAGCAGTGGCTATGGCAGTCCCACATCCACACCACAGGTGAGCTTCCAATATATTGTAAATTGCAATTGTTTCTGCAACTGTTGCTGTCCCATTCCACAGCAGATACCCTTGAAGACGCCCAAATCATCGCCACAAGTCATGGAGGTCATCTCGTGCTCCTCGGATGGACCCTCCCCCGTGGCTGGTGGTGCCACATCAAATGGCACCAATGGTGTGCAGCCGAAAGTGGAGCATGCAACAGCAGCTGCCACAGCAGCAACTGATCCTTACGAGCGTCAGACGGTGCTCATGTGGGGCACCACACAATCCAGTGGTGTGCCGCTTAATAGTCGCATTGCCGCAACTGCTGGTGGCTCGCCACAACGCACCACACCCCTCTCCAATGGCCTGAGCTATGCGAACAACAACAATGAGCAGGAAGCAGCAACAGCTGCCAAGTGGAATGGCAACAAGGAGCTGACTGGGAAATCAACAAGCGCTGGAACACCCGAAAGCTATCAGCTGCAACACGATGACTCTGGACTCTATTCGGCTTCCTCACACACCACATCACCCCAGCAGCAGCAGCAGCAGCAGCAACAGCAACAACAGCAGCAACAACAGCAACAGGCGCATGCAACACGTGGCATTGGCTCCAATGTTAGCAACTCTAGCAATTCTGTAGCACCACACACTGTCCCAGGCAGCGAGCACCATGCCCACGCGCAACCCTTGCCACCCAGTTGCGCCGCCGCCACCAGCAACCACCAACAGCAGCAACAACCGCATCACGCTCATCCACATGCACCACATACGCATCATCATCAACAGCAGCAGCAGCAGCAACAGCAGCAGCCGCAACAGCAGCAACATCAACATCATCCCCATCATCAGCACCACCCAGAAACCACCGCCACTGCCCATCATTTGCATCCTCAAGCGGCAACAGCCACCGCCACCGCCACCACCAATGGCAGCGAGGTATGGTCGCCTGCCAGCTACACACAGTATTCGCAGTATTTAGCCTACCACCACCACCACCATCATCACCATCATCCGCACCACCATCATGCGGCGGGCACAACAACACCAGGCTCGGCACACCACCATCACCACCAACTGCACCACCATCACCACCAACACGGCCAGCACACGGCAAGCCGCTAGAATGCACCGTAGATAGCACCACACAACGCACAGCACCAACACACTACTAAAGCACCACTGAGTGCCCGATTAACTAACCCATAAACGCTACTCCCTACTTAGATCCTAATTACCACTCAACAACTGCAACATCAGCAGCAACAGCAGCAACAACATCAGCAGCAGCAACAGTTGGCAGCGGGTTACCCGCTGCACCACCATCATCAAGTGGAATCACCGCCCAATTGCCACTCCCCGCCAACACTCCCAGCGGTAAGCAGTCTGCTGAGTGGTGCAGCGGATGCTGTTGCCATTTCGCCCTATCAGCAACTGGCCATTGTCTCCACAACAGCAGCAGCAGCAACACCTCTCATAATCTGCTCAGATGAATCGCTGCAAGTGCTTGGTGGCGCCACTTCGAGTGGTGCTGCACGTGGTGCACGGAAAGCAGCCAAGCTGCAGCAGCAACAACACCAGCAACAGCAGCAGCAGCATCAGCAACAACATCAGCAGCATCAGCAACATCAGCCAAATTACCAGCAACATCACACACAACATCTGCTCTATCCGGCCAATATTACGGCGCATACGGCTCTGGCCTATGCCCCGCCCCCAGTGAGTGCTGCTGGCGCCTATATCGATGGCAGTCCGTTGCTGTCCTTCTCGGAGGTGACAAACACACTGTTAAATCAGTAGGAGCAACACCTCAATATGACAGACACATACACACCAACAAATATAAACAAATATGTTCAACAGTTTTGCCAAAATGTGGACTATGACTATCGTATCTTCCATAATCTCAATGAACACACACACACACACCCACACACACACACACACACATAGAGCACACCAGGAAAATAGGAAATACATACTGCAGACCAGTTCATAGTTGTAACTTTAAAAGGTTGAAAGAAAAGAGCCTTACAAGAGTGTATTTAAGTTGAAAAGCTAAAAACGAGACTCATTTTACTTTGTAAACATTGGGAAAAACTCAATATTTTGAATGCAGAACTAAAGAAAGAACTAAACAGTGAAAAATTAAACGTTTACAATGGAATTTAACGTTTACAATGGAACGTTATATTTTTTAATGTTTAGTTCTTTCTTAAGTGCAAGCGATACAATTGGCAATATATTAAAAGAACAAGAGACAAGTTAAATTTAAATTAAACTGGATGAACTCGTTATTTCGCAAAGCTAGAGATCTTTCATTCATTTTAATTTAATCGGTAGTCTCTCAGCTCTTTGTAACCGAATATCAAATATTCATATCTTCAAGAACAATTATTTATAAAATTATTATTTTTCTTAAAGTAAACGACATTATTTATTCTTCAGAGTCGTCTGTATTATAAATCTTCAATATAAAAACTACCTCCACGCATGCCCAATTCTTTAAACGGCCATCCATGGTCACTTTATATATCCAACTTAAGGATATTTAGTATTTTAGCTAAACAAATACATTCCTGTAAGGCTCGATGATAGAAAGTAATCTCAATGCAATAGTAGTATTTAAAAAAAAGTTGAAATGCAACGAAAATGTTTTGGAATAAATTCCGTAAGGCGTCTCTTAAGTTAATCCAGAACAACACACAATATTTTACAAAAATAATTCTATTTATTTTACTGTGATAATTTATATTAACAAACAGATGTACACGTATCTAACACTAAACCAGGCAGGCTGGCAGACAGGGAGTACGCATTACGTAATACCCCTTAATTTCGTTACGAGAGATAATTTCATCGAAATCCTGCACAAAAGTACATAATTAAATCCGTTTCAGTTGTAGTTACAACCAAAGATATTATTCTAATATAAAAAGAAAACAAATAATACATTCACATATGCATACACTCCTATATATGTATGTATGTATGTATGTATTTGTACTCGTATATTAAACAATCCATTCATTGGCTTCGGGTTGTTGCGCCAAATTTAAGTTACATTTTTCAGGCACTTGGAAAGTTTTGAGAATAATCAGAAAAGGCATGGATTAAATGAAACTTTAAAGATTCGCAATTAAGTGCTTAAGTAAAAGTTAAGGTTAAACATAATTAAAATAAATACATTTATCAAAATGCTTGTATTAAAAATATTATTAATAAAATTAACTTTAAATAGAATGTATATGATAAAAAAAAAACAATTTACAAAACGCAAGTATATGTAATTTTCATGATTCCTATCGTTTAGCATGTAATTCCTTAGATGAATAATCCGAGAGTGTGTATATTTAAAAGATTTCTTGAATTTCTAGTCGCCCGCATAAAACATTTACTATTCACATACATATACATATTAATATATACATATAAAATAAATAATTATTCAAATAATTCAATTGTACATTTCACAATTTGTCTGCCGTGAGTAAAGGCTAAAGTAATAAAATAATATTTGCTAATCGAATTTGATCTAAATTCTTTGATGGTTATATTTATACTTTGAACTCACGCGCAAATAGTTGTCGTATGTAATTTACGAGTTTTAGCTTAACAAACATTTCTAAAAATTAACTAAAGATACTAAAAACCAAGTGCATGTACTCGTAAATCGCATATCCATACAATCAGAGACGAAATAAAACTAGAAAATATTCAATCGAAACATAACAAATGTGTGTTTATTTTAATTTATTAGCTAAAGTTTATGTTTTCCGTTAGTTTTTTGAAAGCGACAAACATATTTTAAAGTCTTAATTAAAATGGTTTGATTAAATATAATCGTATAATTTATTTAAGCCATTGCTTGAATTTAATATAAGCTGCGCGCTCTGTTGGCCGATTTGCTTACGTTCTTAGTGCTGGTAAACGTCTGCGTGGCCGCCACGCTTACGTTGTTGGTGCTGGCAAACGTCTGAGTGGCCGACAATCATATACAAAAACAGATGGCCATAACTAAACCATTTTACAGCACTAAATGTCTTATTGAAGTATCGCTGAGCTCTATCGATATGACGATAGTTCGGCGCGTGTTCAAAATACCTTACTGTGCAGTTCATCAATAGTTAGTAATATTTTGATATTTTTAAGCATGCAACAAGTAAAATAATTAATTTATATGCCTATAAATTGTGTTTTGTGTGTAATCAGCGCAGCTGCAGCATTTTTCATGGGCAATTCATCCGCAAAACCACAAACTGCAGCCAGCATTATGTTGCTTCTTAATTGGATACTTTGCTGCTTTAATTGACAACAGACAAACATACATAAAATGCCTTGATTGACACCTTACAATAAACCCTTGCAGTGGATAGTACAGGGTATGGAAGAGGTAATTCTGACTTCATAATGTATGTCCGTATTTCTAAGTATTTACTTAATCTTCTACATACTTATTAATTGTATACGAATTTCTATAGAATTTTATGTTTGCAAATGATTTAATAGTTTTGGGAGGGTATTAAATCTTCAGTCTTTATTGTTGTATTTATTGCTTATCATAATATTTTTCTTTTCTTTAAGTTTAGTTAAACAGCAGTTGGATAATAGAAAACGCTCATCAATAGCTTTGGCTTGGAGTGAAGTCTTGTTCATAAAAGTTTAATCATCCAACGGGCGCCACAATGGAAGCACACCTCAAGACACCTAGGAGTAAGTAATCAGATGTGGGTTAAGTTATTGTTGTTGTTGTTGCTATTGTGGTTGTTGTTTTGGTTGTTTTCGTTCAATATTAAATGTTTGCCATAGACAAGCGGCGATCATCATTATTCCAAGTGCACAATATGCACATACATCAATTTGTATACATTCGTATGAAGTTATTGTATTGAATATTTTGGATATGTGTGTGTGTATACACAAAGACCAATTAATCATGTACTCTAATTTCTATATGCAATACATCATTGAACCAAATTTTAGGTGGAATTCGACATTAGCATTGAAAATACTTGTAGTTTGATGGCTTCATTGTTGAAGTGGCTGCCTCAGCTTCAGTTTTAGCCACTTACGATGGGTACTGATGCCTTCTGGGCCTACGGAAAGCAACGGCACTTGCTCCCTCTCATTGCTCATTGCCATTTGAAGGTCAAGTTAAGACAGAAACAATGTACATTGAAAACAATAGCATAAACCTACTTTTTTTTGTCATTTCAGAACATGTGCCGAACCTCCGAAAATACATACTATTGGAGTATATCTCTAGATATATTGATAAACAATAAAATAGAAGAAGGCAACATGAACAGAAGAGAAGAAGAGAAAGATACAATCTGCCTGCTTATACTCATTATTTATTATTTAGAAACCTTATGGTAAATAGTGCTGCATTTCCCGATTAAATCTACTCTGTTTATAAATACTTCTGCAGGGAAAAACGTTAAACAAATGTACGAAAATCTTTTTATGAATTTTCCACTAAATTATAATAATTATATAAACTTAATAAACTTAAACACGTTCATTGCTTTTGTTGCAACTGCGTATTGAGCTCTGCGTTTGTTGTTTTTCAGTCTAAGTAATAATTAATTAAAAATACAATTGTGCTTGTATTCCGTTTTGTTAAAAATAATATTAAAGCTAAAAATAAACTTAATCTGTGTATGTTTTATAGGAATTAGCATACCAAATTGGTGTTTCTAGGTCATAAAATATTTAAGATTGACTCACTTACACCCAACACTTGACGTCTAATACTGTTCAAGAATATATGTACAAAGATTTGAATGCCACAGTTGACTGTCATACATTTCTAGGGTATATTATTATTAATGTAAGAGTGATTGTTATTGACTTTATTGTTTTCTGTTGACCCAAGAGGGTGTCTAATTGTATATAGCGTAGCAAACTTGTTCACTAAAGCCACAATAATAGTAATAATAATGATAACAATAATAATTTGTCTATCCTCGAGGGTAGACAAATATTGCTTTTTAAAATATTGCTTAGTTTTATTTTGTTAGCCATTGTCTCGTTTTGTGTAGTTCGTGTCTTAAGTCTTTCGTTTTGGGGCATCATTTCTATTAGACAGCCGCAAAGCAGAAATGAACCTACAACAATTAACAAAGTGTGCGACGTTTGTTTATTTGTTTACTCATTTGATTTACTTAACGTTTTTTATTGTTGTTTTTTTTTCTTTGTAGTATTTGTTTTATTTGTTGGCTTTTCATTAAATGACCTTTAATAGATCGTGTTATACATTGTGCCAAGGGGCATAACGAGTGGAAGCTGAGCCTGAAGATGCAACACAATTGAACTTCAACATTGATGGCGGTTGTAAGTGCAATAAATGTTACCAAAAGGTGATAATCTTGGCTTATTCAGTGCTCTTGATATTGCCCGCCTGCCTGCCTGTCTCTCTTTCTGTGTGTCTTTCCGTTTTTGAGTCGCTCTCAGATCCAAGCGCAATCATCACTTAAGGTCAATGATATGGCAAGCTGACCGCTCAGCCGGATGACTCCAATGGATGTCTGTGATCATCACTCAACTGAGGAGACGCGACGCTGACCTTGCAGCATTGTTGGCTTTGACAAATTTGTAGCACCAACTACAAACTACAAGTAGAAAAATTGCCACTTTATGTCGCTCGCGATGTGACCGGATGCTCGGCTTAGAAACTTAACTCTGTGTCGAACTTGGACTTGCAACTGTCAAAAGGAAAAGCAAAATCAAAGGCAAAGGTGAAGGGGAAGGGGAAGGTGTTTACACAGTTAGCTCAACGTTTGTTTGACTTTTGACTTGACTCAAATGCGTGTACTTGTAATCCACCCCAGAGACAATTGGACGCACCTCATTGGATATGAGTATTCAAACACTCATACACTCATTATATGTTATTCATTTAACTGGCCATTGTTGATTTACGTTTGTTGGTGGCGTATACGCAATATTTGACACTATGTTAACAGCTAACTATTTACCAACTGTTATCAGTGATGTATGACATGAGTCTATAGTTAAAGCCAACTTGCAATCTCTTCGTGTACTTTCCATTTTTCATGCTTATGACCAGCTTTGCCTGTGGCTTTGTGTCGCTTCAAATAATTTTTAATCAGCGTGTGAATCTCAATTTATTGTTGTTTTTAATGTTGTTGTTGGGCTGCTTCAATGAGACCTTGCGAAATTCAAGAAAAGATACTTGTACAAGAGCCGTGCGGCGACTTTAAGCTATCAACATGAATTATGCCGAATTGCACCAATTTAACAATTAAACATATGTTGCCCCATTGAGACAGAGCGAGAAAGAGGCAGAACAAATGAGTTAACATAAATGGCAACCCACAATTGTTGTTGTTATTGTTATTGTTATTGTTATTGTTGTTTTTCTTTTATTGTTGTGGCCTTCAATAGAATCACACGCCTTTGCCTTTGCCTCCCCCGTGAGCGTAACAAGAACAGCCCAGAAAGAGAGATAGCTAGAGAGAGGTAGAGAGGGGGAGAGAGATAGAGGGAGCGAGTGCAAGAGATGATGTCGATGACACACCTCACCGACATGTTCCAATACTTGGGAGTAACATTCTGTTTCACTCCATGACACATACATGCTTATTTCGTATTAGATTGTTATTGCTGCTGTTGTTGTTGTTGCTGTGGTTGTTGTTGTTGTTGTAGGCCCCACACCTTCTCTTGATTTGCATTGAACCCGTTGACATCGCCGCTAATTGCCAAAAGATGCGCTAACCAACAAGTTCAGAGCAAATTCGTGATATGTAAGAACCAAAATCTGGCATTCACGTAAAATTCTTAAATACTAAAAATAACTAAATGTTGATTTTGCAACTACTTATTTTAGATGCAATTCAAATGTATGGAAATGTATATGCATTAGCAAACGAAGTAATAAACTAGAGAACTTGAGATAAAAAACGATTTAAACTAATGTAGATAGATGTATATACAGATAAATAGATAGACAGATATGTAGATGGTTAGGTTGAAAGATGTATATATATAGATAAGTATGTAGATACTCTTTCATCAATGGTTGTTAGCTTAAGATACAAACATAGATAACTTTGAGGTGCACCAGCAAAAATTAAATGTGAAATATACAAAGAGATTTGAGATACAAACAACAACAGAATATTTGAGATACATTAAGTAACTGTGTATTTCAGTTAGCTATTTATTTGAACTATAAGAAGTCCACACACCAATAAACGTTTAAACATAATGGAAAAAAAACTACAATATTAATTAAAAATTATTTAAATTAAAGTTAAATCTATTCTTTTAATAAAAATATGCATATTCAAGAGTATACATTTACATTTAATATATATGGGAAGCTAGTTCTGTTATTTGGCTATTATGTTAATACTATATTTAATATTAATTATATTTAACTGTATATATTAATGCATAAATTCATTAATTTAAAGTTCGTTCCAGCAAATTAGATTGCAAATCTTTTGCAAATGCTCTTCACAACGAAAACGTCACATGTCACTGGCAATAAGTTGACCTTAAAATGGGCTTTTTGGGATCGTGTGCCAAATGGAATTACCTGAAATGCTACAGCTGCTGCTGCTTCTGATAATGATGATGATAATGATGATGATAATGATGATGAGGATGATGATGATGGTGGGGCAAGTGGTGCAAGTCATTGCTCACCCAATTTCAAAAGATATTAACTCACACCAGAGTACCCGGAGTGCGCATATACTCGTATTTATGTATATCTGTCTATCGATCGTATCTACATATGTTGGCATCCAACGCCTTTTCAGTTCCACAACAAATCCGCGCTAAGACAATTTAAACCTTGTGGCATTCAGTTAACGGTTCAAATTTCACTAATAACCAACAACAATTCGAAACAGTTCGATTTCGATTTCGATTTCGATTGGGATTTTGATTGCCACAGCGAAGGTCGAGCTGTAAATTCAATTCAAATATGAATTACATTTACATTTGTTTGCCTTAACTAATTGTTAACGAATTGAAGATGGACCCACATATTACAATTACAATTACAATTACATATTACAATGAATGTTATTTGTTTGCTTTGTTTGGAATTTTCTTGATGCTTCTGAATGATGATATATGGCTTTTGTTTATGTAAGAGGCGATGCATCAGATAGAAGGACGCATGTCTGACCCTTTGAATGAAGAGGTCTCTGCACATTCTTGGTCATCGTTAATTACCCAGTCACTATATCGACTTTGTACAGGGTATTCATTAGTTTAAAATAGATTACACTTTTTTCTTGCCCCTACCTTAAATATATAATAAGTAATAGCCATTTTTGGGATTTGGTAGAAAACATCTTTCAGGAAATTTATCAAATGACATTTCTTTCTTTTTATAAGCAGAAAGCAGCAAGCTTTGTGTTTATAGTTTATTCTATTTTAGTGAATATAATCTGTGCACAGCTTTTACTTCTACTATAGACTTTTTATATTTGTTCTGTTTTCACATTTTAAAGGAAATAGTATACAAAATTTGTTCAATAAATTTCAAATATGAATAGCAAAGAGAACGGTTTTGGCATGAATTGCAATAAGAGTTATCCGGATGAGAATTGCAGCTACTGTTCTGGAGATTCTGAAATGGAGTCAAATGTGGAGGAAGAGCAGCCGATACGTGTTCGTGATATGATAAATCTGTATAATTTTGCACAAAGTAAGAATCAGGAATTGTCGCAGGCAAAATCGGTTTACTTTGGCGGTTTAAAGGATACACAACAGGATGTTAATGGGGTGGAAATGGAACACCAGGAACAGGAATGTTGTAATGGCATTTATTTAACTGATAGCCAACCCGGTGGCAGGTGAGATCCATCCCAAAATTTACTAGTTTTACTCAAAAATTAATCTCATAAATTAGCCATGTTTATAATAGTAAACCGGGCAACTTTCGTTTAACCACATCAGATGATCAAACATCAATGCATCAATCGCTACAAGGAAACAGTGCGGGCGGTGAAGCGATTGAGAAATCATATCACAGTAAGACCACCATAAGGCGCACCGAACAAGGTAATATATCTTTAATCAAATCTTCAATTTGTTAACTATCCTAAACTCTAGTTTGTTTTGAAAGATATAAAAGCCACCAAAACTTATTTATTTATACATTTCTCTGATTTTTTTTTCTTCCTCAGGCGTTCGCATTATTATTGACATCTTTTTCGATAAACCCGATAGCGACATTGATATCATAGGCAGCCGTGTGGAGACAGATATACCAGAGAGTCGTATATTGGCCGATTTCCAGCAACATTCGTTGGCTATGCGCTCACAACAAATTAATCAATCACCCAATGTTTAATGTTTAATAGTTTAATTCATTTCTAATTTGTTTTCTTTCTGCTCATGTAGAACGCCACAAAATTTCATGTTACGTATACGCAACGTTAGACTTTGATTTGCTAACAACTACATAAAGAAACGCGTTCATCATTGAATATTAGTTTTTCTTTTATTTTTTGGTGTTAAGTATTTTTTTTTTTTTGGTTTTCGCCAGAGATTCGACTTCCTGCCAAGCCGCAGCCCGTCACGACTTATAAAAAAAAAACAGAAAACACAGAAGAAAAAAAAAATGAAAAGAAAACAAAAAGTCAACTAATAAACGCTGCATTCAAAAGCAACAACAGTCATATGAACATGAACCTAGAAATTCAATGAGGCAACACGCCAATGCAGCCCAATGAAATCCCCAAAGCAGTCCCAGATGAGGCATACCCCTAGCCAAAAAGTCTATACTTGTAGCATTGGGTTACCAATGCAGTTCTTTCTCGGTTTTTCCTCACGACAAAGGGCTTTGAAAGGCGGCACAACAAGTAAATAAACGGCATGAATTGAAAATGGAAATCTCCTCTTACAAAATTCACTGAAATCTGAAGACGATGCCGACGACGACGACGACGATGGTGATAGAGGAGACGCCAACGCTCGAGAAGATGTTGATGATGACTGTATGGAGTACTCGTAGTTGAAGTGTCAGTTAGACTTTCGTAATCCGCTGCCTAATCTAACTTGGATCTGCAACGTGTGTTTCTTCTCTTCTCGATCGCTCTATTTAGCCAACTGTTTGGCGATCCAATAAATTAGGCAAATAAACACACAGCATTTTGGTGAAGGGTTCAACCTAAACGGTGGCATACCCGACACTAATAACCCCAATCCCCCAGAAACTGCTGTGTACACAGTACATTGCAAATGGAAATCAAATTGTAGCTGCAATGTTAACGCTTTGTTGACTGCCCAACCAACTTTGGCTCAAAACACTACGCTCGTTGTGGCTCTAACTGTGCTGTGCTGCCCACTCGGTTATAAGAAACATTCAGACGAACTTTGCAGCAGCTTTGCCTTCGGCTATTAACGAAGATGTTTAACGCACAGTGGGTAGAAATATATAACTACACAGATGAATTGTAATCTGTGCAGAAAAATAATTAAATAGTTTTACAAATATGTGACTTTTTTATGTATAATTACTTATTTAAGTGGTCAAAAAATTCTCTATATAAATAAATTTTATTTAGGATACTTTGATGAAAAGGAAGACTTAACTTAAAACAATCCATTAACTGTTTTAATATTTATCAAGGCATTCACTTGGTTTTTACTAGTTAAAATATTTAAACAAGATTAATGAAATTGCATTTCAAATAAATTACTAAGTTAAACTAATGTATACATATATTGTATTGTTTATTATAATGACTTCTAACATATTCATAGGGCTGTAATACCTGTAATTAATTTACTTAGTAAGCTACATCAATTTAAAGATATGTATTCATTGTTTATTAATAAATAAGATTAGCATTTAAATTAGTTATATTTATGCATGAAATTAAATAATAATGCATTGATGATATATATTATAATTGGTTTCTTTTTTCTTTTTTTACGTTTACGCATTTTTAAGTTTTAATATTTATAATGTAACTTACACGTAAACAATTTCCTGTCGATTGCACATTGTCGACAATAAATAAATAAGATAAATTTACCTAATTTGCATAAACTAGCAGATATTTCTTTCTTTATTATTATTATTATTTTTTTTAATAATGTTATAATACTTACTGCTATGTGTATGTTAACAATTGGTTGCGTCGGCTTAAAGAATTTCATCTTTTTGGTTTTTTTTACAGGGATTGAAATCGAAATCCGAGCCAAAACCAATATGGCGTATCCGATTGATTCCCAGCTTATAACCAATCGATATTTAATTGTAGTTCATGGATCTCAGTTCCAGTTAAGTATCTAAAACGATTCTAGTATAAATAATGTTAAGCTTGCCCCACTGTGCACTGATGATGACGACGTTTGCTTGGCGCTTCTTTTGTGCGGCGTCTAGCGGGCGGACTTTGCTAGCGGCCTAATGTGAATTTTAAGCCAAGTTGAGTGCATTCGCAGGCATCAGTTCTGTTTGAGACGTCGTTCGATGCGGTTGACGTACCGGCAAACAAAAAAAAATAAAATTAAGCACCAAAAAAAGATACAACGATTGAGATACAAAAATTAAAGCGCGCGTTGTTTGAAGTTTGAAGTGCAAGAACTCGGAGAGCTCAGTGTGGCATCGATAGGCATTAAGTGTTAATGGCATACCGTAATAAATATATAATTTATGCCAATTGAATCTTTGGATCTTTGAATCTTAAACATCAACAGCATCGAATCGACATCGACATCGGCATCGACATTATCGTGATTGAAACTAATTTGGCGCGTGTGCTCTTGACTTTGTTTCGGTTTTTGTATCTGTTTCTATTACAAATTCTATATCGAACTGACATTTGATCTTTTGGGAAAGATCAGCGCGTTCATCGCGTTCGATGTGTAATAGTACTACTAACAAGATCTAACATATGGAATATTATTCATAGCCCAACCTACGAAATACTATACCGTTAATTTGTTTTTTAACTTCAAGTCGAAGGTAAAGCCGTAAAAAAGCCAATCTGATTGTCTCAGCTTGTTGCCATCTTAATAACTTCCTCTCGATAATTAGAAATAGAAAAAATTAAAAAAAAAATTCCAACTATGGATTGGCTTAAGTCGTAATCAACCTGTAATGCCAGCTAATTGGTACAGTAATTGTTTATTTGTTGTTGCAACAACAGCAGCTTTTTTTGGTTGCATCTTCGGTCTTTATAGTTCGTAAAATGCTCTTTCTGTGGAAATTTGCTGGCAAAAATGTCAAATAGGCTTTGCTGGTTTAGTTTGCTGCCAGGCACAAAAAAAAAACCAATACAACAACAATCACATTAACAACAACAACACAGCAACAACAACGGCAATAAAAAACGAAACCAGCATCACGAGCTGAGGATAAAGTTGCAACAAATATTTGTTGCAAGTTGCCGTTGTTGTCAGAAAGGTCAAGACAGGGAAATACCACACCGAATCACGGGACCACAATTATTCAAGCTATTCAAGCTCTGTGGATGCAACATTCGAATTTTGCACGCATTAACAACTGATCTTGTTAATAGATTAGAAAAACAACAAATAAAATACCGCCAAACTTAATATTCAAATTCGATAGACAAAACTATTTCATTAATCCCATTGTTTATAGAGTGATTGAATTCAAATATCTGTTTGCATTTTTAATATACATAGATTTCGTTATGGTAGCAGTCACTCAAGGAAAGCCAGTCAAAATATTCCCATTAAGAGTGTTTGATTAACAGATACCCTATTCATATTCAATTGTAAATCATCAATCTCACGGTTAAGATTTAACTGTAACAAAGTTTTAACAAGTAGGTAGCGATACCCTGTATTAATATGAAATTTGATTGAAAAACATGTTTGATAAATGGATAGATTTATATTTTGATACATCAAAGTAAGTAGCTACTACCCATTTGATGTATCCAATTTGCAGGGTATATAAATGTAGCTCAACTGTATGTCAGACTGGAAGATTCCCTGTAATTTATTGAAATTTGTATTTAACTCGATAAATTTATGGATTTATGTTTCGATACATCAAAGTAGCTATTGCCTCTTATTTACGCATGCCACCCATTTGATGTGTCCAGTTTGCAGGGTATACAAATGTAGTTCAAAGTTCAACTTGGCTTATTTGGAAAGCTTGGAAAGCAGCAACAAATGCATTTTTGGTTGCACGACAAGCTTAAAGTCTCATCTATTCATATGTGTGTGTGTGTGTGTGTTTTTGTGTGAAGTTGCAAGGTTGCAAAATTGAATTGTAGGTGGAGGTCGAGGCAGAAGCAGAAGCAGAGGCAGAGGCAACAACAACAACAGCAACAACAAATGCGTTGCTAATTCTGCCAGCCATAAAATAGCAACAATTTATGCCGTTTGCTGTCAGGCAAACGATTGTAATTGTAATTGTTTTTCTTTTTTTTTGTTTTCGTTAACATTTTTGCTGTTGTTAAATTACAATTAATTACGAACTTGGCTAAAAATCGAAAATTGTTTTCACCATGGAACTTCGTTGTTAGCCGGCCATTGTTAAGCGATTTTGGTGGAAAGTAAATCGAATTACGCAAAGATTGACAACAATTGAAGTCATAATTGGGAGTCGCTTTCCAGCAATTATACAACTACTCCCAACTACTTAAAATATTTATTTAACACTTTCAGTTGTAATTAACACCAAGTTAAACGACAATTGATTCGGAAGCAGACAAAAAGTACTTACAAATAAAGAGGAAACGAGACGAAACGCAAAACGAAAATGAAAATGAAAGATTTTCGACTTTTGGGTATCGCATTATTCTGCTTTACGCTATTTTTGGACTGTGAGGTAAGTTTCGGAATCAAAAACCCAGAGGCATACTTATATGACTAAATACTAGATACCTACCTAGTGAACCTTTAAGCTATGCATAAGCTCGAGATGATGTTGTTCAAAAACACGTGAGCATTGAAATGCAAATTACAAATTAATTTCTATTCAAATTATATAAATATTTAAACATTGTATTTATTTATTTTGCGCACAGTGTAAGTGTCTATTAGCGTGCCAGAGATTGTAGTAATTAATTGTTTAAATAATATACAAAATACTTACATACCAATGATTCCATGTTTACTAGGTAATTAATTCCTTGAGATGTTTGTTTATCGATCGGATCTAGGTAAAAGTTAGAAATTGTTTAGCATTAGCACATAAATCAGTTAAAGTTGTAAATAATCGTCATAAAACGCTCGTTAACATTTGATTTGTTTATAATCAATTAGCACTCTTTAAGTGTCGCATAAAATCCTCATATTAATGACAAACATTAGCTATTACATTAATTAATTATCACATAAAAAAACCAATCACATATCTTGAATTTTTGAAGATTTTCAATCTTTAATGGAATCCGCCAGCTAAGTGTATGCAGATTTATAATGTATTATCTTTGGCATTAGCTGAGAGACCAGTTTTAATATTTCCATAGCATTAGACAAATCTTACAGATCTGATGACTGAGCACATAATCGTACTTAACATATTTCGTGATTAAATTATTGTTTATATTACTTCAAGTATAAATTGCAAGATAGATTTGTTTTCTCATCTATTCAAATTACTTTATAGCTATCTAATCAAAATTATTTATGTAAATGAACAAAGAAAGATATTTGAAGTATTAATAAAAAACTTACTTGATTTAATTGGAAATACTTTTAAGCCAATTATAAATAATTGTAGTACTAATTTAAACGAATATCATAAATGTAATAATCATATTAAGATTAGACTTGAATTACTCTTACATAGGAATTTTCTTTTTTTAAGATTTACTCCTACTATTAGTGTTTGTTATACCCTTGCAGAGAGTATTATAATTTTATCTCGAAATGTGTAACACATTGAAGGAGGCATGGCTGCTCTATAATATTCTTGATCATTATGTAGTCTTTCTGTCTGTCTGTCTGTCTGTCTGTATCTTTCTATTCAAACTAATCTCTTAGATTTAAAAATATCTTGATACATATAAATTGCCACTGGTATGTCTTTGTGCTGCTCGTTTTACACATATGTACATATATGTATTTATGTCGGAACCGGTCGGATCGAATCACTATATCATATAGCTGTCATAGGTACGATCGGTTAGATATCAACATTTAGTATGAACTACTTTTTTGTTTCCTAAGATATCACGAACAAACTCACAGATTGTGTATTTGGTATCGTTAAATACAAGCTGACCAAATTTGGATTGAAATCGGACTACTAACTATATCATAAACCTGTCATGTGTCGAAATTTGAATGCCGGTCTCTGCAAGGGTAGACTTTCTTATTAATTACTATCACTTAAAGTCTTTTTCTATTCTCTATTAATTACAGTACGCTTTTATGTTAATTACTCCCATTTAATCATATGTTCCGCAATGTGTGTTTGCCACATTAAACTGTCCGTTAAAATGCTGTTTATAATTTTGCAAAATGCCCTCCGCTGTGGCAACTGGACATACCTATGTATAGCCCCTCAACTTTGACAGCTATTTTTTTTGTTTTCATCTACTTCTTCTATTTGAAGTTGTGCTTCTTTTTCTTCAGCTTTATCTTCTTTTGGCGTCACTTCCCAAGTGCTTTTTGAGCAACGGCGGAAAATGTTGTAATTTTGCGCTCTTTACGCTTTGTTTCATTTTTAATTTATTCTATGGGTGTCTATGTGAGTGCACCTACTACTATTCATTCATTCACACACATGAAACAGCTTCAGCTTTAGCTTTAGCTAAAATAACAACAACAACAACAACAACAGTAACAACAACGACAACAATATTAGCAAAGGTCTTCAAGCATATTAAAACAAAGACGCAGCCGCTGACGTTGACCAAGTGACCTTTTTACTGACACTTTTGCACCACCAACAACAAACGGCGAGAAAAAATGGGTTAAGAAAAAAGTTTGTTGCTTCTTTTCGCTTTCAAACAAGAAATTAAAATAAAAAAACCTAAAAACCTTAAATGAAGATGAAGTTGAAGTTAAAGTCAAATTTTTGAAGTTGGGTAATAGGCCATTCGCCTCGGTTAAGACTTCAAATAGCACTAAAACGTCTCGTCAAATTTTAAATTGTTAAACAACAGTATGAAATGCTATTAACTATTTAAAATTACCTACAAGTATACAACAAGTATTCACAGCAAGAGATCAAATTACATAAATTATCAAGTATACGCCGAGTTACCCATTAGTTACAGCACTTTTGGAATGTCAAATTGCTTGAACTTTCTGTTTAGCTCCAACCAAGCATTTAACACAGCTTCCAGAGTGAGTTCTCTGATTTACCAGTTACCTCTGCTCATAAACAATGTCTGTCAATTCCCTTATATAGCAACATGCAAATCAATTCGAAGCCCACAGACTCTCTCAAATGAATGCTAATCACATTACCTTAAATGTGCTTCTAAGAGGAAACGCTACCAAATAAGTTGTAACGTAAAAGTGTTGAGAGCTATCGAATCAACAAAAAAAATTAGTCCAATTAATGAGTGATCGTCTATAAGATACCATGTAGAAAGTGCAAAGTGGTAACATATTGTATTACATAAAAATATAATTAATAGTAGGAATAGTAGTGACCAACATGTTAAAGCAGCTGTAGAATTAGCAGAAGTAATAGTAGTAGTAGTAGCAGTAGTAGCAGTAGTAGTAGTAGTAGTAGAATTGTTAAAGGTAATAGTATTATAAGTAGTAGTGTTATTCTTAGAGCAAAAGTAATAGTAAAGAAATAACTAGGAATATCTTAGCAGTAGAAGTAGTAGCAGTAGTAGTAGTAGCAGTAGTAGTAGTAGAGGTAGTAGAATCAATAAAAGTAGTAGTATTATTAGTAGTAGTCTTAGTATTAGTATTAAGAGCAGAAGTAGTAGTAAATAAATAATTAAGAATATCTGAATCTCCTATAAGTTATCTGTTTTCATTCCTCAAACACAGAAGATTTCTGAAATTTCAACCCATCTTCACTTTGCAAACGTGTATGTGATATAATATACCCATTTAATAGGCAATTTACACAGTATAAGAGCCGCAAAATGGTAACACATTCTTAAAGTCAACGCTCGTAATCTGGGGCACATTAAATTTCAAAATATAAGATGTCATAATTTGAGAATCGGTTCAAAGTTAAAATCTTAAGAAGTATGTATCTGTGGGTCTTTTATTTTTTTCTTTTTAATGGAATTTATAGAGAATTGAAAGCTAACTGAGGAATTTGAAGGGTCTTGCAAAAAACTAAATATAAACACCAATAAAAAGTGAAGACAAGTTTTGTCTAGCAAAAAAGCATCTGTTGTCCAGCAAATGAATATTTGTTTTATTGTAGTTTTTTTTATCTTGTTATATTATATAAGTTTTGGCAAGTTGTAGGGCGAGCATGGGCTGATGTGTGTTTTGTTATATTGTTTTTGAGTGCTTGGGAAAATATTTTTCCATTTTTCACGGACTCTGCAAGAGGCACGGAAGCTTCACACGTCGCACAAGACACAGTGGCAGATTTCGATAAGTCATTGGGCTATAATTTGCGACTTGGTAGCGACAACATCTGAACACTTTTTTCTATATAATTAAAGAAAACATAAAAAAATATATGTATTTGTATGTATATGCAGCATACAAAAATGTATATATGGTATGTATGTACAGATCCCTAGATGTATACAAAGTTGACATTTCACACAACAGCATCAGGTCGCATTGAGCGTCTGTCTGTGTTGCAAGCAACCGTGGCAGCATGTGCCAAGTTATGACATCACTACAATTCATCACTTGGTGGACGGACCATAGCCGGAGGCAACACAGTAACAGCAACGAGTACTCGTTTGAGTACTCATACGATAGATATTGATCAGCAACGGGTATCATTTGTTTAGATTCGCTAATAGCTTTTCCGCTTGGGAAAGCAGCAAAAGGTATTCTTTTATAAGGGAATCGCATAACAGATAATAACAGGAGGAAAACCTTGTATCAACTCAACATAATTACATTTGTATCTAAACTTAACTCTACCCATGAATTAAGATGAACAGGAAGCTTAAGAATAATTTTGAATAGAGTTGGGCTGAAAATAGGGAGAAATCAGGAATGTTAGCTTAAGACAATTGTATAATTTCTTTTATAAATATAATATATATTTTATTTAATTATTTTTTATTCTACAACAAAAATATTAACATTTTATCTAAATGAATGAATGAATTTTATCTAAGATGAACAGGAACAGAAACAGGAAGCAGTTAGGATGAAAAAGGGAGAAATCAAGAACGTTAGATTAAGACTACTTTCTTTATGCTTTCTTTAATTTATATTTTATTGTATAACAAAAATAGTTGCGTTTTATTTAAATTATTCTCAATATACATCTCTTCCTATTCTACACAATATTTAAGTTGGAAAGTACCTGAAATCAGGAATTTTTGCCTCAGGCTAATTTAAAATAGTTAGAATAGAAAATAGGGAGAAAACAGAAATTTTAGCTAAAGACTATTGTATATTCTCTTTTTATTCATGTACATTTTTAATACATTTTATTGTATAACAAAAATATTTTCTCATCTACCATTTGTTTCAAGAAAGAAACTTCTTTACTTTAAAGGCGCAAATAATTAAGTAATGTTCAAAAATATAAGGCTTGTAAATAAGAAATTTTTAATTTAGAAAATAATCACCCAAGTGTGAGAAATGGAGATTAAAGTCTATGTCAACTTAATTAATTACCTAACCACTTATATTGTTATCTCCCTTAGTGTCAAAATGCCAACACAGTCTCAGGTGGAACACGTCAAATGCAAAAGACTTCCTTTTCATGCGCAGGAAGGCCCGCCGGTTACTATGCGGACGTGGAAACTGGATGCCAGGTGAGTTTTAAACTAACATATACCCATTTTTGATTCTATTTAAACAATCTTATTGCTTAGGTCTATCATATGTGTGATGGTCTTGGTCGACAGTTTAGCTATACTTGTCCCAATACGACACTCTTCCAGCAGCGCATGCTCATCTGTGATCATTGGTATATGGTCAACTGCTCCAAGGCGGAGAGTAACTATAATGCCAACCTGCTAATTGGTAAGACAACTTTAATAGGGGAAAGAATATCGACATATATATATTTACAAATTTGCAGGACAGCGAGACAAACCCTTTGTCAATGATGAAGAGAACAATTTACGCACACCACGTCCAGATCTTCTCGATCGTCCTTATGCTCCGGACTACGCCGGTGAATCCTTTAGAAGCCAATACAAGGTAAGTATTTGTTTAGTTATTATAAATCCTTTAGCTGAATTCCCTCTTCTTCTCCTCCTCTGTAGCAACTGACGCCCAATCAAAATCAGATACGCGATGATAGCTCAAAGGGATCTGTCAAATTGGATTTACAGATACCACAAAATGGTCAAACACGCTGGCGCATTCCACCTCCAAGTCGCACCATATTGCCACCAGCCTATGAGCCACAGATTGAGTTGACCAGCAGCACGGCCAGGCCAAGATCGAGTACCAGCACTACCAGCACCACCACAAGAAGACCCAGCTCAACTCTGCCACCAGTTACAAAGCGCACGGAGGCACTGCATCAGCGGAAATCAACGCTGTTTGTTTCAGATCTGGACACAGATGATCTGGGCACCAGTCACAGCACAAGGTACAATACTTCGGCGGACTTTAACTCGATAGAGCTGGGTTCAGGAAACATCAAGAAGAACAGCACCTCCAAGCTGGTCAAGTTTGTCAAGGCGCCATCGAAAATCTATGAGCCACCTTTTGTGTATCCCATTTACAATCAGGATGAAGTACAGCCGCCAACAGAAACATTGCGCACCTCTTCAGCGGCACCATTTAGCACCTCCTCGAGTCAGATTCGTTATACAACAGGAGCCACTGTAGTCAGCACCACCGCGCGACCCATAAGTCGACCCACCACATTTGCTGGACAACCTTTCTCCTTCTCCACGCTCTCCTCAACGGTGAGCCCCACAGCCAATAGCTATCGTCCAGCTGTTATAGAGAACCGCACTCCAACTCCTGCCCAGAGTTTCCGTCTGGCCACGCCCACATCGACAGTGGCGCCAAGAGTAGTTCCCCAAAAGGCAGAGCTACCCTTCAATGATCTATTGCCACCATTTGTGGAGTTTGTGCCACATGACATTGCCACCACGCAAGGACCCCCAATTTACTACGAATGGAAGGTGCCTGCCAATGGTCTGGAGCCACCAAAATTGGATCCACCGATTGGAGTCGATGGTCGCGAGTATCCAGAGACCACGGGAGACTATAGCAACAAAGGTGGGAAGCAAGACTTTTTCAACAGTAAACTAAATGACATTGCCAGCCAGAGTTTAGTTACCAAACGTCTGCCAAGTTCTCGTTCCATCAAGGCCAATGAGCTGCCAGGAGCGGCCACAGAGAAGGCACAACGACGCTCAGATGTGGTCACCAGCTCCGGTTCCAGTTCCACATCCACAGATATTACACAACTGCGCAAGCAACTGTTGATACCAGAATATGCCTTTCCATTGGAGCAAATTGGACGCACTGGCTATGCACCTGGCTCAAGTGCTGCTGGAGATTTATACAACTCATTTCAACTAAAGATCCCAGAACGTCGCAGCAGCAGCAGCAGCAGTAGCAGCATCCTTAGTAGCAGCACCAGCAACATTGGGGTCTCAGCAAATGGTAGATGGTTTGGCGAGAATCCCAAGTGCCCCGAGTGCCATCCATCGTTTGTGCTGCCCGGCACCTGCGAGCCCTGTCTGCGTAGATAGATTTAAATCTTAAGTTCCATTACAACAGCAACTACTTTTAGTATTAGATGACATTCAAAAGCTGCTCTCACATCAAATGACGGAGCTTATACACGTTCTTTTGTTTGCATCGGTTTCTTTTTGTATCGGTTAAAAGTCGAACGTGTGAGCATAGCTTTGACAAACCCCACTTTATCCCACGCCCTTAATTAAAAGGGATGGTGCATCTTTCATGCATTTAAATGTTAATTTTATTGTATATTCACAGTAAAAATAATGCGCATTAAATAGTGTGTAAAATTAACGTATTTTCTCAACAATTATGAACTTTTGTGTCCACAATTGCCTACGTTCAAGGTGGTAAGTATGCATCTAAGTAATGGATCTATATATTATTAACTGTTTATAACAATATTCAATATTAGCTGCAAATTGCAAAGTTCTTCCTCTTCATCTTCTTGCCTAAAACGGCAGACTAACTTTAACTGCTTAAATGACAGATTACATTCATAAATATATATATATATATGTATAGAGATGGGCATAACAGAAATTGGAGTATTCAATAGGCTTATATAAAATATACATTTTCTTCTGCATTTCATTGTGACAATATTGCCTGATTTGTGATTTAATCAATTCACTTGTGATTCAAATGTGACTGTACAACATTCAGATTCATACGAGTATTCATTTTGATTCAGTGCATTTTGTAACTTTCCATCACTATTTTCAATTCAAATATCATTTGTAGGGATCAACTTTATTTCCCTCTTTACTTTCACTTTGCCCACCTCTAACTTCTATAATGTTTAACAAATTCAAATCTAACATGTGCAACATTGATAAGTGCATTTTAAGGCACAATTTGTGGGCACATTCTATGTGCATTTTCAATTCCATATAGTAGTATTTATATGTTTGCTTGATGGAACATTTCTCGTTCCTCAAATCTCATTTCTCTCTACGCCTAGGTACAAATAAAACAACTGAAAAAACTACTGATTTATGCATACCTTTTTCATGTGTAGACACACCAAATAATTATAGGAAATACATAAATCTCTGGGGGAAACATACACAAAACTTGGTTAGAAACTTTTGACTAGCACTTTATCGCCTCTGCCAACTGAGGCGCACTTTATGGTTCATAAAAATAGACACTGGGTGTCCAGGGCTGTTGGGCACCCACCCTCATCTCCGGATGGGCATTGATCATAGCATTATTACAGTTGTTTCTTTCATTTCCGGGAAACTCCTGTCCGATTGCCTGTGCTCGCAGTATAATTTGATGACGCTTTGACACATTCACATTGCTTACAACGCCAGCCTCATGACGGTGGCTATAGAAACGATTTGTCAGATGTCCATCCACATAGATCTGGCAAATATTAAAGGTATTAATAGAGTTTAAATAAGTATTCTTCTTTCAGTTGAGCTCACCTCGTAGCCACCAACTCCGAGACAGTCGTGCAACTCCCAACGAATGTAGAGAGCTCGACATCCCAGACTTGAGACATCGGTAATGGTTACCGGGAAGCTTTCCCCCGGCGCATTACCCATATACGGTGATGGTTTTGGAGTCTAATAAAAATAAATAAATGTAATCTTTTAAAAAATAAACTGAGTGGCAAATTTACCTTTGGATTTATTTGATTTTTCTTCATCACATGCTCCATGGCTTGCAAATCGAATACGACGGAATCAATAAAGAATTTCTGCAAGATGGTGTCAAGTTAAAGAGGAGGATCTCATTTCCCATCTTAAGTATATATTTACCATTTCAGCAACGGGATCGTACATTGCAGAATCCAAAGTCTTGGATACAGTCTTGCATTGATTGTCACAGACGAGAGCACGACAATGACAGCAAAGACAGGGTTGATTTGGGTGTGAGCGGTCTCCACGATCGCCATCTGCATTACCCTCTTCTTCTTGGTCTTCTTCACATAGTTCACACATCCTTCGTAGCAGATACTCGCACAGTAGACGCTCTCGATCAGTAAGTGGACTTAATGGATCATTCGCATCCAGTTCGCATAGTTGGCAAGAGTCCCCGGTACTCTTGGGACCCTGGGATGATGCCTCTTCAGGTCCTGCGCTGGGCAGTGGAGATGCTTTGGGCTCTGAGCCAAGCTCTGCAACTTCAGCCGCTTCATCTGGTGATGGAATCTTACTGGGACATTCCATTGTAGATAGAGTTCCAGCTGAACACTCTTTGGGTGTCATGAATCGGCCGTCGACATCGGTGTAACAACTGCGATACATCTGATCATTTTGAATGTTAGGCTCAGTTTCAGATGGTCTTCTGGGATGTGGATTAAAGTCGGGATCAATCTCAAAGCCGCCTATTTCCGTCACTTGAAATGTTTTCCTTTGGGGAAAGCATGTCTGGAGATATTGTTCCATTCGATCTAAGCATTGAACGCGATTGATATCTGCCTGGGATTTATCCTGGTCTGGAACGGTTCTTTCACCCCTTTGTACAGTCTCCATACAATCTTTATATGATAATTTTGGTGGCTTTGCTTCGTCTTCCTCTTTGCGCAACATCTGGGTTAACTCACGGATAATTTCCTGAGCCACTTCGCAGCGATTCACTGAAGGATCTTGATTACTGGTCACCATGTTCACCATATTTAATAGACGATCCCTACCTCTATTCTGACTTTGACCAGACACTCCACTCGAGAGTTTATCGAAGGTAGATTTATCGACACATACTGTGGTATTGCAACTCATGACAACACCAACACTTTCCGGCTCCAAACTACAGTCATCATACTTGGATGTTTGCTCCGATCTTGTTGATTTATAGCCATAAGCACTTTCCTTGCCGCATGAACAACTAATTGCGCTTTTCATTAAGGTTTTCTGTGATCTCGATGTATGATCCGATTGTGTTGATTTATAATCCTTGTCGCAAGAGCTACTCGTTACACTTTTTGTTGAAGGACTCGGGTATCTTTGCTGAGTTTTAAGACCGTCACTGAAAGCCTTGGAGCAAATGCAGCTGCTTGATTTCGATTTCTTTGTCGACCCCTCATCCTGGTCGCGGAATGATCCCTCAACTGAAGCATAAACTTCCTTGTCCATCAAGGATGTCTGCGAAGAAGATGGACAATCGCAGAATCCGTCGGCCTTCATGAAGACAACTTTTGTGCCTTGGGATGGTGTAAAGCACGACTTGTAGTTTGGCTCCTCTTCACGATAATCGGTACCAGCTGCTGACACCAGACAAGGATCAGCTGCGGAAATATCGCAATCCAGGTTACTTTCCTCGAGTCTAGCAAATGGAGGTCCCTCGCGACCCTCGCGACCCGTTTCGCCCAAGTTGGCTCTTTGTTCCGATGAGCATAGGCAAGTTACCTTGGCCATAACCGAACGGGAACGGGAAGTGGTTTGGTCCGTGTTTGAAGATTTACTGTCTTGGCAGTAACCACATGTACAAGGCTTATCGGAATTTTTACTCGTCCATGGAGTTGCAGTCTCAGTAGTCTTCATGGCTTTGGAACCCTTCTCCATATTGGATAAGATACTGGTATTCACATCGATGGAACCAAAATTCTTGTCGGACGTCACAATCATTGTGGGATTACTCTTCATGGCCGAATCACATCCACAGCTCTTATCCGATTTAACACTTTTCCAAGCTGTGACTGGGATTGGGTTACTTTCCATGCTAATGAAACCTGTGTTGGAGGGTTCAATTATATTGTTCTGATGGCTGGGATCACATGCACAAGATTTGTCCGATTTCACACTACTCCAAGCAGGATTACTCGCTACGGTGCGGAAACATGTATCCTTGGAACGATCACTCTGAAAGTTGGTGCCATCATTAGACTTATCGGTAGTAAACTGTCCCTTTTCAATATCGATTGTCGTCGGACCATTGACATAATCCCGCAGTGGACAATAAACGACAGTGACACAAGGAGCACTCCTACTCTGTTCACCACATGGCAAGGATTGTGTGCTTTGTGTAGATTTCACATTGGTGCGAGCTGTAGAGGATTTGCATATGCACTTGGTGGATTTACTTTGGGCCGATTGCATGGCGGACTCGGTGTCAAAAACAAGCGGTGCATAACCTGAACGTGAACTCTGTGCTGATTTGGAGAGCATAGATTCAGCTTGCTTTGATTTACTTGCATCTGCTTGGGGACTGCAACTCTTTACTGGGCAAAAGACGGGAGCCGGACAGATGGGATTGCTTGTATCCGACTCCAAGCTGTACCACAAGGTGGTGTCCTGACTTGGTTGTGTGCTTTGCTTGGAGCAACTTGATTGAAATGCACTCGATGCAGCTTTACAAATAATGGGCACCGACTTGGAGGGACAAACGATTAGTGAAGGATCACCACAATCGCATTTCCCTGTCTTGGACATGACAAATGTCGATGGAATTGTTGGCGCCGATGGACGACGACTGACATCATGGAAGGTGTTGGCGCCTTGATCAATCATAACATCCGGCTTTCCATATTGCGTGGGATAACGAATATTGCCCATGGCATTGAGATCCTGTTTCAAATCTGTCTGCGATGGTGTGTCCTGTGTATTGTTCTCTCCTCTCTTCCGCATATACTGATCAAAAAGGAAAGACGTGTCCGTCTGAGAGGGTTTACTGGGGATTTGTGCCTCCTGGTCACTTTTTTTATCCGGTTGTGAAGACTTCACGCTTACATTGTTCGATTCCCGCTCAAAGTCTGTTCGATTTGGACGCCATTTTTCCTGCAAATAGGATTGATCTGTCTGCATTTTCTGGGAGCATATAGGTATGTTATCGGTATCATCATCGGCGTCGGGGGCGTTGGCATTGGCATCGGGGAGATTTGGTCGCTCATCCTGCATATAAATCAGAGCTGGGCAACCTGTAAAGAAACGATCAGAGAAATCCAGCATTAATATTACTAAGAAAAACTAATTTTATTCAGAAAATATGGATCACAAGAGAAATTCCATCAATTTAGACATGAGAAACACTTGAGCATTGGACAAGGAACAGAAAGAGGTTATGACTGATGTGGCTGCGGTGGAACTGAAAGCTCCCTAATCTGGTCCAGCTGAACTTCGGGACCACGAGTCGCATATTCAGATGACCACATCTCACAGTTGTATAACTCAAGATATTTAGCCTCAGCCTTCTCCCTGCAAGGACAGAAGTCAAAATAGGAAGTCTGACTGCAGGTCTCCCTGTCCTCGAAGTTGGAGAAGATTGTACCACGTTGCACGCAACGGCAGACCTTAACATTGGCATGACCAAGATTATCGTTGAAGGAACGACGCTTCCAAGCACACTGACAGCAGCCACAATTCCCTGGGCAAAATACATTCCCATCCTCGTCCATAATTGGACTAGGACTATATCGGCAGGGTGAACAATTTGAGAAATCTTTATGCTGTGGCAATGCCATATAGTAACGTCCTACCAAGATCGGTGTTTTTGGTGTCGGAGACTCAACCAACTCGGACTCCACTTCTTTCGACCTTTCCCTAAATTCTTGTGGGTACTCCGGCAATGCCCGTGGTTCCCATTCCACTTCTTCTTGAATATCCGATTCGGGTTCAGATGGAGTCTTTGGGGGAGGAAGACCCGCCACAAATGGGACTATCATCGGCTCTCGGGAAAAAGACTCAATTGTTGGGGTACACGTGCCCACAAATACAAGCTCTTCCGATTCCGTTTCGGATTCAACTTGTGGCTGCTGAGATAGAACCCTACCTGAATGTGAATGCTGATGACACGGCTTATGGCATATGTGACTTGATGATGATGGGGCGGACTTGGTGCCCAATTGTCCAGTACTTGGATCGAATTCCAGTGGCATTTTCATTGTTACCGGCCTGCCTTGGTAGCGACAATTGGGATTACAGTCCTTGGAGTCGGTTATCAGACGTGCAGTTATCTCTAGGGTGGCATTGCAGCATTTCCTGCAAGGCTCCAAATTCTTCAACAACATGGGTGCGCATTGGACAACACGTTCCAAGGCTGCACGTATTGCCTCTTGATTATCAAACCTACTGCTATCGCTCTTTGTGGGCTCTTGGCAGCCATTGTCATTATCCCGAAAACTCAAGCAATCATAGAAGATGTCCTCATCGCTGCGATTGTCCTGGAAGTTTTTACCCATATGCAGCACCCGAGTGGAACTGATCTCCAGCTGTTGCTGTCGGAGTGAACGCGAATGGATGCAAGTGTCCGGTTTAGTGCATCTTGTACACGCTGATCTTCCATTCATTTTTAAATTTAATTTACTTCTGTCCTTGTCCAACGCTAAATGGACTGATTGATTAATCCAAAATGTGTTCTCAACTGGGATCAAAATTTACATGAAATTTTTATGTGTGTTGTTGACTGTTCTAATAATTAAAACGAACTAAACTTACATCTCCCTCTTTTAGGGCATCTCGTCAAAAAAATCTACGCCTACTAATTATACTTTCTGTTTACTTTATTTTCAAATGGGGGGTTCACACGGGTTATCGAAATTTGAGTGTTTGCAAAAACGATATCAACATCCACAAAGACCTTTTGCCTGCTCATTGTATCACATTTCGATAACGATAACAGTTGTTTTCTACTCTTTTACAAGACATCCGGCCAACGCACCTTCCGTCCGCTTTTCCTGATGCCATCATGACGTTGTGTATGCCGACGCATGCCACCAGATGCCACTCCGAAACCAGGACGATGTACAACACTATAATATCCGACTCCGGTGTCGTGTCCGGTTTCTAGTGCGGCATCGGGAACAGGCGCGGGTTTCGTTCCCGCTCCGAAACTTCTATCACCAGCACCCGCACAATGGCAGCCGCCGGACACGTTCTTTTTGGGCTGGAATATTGGAAGATTGACCTGACCACTGTACGGATTGAGCTCCATGGGTAGCTTTAGTGTAACTGGATCGCCACGCAGTCGACACTGGCCGCTTGGAGGAATTGGACACGACTTGTCCGTAATCAGACGAGCGCAAATCTCCAACTGAGCCGGATAGAAGAAAGAACGGGATGTCTCCTTCTCCAAATGATTAGAACAATCGCATTTACCACCAACACTACGAAGGAGCAATCGTGATGTATTCGTGACACGTTCCAAAGCTTTGCGCATCTCCAAGGAATCATCGAATTTGGGAAATAAGTGTTGATTCCCACTACAACCGCCGACTGCCCTTAGGGCCTGATCACACTTGTCATCCTCAAGATCGAGCTCGCTATCATCCGTGCTTTCACTATCACTTTGACAATCATAGAAACAATCCTCAAGAAGATTTGCCATTATCCTATACTATTCAAATAGTTTCTGAACTTTATTTACAGATGCACACACAATTTGGGAAAAATATATCAACTAATCAGAAAAATATATAACACCTACTACATGATATACAAAACAAACTGACCCTGAGCATCGCCAGCTGAGCTGAATAATTTCGATATTAAGTTTGGAGATGAAGAACAAAAGGAAATTATCCTGTTACGCCTCCTTCAGGATTCGATTAAGTGGATTAGGTCGTTCCACGGGTAGGTAGATGGTACAATAGAATTCTGATTCGACCTTTTGATTATGGAAATTAGTTAGACGCTCATTGATGCGTTCCTCGAGCTGCTGTAGCACAGGGGAATCACTTGGTTTGAAAATGAATTTCAAGGCACGCACACAGCCCAAGACACCCACAAATACATCATAGCTCTCGAGAGGATTGGCGGCATCGCAGATACGTGATTGATCTGTGCAGAGATCCTGTAGTAGCTCAATATGCTCACGAAACTCTTCGCTGCCCTCCCAGAGCTGTAGCACTCGAGATCTAAAAACATCCATATCAAAGTTGTCTGCATCTGTGATCCTTGACTGGAGCAGCTCAAGAAATGCACGAGTTCGTGCTGGCAACAATAGCAATCGCTGCTCGACACCCACATTTTCAGCTTGTATGCCAGAATCCTGGGTGCTGCACTGCATCGTCTGCAGCTCCTCATCCCGCATCTCTGGCGAAGCTTGCACCAATTGGCACTGTGAACTCACGGGCTCCGTTTGAGCCACTCCATTCAACTGTGCTCGCTCCCACTGGGGATCAATGATTTCTCCGTATTGCGTTCTCGCTGTAAACGCCGATTTATCCGTATGTGCCGTGTATATCGATGCCATCGAATGGAAGCTGACAAAGGATTTACTACGTTGACCCTGCAGCAGGATTGGACGACAGCTGGCACCACAGAGACGCACTCGACCACGAAAGATGCGACGATTGACAAAGCGCTTGCACTGGCGTCGATTGTGGAGCATGCGGGCATCCAATTTCCTATTCCGTCGCAGTTTTACCTTGGATTTGATTGCCGTCTTGGGCTTTTCCAATTTCTCTCCGCAAACCAGTCGACGCAACTTCGTGGGCACTTCACAGATCTGTTTTTTTAGCTGTTTTCCAATGACACTCATGCCTAGGACAAGGCCAGCACCAGCTGCATCCTGTGTCCTGTGGCTGAAGCCTCCACTAACCCGGTTGTTAGGATCTCCATCATTAGCAGGTGACTCTTCAAGGGATGTTTCCTTTTTGACTTCAGGTTCCTCCATCTTTACTTCATCCTCCTTAATTTTTTCTTCCTCCTTGTCTTTTCTATCTTCACCCTGGTTCACTCCTCCGTCCTTTTCCTTATTTTCTCCGTTTTCCCCCTTCTTTTCCTCAACCTCCTCCCTCTTAACCTCTTCCTCCTCTTTCCTCCGCTTGCTCTCACATATGGGAATGGGAATGGGTTCAGCACCCGCACATTCACATTGACTTACCTCAGCTTTCTGGGCAGAGAGTATGGTATCCGCCAGCTGTTTCACACTACAGGCTATGTTCTGGAAGTCTCTGTGCGTGGGCAGCTCACGTTCGCGACGCTGTTGGAAAGAAAGATTGACTTTAGAGTTGTATAATTAAAAAGGAATTAAGCTGTTACCACACCTCTAGGTCACGCAGGGCACAGCCTAATCCTTGAGTGGCCGTCTGGAGATCGTTAATCTCATCCCGTTTGGCACGCTTCTCAGGGCTGTCGTAGAGCTCATCTGCCAGACTGTGTCCCTCGGGGCCGGTGCCCAGCTGGCGTTCCATGCGCTGAATTTGCTCATCCTTGGTGCGAAGCTCATCCTCCAGACAACAAGCGTGCTCCTCGCAATCTTTTAGCTGTTTCTCCAATTCGGCTATTTTGGTCTCTAGTGTGCCGACTTCCTCCTTCAGCTCGCCATTGGTCACTTCAATGTGCATGAGCTCCTTCTTCAGCTCATAGATCTGTTGGCGCAGGCATTCCGTCTCCGCTTTCAGCTGCTCCTCCATGCTCTGTTGAAGCTTCTTGGCAAAACTGAGATCGTCCATTAAAGCCTGACTGCGTTTCTTCTCGCTTTCCAACTCCTCGGTGACCGGCTGCAGTTGATCGAGTGCCTGACGTTCTTGTACTGCTCGATTCTCCATTTCCTTTTCCAGGGCGCGATTCGTTTCGATGAGATCACGATGCTCCTTGGTCAAACGAACCAGACACGTCTTAAGTCCATGTTCCGTTTCTTCCAGTTGCTGGATCTTCTCGGCCGCAGCACGGGAATCATCACGCAGACAATCCTGCAGCTTATTAATCTTTTGCTTTAGGCACACCTCTTTGGTACGATAGGCATCCTCCCGAGCTTTATACTCCCGCTCCAAGTCCACCCAATGCGAATCAGCGGTTTCCATGGCCTCATAGTGTCGTGTGTTCAATTCGTGGAGAGAGGTGCGCAGATTCTTGACCTCCTCCTTAAGATAATTGACCTCGCGCGTCGTGCTCGGCCCTTGATTAGCATTGGACTTGTTGGGATTTTTCTTGCAAGGATTACACTTGCAGGCACCAGCTGAGGTGCGATCTGTAGCGGGTATCGATTGCTCATTGCCCATGCTACTTGACGTGGTTCTGGCCAAGGCCAGTAGACGACAGATAAGCAACAGGGGCAAGGATCGACGCAAGCTTTCCAGCTGCTGCCTGGCAAGTTGTCGTTCCGCCTGCAGATGCTGTAACTGGGTTTCTGCCGCACAGAGATCGTCACGCAGGATGAGACACTCGGCTCGACAATCCCGATACTTGGCACCAAGTGCGTCTTTGCCAAATTCCAATTCTACGTTCCGTTGACGCAGTATTTCCAACTCTTCCTCGTTGCGCTGCAGATGGAGTCGTGTGTCGTTTTCCGCCTCTTCAAACTCGCATTTGGCCTCGTCCAACTGGGCGTTCTGCTCCACAAGCAACTCGACCCGTTCAATCAGATCCTTGACCTGTTTATTAAGTTGCACCTCCCGTTGGAGTCGCTCTGCCAAATGCTTTGCCTGCGCCTCGCCGCTGCTCTCATAGACAAGCAGCTTCCCCTCCAGCTGGATCAACCGCTCCTGATAATAAACCAGATGTGGATGAGGCTCCAATCGATCCCTTTCCAATTCCCTCTCCGATTCGCATTCAACAAAGACGCCGCTCTCACTGAGGCTGCTGCTTTGCCACGCAATGTTGCAGGAACGCGACTGCTGCTTGTTGGGCGTTGAGGGGGCACTGGGCGTGGCACTGTTGTTATAGGGCTGAACAGTGGCTACAATTCGACTACTGTTGTGTCTCAATCCTCTCTCCGACTTTGTCTGCAAATTAGTTAAAGGAAAAACCGTCAAATTAACACTTGAATTTATTTTTAGTTTCTTGTTAATAACTAAACAAAAAGTGAAGCTTAAGTTTTTTACTATTGCAGTTAGAAATGTAAATCTTATGGGATTCAATATCGTTTATATTTCAATAATTGTTTGCTGACTTTTTACTGATTGACTCTCTGATACTTTAGCTATAAAGTGCCCGTGTTGTTTTCCACCTCTGAGGGTGTTAATGGGAAACCCCTTTCTGCGAATGTAATGATTGACTATCTGATATTTAAGATGATAAGTGATTTATGTCATATTTTTACTTTAGAAGACACATTTTTATCTTTTTTTCTACATGTGAGGTTGTTAATCAGAAACTCTTTGATGGCTTTTGACTGATTAACTGGTTGATTAACATTTACCTGTGGTGTGAAATGATCTAACTGATCTTAATCGGCACTGACCGAGGCATACTTTAATGTTTCCACCTGTGGGAGTGTTAATCAGTAACTAATCGCTTACTATTCACTGTTTGACTAAATAAATATCGAATATTTATGGTAAAAAGCTCTGAACTTTAGTTGGATTTACTCGACATTTTTAGTGACATAATTTAGCTTTATCCGGCTCTTGGCTAGTGTGGAACTCTTAGTCAAGATCTCTAACCGCCTTTTTAATGTTTTACAGACATTACACTGATGCTGTTGTGTGAGTTTTGAACTGCATTTTGTCTTATTAGGCTGTAAAATACCATTTACCGACTGTTCTTCACCTGTAGGTTGTTAAAATTTAACTATTTCCAGACATTCGACTGATTGCAAACAGATTAGCCTACATTTGTGGCGTAAAAATAGCTAAATGAAATTACTTTTCCTAAAATATATTTAGCAAATTAGTTTAAAATACACACCGATGACTGCCAACTATCCTGCTCGGCCATAGCATCCAGATCAAGTTGTTGCACGCACTGTAGCAACTGTTGCAGGCAACGTTTGTCCTTATCCTCTAAATGTTGTGTACTTTTTCTTAAGATATTTTCCAATCGCTGACAATGATCTTCACAAGTGCCATCCATCTAGTAAAGATATTGATTAGTTGAGTAAATAAAGCATAGATTTAAGTACAAAATATAGATATCTTTAAACATTCCCTCTGCATTTTCCACTGACAATAGATTTGAGATATTTATTTCTTTGAGTTTGTTTAGCTAGACCAGTTTAAAGTATACTTATGTATCATATATTATGACAACAGGTATTACTTTCTATTGTTACAAGTGCAAACACACCTTTTAGTTACAGTTAATTATAAACTATAACGACTACTGTTTTAGTTTTAATTGAAATGCAGTTGAAGCAAGCTGCATTTAACATTTTCGGTCTATTGGGAGTAAGGCTTTATATATATTTCAAGAACTTTTCAAGCCAGAAAATTAAAGCTTTCAATGATCTTTGAAAAGATTTAATAAAATACATAAATGAAAAGTTAATTTTTGTCTTGAATTAAAGTTAATTTAATCAGTAACATATTGTATTAAAGCTCACACTAAATACTAACTAAAACACTGATTAGCATTTGCTTAATGCACCGCTGAATAACGATGCTTCTTCAATTATTTTCACTTTACTACAGTCAACTCCCCCTATATATATACACTGCATAATGTATATATGTATAGGTAATAATTACTTTTAGCTATTGCAATTAAGCCAATGTATTAGATTTTCAAGCTGAACGACTTTAGCAGTGGTTCGGCTCTAAAAATTAAGCGTAACAAAACAAAATCAAAAGAAAAAAACTATGAAAATGAAAAACAAATTTAGAAAAGAAAAAAGGTGTGTTTGTGTGGGGATAAACAAAGAGCTATGAGTAATATTGTATCAATATGGAGTTACTATATAACAAGACTTGGCAGCTGTGACCCTTATAAGTATTTGTAACAATAACAAGATGAATTCGAAACAAATTTGGCTAAAACAGCTCTTGGTCAAATTCGTTTAGGACTTGATAGTGGGCTTTAAAGATTCTATATATACATATATATCTATATTTTTTGCAAATTTGATTAAACATGGTCAACACTTGACAACAATTACAATTTGCACTTGTATAAATTGTGATGACAATTGTTATAATTACAAGTATGCTAATGATTGTTATGTTCAGAAAAACAATTACTATTAAATATGGTTGCTCCAGTTAAATAAATGCAGTATTTAATTGAAATTACATTTGCCGTTAAAACTAAACAATTTCCGCACTGTCTTAGACGCCAAACAAAACTAAACCAAAACCATTGTTAGGCACGAATCAAGCAGCTGAGGCAGCTCCACATACAGATACACTCATAGACACTCGCACACACACACACACACACACTCAGATACAATGCTCAGACAAGACACTCAATTCATTCATAAACATGTGAGTTATTTTTTGAGTGTCTTTTCAAACTCGTTTCTCTCTTCTTTATCTCTCTCTCTATCTGAATTGTAGTGTGCTCACCTTGTCATCCTCCAATTCGAGAATTCGAAACTCGAGCAGTTCATTTTGTTCCCTCAACTCATTTGCCTCGTCAGTCAGTTGCAGTTGCTGATCCTCCATATCCTTGATGCGTTGCAACAACTCATTGATATGTTTGTTCTTATTGCTGGCCGATAAGGCGATCTTTTCGGCATTCAACAATTCCTGCTTCATCAGCTGCAATTCCGTTTGTAGTCTCTCGTTTTCCTTATGATAGATTTCCACTTCCTTTTGCAACTTGTCCAGATCCTGCAGCTGTAATAAACGACAGTTACATGTATTAAATGTCAAGCAACAGCTGCCACAACTTACTGCTTGCCACATGACGCCGCTGTCGGCGCCACTTGAAGGCGGCTGTGGACTTATCGATGGAGGGGCCGAAGACAACGCTGAGTCCGTATCCGAGTTGTTATCCTGCACAGGAAGTAAATAGAAATGTAGCATTAATTGTGAATCCCTTTATTTATTTTTATTGATTTGTTTTGTTATAGATAGATTCACTTAATATATGTGATTAATTATGAAGTAAAATTAAAGTAGAAATTAAAATGTACCATTTTTTAATATATTTAGTTTGAAAATCTTAAATTCTGATGGTATAGTAAAATTTAAATTTTTGTTTAACTTTACTTTATTTATATAATCTTAAATTTTAGAATGTGATTTGACCATATGTATATTAATCCAAAATTATCAATTAATATTGTTAAAAGCAGTTTGAAAAACTGATATTTTTAATCGCTTCTCGGAAGTTAAAATCACTTGATACTTGGTTTAGATTAAGGCCCATATCCGAATAATAAACTGACGTAAAATGTATAGAAACTAAATATACTTATCTTATACAGGCATGGAAAAAATATACCTTAGTATTGCAAAAATTTATATTTTTGAACTTTAACATAAGTTCAAAATCCACTAGCAAAGAAATATAATACTAGCTATTTATGTCTAGTTTAACTTTTCACACGGTTTAAATTTCTGCACTTTTGTATTTACTAGTATATTCATTCTTTTCTTTTGATTCGTACAACCAAATATATTGAAATTTTCTCAGAACTCGTTCTTTTAATTAATTACTCGCAGATGTTGCCCTTAATTGAACTCATGTTGCGGATTGAATTAAAGTTTTGCCAAACAAATATTTCTGCCGCATTATATTAATGTATTCAACCTTTTAAGTAATTATAATTTGACAGAGTTAAAATTTACTAAACTACCTAAAATTTGCAAGACTATAAAATGATTAGGATTCGCTCTAGACTTGAGTTTGGAAATAAAAGGACCTAGTTCCCAAACTCATAGAAAGAGTTACAAATATATTCCTACCTTTGATCTGAATTCGCGTGTTGTTCCCTTTGTTTTTGTTGCGGAGCTGCTGTTGAGCAGAGTTTCCATCCATGTTGTTTCTGTTCTTTCTCCAGTCATGATTTCTTCTTGATTCTTCTCGTGATGCTGTTCATGTCTATGTTCTTCTTCATTCTGTTGTTTTGCTTTTGTTGTACGCATTTCAAGCGTTGATTTATGCACATTCTTCGTATTGTTGATTAGCTCAATATTCTTGAGTTGGGTTATCTATGGAACGGAGGTAAATGAAGAGAATGAGAAAAGTATTTAACAAAAGAAATTGTTGTTGACTCAACTTGTGGCTTGTTAACAACAACAAAAAAAAAAAGAGCGTGCAACAAGTGGTTCAAACAGACGTTCCGCTGTCAGCGAATACAGTTATGACTTGATTTCTTGCCCCAAAATGCCAACAAATGCCACAAAGTGCGAGAAAATTGCCAATTCATTGCTTCAGACAAACGATAGACAGAGCAAGGGTTATTGACCCAATGATGCCCAAAAGCGTAAATTCTAAGGCGAGAGATTGAATCTATTGTTATGATCAGCATTGTTCTGGACCAACAAAAAGTGCCATTTGCCCGAAACTTGATATTGACTACTAAATTCTACTTAAAAGTCTTTCTAATACTGTCTCTGAAATGAAAACGGAACAAATTTCCTGCTAAAAAGATTTGAAAAACGATACTTTTTTATTTAGAATATCTATATCTAAAATATCTATTTCTCTTTTTCGTTCTTACACACTTCTTTTATTCTTGAACATTCATTCTAAATTGAATACAGCTATAATGTCAATTTGTTAGTGTTAAGTCAACCTTTTTAACAGCTTAGCAGTTGATTTTGTTCCACTGTACCTGTCTTAACAGTTGTTTGTTGAATGAATGTATAAATGTATGTATATTTATCGTGATTTCTTTAAATCACAAGCTACACGCAAGTTGGGATAGATTTAGTCAAACATTTGGATACATTCACGCCATCCATACACCATTCGCTTTGCAGCATGTCACGAATTTCACGGTCACGTTTCCCCCAATCCGCATCCGAATCCCAGTCCCCCCCTACTCCCACCATTCGTTATCCGCATATCTTATACAGACAGTATGGCTATCGGGCCTAATTGACCCCGCTGACTAATCAAAACTCAAATCACTTTCCAATCAAGCACGCCCATTTTCATAACTTAAGTATATGTATTCATATTTCTCTTTCTCACTTTCATGTCAATTTTCGTTGTAACTACATATATCTATTTATATAACACTCAATAATAGTCTTGTTATACGCATATTGGATGGAATTATGCTAATTTGCGAGTCTCAACATATAATGGAAATTGGTAACAGTGAAATCATTAATCAATTGTGAAATTGGGTGGGGTAGACCAAAAAAAAACTGACCGATTCCAGTGCAATGACCAATCGGCTTCGTTTCGTATCGTTTCACAATGGTCTGAAAGCTATGAATACTTAAGCAGGCCCAGGGTGGCCCAAGTACCCAATCCCCAATCTGCAATCCCCATTTACCAGACCTCAAATGGAGTTGGCGTCGTGGCTGAATGCCTTCACGTCTCAGTCGGCGACTTGGACTCGACTTGGACTCGACTTGGAATCGACTTGTTGTATTCACAAGACGACTTCAATTGACTTGCGATGATCGCGCGTCAGGTAACCGTTATGGTAATTTCTTCAATCAATTCACCAAAAAGAACATTTTGCGTAACGGCGTAAAGTTAACGAACCCCATTCGGATCAACGTGCCTCGCAAATTAACCAAGTGCCTGTCCACCGACGGACTGACGGACAGACGAACAGACGGACAGACGGACAGACTGACTTACGGTTACATCTTTGCATTTGATGACTTTATCTCACTCAAGTGGTTTACCAAACAGTTTCCTTGACGATGCTATCATGCAGATTTGCGGATTGCGGATTGCGGATTGCGTTGAATGCATCGAAGCACAGTGGGTTGAAGTAACTTATGGAACTGTCCATTGTTATTTATATCATGTTGATCAAAATAGAATTTAACATGAACTTTACCTCTGAGATAGTTTTCACATAGTTTTATGGAAATGTTTATTGTAATTCGTATCATAATGACCAAAATATAATTTAACATAAGCCTTGCCTCTTTCGCTAAGGATATAATAATGATCAAAATAAAATTTAACATGAACTTAGTTTCGAAGAATGTGATCGATTTATATAAAGAATTGTTTCCTCGTTTCGTATGAAAAGTAAAATGAAATATGTTTTAGAGTTTATAATTGTATCTATTGCTGTAGTCAATCTAAAATAAAAGGTTTTCTGTGGTGAATGTTTTCTTTAAATAAATTTATAAGAGTTAGAAAAAGTTACTTGTGCAATGTTGAGAGTCCTATTTTGTTATACTTTGTATCTATTGTTAATCTTTGACTGTTAACGATCTATAACATCATTTGATTCAAATAGATTAGCCTAAAGTTGATTTCAAAGTTTCACTTTACGTTTAATAAACTTAATTTTGACTTTGAATTTAGAATCTCTAAAATAAACGGTTTTAAAATCTTTAATTTTTTAAGATTTAAAGCTAAATTGTTGTATTCATATATTTTTTAATTAATGAATGATGCTGTTCTAATTTAAGATTACACCGCATAGACCTTTTCTCCCTTTTCTCAAGATGATTATGCTATAAATATGCTAATTATGACATTTGCATTAGTCTCTTTGCCCCCTCGAAGTAACTAATTCTGTGTTGCACTGTGCGTTTTCAATGCTGCCAGCTAAATTTGAAATGATTGTGTGTAAATCTGTCGACAAGTTGCAACTGGCAACTGGCAATTGGAAACTGGCAACTTGCTGTGCTACTTATATAGATGAGAGGAGGAGTCTTTGTCTCGGATCTATCGGTGTAAGTATAAATATTTACAAGTGTTTGGTCTTGTCTCGAGTTGAGTTGACTTGAGTTGAGTTGAGTTTGTTTGCACAGTGATTGTTGTTTGTGTGAATTGAAATGATTTTCCTTTCTGCCACAGAGTTTCACAGACAGGTTTCACTCGATCGACAACGACAACGACAACGGGGCTGTTTAAGGTGCTCTGTGTGGCAACTCCAAATGCAACGTTAACGTTCCGGGTTCGATTCCCTCCCGTTGCACGATTACGTGTCAAGAGTTGCAGCCAACGATGGATGCTTTATGGCCAAATATACAAATTTATATACAAGTAGAAATGCATATATATTTGTATTTGTATTTGTATATGTATTTGCATTTGGCATTGTAATACAGGTTTGGACGACAGACCACAGACATGTCTCTCAGTCTGCTCTTGTGCATTGCTTTGATTTGATCTTGCGAAAGCGAAAGTTTTTTTTTATATACATACTCGTATCGCGTTAATGAATTATATTGTTTATCAGTTGGTTGGGAGCCCAGCCCAATCGCCAGTCAGCCAAGTCAGCCAAGCAGACGCAGCATCGCCTAAAACAAGCTAATTGAACTAATGAATTGGGAGGGTATACTGTTGACATGATGCTCATTAATTCTCCTCTTTTAAACCACACTATCTCCCGGCATGTCTGTCTGTCTGTCCAATTGTCAGTCTGCCTTTCCTTTCCTTTCCCAATTCAAATCAATCAAGTAAATTCGGTACTCGACTACATGATACCCTGTAAGCAAATCGGAGAAGGTACTACCTATTTTAATACAATAAAAGAACGCAGCTCATCTGCTTCTTCCGACTGTTTTAGATTAACAAACTCATTTCCCTAATCTGTCATTTACTTTCATAAGCACAAAGCTATAACATCCTTAACAATTTTCTTTAAGTACAGGGTATTACAGAAACCGCAGAGATAATTTCCATCTCTCCGTCTCCCTCCTAGTGTCATCAACTTGTCATTAATCACATAATCATAAGTGAGTCTGGGCTTTGAAAATAAACAAAAGCAGAAGCTCGTTTAACCCTGCAGATCTATTGCCCAATTTGTTAACTTTTCATAGTAAAACTCTTTATTACTTTGACAAATATAATATAATTGATATGTGTACATATTAAATTAAGTTGTTTGTCTTCCATAAAGTGACCAAAAGAGGACCCGAGAGTTCATTGTTCATTGGGCAAAGTCAACATTGAAATGTCTATGACTAGGCATGATTTGGCAGTGAACGCGACTTAGGAAAACATGGAAGGTGTGTGACTAAAATATTAAAGGGTGTTATTTGTTAATAACCTAGGGAGGACATATTTATACATACTATAATTAAATAACTTAGCGAGAATAATAAATAACATTTATATAAAAAAAAACAGAAGGGGAAAAAGAAGAAAGCCACCATTAAAGATTCATTAAGAATTTGGTACTAAAATAATTTAGATTCCAATAGAAAGTTAAACTAATTCATGTAAGAAAAACCCACACTATATGATATTGGATGAGTATATGGAATTTGGAACACGTTTGTGAATGATAATTAATACATTACAATTCGTATAGTCAGCAATTGTATGTGAAATAAGTGAAGTGAGTAATAAGTAATAACAATAGAATTCTTAATATGAGTTCAGATTGTTCTCGGAATCAATTAGAATGACAAATTTTTACCTTAACATCTCGACGATCGTAGTAGTAATCCATGATTAAATCCTTCTGATTAATATGACTGTTAACTATAACATTATTCATTCAGTTTTATTTGTGAGTTTGACAATTTGCGTTTTACAACTGTTTTCACCCGTGATATTAATTTCACTACAATAAAACATTAAAATTTATGGACAACAGTTTCGCCAAAATACAAAAAACAAGAAGATAGAAAAAAAACGATGGAAAAAGCGATTCCCAGCGATTTGCATATGGTTCACATTTCACACACCCCGTTTATTTTTTTCTAGTATGTTGTGGTTACTTTGCATATTGGAAACGCGGACCATCTTGTATTTTTTAGCAACTTCATCATCATCATCATCATTATCATTATTATCATCATTATGATCATTAGCTACAGCATCATTTTTGGGGAGCTTCGCTTTTACTGTCGTTTGACGATGACGATGAAGTTGAAGATGGTTAAAATTTTGCAGCACACACACACACAGATAGATAGAGTGTGTGCGTGTGTGTGTGAGAGAGAGAGAGAGACATGTGTGAGTGTGTATATCGTATTTAAAATAGCGTTAACATTTAAAAACGCTTTTCACTGACCCCAATTGGTGGTGCACACACTCCCCACACACACTCACACACACATTTATTTATTGATGCTATTTCTTGTTGAGTTTGTTGTTAGATGACATGGTTCCACAGGTGTTGTTGTTGTTGTTGAGGCTGCACTTTAGTTATGTAGCAGACAAATTTTGATTGATTGATCTTCCTTGACTCTGGATTGATTACTAAAGCACAACTGTGTAAAATAGTTAAAATTTCAAATTTGCAAAACTTGTCATGCTTCAATAATAACGCTCCATACACAATTTAGATTACTTTGAATATCGATAGATGCAAAAACAATTACATAGCAGCGCGATTAATGAACTGTTAAATTGAATTCAATAAGTGGAACGAAACGGAACGGAACGACGATCCATAGACAATTAATTTGGAATCTCATTGTTTTTGTTTCCAAATTTATTTTATTTATATTGTTTGCATGCTTTGCTAATTTGTGCTGCAAATTTGGTGAAATTATGACTACACACACATTCACACACACACAACCCATCCCCTTGTTTGGGGGAGGAGGGAAGCCCACGTTTTTTACCCCTATGCCATGGTGCGTTAAACTTAACAGTTTTGCAAAACAATAGGAAAAGTGAAAGACAAACTGTAAATATGTCTGAATATGTTTTTGTTGCCTGATTCAAAAGGTAGTAACCACAACAACAACAACGCGACCGATTGTTGTATGTATCCATTGATGTGCATTATACAAAGGTTTTTTATTTTTCGTTATTTTCTGTTGTCGAAACACAAACACAATGCACTTGTATAGTTTTGGGTGTTGTTGGATGTTTGGTTTACTTTTTCATTTGCGGCACTTTGAAAGGCTAACAACAAATTTCACCTAATTATGCCACAATGCCACAGAATACACACAACAATCACACACAACACAACACACAACACACACGTTGAACCCATTTGCCATACGACATTTCATTTGATTTCATTTTTTATTTCATTATTATTCATTATTTTTAGCTTCCTTTATGCTTCTCCCCCAACTCTTCAAGCAAACGAAAAACAGAAATAAAACTCTCAGTACACTTGACACTTGGTTGCTGCGCGGCAAGCGACAAGCGACAACAACGACGGCGACAGAGACAGCGACGCACTCAAAACGGGCCATGCGCACCTGCGATGCCTGCGAACTCAAAACTGAACTGAACTGAACTGAATTGACGCCGACGTCTATCGGCTTTAGGCTCTGTGGAGCTGAGACTTCGGCTGCGACGCGACTGCGACAGCAACAGCAAAAGCGGCGTCTGTGCTCTTCACTCTCCTTGCAGGTAAGAGAAAGTGAGTGTGAGTGAGTGCGTTATTGTTGTTGTTGCTGATCAGTGGTGATCAGTAATGGCAACTACTCGCCAATAAGCCAAAGTAAAGTACAAAAAGAGGACAGTAACGAGAACAAAGAGATTTATCCTAATATAAGTACATATAATGTTTAAAAAAATATATACCATTTTAAATTAAATTATTTTGTTCTTTTGTAAACTTAATAATTCAGAAACTATTTATGATCTGTATTATAATAATATCTAGAACTTTGGTTAAGAATGGCTTTTGAAAGCAACCGTTCGAAATGTTGGTGTTTCTTAAATGTCTGAGATTTAATTTTTACGAACATATTTTCAAATTTATTTATTTATTTCGAGATTCAACAGAAATATTTTTACTGTTTACCAAAATTCATTCCAAATTTTTCTCATGCCTTTTCTATTCAATATTAAAAGTCATTTAATTTAGTTCTACAATCTTTTAATTTATCCAATCTCTCAACAATCTGTTAAATTTTAAATAAAATATATGTTTGACTTCGTCAATGCTAACATTATTCTGTTTTAATTGTTGAAGGAGGCTAAAGATTTAATTCTTTTCCCCGAATTTGCTTTTTGTGCCAAAATGTGCTTGATTTAATCAATTCAAAAATTTAAAAAACAGCATCTAGCTAATGGTACATTGCAGTTGGGTTATACCCTTTAATTTTCGTGCTTATAATGGTAAGACAGAACAGATTTCTAGATGAGCAATGTTTAAAATCTATCCAAAATATATTTGCTCCGGCTGAAGTACTTTTAAAATGGTCAGATCTATCGGAAAAAGTGCTGAATTGGCAACACTGGTGGTGATGGTGGTATATGCTTGCATGCGTACTCGTGTCTATGTGTGTGTGTTCTTGTATTAATACGCAAAACCGGCTTTTTTAAATTTGCTCTTTCTCTCTCTTTCGATCTTTCGCTCTCTGTTTGCCGTTCGATCAAGTTGCAACACTTGCGCTGCATTTGGCTTGCAGCGTGTTTGTTTTTGTTGTTGTTGTCGGTATCGGCGTCTTGCGTTTATGCCTCGTTGTCTCACGTTTCAGCCTCGCAGCAGGTTTTTATCGCGAGACGGCGATTGTTGTCTTAGCAGTTCTCATAACTAACGCAAAATTATATCATAGATCATGCCAATAGTGCATAACCAACAACACAGGCAGTCAACTGGCGACAGCAGAAAGTCGAGATACAATAGCTGATACATATACGAATACAGTTTTAGTTAAATCAACAGCATCAGCAACAGCTTCAGATACAGATACATATCTCAAGCTATCTTAAGATACATCTTTATGAGCGGTTAACATTTAACCTGTCTGCTTTTCAAATTGCTTTGTACGCTGGGGACAAGTTCAAGTGTCTGGGCTAAAATAACTACAAAAGGCCTAAATGACACGAGCTTAAAATGTCAATTACAAAATAATTTCAAACACAAATTTTTATCATTTTACTAATAAGAGCTTAAGCATTATGGTTGCTTATGAAACAAACTGTTTTAATCGAGCGTTAAGTAAAGCATTGTACTACTTTAACTGTATTTAATCAACACTATTAAGCGACTTTTTAAAAGCTTTAAAGCACTTACAAAACAAATTTAACGGTTTAGTAAGCTCATTAATAAACGTAAACAGCTGTTTAAATAGACTCATAATACTTAAATATAACAATTGTATATTTATGTGCTTTGGTGAACGATTAATCAACTGATTAAATGCAACTTTCAAGCTAGTCTGTTTGGAGCAGAAGTGGAAGGGCACATATAATAGTGAATACTTTTTACAACTCACCTCAGCTGTAACTTGAGCCTGGTGTAAGGGATTTGGTAGTATATCTGTTTCGTTTATAGCTTTTGTGGCTATTGTTATTGTTGGTATTGTTGGTGTTGATGTTGTTTGTAATTTCGTATTTGGCTTCTTTAGCTTTTGGCTTGATTCGTTCGTTTTGGGTTTCGTTTTGGCTTCAGTTAACTTCTTGCCATTTTGCAGTGTCTGCAAATCCTTTTTCAGTTGTCCTATATTACGTTCTTTGGTTTTAATTTCCTCTAGCTGCAAAAAGGAGCAAATGCAAAAAAGTTGAAAGTAAATGCTAAGACAAACATTGAGACCCACTTAAATCTACAAAAGATATTCGTACTTGTCTTAAATATGTATGAATATATGTGTATATAAGTATTTATGATTAAAAAACAAGTTGTCCGTCCACTTCAAACGACACCAGTTATGTTCCTCAACAAAACTGTGCGTAACTTACCAAACGTGTTATTTCAATTTTGGCTGACTTTTGTATCTGAGTCAATCGGTTATCATATGCAGTTTTCAATTGGCGCATATCAGCTGCCTTGCGTCTGTCAGCCTGGCCAATGATCTGCAAGAAATCATCACGAATATTTTACAGGTTTCATAAATGGGGGATCCACCTAATAACAATCATCATCATCATCATCACGATGATGATGATACCATCAACAAAGAAGGCGAAGGCATTTGAAAAAAGCAAGCACTTTCCATGCTGTTAGTTGCACTTTAGCTGCATTTTCCATTAGCCAAACGAGAGACACATAACAAAACAATCAAGTAACATTATTTGCTAGCTGTCAGTTTATGGACAACATTAATGGAATTACCATTCGCCTGTCACTTGGCTTGGCTATAAAAACAAAGCCCTCTTTCTACATATTTCGCAATAGTTGCAAGTCCTTCAACACAATGACTTCTGGTCCTTTTAACACTCTTGGGTTAAGCCTGCTCCTTCTGCTGCTGTGGTCATTAATGCCTTCTGGCCAAAGTGGAGTTCCAATTCCACGGGAGACTAGCCGGGATTCTAATTTAATACTCGAGGTTAGCGAAATCTTTTGCCGTGCCCAGATCAAAGTGCTCTTTGTTTACTTTGAGAATCAGCTTACACATGATCACTCTGGCGAAATCCTGCGAGTAGTAACCAAGTGCGACATATCCTATATATCAATAAGGTGAGTTATATAACCATTGCGTAAGTCCAGGTTTTCTGCTGTTCGTCAAGGTTATCCAAATGATGAGTAATAGTTTAAGTGATGTGGCAAGGACTTTTCATAATCCTTTTCAAATCCATACATAATCCTCTATAAGCAAAATAATGAGCTAGTAATCCAACTTTAAAAGCGGATTTGGACTTTTAAAGCTCCTGCATTAGATTAAATTCTCTATTAATCCCCTTTTTTTCAACGTTGTTTCCGAAATTCTCATAGGAAAGAGTTATTGTATAAATCCAGCTACAATTCTTTTAAAGTACGTAGCTTATTAATTTCTCCCACAACTGAATTAAGTTTATAACTCGATAATCAGAAAAATACCTAATATTTAGACCCAGTACTTTAAAAAAGTACAAATGGGTCTATTACGTTTGTGCAAAAAAAAATGTGCGTAACAGGCAGAAGGAGGCGTGGCAGACCCCATAAAGTATATATATTCTTGATCAGCATCAACAGCCGAGTCGATATAGCCATGTCCGTCTGTCTGTCCGTCTGTCCGTCTGTCCCTTTTTTGAACACCTATATCTCAGAGACTATAAGAGCTAGAGCTACAAAATTTGGCATGTACGTTCATCTGCATCTTGCATTAAACGAGTTTGTTTTAGATTTTTGCCACGCCCCCTCCGCCCACGTAAATTTGAAACAAAATTTCAAAGTCGAATAACGAAAGCTCCTTTAATGCTAGCGATATGATTTTTGGCATACATGATAAACTCTATAGTCCAATCCTGTCCTGAAAATTTTATCCGGATCGGATAATAAACGGATAGTATACGGCTGTTCAAAATTTCGAAAATATGAACACCTAGATCTCAGAGACTATAACAGCTAGAGACATCAAATTTGGTATGTAGGTTCATATATATCTCCCATTGATCAAGTTTGTTTTAGATTTTCGCCACGCCCCCCTCCGCCCCCGGAAATTGAAATACAAAATTTCGAAGTCGAATTGAAGGAGCCCCTTTAATGTTAGCGACTTGATTATTGGTATATATAATATACACTATGGTCCAAACCTGTCCAGAAAATTTCATTCCAATCGGATGATAAACACGGAAGTTATTCAACTAACAATGTTAAAGGCAAAAGGAAGAAGAAGAGACGCTAGCGACCTCCGTGTTTATTAACTTCGTAGTGGCGCCATCTATTGTTTGGTACGCATTATTGAAGAACAGTCAATAGTGAACGCTTTGCACTCAAAAAGTACTGGGTCTCCTACTGTCGAGCTTGCTCCACTGTAGCTTACTGCATTTTTTTTTGGTACAATGAATCCTCCTTGGATTTTTTCTTTCTTAATCCATAGTTCTTTATATTTAGGTTATACTGTAGTTTTCGGCGGTCCGTTTCTCCGCCTGAATATTTAGTAGTATTTAAAAAACAAACGTCTTGATTCCCTTTATCGCTGACAGAAAGAAGTCTCGCCCATTGGAAGCAGTCAAGGATGATGGTATCCTGATGTACATGGTCATGATAATCAGAGACATATCGCAGCCTCTGAAACTATCGTTAATCAATAAGAAATCAGCGGCCAAGCATCTATCACATGTCATTCTGCTCGTCCGGGACTCGAGAAAGCTTTCATTGGGTTGGATGCGTGCCAGTTTCCGGCAGTTTTGGAACATTTGGTTACTGAACATTGTGATCATCTTTTGGCGTAATGATCGCATGCATTTATATCGTTATAATCCTTTTACAGATGACTTTCTGTTGCCCGTGCCTATAAAGCAGGGGGAGCTACCCACGTTAGCACAAATGTTTCCCAAGACAATACCGAATATGCAACGCAAACCATTGCGAATGTGCCTCTTTATGGATGATGTACGTGCGGTTTATGGTCCGAAGGGTCAGATTCTGGGCACAGACGGATTACTCTCCGGATATATAGCTGAGCGGCTGAATGCCACACGGATAATCACACGACCAATGTCACGTTCCCAACAAAATCGAACCGCGGACTTGTGTGCAATGGAGATTGCCAATGAATTCGATGACATCGCCATGAACATACGATTCCTCGCACCGGATACATTTGAAAAGCGTGCCGAGTCCACCGTAGCACACAGTCGGGATGATCTTTGTGTGATTGTGCCCAAGGCCAAATCGGAGCCAGTGTTCTGGAATATATTCCGCACCTTTGGCAATTGGGTTTGGTTATCCATACTCATCTGTACGCTGCTTGCGAACATCTTCAGTTATACTCTTAACCGTGAACGTGAACCAACTTGGGTGGCACTTCAGCTCTTCTCCAGCATCCTATCTCAACCCACATGGAATACTCCGAGAAACTGTTCGCTGCGAATTTTTCTCATCTTCTGGCTGTACTTTGGCATTCTCATCGGTAACGCCTTCAAGGGTAATCTGACTAGCATGTTGGTCTATCGCAAACCTCTCCCAGATATCAATGATCTCAGTGATCTGGCAGCGTCACCACACAAGATACTAAGCCGTCCGGTTCATGGCAAGCATATTAAGCAATTTTTAAGCAGTAATCATCCGCTTGAAGCAAAAATTAAGCAGTTAATGCACGAGGTACCGGACCAGGTGCTCTACAATTATTTAAAACAAAACGATCGCTCGTTTGCCTATCTGGAGAAATATCACATTGCACAGTTTCAGGTAAATGCTCGTCAACACATGCTCCAGGGCAGACCCGTGTTTCATCTAATGGACAGTTGTCTAGTGCCCTACCATGCGGTCTACACGGTACCCTACGGCTCTCCCTATTTGGGCTTTTTCAATCAGCTTATACGTAGCGCCAATGAGTTTGGTTTCGAGCATTATTGGGATCGCATTATGAATGCGGCGTTCATTAAGTCTGGCACCAAAGTTCACCAAAATCGTCGGAGCAACAACAGTGATGATCCGGTTGTTCTTAAATTGGAGCACTTTCACGCCGTGTTCTTTCTCTGGGCCATTGGGAATGGGCTGTCTCTTTTAGTATTCTTATGGGAGTTACTAGCACATAACTGGGCCATAACAAAGCGCAAACGCCAGGCAAGCATGCAAACTTAAACATATATACAAATATTTAGATATGTTTATAATTACACACCTGAGTTTTTTCCTCTTTGGTTTTGTTTGCTTCCTTAAGCACGGCAATTTCATTAGTCAGTCTTTGGATTTCATAGTTGATTAGGCCATCGGCGGCCACATGACTGTTGGCCGGGTCAGGGGTCAACTCGTTGGGTTTCTTCGTTACATTTAATTTCTTTGTAGATTCCACTGTTTGTTGCAGTTTCTTAACTTCACTACGCCACTTTCGACTGTCGGCATCATTTTGTGCCCTGGAAGCAAAGCAAAGCAAATTGTCGCTTTAATTAATCATTTCGATAATAAAGCATCGGTTATCGTCAAGTCTTAAGAGTGTCCTTGCAAGCTTAGTGTTGATCTGCGTAAATATTAATGTAATGATAGTAACGATAACCAGAAAGAAATCTCATTTATATATTTTTTTAGTTTTAACTAGGATTTTTAAAACCCAGTGGCAGAAAAACTACTGCATACTTTTAGGCGCTCGCCTAGTTGCCGCCCTGAGGCACTGTGACCATTTCTGTGGCGCTGTGAGCCAGCTCTATTGTGCAGTGTAACAATATTTATGGATATCTAAATTATAAAACTATCACTTACCTTAAAGCGCGCACTGCACCGCGTTCAGTTATCAGGCTAGACTTTAGCTTTAAATAGAAATGCACATTATTATTCAACAAATCATTTAATAAAATAAAATTTAATTAAAATAACCGTACCTCATTTACTTCCAAACGCAGCTGCTCTGCAAGTGCGTTAAGCTTTTGTATTGTATCCACATTCTCTTGTAGCTTTCGCTTGAAGCGCTGTGGTGCCGCTGAAAGCACATTAACGCCACCAATTATAACGGGACGTTCGACTTTGCGTTCAGGCTGTTTGACAGGAGCTTTTGTCGAGTTGACAGTCGAGTGGACAGTCGAGTTAGCAGTCGAGTTGGCAGTCTCGTGTCTCGACTTTATATTCAAATGTATGCCCTCGATGCGTGTGCGTTTCTCCTGATTTACGGTATCCCCAACGGATGTGAGCGATGTGCTCAGTTTCTTTTTACGTTTCAATTTATTTTTGCTTAGGACAAGCGCTTGCCAGTCTTCATTTTCGTGCTGGAAGCTCTGTTTTGTTCTGGAGACATGATCGTGCTCCATTTTACGCACTGCTCCATTGTGGGGCATCAATATGTGTGCGATTTTCTCATTCTCATTGAACCCTTTGCTAGAGGTCGTTTTTAATTGATTTTCAGCCATTTTCTATGTATGAACTTTGAACATATACAAAATTTAGCCGTCGTTATAAAATGCTGCATATGCGGTGTGGTCCGACCTAACTGAAAGTCTCGTTAATCATTGAAAGAATCAATCAATCTCGTAGCCGCCAAGTTTCATTCAGGTTTTATCTGTAATATAATATAGAAAATGGAATCATTATCTTTTAAATATTTCACTTGCATTTTAAGGGTTTCTCGAACAGCCCGGTTAACTATTAAGCTCTTTTGTTGTTGTTCAACAAGTTTTCCCCCTTTATTGATTTATACAGAAAGTGACGAGCTTTTCTTTCAACAATATGTGGCACACATGCAAGTGCTATTATTCATCAATTCTATTCGTAGTCTAGTTAATGTTACTTTGTAAGTTTTATATCTATTTACATGACGTCAAGCGGCGCGCCTTTCAATGATATATGCATGAACATGTTCTCGTAATGCCCCCTAGAGCAAATGGGGCTGTACCACCATCCACATAAACACGCATGAAAATTGTATTTTATGATGTGGCAGAGCAACAAAAATTCTTTACATTGTTCTTGCATCCGCTTGATAATAACAATACAATCAAACCTATACAAATATATATATTGGTATATATAGATAGCCAATTGAGAGCAGTACAGAGATCATCTATATATGGTCGAGGGCCTTTTTCTCTCGAGAAAAAATATAGCAAGATCATCTTTATCAAGGCCAACAATCTTTATATATACTATACTGGGCACTCATAAGCTCTCTCTGAAAATATAGGAACTTACGATTGGAATTTGATTTGAAAGACTTAATAAACTCGAAATAAGTAGATTACGAATATAAGTAAATTTATGAAGCTCATGTTGCACGTTTAATTAAATTAAAATTGTGTTGCCTCAACTCGAAAGCATTAATAAAGTGTTATTTGGTTTGGAGCACGACATGGTGACATCACGTGCCTTGCCTTTCACAGTCGCCCACAACATCTCCAACCACCAACCATACCACAAAAAAAAATATTATACTCCACGCTGTCAGAAATGATGAAAATTTTGCAACATTTCTTAAAAATGTTCAATTTATCATACAGAAAATCATGTTGAAACGATGAGTCGTTAAAATGTGTACACAAAAATATATACAAGTTGTTTCGGGAATCTGATTCATTCAAGATCACACATTTAGTACATATACGCACCATTAACATTAAAACCCTTGGATATAATTGCGTTAACTAGAACAAAGTTTGGCATAGGAAATTGTTGTTTTCTTTAACTTTTCTCTCACTCCACTTGTAATTTCGTAATTTTTAAACAGTCTATGTTTATTTACATTTGCGGTTCGTTTGAACTTATTTTTCTCGCAGTGTATCTTGCAATGACGTCAATTTGCGTATACTAAGTTAATTTTAGTATATGCCGAGTAGCACTTAGAATCTTTTCAATATACATACAGTAATTGCTTTCCACTAAAATCTTGTATTTTATTTTATGGAAATTTCGACACTTTTCAATTCGTTTGAGTCGGTAACAAGTAGCTTTTCAATATATTCGACAATATTTCAGCTACTGCTAAAGTTCTTCGAAAAATATTTGTATTTGTTGTTGCATATATTATGTTATGAATTTGTTAATTAATTTCAATTTAAAAAATAAACTTTTATTATGCTATTTGCTAGTTTCGTTTTGCTTAGCGTTCTTAAGCGGAGAGATCTTTCGTTTCGGTCGGACACCGATTGACTAACCCGACAATGAGAGCTTTCGTGTGCTTGTGCTTTTCATATTTTGCTCCATTTTATTCAGGAAAGCTTTGGCATTTTATTGATGCATTCTTAATGGGTGTGTGTGGGTTGGGGTCAATTGCCGACAGTGGGGTGTAAAAGTGAAGCTTTCGCCCGCTACAAGAAACTCTTCTTGACCGGGAACAGGCGCTGCCGGAAGCGGCAATTGATTGAATCTTAAGTATTTGTTTTGACTGCATTCATAACAAAAACAAACCATGTGCGTTTCGTAGTATTTAGAAGCTATAAAATCTAAGGAGGGGCTGACAACAGCTGGAGCTTTACAAATGATACACAAATTTATGACAACGACTTAACGACAAGATGAATGATGGACACAATTAGGACAGCAAGATTTTAATGTGTATGAGAATAATCTGTGTTCTAAACATAGATCACATAGTGTGGAACTTATTTTCCTTATAAATATGTATATTTACTTACTCCTCATATATATATATTTATTTCGTTATTTAAGTCCTGCATTGTTACAGTTTCGTAATCACTTCGTAATCACTTTAATGTCTTCGATTTAGCAAACGTGAAGCAACTAAAATTCCAATTCCATTTTACCGAATTAGATTTAGGTGAGACTATTTGAACATAGTTGATAACTGAATTGGCTTTTAAATAGCTCCTCTGCTCATGCGAACAACTCACTCAAGTTGAGCGATCGGAACAAACTGAAAACGCGCAACCAAATTCTAAAATGGAATATGTGTGTGCATCGAGTGGAAGATCGCCAAATTTATATAAATAGATAGAAAAACACATCTATATTTGAAGTTTGAATAAAAGGGGACAATTATATATCTATTTTCAACACAGATTTCTAGAAGAATGCACAAAGCTTTGATTTTATCAATATGTTTTGTAAAAAAGTATTTTTTATCTCTTGTATCATTTCAAATGTAAATATTCTTTGTAACGGTCGATTAAATGGATTTAAATGGATGCTGGTCAATGCATACGTCACACGAAATCTGCTTCTTCTTTCAATTAGTCTTTTTTAGTTTTTTCTTATGTTTTTGTACCGAAACTATTGGTATATTTAATTATTCATGTCCGTTGGCGGTATAGTTAGTATAACAATTAGAAGGGAGTAATTAAGCTTTACTTACTACCACCACAATGGGAGGAGGAGGAGAAGTTACAGCAGCAGCAGCCCTTTTCTCAGCGGCCAGGCTAGCTGCAGCTTGCTTAGTAAGTTTTTTTTTGCCACCTCTTCTCCTTGTGCTTCTCATTCATCCCATCTCCTGTTCCTCTCGATCCTCCTCAGCTCCTTCGTCTCCTCTTTTACAGAGTGCTCCTTTGGGAGGAACTGTGGATGTTTGTACTTTCGATAAATAAAATTAAGGCAGTCAATAAAAATACAAATTGAAATAAATACAACATCATCATCATCATCAACATCTTTACCTTTATGTGCGGAAATTGCTTGTTGCTTTTATGTTCCCCCGCAATCGATGGTACGAGGAGCAGTACATACATTCCACCAGCAAGTTCCCATTCTTCTGCTGGTGCGCAAATCTTCAGTATCCCACACCTAAATATGTATGGGATACTCAAATCCACCTTCTCCTCGGGTGATACTGATTATTATTGTGGAATGATTCCATTTTCTCTGAAATTTTCACTAATTTTCCTTCCTTCCTTCTGATTTGCAATTGTGGCAAAAATTCTCTTCTTCTTCTTTTGCGCCAATATGAAGAAAGAACAGTTATTTCAAAGCCGTCGTCCTCCCACCACTTTCACTTCAGTTACAGGTGGCGCCTCGTAGTTCCCAATGAGTGGCGCTTTGTAGTTCCTAACTTGGCCGTCGACGCCAATAAAACGAAAGAAAATTGCTAAAACTAAAATCAATTTTTTAACCGGGAAAGCGATTTTTAATCAACAAAACAATATAATCCGAAACTCGACAAAATTATGCCGCTTTTTTAAAATATGTCTCGATTTTCTAGATCTTCTGCGGGCCAAGTTCCATTCACAGCTTTGTAATTAAGCTGCGGTTTTTACTGAAAAGCTTAGAAAATCCAAAAAAAAATTTGTGCATATTATCAATCCGGTCCGTGCACCACATTATTCAAGTGAAAACAAAATTCGCTCACTCAAAAACAAAATTCACTCGAAATAGCCGTCAAAAAATCTTGTTAGTTCCGCTAAAGGACAATAGATGGCGCTATTTTATTTAGTTCCACTAAAAAACAATAAACGACGCTATTATTTTATTCTTCATGGTGGTGGCGCTGTCTTTTGTTTCTTAGCGCCGCCAGTTGTCATGGTTGTTTACTTTTAGAACTACTTTACTAGTGTTGTTTTTTCAAAATAATTAGATACAACTTTTTTAGTAAGAACATTAAATAAAATTAAAATAATCCAAATAAATTGTTAATTTTCTTAACTAAAGCTGGTTCTTTTGGAATTTGTTTCAACCGCGTAGGACCACCAGGTGAACAGATCATTTTTGCGAAAGGCAAACGAACGACGACTACAATATCGATAGGCTCAAAATCATATCGATATTGCCCATTCCAACAGCCTTATCGATAACTACTGCTTACTCATTGCGGAAAACGTGAAAGAAAATCATATTGCCGCCTGTCTGCTATCAAAATTGATTGTTTTAGCTAATTTTAACGTACAACGGCAAATAACATCACTTAAATATGGTTAGTAAAGGTGTAAATTAGTGCCACAACTAAAATAGAAGTGTATTATAATAAGTGTAATAGAATAAGTATTATTAATAATTGTCATATGTGTGATTAAACGCCATGTGCGCCGCGTGATTAAAGTAATTAATAAGAATAATTGGAAATATAGCGAAACTAAATAGCATATCATATTCAACAAGTGATCCGAGAGTGCAATAGAATGCAGCTGTGCATCATGCGGCACTCCAACATAACCTACAAAGAAGCTTCTCGCAAACCGCCTAATGACACCTGAAAGCTGTCAAATTAAATTGTGGCTGACTAATATGGTATTGTTTTATTTAATTCGAATTGCAGCAGCCACAAATAGTGCTCCTGAAGGAAGGCACCGACACGTCGCAGGGTAAGCCGCAATTGATATCGAATATCAATGCCTGCCAATCTATTGTGGACGCTGTCCGGACCACTTTGGGTCCCCGCGGCATGGACAAACTAATTGTGGATGCACAAGGCAAGGCGACAATATCAAATGATGGTGCCACAATCATGAAACTGTTGGAGATTATTCATCCAGCGGCTAAAACATTGGTTGACATTGCCAAATCACAGGACGCCGAGGTGAGTTCATTGAGTTCTCAAGTGACTTGTCACATGACTTATGCTGCGTTCTCACTGGGTCACAATTTGACAAGATCTGTGACGCATATGGCACAGGTAAAGAGTGTTCACATTGGCGGCTCAGTTGTTTAAATATGAGTGCCACAACATATGTGACACCCAATGACACTGGTGTTTATGTACATTAAAGTGTCACATTTGTGTGATATAAAAACGTTGTGATGTAGTGCGATCACAGCATTAAAAACAACTTGTGATTACAGGTGGGCGATGGTACTACATCCGTTGTGCTCCTGGCTGGCGAGTTCCTCAAGCAGGTGAAACCCTTTGTGGAGGAGGGCGTGCATCCGCGCATTATAATCAAAGCCATACGCAAGGCTTTGCAGCTCTGCATGGAAAAGATCAATGAAATGGCCGTGTGTATTGAAAATCAATCAAAGGAGGATCAACGTGCCCTGCTGGTGAAATGTGCCGCAACGGCAATGTCATCCAAGTTGATACATCAGCAAAAAGATTTCTTCTCCAAAATCGTTGTGGATGCCGTTCTCTCTCTGGATGAGCTGTTGCCATTGAACATGATTGGCATTAAGAAGGTTGCCGGTGGTTCGTTGGAGGAATCCCAATTGATTTCTGGTGTTGCATTTAAGAAGACCTTCTCATATGCCGGTTTCGAGATGGCTCCCAAATCCTATGAGAAGTGCAAAATTGCTTTGCTAAACATTGAACTGGAATTGAAGGCCGAACGTGACAATGCTGAGATTCGAGTCGACAATGTGAAAGAGTATCAGAAAGTTGTTGATGCCGAATGGCAAATTCTCTACAACAAATTGGCCAAAATTCACGAATCTGGTGCCAATGTGGTGCTCTCGAAGCTACCCATTGGTGATGTGGCCACACAGTATTTCGCCGATCGCGACATGTTCTGCGCTGGCCGTGTGCCCGAGGAGGATCTCAAGCGTACAATGAAAGCCTGCGGTGGTGCCGTCATGACCACAGCAAACGACATTAAAGCCAGTGTATTGGGTCTGTGCGAGCGTTTCGAGGAGCGTCAAGTGGGCGGCGATCGTTTCAATCTATTCCAAGGTAAGCACAACTTGACACCAAAAATACTTTAAATGGGTTTTTCTAATTACTACGTCATTTTATACTGACAGGCTGTCCCAATGCCAAGACTAGCACATTGATCCTGCGTGGTGGTGCTGAGCAGTTCCTTGAGGAAACGGAACGTTCACTGCACGATGCCATTATGATTGTTCGTCGCACAATTCAGCACGATTCAGTTGTCGCCGGTGGCGGTGCCATTGAAATGGAACTCTCCAAGGTGTTGCGCGATTACTCACGTACAATTGCCGGCAAGGAGCAGCTTCTGATTGCAGCTATTGCCAAGGGATTGGAGATTATACCCCGTCAGCTGTGCGACAATGCCGGTTTCGATGCGACCAACATTCTCAACAAGCTGCGCCAGAAGCATGCCCAAGGTGAGTCACATCATACATAGCTTTTCTTTTCTGTCTATTAACTATAGCTAGATGAGTATTGTAAAATTGTTCCAAATTTATTCCTAAAGTCCTACAGTGTTAGCCAAAGATACCGATAAAGATAAAACAGATACTTAACCATTCTGAGTACAAAAATTAGGAGTAAATCTAGTTTATACTCATTATAAAATAGTAACTTGGATATTTCTGGATTTTTCATAATCTTCTGTAGGGGGCCTTTATTTCTTAGCTACTTTTTTCTAATCTTGAGACTACGAATTTAATTATTATTTCCAAGCTAACCAGGTTCTTATTTTTGTGTTGCTAATTTTTTCCCAATTTTGGTATTCTTTACATTGTCAATATTCTTATACCGAATCTGGCGGAGAGTAACCATTTCAAGTTCAAATAAAAGTGTAAACTTTCAATAGTTTGGTTTAGTTCATATTTTATTTAAATTTACAATACGTTTGTATTCGTTGTCATGTTTTGGTCTTTGAGCTGATCGTGCCACATTTGAAAGCAGGGATCCTGACAGAGTCCAGGATTACTTGGGCAGAGGTTGCACATGTATTTGGTGAATTGCAACATGCCACCCTTGTTGCAATATTGACAATTCTTACGACGCGCTGGTTTCGTTTGATGTTGTTGAATTGCGACCAATTCGTGTTTAGGCTCCATTAACTTGGCTTCAGGAACAGCTCGAATCGGCGTTAATGTCTTTCCCTTGGCCTTATTGTTAACTGGAGCTGGTGGTGAAGGTGTTGGCGGTTCTGGAATCGCTGCTGCTGCAGCTCCCACATTGTCCTCCTTGAGCAGTGACTTTATGATGGCCACACGGAACTCAGCATAAGTCTTTAGTTTAGCCTCGGAGTTGGGAAATCCTCGGGATGGCTGTGCATTGGCCATATAAAGCAGATGGGCATTAAAGACAATCATATTGAGCAGATAGATGAGCAACTGTTGCTGCCGTTGCAGACCAGAACAGGCTGGCTGATAGCTGATGAGTTGCTGCCTGGTGGATTGTGTGGGACGTAGATGAAAGTCTAGCTGTTGTATGAGCTTGGGACGTGCGTTAATCTTCTGCATGGACATTTCCTTGGCATAGATGGCCAGACAGTCGGAGCTATAGAAATAAACGCATTTTTCGCGTCGCCGCCACTTGGCCATCATCAATGGTGTTGCATATCTGGTGGCAATGCTATTCGATGTCAGCTGTTGATGGACCAACGCCTTGCTGTTCCCATAACGATTCCTGTCCAGCAGTCCGCTGCAATATGTGCCCAACTTGGAGAGCTCATTAGCCAGTCCATAGCTACCATAATATTTGCACACATAAACACTATGACCAAGTTGTAGATGATCCTGCAACAACTGCAATGCCAACTGGCTACGTTGCACCACCAATTGTCGCGAATTCCTCGCCAGCTGTTGCTCCACAATCTCTGGCATTATGCGGATTATCAAGCCACTTTGTTCAGTCAGCAAATGCAGCATTAAAGCATTGCCTCGATATCTTTCCGGCAACTCGTTTTGAAAGCTGAACTTGCCCTTCCACTGGACAATGGGTTCATTCAGTACCAAGGGTTGACCACAGACGTAGAGTTCAGACATGCGTCCATTGAAATAGTTTACCAGTTTGCCAGCATCACCTCCAGCATTGCTGACATTTGCATTCCCGGTGAGCTCATCAAAGCTCAGCGATTGCAACAGTTCCAGAAATCGATGAAGCGGCATTTTCTGTGAAAAACCCACAAATCCATGAAACAGGTTATCACTCCAATAGTCGCTAAGTTGAGACAACTTGACATCGCTCATCAGTAGGCAGAGCCCCACAAATGTTTCCAACTCCTCGCCACTGGCTCCTAACGTCAAGTTTCTCGCATTGCAGCCACGTGCGAGTTGGGCAAAGAACTCCACACGATTTCCCAGTAGTTGGTTAAAGTAATGCAGGGGACAGGCAAATTTCCGAACTGTTTTCAGACCCGTTTGCTGATTAGGCGTATTAAATTTGAATATAAGTCTTGGGGTTGTCTGTTGCACAGTCCATTCCGCATCATAGTCATCCACTTCATCTTAAATTCAAATGATGTTTAATTGGTTATTATAAATCTTATATAATCTCAACTTCATTTACCTTCGCAAAAGACTTCGCGTGCTCCAAAATTAATCTCCGAGTAACCATCTTCGTCGGAATCGCTTTGTTGCAACTCCAAATCAGATTTGGTTTCCTCTGTGTCCGCTGTTGTTGTTGTTGTTGGTGTATTGCCCAATTGCGTTGTCACCGCCAGTTGCAATTGTAGTTCCGTTAGATCGGGTTTAATATCGACACAATCGTAGTCAGCCAATGGATAGCTGCTTGCAAGCAAAGGCTCCGTTTTTACATCAAGACTTTGACGCTTCACCGGCGACCTGTGCACATCCTGACGCGGCTTCAACTGTTGTTTCCGTTTCCGTCCCGATGTTGACATTTTTGTTTGTTATTTACTTTAAATATCAATTTTAAATCAATTTTTAACAACTATAAAAACTGCTGCACAACTGAAGTTCGTCGGCTAGCGCGTGTTTGTCTTGGCAGCTCTTTCGTTCGACAACGGACGTGTATAGTGTGTGCTCTTTCACACCCATTGGCAGTGCTTGTATATTTGTCGCTTTGTCTTATGCGCGGGCACTTTTTCATGGAGTTGCCAGCATGTTGGAATTTGTAATTGCCTGCTAGAGATGTGCGTGAACAATGCGTGCACGATTTATTCATATATCTATTCGTTTTAATAATTAAACAGATTTATAAGTATTTAATTCGAATTTCAGCAAAAAAGTAGTATATATTAATATATAAAAATTAATTTATTTAACCAACAGGTGGCCAATGGTTTGGCGTTGACATCACCAAGGAGGACATTTCCGATAACTTTGAGCAGTGCGTGTGGGAGCCATCGATTATTAAAATCAATGCGTTAACTGCAGCCGCAGAAGCCGCTTGCATGATTCTGTCTGTCGATGAGACAATAAAGAGCCCCAAGGCCGGGGAACCGCCAATGGCTGGTGGCGGCATGGGAATGGGTCGCGGCATGGGCAGGCCCATGTAAAATAAAACTACACTTAATTGCAGCAAATAATTGCAACAACAGTAACACTAAGCATAACATCAACAAACACAAACTCAATGCGTTTCGTTTCACAAACATTCACTTGCATTTTTCTCTTTTAACTTAACACACGTTCACATGTATTACTTGGTCATAAAACGCAGGCTTCTTTGTTGCACCCACTGAACAATTTATACAATAACTGACCTATGCCTATGTCCAATAAAATGAAATGAAACATTATTTTTCATAACACACACGAACGAGTTTTAATTTCAGTCATCCGGGAACTGTAGACCTGTAAGCGACTCAAGCTGGTTTCTTACTCGTTTAACTTTTTATTAAGTGCAAATTGAAGCTTTTATATCAATTACATGTATTGTGTATGTATTACAAATAAAAATCAGAAATCGAATTACCATAGAAATTGGCCATTAAAAATTTTTTGTTATTATAATATTCCAGAAATACATTAAGCAGTGCAATATTTCACATTTCCTTATTTAGACGACATAATTACTTCTTATCAGTACACAACCAACAAATCCAAATACAGGGTATAGTAACAAAAAACGCATTCACAAACGCGTCTTTATTTCGTCCATCTGGCAACTCCAGTCGCGACTGTCGTGCGCTTTGCTAGCGTTTTCCGTTCGCGGCTCGTTTCAGTTCTTAGCTGTTTTTGTAGCCAGCACGTTGTTTCTGCGCGCGTTTTCTTACACACATACACACCCACAATAATATAAACAAGCATTCGGCAATCAAGTGCCGCAAATACAAGCAACAATATTTTGCAATATGGGCAACCACAAAGTGTTGAAAACGGCTGGCATTAATCTCAGGTATTCTATGTATGATTTTATTGATGCGGTCAAAAAGCATCACATCATTTGGGATCGAGAACACGAGAATTTTCATAATCGTGAACTGCGCGATCAGGCCTGGCAACAAATTGGTCTACTGCTGTGCAAGAATTTCGATGTGGCCAGCGGCGCGGAAAAGCTGGAAATTGGTAAGATAAGAAAATCAATCATAGAGTATTTGTTTACATTTTGGTTTTGTTTTGATTGGCAGCAAAGACATTGCTAAAACGCTGGAAAAATACGCGCGACAGTTATTTGCGGGTGAACAGACTGCGGCAGAGTGGCGAGGAAATCTCTCGAGCATCCTATATATACGAAAAGGAACTGAGCTTTCTACTAGATGTGAAAGTAGAGGATGAGAAGACGCTCAAGGAAGAGCCAAAGCCATGTGCAAAACGCAAACAATTTCGCATACTAAGAGCGCCGATCAAGCGGCAACGTGAATCGGAAAATAATCAAAGCACAATTGTTGATGCGATTCCCGAGACAGTTGAAAATACTCATACCCTACCCAACGATGGCCAGCACACTACGCTGGACACTTTTAACTGCACTACAAATACCTCAACGTGTCCGGGAAACGGTGGAACGCACAACTATAAAAGCGAACAGACCACAACGTTCGCTCAAGATACTAATGGTACAAGCAGTATAAACCCTTTAAGTACAGTTTCCGCTGATCCTGATCCCGATCAGGCTTTCTTCGATAGCATTAAGCCGGATATGCAGCGCATGAGCAGCGATCAGAAACTCGAATTTAAAATCGAAGTATTAAAAATACTTCGCCATTTTAAGCCAATACCAAATTGATCAACACAATCTGGATAAACAACAAGAAGAGCTTTAAAGTTAGTGCATAATAAAAAACTATAACTAAAATTTATATAAATGTGACTGAATTTATAAAAATACAAAACCCAAACATCATTTAGATCATGTAACCCTTAGCGAAGCTATCGATAATATTAAATGGAATATGTGTATCAGCCCTGGCAAATGTTTACTTATCGGTTTAAGGCGCTGAATCGTAATTTGAAAATACAATTTTCTAATGCATTTTCGCAGACTAATTGGATTTTGTGTATATGTTTTCCAATTTGTTTTAATATCAACTGATGGGATAACACTGTTGAAGCTAATAAAATTTTATAATTGTATTTACTTTTAAACAGCCCTCTGACACTCTTATTGCAATTGCGCTTTTATCTACATATACATACATATGTTTGCAGACATGAACTGTTATAATGAAATCAATGCATTTTGAGGGGTACATATAAGTACATGCATGTTGTCCCAAGCAGTTTGACTTCTTTTTGGTTTATAAATGGCCTAAACCTGAATATTGCCAATCGAGTTTTATGTAAATAATACATATGTACGTTGTACATATACATTGCTATATAAGCTTAGGGCTGCTGCATAATTTTTGCAGATTGGCAAAACCAGGGTAGCAACGGTTTTTAGTTTATGCTAGACATAAACTAGTTAAAACCTACACTTATAAAACTATGAAATCAACAGGAATTTGAATTTTTATTAATATCAGTAGGGGTATTAGCATGGTCGGGGATTTCTTTAAAGGCATAAGAAAGTTAGGATTTTAAGAAAGAGTCACAGTTTTCCACATTGTCTTTAAGCTATAATATTTGTTTTTTAGATGTTTTACTAAGTCTGGACTAGCCTTTTCTATTGAAACATCTAATTCTTTTAAAATTTTCAGCACAGATTCTTTTTCGTTATTACTGCTAGTGAATAGCTCCAAACATGCTGAATTTTTTAAAGCCATAGCTACAATTTCCTATTCTGAATCATATTTAAAAATACAGCTCACTAAAATAAAGCGACTTGCGGTATGTAATGGCCTTTACGGAGTCAAAAATCAACTGACATCCAACATTGAGCTTTTATATAGATCCTTTTTCTATCTAGGTAAAATACACTACTTTTATTTAAACTCATATTGGTAGTAATTTCCACATAGGTAGTAACTTAAATTCAAAGACATATGTATTACAAGATCATACCTAGTAAAAACAAGTATCATTTTTGCTACCTAGTCTAAACTTATAAGTTTAATAAAAAACCAATCAACGAATTTGAAATCTTTTTATCATTTTCGAATAGTTTTGCTTTATATATCCAATAATCCACTTTAGCCCTTAAAATATTCTGCCACTTCGGAGACTTTAGTGATTCTTATTGAGCGTCACGAAAAACTGTGGGCATATACATACTTGAGTATCACATAAGTATTAAGTAAATACATATATCCATAGAACGTACCCGCATAACTGCATATGTATGCATTCAATACTCGTATACATTATGGAACCGTTTTGTGTGGTAGTTTCGAGTTTCAGGAATTTCAGGACCACTGAAGAGGTAAGGGAGGAGGAGACCAGACCCTATTGCGCCGTCTGTTGCCGAAGCGTCGTGCACATTATGAACGGCTGTGGCAGCTGTTCGGGGCAGGCACTTTCTGCGTCGCTGCCTTTTGTCTGCGTCTGTCTACCTGAATCCTCTCATAACGTATTCCCAGCGTGCGTAACGTATTTTCCAACAGCATAGGGACATGCCCAGGGGAGATTTAGGTCAGATGAATGCCTCTTGTACCTCTTGTACCTGTATCAATGCCAAGCAATGCAGTGGAACCAAACCAAAAAAAAAAACAATCGACAGGAAGTCGTTTTAAAGCATTTTGTTGAATGCCACCTTTGCTTATTGTTTTACTTAATAGGAACCAGCTTATAGTATTACTTATATGTACATATTTATATGCTCTGGTTCCTATACATAAGAATTAAATAGGATTACCAGTATGTGTATGTGTATTATAATCTAAATCTCAGCTGAAATTTCGGTTTCAGCTATCTGATACTACAACCTGAGTATTTTTGAATCTCGTCCAAGCCAAATCCGCCCGCTGCAAATACTCGGCAACCTCTTGATGCTTTGCCAGCACTTCGTACTTCTCTATGGCCAATTTGAGAAGCACAAATTCGAGAGTACGTACACCGCCAGTTTTGGATGGAGATCGCAAGTTCTCCACGAGCTGTAGATACTTTCGCAGTAGCTGCACATGATGAGTAAAGTTACCATTTTCCAGACTTCCATCTACCTCGTTGACATATCTGATGGTTTGCTTAAGACGGGCAGCCAATTCATCACTGCGTCCTACAAGAGGTGATAGCTCCGTGTTGAGCTGTTGAACCGATCTCTTCGTTGACAATAGTAACTGCACTGCTGCCTCATTGTATAGGTTCTCCTCATCCCAGGACTGTGTACCTGGTGCATTTGTACTTGATCCTAGCTCATTGTCCTGCATGAACACTTGATTGTTCTCCACGCTGATGGTCTGGTTGAACGACTCTGACGAATTCACCGGTTGTTTCACATTGAAATCCAGTGAAAAATGAAAAATAACACCCGCCTGCAATTTAGAGAGACTTAGTTAAAGTTATTTAAATTAATTCGGTTCTAGTTAGTCGTGCCTGGCTCTGTTGTAAAGAAAGGATGCTCAGGATGAGCCAAGTGGCAACTGTGATTGATGTGGACATCTTGCAACGTAGCTGGAAACAGTTTAACTGAATTCATGTACGATGCGAAACAGATCACACCATATATATAATGCTAGACACTCTCGCTTATCTGGACCAACTGAGAGTTCATCTGAACTGATAACGAATTTACTACTGAATGAATATGTCAGGCAGCATGCGCCTGTCCACTAGGGGTCAATCATCCGTAGTCCCTATCACAAAATCGACGAGTCACGTGGGTCGAGTTTCCTAATACTATGAAATTCTAAATGACCAGGGATGAAATCCAGTTCTCTACATATATAAGTTGAAGATAAGTTAATTCGAATTGTGAAAGAAAAGTTCTGTAACATATAAAATTCACAGAATGTCTACATACTTATCTAAGTACTTAAGTAAGTAAGTATTTTTAAGTACTTAATATTTATAATGTAACTTGTACAATTATCTATCGATTGCACATAGTCGACATCTAATAAAATAAAATAAAAATAAAATAAATATGCAACACCCAAAATATAAGAAATTAGTTCTACAACATAAAAGAGGTGGCAATAACTTTACATGTCTTAATACTAGTATTTATGAATATAGACTAGTAAATTCATAGAATAGCTATATAAAATACTTAAAATACCGTGAATTATTTCTTGAATACAAGAATATGTGGTAAACGAATTATTAAAGTAATTTTGCAATTTTTAAGTCAGTCAAAGATCTTATAAGTAGTATATGTATATAGAAATTAAATGCGATACCTTTTTGTTTATAGTATTTACCTTAAATACAAACAACTTGTGGAACTCAGAAAAATATTTAAATAGTTTCAAAATAAAAAAAAATTTACGTTCTCTAAAATGTTTACCTTTTACAGTGTATTTACACTATTCAAGTGACTCGGAATGTATTTGAATATGTAAGTAATACATACATAGTATGTATGTGAATGAAAATATACTTTTCACATACACATACCAAATACATACATACTAACGTAAGTACTTGAGAAGATACTTATATGTGTTTAATTAAAGCTTTTGTTTTGATTATTAAATAGTCATAAAGCGTGATCTTTAACCGTGTACGAAAACTTAATACAAAAAGTATAGAGCCATAGTATATTTTAATAACATAATGTATTGTATTATATTGAAATGCTCAAATACATGCATTGACACACCTCTAATACGTAGGCCTATTTTTTCAATGTCCATATAACTTTTATTTGAGAGAAATCTTTGAATTTGACATTAGTTTCTAGACATTAGACATTGAAAAAATGGGCCCTAGGATGCCATTTTAATTGGAAAACATTTTAGATTATATTTAATAAAAGATAAATCTAAAAGATAAATCTGTTTTATTATATGTTTTATAAACAATATGATATTTACGCATTTATGTGTGTGGCTACATATGTATGTACAAGTGTATGTATGTATATGTATATAAGTACAGTTCATGTCCGTGTCCAAACCATTATAATGTTTATCCCTCCAATTGAATAACGTCTATATGCCTTTAATTGTAACTAAAAATTTATGTAAATAAATATATTTATGTATGTATGTATATGTAATAAACAAAGCGTTACATGCGGTTGACTTTAGTCACGTAGGCCACCAAAAGTCATTGTGCCTAATACATAATAATCTACATACAAACTTTCTTAATTTATAAAGCTAATTAAACCAAGGCTCGGCTATAAAATAAATACATACATATATATACCGTTTATTTACATACTTACATATGTGCATATGAAACTTCATTGTTTACATATCAAATAAGTTTTCAAAAGCTGTTTCCGTTACTTAAGAATTAAACTGCTTCGATTTTTTTGTCAGTGTGTTCTCATCTCGTGTTTATTAGTTTGATTTGTCTGCCATTTTGAGTAAAGTGTGCTGATTGCTACAAAAATGTAAACCATATGTATGTATGTATATGTATTTGTAACTATACCATGTGAACTCTATCGACCAAAGCTTTCTGTGCCATAATATACATATATGTATAAACAAACACACATATCTAAATATGCACAAACAAAAGTACATACAGTCCCCTAAACAACTACCTACTTGCATATATGCATTTGTTTATACATATGCATGTGTGGTATATCTATGTAAGCCTTGCATCAAACTTATAGCAGCAGCGTCGACTGCGACTGTTACAGCGCAGCAGCAGCAAGTTGGAAGAAAATATAAAAAAGTAAAAAGCAAAAAAAAAATTAAAAACAAAACAAAATAACAGCAACGAGTAGAATCAATAGTAGAAATTGCGCAGCAAAAATAAATTATTCCATAGCTTTGAAAAAACCGTTGGCACACACTTTTACATACATACGAACATACGCACAAACAAAAAATAAAACGTACACATACATATGTACAGATGTATGTAAGCATGTATGTAGGTATATTTTCGATTTGTGTTCAAAATTATTTTTATATTTCTCAGCATTTGCGTATGTCGCACGTAAACACTTCGCACATTCGGACATACATATAGAATATAAATATACATATACACGTATGTACATGCATACATACATATGAATATGTCTGTATGTCTGTAATAACGCGTCAGAGACCAACGCACAAAGCTTGTAAAAATGAACGGCGTTTGTGGGAGAGTATGTGTGCGCGCGTGTGGTGTACATACAGAAGTACATATATGTACGTATAAATATACATATATGTACGCACTTACAAAAATACATACATACAGATACACGTTTGTATGTACATATGTATGTATCTTACAGATACAATTTGTGTAGAAACGTCTACGGACCACCGCACGCATAGACGCTTCGCTTTGGGCTCCGTCCTGTTGTTGTTTTTTTTTTCAGTTGTAGTTTTTTTTTGATTTATTTTTTTAAACAACAACGTGAACTCGTATTCGCTATCTCGGCAACCGTTGAAGCTTTGCCTGTAGGCCGTAGGCGGTCAATGGGGAGGGGGAGCTTTAGTTGGAAAGAGAGCGCGCGATACGCAAACAATTGCGAGCGAACGTCAACGTCGAGTTGTCTATGTCTAATAAAAATACAAACTTAGGTACATATGTACAATGTTTGTGTGTATGTCGGCGTGATACCGCAGCCCCTTACTCCACTGTTTGTCTGCACGGTGGCTTGTTGATTGCAATTATCGCAAGCACAGCGCCATAAAAGAAGAATTGCTACAGAAAAACAAAACAAAAATAAGATTGTTTACGCGTTTGCTCTGAAATAGCCTATATACATACATACATATATGCACATATACATATTAATGATCACATTTAATATGTACGTACATATGTATGTGTAGCATATGTATTAAAGAAGAGAGGGTGCTTTTTATGTGTATGTTATTGCATATTTTTTGCTTATCACATATTTAAAAGTGCAAACCCAGCATAATGGAGCTTTCAAGACTAGCTTAAAGCACACAATATGGCTGCTTGGACCTTCGAAAACAAAAGTGTATTTGCATAGATTCACATAACGTGTACCTTACTGCATACATATATTCATTTGTACCTATAGGCCTGGCAACATTGCCAAATTACATACGTATGTATTGCATACATATATAAATGTATCTATTGGTAAACGAATGTATGTACATATGTATGTTTGGATACTTATTTACATTTCCACAAAGCATGAAATTAATTTGTTGCTCGATGGTTTTTTTGCACGGAATGATTCGGCATGTTGAAATTAATTTCACATATGAATGTCTGTATGTTTCTACACATATGTATCTTTGTATGTATGTATATAAATACATATGAATGTGTGTGTGCATGCTTATCCATATAAACATTGTTGCTTTTGTAGTATGTTTGCACGTATTCAACACTTTTTTTAGTCAGAGCCAGAGCTTTGCTTGTGTTGCCAAATCCAGTTTTATTTTGCGACAAAGTTTAATAAACAACTTTGAAACGATCGTTTCTTCCTCTTCTTTGTGGTAGCTGTGTTTTTTCGTCTTCTTTCTTCTTTTCTCTGCCTGACGACGAAGGTGATGCGAGGCACGTTTACAGTTTATTTTTTGGTGCGTCTTTGTCACAGAAGAAACGACGAGAGACACTCAACATACATACATAAGTATGTATGTATACATACATATCTAGCTGTTTCTATGTACAAATGTGTGTAAGCTAGATAATACTAGTTTAAAGAAACCGTGTGGAATGAGTCATGATTATACGTAGACCAGTTTTATGTGTTTATTTCCTCTGGGTCGAATATTAAATATTTGAATGACACTGAACTCAGGGTATTACCCACTTACCACTTGAGTCAAAATCCAATGAAGTTTGCATAACCTCCGTCCGATCCACACCGCATCCGTATACGCCAAGTTTTTCGGGGCATTTGAAAATATCTTAATCTCTTTGTTCATAGTTTTGGGGGGAATTGGGGGGTGGTTGGGTAAAGGAGAGTAGGGAATAGGTGGAGGATTGAAGTTGGATACTTTATAGATTTACATACAATTCGTATAATGCATTTACATTGCTTTCAAATATACATTACAATACATTTTCTAATTACAATTGGAATGAGACATTAGTTGTACATTCAATCATTAATCATTCATACATCGATACAAATAGAATACTATAGAAACAATGCGTTTTTCAGCTTTCCGAGGGTATCTCAACGCTTAGCATCTCAAATGTACATCAAACCATTTAATTTTGTTTAGTTTTGTTGCATGCACATATAAAATGCATTTAGAAAGCTCTTTATACACATACAGATGCCTTTGTTTGTTTTTGTATCCATGTGCTATCAGAATTGTGTTCCAAATCAAAGCTTAAAACATGTGAGTTGTGGAACTCATGTGGGAACATGTGGATCGTCGTATTTTGGTATATAATATTTACGTAGGAATGTGGAAAAAAGCTGATAAGCTTTTGTGACGTTCGTTGGTGGGGAAAAGGGAGAGTGCTAAAATTGTTGAACAAAGCAAATAAAAACACAAATATAATTTTTTTTTAATTATACAAAGCTTCAATAAATTACTTTATAAAAGCCGTGTACAATTGTTTATTTTTTTTCTATTGTTTTGTTGGTTGGGTTGTTCTTGATTTCTTTTTCCTTTTTTCTTTTCTTTTTTCTCTCAAAATATTACAAGTTGACTTGATTTTAACACAATTCCAATATTGCTATTACAAATTTTCATCTTCTCATTCGTTTATACAATTCAAATTGTGTCTGTGTGGTCCATTTATGGTAAATTGTGTAGTTTGGATTTGTTTTTTTTTTGTTTTTCTTTCAGTTTTCGATTTGTAAATATATAAACCGGATTTAAAATTATATAGCAAAGTATCACAAAAAATTGCAAATTAAATTGTAAATTAGATCAATGGAGAAATTAAAAAAAAACATTATGTATAATGTAGTATATAGTAAGACTGACAAATCTCTGCTTAAAAATGGTAAAAATAATATTCGAACTCCAATAAAATATTTCTTTTTAGTGTTTTACAATCGTCAATTAAATTAAAAAAAATATGAATTCTTTAACGCTTTTCTTATTTTTGGATTTCTTTTTCTTTTTTTTTTTTCATTTATCTTCGAGTCGGGCTACAGACTTTGCTTTGGGGTATGGTTCTTATTGACCCCGAACTTTAAAATGGAAATTAATTTGTACTGATTGGTGTTTTAAAAAGTTATCAAAGCCATAACGTAGCTGGCGACTCGAAGGTAAGCGAAAAAAAAACAATGATGTGCGCCATTTTGGTTCGGGTACAGTTATTTTTATAATTATTTTGTATTTGTATCTTTATCTTTATGTTTTTAGTTTTGGTTGCTTTTTCTTTTATTTATCAAATGTACGTTTCACTTAAATTGACGTCCAGTAACAAATGTGGTTTTCTTATGTTTTTGTTTTTGTTTTTTTATATAGCTTACACTCTTAAAAAAATGCAAAATTCTGCGCGACAAGTTCTTGAGTTCTTCTTGCTTTGCTTTCTGTATGTATGTGGATTAAGGGATTACCTTTATTTTGTTGGCTAGTGGTCGAGCACTGCTCGAACTGTTGTTTCATAAAATACTCTTAGTAGTATAGTGTACATATGTATGTGTATGTATGGTACATGTTTGTGTATGTGTGTGTGTGTGTGTATTTGTGTGTATAGTAACTTGAAGGATACAAGCTTTAAAGCTACCAATATATGACAACTTGCTCTCAAGTAAACCTAAACAGTAGTGCATGACTTTTTTGGCTTTTTCAACATTTAAAACTAACATCATCATTATCATTCGTGTGTTTTGTATAATTTAGCTGTAGCAGAAAGTTAAACAATAAACTTTATTTTTCGTATGGTATGTAAAATGGTTAAAACTCAAATAGTGCTACCTCCTTTATCTTTTACTTCTTTTTTTGGCTTATCACACAAGGAGCCAATCCACATGGCAAAAAAAAAAAAAACAAACAATAAAGAAATACAAATAACAACAAAACTCACGCTGCGATTCATTTTTGTTGCTGATGTTTGTTTTTTTCTTTGCTTTTTTTTACAATTATTACGCAAAATACAATAACTTTGGATACTCTTGTGAGGTTAGGGTATTGTTTTTTTTTTGGGGGGCGGGGGAGATTGCTTAAATAATTTACATACATATTAATCATTAACAATTAATATTAAATGCTAATAATGAAAATAAGGTACTGGGTTCAAGTGTTTTTGTTATTTTTAATATATGAGCATCAACGAATAGTTTCACATAAAAAGTAGTAGTTTCCTTTTCTTATTTATTTTTATATAGCTCTTTCTCCTTTTCCTCTTCCTCCTCTCTAACACTATCCTTATTATCATTTTCATCATCATCAACTCTTATATAAAGCATTTTTGTGGGGATTGCAACAAAGTTTCACAATTGTGTTTTCTTTTTATATCATTTAGCTTTTAAATTTGTTTTCATTTTGAAGAATTGCTTTAAATTGTATTTTTTGAAATATTTATTACATATTACATTATAGTATGTACAATTCAAGAATGTTTAAATTAGAATTACAGTTAGAATTTAAAGCCATTTTTTGTATATATGTTTTAACTCATTTCTTTTTACAAAGTTTGTTTTTTAAAAAACTAAAAATAATGGAAGTTTATGCTATGTATTAAGTGTGTTGGTATGCGTGTATATGTATGTGTATGATATCTTAAGGTAGAGAGGCCGTTGAGTTTTCTTTTATAAATTTAATTATTTAGTTGTAGTTTAAGGTTCTTCTTTTCGTTTAAAGAGGCAAGTTGAATGCATTTTGCGCTGCTTTCCGCAGCGTTGAGTTCGTTGAGTTTTTGCTTTTCCTTTATTTGTTTTTCTTTTTCTTTTTTTAAGTTGAATTAGTCTTTTGTGATTTGGTGGGTGGTATTATTTTTTATGTTTATCATTATTATTATTTTTATTATGATTATTATTATCTTGATTAATGTTGATTTATATTTTCGATTCATCGATAATTTCTCTCCTTCTTTTTCCTTATATGTGTGCTCAACTCTCAACAGTTATTTTTAAGTGTTTTCTTTTTCATTTGTTTTTTGTGTGTGTTTTGTTTTTTAAGGTACGTTGCACATTTTGTCCGCTTGGGGAATATAAGTAAACATAAGGTGTACTTATGTAGCGCTTCTAGCGTCTTTTTAATTACTCATAAATACATCATACATATTTATATAATTTATAATTTTACTTATTAATTACATTTTTCAAGTCTATTTGCGTATCACGTTTATAAAACAATGTTCAGTTGTGAAGTATCCGTTATACATACATATAGAGCTCTCTTATCTGTTCTTTCCATATTCTCTATCTCCTTCATCTTCTTCTTCTTTCTAGCCAAGCGTCTATTCTTCTTCTTCCATTTTCCTTTGATTCGTTTTAGGTTTTCTTTTATTCTTTACTTTCGTCGATTGGCCATTTTCAAAGTTTGCATATTGAAGTTAACAGTTCTTGTTGTTGTTTTTGTTGTCTTTGGGGAATTTTGCATCTTTTTTGTTGTGTATTTCTATGTGTGTTGTTGCTGTTGTAAATTTTTGTCGTTGTTGTTGGTGTGAGGACAATTGTTTCGATTTGTTTCCATTTGTTTACTTTTTCTTTAAATTTTGCAATTTTTTCGTTTCGATTTTTTTTTTTGTTGTTTTTTGTTTTTAGCTTCTCAATTTTTGTCGCTGTTTTATGATACATTTGAGATCACAAACATTTACTCATCTTTTTTAATTATTGTTTTTTTATCTTTTGTTTAAAAAAGTTCAAATTTTCAGTTAAATGATTTGGTTTTTTTTTTCTTTTTTTTTTGTAGTTTTTACAATTTTTATATTTTTGATTTTTGTATATTTGTTTTTCTTTTTGTTGTTTGTTTCGCAAGTCATTAACAGGGTCATTGGGGGGTCCTCCATGTTCAGTTTGTTGATATCGTTATCGTTACCGTTACGACTGCACATTTAGCAACAGTTTCAGGTTGTGCGTATCAAAGTCATCAAGAAGATTGCGTTTAGATGACTTCACCACGTGATTATGACTGTTATTCAAGTGCAATTTGGATGCACTGCATCTCTCGCCGCGCAGGAGACTCTGCAATGAGAGACCAGCACTGCTGGTAACCAGCTTCTCCTCCGATTTCGAGAGAGTCCAATGTTGCGGCGGCTTGGGCAATGCCGTTGGTGCTGGTGCATCAAAGCACTTGCTGCCCGCAAAATGCGTCAATGCGGTGGGTATGAGTGGGTGTTGGGGCGAGATCTTACCGCCGACACCAAAACTGGTTGTTGTTGTTGTTGCCATTATTGTTGGACTCCTGCGCTGTTTGCGTGCCGAACCGCCTGCTCCTAAAACTCCTCCTGCGGCTGGTGAATAGCCACCGCCCAAAATCGTTGCTGGTGATTGTCGCACCAATGTTGTTCCCTGAGGCGATCGACCACCGCCTCCGCCTCCATTTCGCCTGCTGCTGTTGTTGTTGGCAAAGAAGAACGCTCCTCCACCGCCACCTCCACCGCTCATCTGCTGAGGCGATTGTCGCTGTTGACGATTGCGTTGATTATTGGCGCCTGCAGATTGGGATTGCAATCTCTGCTGGGTACGATTATTGGGCGTGGTTGGGGGCGATGTGCTTAAAGCTTGCTGATGGAAGTGATAATTGGTGTTGTTGTTGAAGTTTGTACTGCTGGCAATACTGTTGGAATGTGCAGTTACCGAGGGTGTTGTTGCTGTTGTATCTATTGTTGTTGTTGTTGATGTTCCTGTTGGTGTTGCGGGAATTGGGGGTGGGGTCGTTGCGCCTTTTTTCAAGCGTATGGACTTTGTTGCAGATGCTGTTGTCATTTTAATGTTGTTTCTAACGCTATTGTGCGAGTATGTCATAGTAATTTCTTGCTTTCGTCGCTTTCTCTTTCAAAGCTTTTCAAACTGATCTTTTCTTCTTCGTCTGCTTCTTCTTCAATCAAAAATCGAGCTTTACCTAAATCGCGCGATCTTCTTCTCTCTCAAATTTCGCTTACTCTCTCTCAATTTAACTGCTTGATAAAATTTCTGCTTTTTTGCCTTTTTTTTGTTTTTGGTTATTCGCTAAATTAATGCTTAACGTTAAATATCACACGCACTTAAAATCAATTTTGTTAATTATCGATAACAAACTCGAACCTGCTACTTGGCTGCCTGCTCTTCGTTTCCGTCTCCTTCTCACGTCACTCTCTGGTTATCGATGCTCCCCCTCTCTCTTTCAATCGATATCGGCAAACGGGCGGCTGCTCACGTAGTATACGTTTTGTTTCCTTTTTTTTTGTAGCTGTTGTTCGATTTGTGTCTCTTTTGTATGTACAGCTTGAGTTATATACTTTATATAGTTTAACTTTTAACTTTATGTATTGTTTATCAGTCTGTTGATTTATCTCTTTTTGTTAGGCTACACTTAGCTCTAATTTCCAAATTTTCCTTCTCTCTCTTCGTTTTGCTCTTTTTCTCTTGCCTTATCGTCTTAGCTGTCATCCAAGCCGGGCTGGGTCCTGTTTGTAAGTGAAGTGTAGGTGAAAATAGAAAGAAAAAATAAACAAGAAAAAAGCGCTTAGCAAAAGGGAAATTGGTGACAATTGTAACGAGTTCACATGCATACTTCATACTTGTGTGCATGTGTGCGACCCTCTTTTATTTATATACATGCATACATATGTACACACCTTTGTTGCATGTTTATACAACGTGTAGTCTACTTGCGTCAACAATAGGTTTTGTTTAAGCCCCACTCAGACTATCTTTATAACATTGAACCACTTTGAAATTATTCCATTACCCGATCCGTTTTCAATTTCGTATTATACTAGATATTTTAAATTTGATTAACCATCTAATTAGTCTGATTGGGTATTTCCCAATCCTTGCAACGAGTGTAGGACCTTCAACTTTTGTTTTATTACCCCCAGATTTAGATGTTAATTTTAAATTTCAATTTAAATTGTTGAATTTGTTAAGTTTTGAATTTTATATTGAGTCGTCTGACAATAAATAAATAAATAAACTTATATATATAAATATATATAACGACGTCAAAACGTGCCGTGTATACCTGAATTAATGAATCAACATACACACACGCGTACTCATACATTCATACACACACTTTACTAACACAATTGCGACTTACTTTGAGTTGTAAACCTTTTCACACCAATATTGTTGTTGTTGCTGCTGTTGCTTTTGCAGTAGTCTCGCTCGCTCACACACTCGCCGATTTTAGTAATGCGGTATGGGAGTAAAGAAGACGACTATATATATGTCGCAGTTATTGATTGCTTTGCAGCTGCGGGGGGTTTTTTCTTTGCCACTTTGTTATACTGATGATTATTACAAATAATTTGCATTTATATTAAGAGTTGCCTTGTTTTCACTGTTGCCAGGTTTAATTAAAATTTGCGATTGTTATTCTATAGAGAAATTGGATTGTTTTTATTGTTTATTTGTATTTTCTGATAGTTATGTACGTATATATTTGTATGTATGTAAAATCACTTTCAAAATGGCGACGGGATGTTTGCTTAAAGGGATTCCGCTTAAAGCTTTCTCCTCTCTCACTTACAGACAAAGGCTCAAAATAATCACACTAATAACTGATTCTGATTCTGTTTTGTTTAACGTAGTTTTCTTTACAAATTTAATTATTTTATTTATTTTCGTAAAGTACACCGTTTGTTGGCAATCGCTATCTGCAAGATGTGCCACACACAAGAAAAGTTTTGCTTTTGCGTTCTTTTTTTTTTGTATTGTAGTTGGTGCTTTTGCTTTTTTCTTGGTTTTCTTAGTGTGCGATTAGCTTCACTCGTTGTACTTTGACGCGTATTAAAATATTAAACTTTACACAAATATTTGATTTATATCACTTAAATTAAAGACATTTACAATATATAATTACATATATATATTTTTTGCAGAAATTTTAATCAATATTCAACTTTCTTCTCCTTTACTTATTCTTGCGCATAGGTACGCTCTGCTCGAATTTTCCACCATGACTAACGAACTTCCCTCATTGGGATGTCATAAGAAATGATACCAAAAAATATTCCGGAACGGCATGTCATAGGACATTATGCGAAAGCTATTTCGGGGACGGTATGTCATAGGAAATTATGCCGCAAATAACCCGGGAACGGCATCGCATAGGAAATTGTCCCGAATGTATTTGAAAAGACAAAAAAATACTGATTAAGTATTTTGCGATGTCTGCCCTGGTTTTCTTACGTTCACTGTTACTGCATAACGTAATGACGCAGTACAAAATAAGATCAAAGTGATCGATAATTTTTTTTGAATTTGAAAATTCATATTTTCAAGTTTATTTTTTATTTTTCAGAAGAAAACATACAAAAAGGTCAAAAAAATAGTTGGGAATTTACTATAATATGACCCAATTAATAACAATCGGAAACTTCATTATCAGCATCACGTTTTAAAGCATTTATAATGTCATCTAGAAGACAAACCATGTTCTCCTTGCAATCAAACCATTCCTCCTGCTGTACGATCAATCGATCTAAATCAATTTTACTGACTTCTTCTTTCCACTCCCGTACAGAGACAGCAAACTGTTTATAATAGAACTCGTCAATGTGGCGTTTCTGCGTTTCCTCATGATTGATTTGCATTTGCGACTCGAAAGTCTTTTCCAACAGCTGCATATCTTGAGCATTCAATATGGATTCGATGACATCATTTGACAGGCTGTCATTCATTGTCGCATTATTCTCTTCATGATCAACGGACATTTGTTGTTCTGTCGAATCCGATACGAGATATGATTCACTATTTCCGACCGACGGCGGCAGTGACTCAATATGACTTAATACAAACTCAAAGTCATACTTGTTAAGTTTCTCATTCATCATTTTTATGCCGGCAACAAGGATTCTTAGCACCTCGGGTGCATACTCCTCTTGCAGACACTTGAGCATCATCCCATAGTATCCATACTGTTGACCCTCCGCCAAGACTTTGGCTACACGCAATTTAATCTCACGTTCCGTAAGGGTAACAATCTTTTTGTGCTCTTTGGAGAATGTGACGCTGGGAAAAACGCCATCGATCATGCCCTGATTCTTGAGCTGACGCTGAAATTCCATTCGCCAAAAGCAGAGAGCATTCACCTTGACCTCCCAATGATGATCACCAACCACACAATAGTTAAGTGTGGAGAAGAGTGTGTTCTTGTATTTGGTCGGTATCTTGCGGTGATCGTAGATTTTACTCAAAGTTAAAATCGCTTCGGCACGCACAATATCCTCGTGTTCTCTATAAAGCACGAATAGCAAATGATCCTGCAATTAAACAATATGTGTTGATAGTACCAGGGAATAGTAAAATATCACATTAAATTACCACTAAATCCAATTGACTGAGAGCATTCTCCCAGATCGCATTGATGGGCACCATTTTAGTCAGACACTTGTAGGCGGAGGCTCTCACATATGGTTCACTATCGTGTTTGGCCATTTCATAGACAATCGGTGGAATTTTAATGTCGATTAGAAATCGTTGGAATGCAGGAAATTCTGTAATGACGCAGAACATTTAAATTGTGCAATGCATGATAATTAAGTAACATACTGATCCGAGAGATGCAGGCAATTGATGTGGCCAATTCTAAAGCAGAATCACGTACTTCCCATGTGGTGTCGTGCATACGCTTCACAATAATGGGGCCAAGGCAAACTAATGCCGAGCCCTGTAGATTATCCACCAGCAGTGCCATATTGGGCGATAAAAAGTGTTCCACTGAGAGTTGAACAAGCTTCAATGCCTGAACAGTGCACTATAATAATAAGAGATATTTAACTTTGAATCATTTAAAGATCTTATGAATCTACCTACAGTTGCATCCATGTTGCAGTTCTCCAATACATAGGCCAAGCAGTTGACGAGGCCAATAGTCTCCACGGACTCCTTCCAAGTAATCTTAAAGCGTTCAATCAATGTGCGTAGTCCAACAATAACAGAATGCAAGACTCTCGGATCATTGACAATAACCTCTGCGCCACGAGGATAAATATCATAATAATTATTTGATGTGCTTGTGCCGTGACAATCCTCGGGATCCATAGGTTTACTAGCATCGCTGAGAGCAACGACTTCACGCAACGCATATAGCAATGCCTGACAGACGGTAACTGCCTGCTCCCGATCCATTATGAGCTCCAGTGAGAGTATGCTGTGTATACATTTTCTTGCCAATTCTGGAGTAAACAGACTGACGTTGGTATTTCCCTCGGGTGTAATGAAAGCATCTCGAAGGTTATAGCACAAACGTAATGTTTGCTCGCAGGACATATCCAGGATTTTCATAATGTATGTGTCGAAGAGTTCGCTCTTGGATTCATCGGCCATTTTTATGGCAAATTTCATGGAGAAGAGTAGAGGTAACAAATGAAAGCAAATCAATTGATTCTCAAACACAACACGTTCGTCTTGTATGATGATTTCTTTGGGAACATGAGTGCCCAGCTTCTTCCAAAGTATATGATGCAGCTCAGCCATTTTAACAAAATTGATGCCATCACAACGCTGTATACAGAACTTCATGAGATTGAAAAATGATAATCCAAATTCGGTGAACTGCTCGGGGGGTTCAGTACAGTCGGGATTAAGGATTTTCTCGTGGAGTAGCAATGCAAAGTGATAGCTACATAATGTGCTTAGCATCTTCTCTGTAAAGTACGTATTGTGCGTCATCTCAACCAGCTTCCAGATGTTTAAATCAATATTATGATGATCTCGCAGCAGGGCAACAATTTTCGTACGTTCCTGACTAATCAGCGTTTGCTGTAATATATAACAGAGCAGATCCACTGCGGAGGTAACCTTGTGCAACAGCTCATTATCATCGACGCTGACATGTATGCGCTCCTCTTCCCCGCTAGCATTGTCATTGATTTTATCGGTTATATATACATTATCCTGTATTGGCTTCATAATCTCCGATAGAATCTCCAGTGTGACGGCCTCATCGTGCATCTTGTCACAGAACTTGTACAACATCTCGTAGAGCAACTGACGTGCCTCACGGACAACGTACAGTGTGTGCTCGTTGTTGCTGTACTGGATGAGCACAGACCAAGTGCGGTTCATGCGTTGAAAGGCCAGACCAACACTATAATTACTGATGGCCTTCATTACGCGTATGCCACTTAACTTTATCGATGGACTAAAATGCTGTTCATTGGCCTGCCTAAAGGTCATAATCCTGCGAATGAAAATTAATTGGTTAGCAATTATTAAATTCTTTGGGCCGTTTTCTCATCTTGCCGAAAGCAATCTACCTTGTAAGGTTTTTGACAACACGATAAAACGGCCCTTAATTTACTCTTACCTATTCATGATGTCCAGTTCCCGCAACCGTATGAGCATCCATTCATTGGAGATCATAAAACCAATCACATTCAGCATAAATGATACTACCTTTGGATGCACTTTGTTGAAATCTTCGCTGATCAGTGTGAGGCACTTGTCCACCCACTCGACGACAAAGGGCGCTTGCAGCAAGGATGCATTTTCTTGTGGAAGAACATACAATTATTATTAGAAATGCCGCCTGTTGCACACAGTCTCTCTCCCACACACACACACTGGTACACACACTTACCCTTGGCCTGCAAGTGTGATATGAGCTTTTCAAAGTAAACATTGTCGGTCATTACAAAGTTTTCGCGCAGGAATAGCTCGAAGATCTGCTTGAGGCGAGATGTGATCTCCTCTTGCTTTTGCATCTTTGGGCTGGCACTAATTATGTGTTTGTGAACGTTTGGCGCATAGTTTGGTACGCAATTTTTCAAATAATAATGAAATTTGTTTTCTTATCACACGAAAAACAACACTCGCTTCGGCTGTAGTGTGACCAAAGCGCATACAGTTAAGAATATCGATAAGAGCCAATAATTTGTTTATTAGTTTAGTATTATTTTTTTTGTTTATTTCCCGTCGACTGCTCTTCGCCGGCCTAACACTGTTAAGTCGCTGTTAAACTTAACAGCCTCTGTAAAGTAGTGTTCGGATTATATAGCTATTCACCCTTATCGATATTTGCGATATTTTGACTTGGACTATCAATAATATCGTTGTTTTTTTTTTCAAAATAACAAGAAAAAATTGTTCTTTAACAAAATTAACTAAAATTACAATAATCAAAATAAATAGATAATTTTCAAAATTAAATCCGGTTCTTTTGAAATTTCTTTCAACCGCGTAGGATCCAGGGGCCAGATCTTTTTCTGCCAAATTCAGGAAAATTAAAAAACTTTCCAAGAAAACGCTTTTCAAAGTTTTCGGGGCGACAGCTTCTGTGCTGCATTTTCCTGTACGAAAACTGTTCGCCTACCCAAAAACGAAAAGCATTAAAAAATATGGAAATTATTTTTGACGCGGACCTCGCAAACGCGCCGCCAAAAAGCCATACTCTGTTGACCTTTGCAACTACAGAATTTGATGCTAGCGCCGCCACCAAGAGAGCCCGTCTAGTTTTGGAATTAATTTGCAGAGAATTACAGACTACTCATGAGCAACCCAACGACTACACTGACATCGGACTTCGATATTTATTATGGACAATAATGTAGGACAAACCGAAGAAAAATCAAAAATTGCAGCAATAACAACAAACGCAACGGAAGTAATTGCGGCGACACATAGCAGTGGAACAGTCAGGTCACCGACAAGCATTTTAGGAAACTCAACATCGTTTTGGAAGAACAGCGACCGCGTAGTGCCCGGACGGCCAAGTCCAAAACGCGATTTTCTCGACAATACAAAAAACAAAAAGTCGAGCGCAGCGGGTGAAGTTCTGCTTGATCGTGGCAACGGTAGCGGTACAGGCATGGTATCGACCTTTCGTGACTATCAACAGTCGGTGAGCGATGCCTGGGATACGGGCGACGATGAATTTTGTATTATAAACAACACCGAAGCTGCAGCAGCCGCAGCAGTTGGAGGTATACAAATCAAAACAAAATAATCACAACTGGAATCGAGTTAATATCAATTTTATTAATCATAGCAGATGCCGCTCGCATATCGCGCCAAGTATCACAATCCGTGGCGCTTAATGTCATAGAAACGCATTCGCGTAGCAATCAAAACCACGTCACACTCAATGAGGCCACTGACGCCAACCATAGCAATGTGGATGCATCCGGTGGTATCATACCGGAAGATATCAAGGAAGACCGCAGATCGTCGCATGACAGCAATGATAACAGGTGTGAGAAACGGTTGAACAGTGTAGTGTATAGGGTAGCGTGTGCAACGTCAATAGCCTTTTGCCAGTTGTGTAAACAGCATCAACATTTAGGAATATCAATCAATAGGCACTGTGCTTAAAAAGTGCATAGGGTCTACAAAGATTGTCAATACTTTTTGCGTTTTTCTCAGTCATATTTAGTTGGTTTAGTTTTATAGTTTTAATTTTATTTAACCAAGTTCATCGATAAATCATTGCGCTTCTTACAGATCTCGCTTGAGAAACTATCCTGGTCGACCGCAGCTGCAAAAGATCAGTTCCAATTCACAGGATGGTGAATATGAGACAAAAATTGATAAGTTTCAACTACTGCTCAATTCGCCACAGCTCGATTTGGTGGCACTCAAAAAGCTTAGTTGGTCGGGTGTGCCGCGCAAGGTAAGCTTGAAAACCAAATCCATCCTCAATCAAATTTATCCAAAATCCCTTACGGCTTTCAGATGCGTGCAGTCAGCTGGCGATTGTTGTCAAAGTATTTACCACCATCGGGTGAACGTCGCAATGCGGTGTTGGAGAGCAAACGTCAAGGGTATCAGGATCTGCGACACAATTATTTTAGGGTGGATAGTCAGGATGAGACGCAACAGGATACCTACCGCCAGATACATATCGATGTGCCGCGTATGAATCCACAAATACCCCTTTTCCAGCAACAGCTCGTGCAGGAAATGTTTGAACGGATCCTCTTCATTTGGGCCATAAGACATCCAGCCTCTGGTTATGTTCAGGGCATCAATGATCTGGTTACGCCATTCTTCATTGTCTTTCTCCAGGAGGTGCTCTCACCCGACACTGATCTTGAGAAATATAATATGTCCCAGCTGCCAGAGGATACACGCAATATCATCGAAGCCGATTCATTTTGGTGCTTATCCAAGTTTCTTGACTGCATACAGGATAACTATATATTTGCACAGCTTGGTATACAAGAGAAGGTTAATCAACTCAAGGATCTTATACAACGCATAGATGGTAATTGCAGATAGAACTTTTTTAAAGGATATCTTTGAATTAAGACCAGGGATTTCTAACAAAACAAACGTCGGTTTTGGTTTCGTTTTCGGTACTTTCCGAATAGAGTATTTCGGTAAAAGGTTTAAAATGTTGGAAAAAGTGTTTCGGTACTTGAAAATCAATTTGTTACGGTTCCGGTTTCGGTACTAGATGTGAAACGGATAGGTTCGGTTGACGGTTCTGCTATTATCCCCAATTTTATAAAACTTATTGTATAACATATGTAATTATTTGTTCGTTTCACAGTCAATCCGGTATAATTCCATAATTTGAACAATAAGCTTATACAATTTATTGAATAATATATGTGTTTATTTGTTTATTTTTTAGTCAATCTGCATCGTCATCTACAAACGCACGGCGTTGACTATTTACAATTCTCATTTCGTTGGATGAACAATTTACTGACACGCGAACTGCCCCTGCATTGCACAATCCGATTGTGGGATACATATCTGGCCGAATCAGATGGATTTGCGCTATTCCATTTGTATGTGTGTGCGGCATTTCTGTTGCACTGGAAGGAGCAACTGATGCAACAGAATGATTTTCAGGTAAATCATTTGATTCCTCTATCTCTATTTGCGTATTAATTATAATTGTGTGTTATTGTTATATGGTGTTTAGGGTCTCATGTTGTTGCTACAAAATCTGCCAACCCATAATTGGTCTGATCGCCAAATAAATGTGTTGCTCGCTGAGGCGTTTCGCTTGAAATTCACATATGCGGACGCGCCCAAGCATCTGGAGACGAAGAGTTGACAAAAAACAAAAAGCAGCAAACAGAAATGATGCATATACGATACGTAACATAGAAATTAGTTTACTATTTTGCGGTTTAAACATACAGATACATACATACATTTATTATTATATGGTATATATACAATTTGTTAATAGCTCTTTTTATTTTCGTTTTCTTCATTTTGTGTGTCCGTTTTTGCATTTTTATTTTTAAAGCTGAAGGTTGCAAATAGTTATTACGCTTTTTCTGTACATATTTAATATATGAAAATCGAAATTCCAAATTCCAAATACAATTTTACACCATACAAATGAGAACTTCAAAGCTACAATAACTTCCAAATAATTTCGGAATTGAAAGACGTTCCATTATAAATGAAATAAGTACCAATCTAAATAAAATCATTGCCAAAAGATCCAATTCAAAAAGTTCATTTTTGAATTAGTTTCTAATTAAGCTCACTCCCAAAATAGAGTCTTATCAAAATTGTTTAGAGTTTTCTTCGTTATCAAACTAGTTTCCTTTTAGGATGTTATTTAATTTCGTTTGTTCTGGAACTATTTTATTTTATGGTACTTTCATGATGCTCTCAAATTAGCAGGATAATAAAATTTACTTAATTAAGCCAAGTCTATTGTATAATAATCTAACTCTGACGCTCTGCAATGTGCTTCAGCTGCTTGAGAACCGTCTCCAACAGCTTTTTCTTATCATTTTTGCGGACAAGCGAGAAGATGGGCTTCTTGTCTGCCTCCCGTATCTTCTCCAATATGACAATTATGGACTGCGGCTGCACTAGATGGTAGCGATTCTCTTGTTTACCATAATCATGGAAGTACGTGCTCCACTCTTCTAGTATAAGTAAATCGAGCAATTGACGATTACGCTGAAAGTATTTACTGAGTTCTCCTTCACGCAACCCGGGAACCGGCTCCGAAGCAGCAAAAAACTCGCATTGCATCAGATCCAAATTGATTTGGGTGAGGGCTCCCGTTGAGATTTGTTTAACCTCTTCATCATACAGTATGGAATATATCTTATCGGCAATATGCTCACAGGTTCGACGACAAGCGGCCTGGGCAATCTGAGGCAGTTTATAAGAAAAATTATCAAAGGTGCTCTTCAAGTAGGATATCATGTCCGTAATGAAGGCGGATGCAATGCCCGGAGGTTCAACGAGCAGCCAGTCATAGGCACTCAGTTCAAAGAACTCATCGATTTTAAAGCATATACGAACCGCGACTTGCTTTTCGGCATCTTGACGTGCCACATGGAACATGGCCGAAGGAGTTTGTGAGATGCTGCGCTCTGTGTTCGTCATGTGGCAGACAAACTCATCAAGGAAAGGACCTGCCTTGTCCAAATACTGTGTATCAATGATGATCTGTATGAGCTGGATGAGAGTAATGCTCGGCTGCCGAAAGACAACGGAAAGACATCCGCTAAAGCTGCGAGTAAGCAGTAAATTAGCCGCCTTGCGTACCATTGCAGCCACCTCGTTGGGCGAGAGGGTCAGCTCCTCTGCAAACTTCATGCAGGCATACATGAACTCTTTGGCCTGGTGATACACCTCGGGTACCATGCGTGAAAATGGGAATTGCTTGGGGAATGGTGCATTTTCCAGTTGCTCCGAGTGGAAGGGAAAGCGTTCAATAATGCACTCATACTCTTCCGCATTCTCCACAACCATCGGCACAAACTGTTCCTTGTCCAGAATATCACGGAAGACGTGCACCCAGCGTTGAAGCAATACCTGCCAAACCAGAGCAATTAAGTAATGTATTTAAATGCCATTAACTCAGTGTGATGGTCTTACCTCGTTGTAATGATCCCGCATATCGTGTAACAGCTCCCAAAGTATTTGGACCGTGTATCCGTAGCATTTAAAGGTGTTGATGGATAGCATAATGAGATTTTTGATACGCAACAGAATGTTTGGATCGGTGCAGGAGGAGGAACTCATACTGATTTCATTAACAAACTTTGTTAGTGAACTAGACCAGAGCTCCTCGAGATAGCTACCGATAACCACATCACCGGCTGTATTCTTCACATGATCCTCCACCACAAAGAAGCCAACAATTGCACAGATGTATGTCTTGTACGCCTCCAGATTATCATGCATATTAGGTGGCGGTTGCAACACTAACTTTGACTGATCCCGTCGCTGCTGGCGATAGTCTTTCTCAAAGTATTCCCGTTGTCCCAGCACCATGTAGATGTGTAAGCAGCGATAAATGGGTGAGAAATCTATTAAATCCTGGGCGCTAACATTACTGCCATCATCGTCTCCACCCCCGCTGTTCCCTTGCTGCTTATGCTCCTGTATAATAGCATTAATGTCACGCTTCTGCAACTGCTTTGTATGTGTTATAGCCAACTCGCCAATGCGTGGTGAGAATTTACGTATATTTTCCAGAAATTCGCGAAAATCAGCAGCCGCTGAACGTCTTATGTTTTCCTTGATGATCGGTATCTGTGTCTGCATTTGTGTGGCAAAGCGATAGTTGTAACGCTGCAGTCGCGACAAATGCTCTGTCTCTAGAGTCTCCAGCGTACGCAATGCCTGATAATATTGTTTATTCTTGGCCTGTTGTGTGAATTTCATAAAGCACTCCAGTGCAGGCAGACAGGACTTAAGAGCCTCAATGGCACGGGCAAGATTCGATTCAATTTGCCTTGCTCGCACCAACTCATTTCCCTGTTGGATCAGCGATGCACTTATTGTACGCAATGATGTGTCTAGGGAATGGACTTCGTCGTGCAGCTGCTTTGCCTGCGTGCGAACCTGTAACAGCTCCTGTATGGAATCAATGAATCCCTGATAGTACAGATTGCAGATGCGTTCAATCTCCTTATCATGGCTACGTATACGTTGATCCAGTTGCTCACTAATCAATTTGCTGTTGTTGCCTGTGGGTGGAGAGGGCGTTAATCGACTGAAATTGATGACGAATTTGTCGTGAAAGCTAACGGGATCTTACCTTCCAGTATAGATCGAAATGTTGGCCCCCAATAATCGTCTACGGCCTCTATGTCTTGAACCGTCACCTTGGACATGATTTATGCTTGCCTTAGGCGATATTTATTGCACTTTAATAACGTTTATCCAAGTTTTTGTTATTTGCGGTAGTTCGACTAGTGTTAATCAACATTTATCACACAGCTGGCGTGCTGCGTTTTACAACACACATTCTATTCTATGCATTTCATGTTGAAGTAGCTCACACACGGTAATACTCTCACCAACCTGTTGATTCATCTTTGCTTTTCCTCCTTGAACTGCGATAATGTAACTATGTAGGTAACTTAAACAGCCTCTTAAATGTATAAAATGCGTTGATATTTAATAAACACTAAATATTTATGCATTTCTTAAGTAATTTATATTTTCATCATGCAACTGAGCGTTGCAGACTACATTCAACTTTCACTTCGACTGAAGCGGTTACTTGGCGTACTGCTTTTTGTTTTGACCAAGTTATTGGGCGCACATACAGTTATGTGGTCAACGTCGTGTCGTCTGCTCAATTAATAAGACCCAAATTTATGTACACGCACGCAATTTAACATCAAAAAACAATATCAACATGGCCACTTTACGGAATCGCCAGAATGTTACCAAGCCGGAAGTGGAACCACAGCCCAACAACAACAACATTAACAACAACAATGCAAAGGCTGCTGCGCCAAAAGAGAAAAGTGATCCCATGATATATATAATATTCCTATCGCTACTCTTTGATTTACTTGCATTTACCATCATATTGCCACTGTTGCCATCGTTGCTGGAATATTATCGAGTCAACGATAGTTCCGGTTTGTATGCATCGCTTACAACCCGTGTACGCTGGTTTCAGCAGCTGCTGGGAGCTCCAGACCGTTATCTATCGGTTCTATTTGGCGGTTTCCTTGGCTCAATGTTCAGTTTTCTGCAATTCTTGGCCAGCCCCATCGTTGGCAGTCTTTCGGATTATTATGGACGCAAACCCGTCTTGTTAATGTGCGCCGTAAGTCAAACAATTTCTATATTTAATGCAGCTCTGATCAGTTTCTCTCTAACAGTCGGGCATAGCACTATCCTATCTGATTTGGGCCTGCTCCAGCAACTTTGCACTGTTCGTGCTGGCGAGGATTGTTGGCGGTATTAGCAAGGGTAACATCTCGCTCTGCATGAGCGTCATCACAGATGTGTCCAGTGTGCGGACTCGTGGTCGTGGCATGGCACTTGTTGGTGTTGCTTTCTCGCTGGGCTTCATTGTGGGTCCCATGATTGGGGCAATGTTTGCCATATTCTCGAATAAAACCGCCAGCGGCGGTGCCTGGTTTGTGCTTCCCTCTCTGCTGGCTCTGGGATTGGCTCTTGGCGATGTGCTGCTCCTGGTGTTCTGTTTACGTGAAACTCTGCCCAAGGTGAGTACAAGAAGTTTCCCATTGAATTCGTTACAGCTTCTTCGCTTGCAGGAGAAACGCGCTCGAGAAATCTCATCGGCATTGTCGTACGGTCTGCAATTACTTAATGTATCATCTATATTTAGGTAAGTTGTTTTGATTTAATTAGCGTATCTGGCGAAACAAGTCGTGTGACTCTCTTAATTATTATTACTATTCGTTGACATAAAACTGCCCCTTAAAGCAAGCCCAACCGGTTTTCTATGTTGTCACTATCTTGCCGGCAATTGGGCACGTATTCAGTGGGTTTTGTTTGAATTCTCTTATCAATGGACATGGTCACAGCTAGTATCGATTAATTGAAAATAGTTATACTATGACTAAACAGTTCTTTAAGAGCATACTAGCTAATCTAACATACTTATGTATGTGCCAGTTTAATGCTATCAACTTCATTTCTTAATCCACTCCAAATTCAACAATATTTCAAATGATTATAATCTTAAAATTATAAATTAAATCTAACATTTAATTTGTATGTCCAAAATTAAGAACATTTATAATTTCCAAGATATCGCAAAAAAAAAGTATCAAAAATTGTTTTTCATTCGTCAGATAATTATTAATATTTATATACTCACCTTATGTATACGATGTTTAATTGTTCTTCAAATTGTTTTTAGATTTGCTGCCATCAAAAATGTGCCCAAAAAGGATATTCAAGCACTCCGTACCATTGGATTAATTTACTTTCTGTACCTATTCCTTTATTCGGGCTTGGAATTTACAGTCACATTCCTAATGTATCATAAATTTGGCTACACTTCAATGGATCAGGCCAAAATGTTTCTGACCACGGGTGTTGTGATGACCCTGCTACAGGGTTCGGTTGTGCGTCGATTACCCGAAACCAAGATCAAAAGTTATGCCATCTTTAGTCTTTATTTGATAGTGCCTGCATTTATATTGGTTGGTCTCGCTGAGAATAGCCGAATGCTCTACGCAGGCATGATTTTATTTGCAATCTCCACCGCCTTTGCCGTCACTTGTCTGACCACATTGGTGTCCAAGTATGGCAATGATGATCAAAAGGGTTCAGTATTAGGCATATTCCGTTCTTTGGGTGCGTTGGCTCGTGCTCTGGGTCCAGTTGTTGGATCTATAGGTATGTCTTAATGCATTCTTTGAAATGTTATATTTTAATTCCTTTCTTTTATTTCAGCCTTTTGGTGTGTAGGTTCAAAGATCACATATATAGCTGGCGGATTTTTGCTTCTCTATCCGGCGTTTGCATTGCAACGTGCGCGTATTTAAAGCGTATTTCAAATGTGCTATAAGAACAAAGTTTACTCATTTTGCGGAACAATAAGTATTCTGCTAGTATTAGTTGCACTATATACTTAACTTATTGTTTTTGTATAACATATGTATTAAATTAAAAAATCTTTTTATATATTTTATAAATGAAAATGTGTTAAATGCCAAAGGGGATTATTTTAATACATGTTCGTGGTTGCAGTTCCTTTAAACAAACTCCGGGAAATTTTGACAAAGCAGAGAAAATTCTACAATAAATCCATGCAAAGTCTAAATTTTCTAGCTATCTGGGCGAAAACTTTGCAAAGCTTTTTCTTGGAACGTTATTTAATTTTCTTGAACTTGGCAGATTTTTTCCCTTTCGCGAAAAAGATCTGGGCAGTACACAATTTATAAACGAAATACGATGGAAAATCAAAGCAACGAAGCTCCCGTTGCCGTTGCCGCTGCCGCCGCCGCGGAGGTATCATCGACAAGTAAGTTTTCGGGGTGAAGACAGAGATTTTCAGAAGAAGAAAGATACCGCCGAAGAAGAATGAATTTGATATTTTAATTAATTAACCACCGATCTTCTTATACTATAAAATTAGTAGTTAGTTAGTTAGTCCCTTAAAGGGAAAAATGGGAAATGATGGACCCAATCAATAAAATAATTTGAAGGAACTAGGTCCCCGGAAGGACTACAAAGACGAAAGATATGTCAAATGAATCCTCTTGAATTTATCTAATTTCGAATTTCAATAATTTTTGCAAAAAAAATCGGTTGTTACTTAAAAAATAGTTTTCTATTTTATTTTTAAATAAGCGCGCGTTGCCACTTGCAACGGGCGCCACCTATAAAGTGGACGTACCCAAGCTGACGCCACCTATAGTGTGTACGTACCAAGCTGACCCCCAGGATTGTCACCCTTTTCACAATCTCGTTGTGTTTTATTGTTTTTTATATATAATTACCACGCAAAGTCTTAATTTTCTAGCTATCTGGACGCAAAAATGGCTCAAAAACATGGAAAGAATTTTTAAAAATATTCCATATCTGGGCACCTGGGCTGCTACGTTTCAAAACGATGGTGGCACCATCTTTTGTTGTTAGCGCCTCCACCTGTCATGTTGTTTACTTTTAGAACAAGAGCGACTAGTGTTGGGTAAACACTGCTCATTTAGGTGAACATGGGAATGCAACCCAACACTACTAATATTGGGAGTGACTAAGCCTATGTGAGTGTGTGTCGCGAGAAAGAAAATTATAAATAAATGCATTAAAAAGCCACAGAAAGTGGTTAAATTTTATTGCTTTCATTCTCGCACAAAGGTTGCCTGACGTGTAACATAGAAAAGCGATTAAACAACGCATATTTGCCATCAAATTTCATATAATTTTTCTTTCCTTTATATTGGTCCCCGATTACAACTACAAATATAAAAGTGTACAAAGTGTGAGAGCAAAATACACGAAAAAACGCATAAAGAAACGGCGGCGCGCAAGGATTATTGGATTTTACCTTACACGGACACACACACAGATATCCCAATCGGTAGGAGCAGGAGGAGCAAAACATTAAAAACACAACAAAAATGGGTGCAAGGGAAGACGAATACGATTATCTTTTCAAAGGTAAGTGTAAATTATGAACATGACTTTTAGATTTTGTGTGTAGCTGCTGCCATTGTAATTAATTATGAGCTAGCCGGTGGAACATGGGAATTTTGAGCAGGAGTAAATGTGCTTTCTGTTTATGTGCCATAATGACGCAGTAGTTCAATGGCACTAATTGAAACTAATTGGAATAACAAATGCAGACATATCTGTCATACATACATACGAGGTGTATTTATGCAATGTAAATAAGTATGTATGTTTAGTTAGTGTTGTCCGATCGGATTATTTGCCGAAAAACGCCCCCTGTCGTGGTATTGCTGCATTTTGTTACTGGTTGGAAATTGTGTTTCTGTTACCCTTTTCTCACTTGCGCTCTCTTTCTACTCTCTGATGGAGCGTCTTCAATTTTCCCCACCCCCTCTTCTCATCATACGCGTAACTACTTTGCCGTTAACTGCTGTCAGTTTGTCATTGCGTTCCCATTGCCGTTCTTTCTTTGCTTCTTTCTGCTGCCAGCAGCCAGCGTGACACGTTGCATAAATCGTAATAATAATCATGATAAAAAAAAGCACATACATATGAAGTTTTTGTTGTTACTTAGATTAGAATTTCTGCTATTAAAACATCTATTAATATGTATTAGTAATTGTGTGTGGCTATTGAAAAGTGTGTATTAATCTTTTGATGTTGCTGTTTTTGTATTGAATTTTCGCAATTTCTTTTGCATATGTTTATTTCGCTCAGTTTGTACTCTTGTGTTGTTGTTGTTGTCGCTCTCTTCCCACACTCTCTCTCAATGGACACTGTCATGTGTTGTTGTTGTTGATGTCGTCGCTCAGCGGATGTTTAAGCCACAGCTTTCTGCTTGCACTGTGGAGCAAGTTCAATTTTTATTTATCGAATCCAATAAAGCAGAAATGCATTTACAACTATTCTCAACCCCAAATAGATTCAACTCGAATGCGGGCAAAGAAATTTATAGATTGACACAAGCTTCGCACACTCACACTTCCATTTAAAGTGTGTACATATAGTTTCTTTGTTAGGGAGCTTTAAGTATTTGTATTTGTGTTTAGGTATTTTGGGGTCACATATTCTCAGTGTTCTCTCTTTGTTCTCTCGTTTGCATGCGAGCACTCCGTATAAGTTATTGCGCTTTAACAAATTCCACCCGAGCTCAGCTCCGTTAGACTTGTGTTTGTATGTCAGATATAAATCTCGGGTATTAAGCGGAAGCGTAAGATCTTTAGTGATATTTACAAGCATTTTGACTTTAGTTCAATTTAACTATTTATATTATGACACGCAAATGACATGGAATTCGTTTCAATGGCATCAAATTTGGCATAGTGTGACTCATTAAAAAAACAACTTAATGATAAGCGCTTAATCACTGGTTAAATGCAAATGAACAAACCCCTTAGTTGCTAAATTCATTATTACTATAGATACATGGATAAGTATAATGATGAGGAGCAACATGCTAACCGCTTCCGTTAGAGTTAGGTGTAATTTGTTATTAGAGCCCCACTTGATCGTTGAAGAAATCATAAAGAGAGAAGCTACGTAATGAATCACCGTTACTCGTTACTCCAGAGCTGCTGTCAAAGCAATCACAGTGCTGATAACTCTGTAGTAAATTTCAGAGTGGGCGATAGGGAAAGAGAGAAAGATATGGACAGAGAGACATTGAGCGAGAGAGCAGGGCTAATATTGTCGCATGCCAGATAAACAAACTCAAAAAAAAAGGTGTCAAAAAAGTCGTGGTAATAATAACCGCTGATTGGCTCGTTGAATTTGATACTTGGAGAGTATTAAAGCTGTCAAGTTGAAAATACCTATTGAAAGAATAATTGTATTATCATTTGCATGTATGGTATATAATATAAATTATTGAGAAAGTATAGAAATATGTACCTCTGGACGCCCCTTAATTTAATATAGGCCATCATTTGTGGGGGAGATGAGGAGACGCCCATAAAACGCTTATTTTTATGGCCGTCACACTAAAATCCCCCCAAAAGCATAGCAATTTATTGTGCCTGCTGACCTTGAGGCACGCGCTGTATTTTGCCAATAACTGAATGCGAGGACATGGCGCAAACCCTTCTCTCCTCCCCCCCCCCCCCTTACTGCCAACCAGTTCGGCACTGTTAAATTATGCAACTGCTAGAGAGGAGAAACAGAAAGTCAAAAGTTTTCTATTTGCTTTAATGATGATTTCTTGAAACCCACTTTTTGCAGTTGTGCTTATCGGTGACTCTGGCGTAGGCAAAAGTAATTTGCTGTCACGTTTCACGCGCAATGAATTCAATTTGGAGTCGAAATCGACAATTGGCGTTGAGTTCGCAACACGCAGCATAGAGGTGAGTGGTTGGGCCACCAATTATAGGTTGGTTTTCTTGAAATTAATATGCATGCTATATTCCCATTGGAAAGGTCGATGGTAAAACAATTAAGGCGCAAATCTGGGATACGGCTGGACAGGAGCGTTATCGGGCCATCACCTCTGCCTATTATCGTGGTGCTGTTGGAGCACTGCTTGTCTATGACATTGCCAAGCATTTGACGTACGAAAATGTGGAGCGATGGCTGCGGGAGCTGCGTGATCATGCCGATCAGAATATTGTCATAATGCTGGTAGGCAATAAGTCCGATTTAAGGCACTTGCGTTCGGTGCCAACGGATGAGGCGAAACTGTTTGCGGAGCGCAATGGTTTGAGTTTCATAGAAACATCAGCCCTCGACTCGACGAACGTTGAAACCGCATTCCAAAATATACTCACAGGTGAGTTGAAACCACTTATGTTCATTTGGATAAATGTATAATTGGTAAATTAATTAATTTTTCCAGAGATCTATCGTATTGTGTCGCAGAAACAAATTAGAGATCCGCCTGAGGGCGATGTTATTCGTCCCTCTAATGTGGAGCCCATCGATGTAAAGCCGACTGTTACAGCTGATGTACGCAAACAGTGCTGTCAGTGACCGCCCGAAGCATTCGCCGCAGCATCAGCAACAGAAGCAGCAGCCCCCCGCAACAACAGCCAGAACAGCAAGAGCAACAGCAACAACAATTACAACTTCAACTACAACAACGGCATAAGATGTTATTTTTTAAACCACAGCCACAACAAGCAATCTGTCATTTATGCATGAAATCAACAAACACCAGCAACAAACAAGAATTGTAACATCAACATCCGGCTGTAGTTAACTGCAGTTTAAACTGAAGTTTTATATATGTACACATATAAATAATATATCGCATAAAGCGTCGATGCATATTCGGCGTCTGAGAAAAAAAAAGAAAAACGAAAACACTCCAAATTCAGTTTAAGCTGTAGCTGTAACTATAATTTATATAAATATACATAAATGCTAATATTAAAAATATTAATATTATTAATTTTCGCAAGCATAAATACATAGTTGTAATTTTCAAAGAAAAACAAACACAAGAAACCAACAATATTTGCTATGTACGTTCTATTTAGCTGCCGCATTGTTTTCCAGCATATAAGGCATATTTAATATATACGTATAATGAAGAGATATGGCTCTCGGCCTGGCCCCGTTTCGTTATTGCCTAAATTAAACTCCATTACCTTTTACCTTTCCTCTTTTGTCCAGAGTCGAAGCTGCTCTTATCGTTGCAAAATCACTTTGATTATTGTAATACATTTTTTTACGTCTAAAATAAAAGTGGAACTTGAACCTTTAAACTGCGATTAGTTTTAACACAAAATCTAAAAAATCATAATCATAAATGTTTACTTTTATTAAACTTTGAGTATTGGCCACCACACGAATTCTTTAAAACTAGCTGATAACAAATAAACAGTTGTAAAACTTTAAATACAGAAACGGCAACATAAACATAAGCAAAACTAAATACATCATTTGTGTTTGCTATGTTGAGTGTGATTAAAAAAATAAATATAATTAAAATGAATCAAACCTATAGTTTTTGTGAAGCGCATGCGCTGGATTTTTGAAATTTTAAAATCCAAGCGCCAAAAAGACAGAGTGACCACAATACAGAAACTGTTCATGAGATTACGGTAAATTTGTGAAAAATCGTCATGTTTGAAGAAGAAGCGGTGGCGCCATCTTTTGTTTACTAGCGCTGCCACCAATTCTCTTGTTTACCTTTTGAACTAGATTCTTATTAAAGTCTCTCCCAACACTAGCAGCGCACAAACACGTGCGGTTGCAGTTTTTATTTGTTATTAATTGTTATTACTTAAAATGGGACGCGGCAAAAAGAAAGTACATCCTAAGACGCGTACGGCAGCGTTCAAGGCCAGCGAGCCGAGCGAAGTGGTAGAAGCACCACATTCCTTCATCATACATCGTGGACTCTCCTGTCCGTACATAACAGACCTTACACTTGATGTTCGGCGTATAATGGAACCCTTTACGGCAACAAATTTGCGAGAGAAAAAGATGAATCGCATCAAGGATTTTGTAAGCTTGAGCAGCTTCTTTCATGTGTCTCATATGGGCATCTTTAACAAAGCCTCCACTCAGTTGTCCTTCAAAGTGGTCCGTTTACCGCGTGGCCCATCGCTCACATTCAAGGTTTGTTGATGTGGAACCCCGATAAAGTGCATTTTAATTGTTTATTTCCCTTCAACAGGTGCATCAGTTCACGCTCGCTCGAGATGTCATTTCGTGCAGTAAGAAGCAAATGATGGACGTTGATCATTTTAAGCATGCACCGCTCGTTATCATGAATAACTTTAGCGGCGATGGCAAACATTTAAAATTGATGGCGACAACTTTTCAGAATATGTTTCCGTCTATTAACCTGGCTCAGGTCAGCATCGATACCATTCGCCGTTGCGTCCTCTTTTCGTACAATTCAGAAACGAAGCTAGTGGAAATGCGTCACTACTCTGTACAGGTGGTACCGGTGGGCTTGAAGAAGGCGGTACAGAAAATAGTCGGAGGCACTGTTCCCAATCTAAGCAAATGCAATGAGGTTGTGGATTTTGTAACGAGGTAAGATTAAAAATGTTAATTTAAAATACTATATTCCCTTATATGGTTTCTTGTACAATTGCAGGGATGGCTATGCATCCGAATCGGAAGCTGAGGATGATGAACAGTCTCATGTTGTGTTGGCACAAACATTGAAGAGTAGAGGAAATTTGGAGGATTGCAAGAGCTCAGTTAAATTACACGAAATCGGTCCCCGTCTCACAATGCAGTTAATAAAGATCGAGGAAGGCTTATTAACCGGTGAAGTGCTCTACCATGATCACGTTGTAAAAACCGAGGATGAAAAAGAAACGCTACGCAAATTGATTGAAAAGAAACGTAAACTTAAGGAACAACGGAAGAAGCAGCAAACCGAGAATCGCGCACGAAATTTAAAATTGAAAAAGGAGCAAAATAACACTGCAAAACATGAAGAAGGCAATGTAAATGTAAGTGATGACGACGATGCTCAATACTATAAAGATGAAGTCGGCGAAGATCCAGACGAAGGTGAGTTTTTATATTAACATCAAGGTTCTTGAATATCATAACTATGTCTTTTCCAGAGCTCTTCAAAAATGATAATTCATCACGGAAAAGGCACAGACTGCCAGGCGGCATGAAGTACAAGAATAAGAAAACAAAACTGGACAAAAAGCCTATGAAGAAGAGCTTCAAATCAAAGTAGCTTTGTAAATTATTTTTTATTAAATGCCTAAGAGTGTACTATTATGATTTTTTTTGTATGATGAGATGTTTATTGTCTAGCTGAACATGCGCTGCACAACCTGTTTGTAGTTGGCATTGCTATTCTTCCAGCTCGCAGCGATATTATCACGTAGTTTGGCAAATTCCCGTTTCTCTTCATAGTTGGGCACACGCTCAATTGTTTGTTGTGCCTTCTCAAATTCTTTAAGATTATAGAATGCCAAAGCACGCCGGTAAATGCTCTTCTCACTTGGATTACTCTGTGTTTCCACAAATTCAGTGTGATAGATGACATGCTCGTAGCGCTTCTCCTGCAGCAAACAAGCGGCCAAATTAGTTTGGATTTGAACAAATAATGTCTCCACATCGCTACCATCAATGCCATTCTCTTCTTTATCCAATTTATCGAATGGCTTATATGAAATCAGCAATTTGGCCGCACGTGCGAAGTAGTCAAAGGCAAACTTTGGAAAGGTCTTGAACATGGAAACGCCATTTTCCTTGTAGCGTAGTGCCAAGTTGTAAATTTCCGCTGCATTTAACTTCTGCACCTGTGTGTTGGTAATGATGCGCTCCAATTTAAGCTCGACGTTCAAACGAACCCCAGTTTTTGTGTCAATGCTGCATTCGGAGGTTTCGCCTGGCAAAAACTGCTGTAGAAGTAACTCCAAATAGCAATCAATGGGAGTCAGAGCTGTCCCTAATTCCATTGTGTGCTGCTGTATCTCATTTCTTTCCAGGTATTTACTTGGCCTGTCACCCAAGTTTTCGCATGGTTTGTTTACTTGGAATACCACTGTACTATTCGCTAATGGTTTCTCAAGATTCTGGAACTGTAGACTCAATACCTTCTTGTGCAGGCCTCTGATGCTATCCGTCCACTCTTTGCCGATGTACCAATCCATAGTTAAATTGTTCTTAAATAAATTTAGCTCGAAATAAATTGTAGTTGATTTTTATTGTTGTAAACGACAGTCACGATATCGAAGCAGTGTGCCCGTTTGAGGAAATCATAAATATACTGAAAATGTGATGTCTCTGCTACTACTAGCTTTAATTTTAAATTTTAAAGTTTAACTGATTTATCTTCGGCTAGAGAATAATCATTTATTATTTGCAAGCTATGCATATATTATTCTTAGATTGCTTGCAACAAAATAGTGTTTAACATAGATTTATAAAATAATAAAGCGAGATGCGTGAACAATTATTCTCGGTTGTACCATTCGATTGACTCGGAGTGTAGGCCATCATGTATAAAACACAAACGCTTCTTGTGCAGCAAGTTAAAAGAGTTTTTAAACTTGTAAACGTAGGAAGAACAATGAGCTCGCAACCAAATGTTTATGTGACGCGACCAGATGTTGATATTAGTGGACTAGAATTACTTCGTAAAAGGTAACTTGATGCTTTTGTTTTTAAGGGATTGAAACTTTTATTAGTTGATTTTTATAGCTGCAATGTAACCACTTGGTCAAAGGCTTTGCCGGTTCCAAGGGACGAGTTGCTTCGGGAGATTAAGGGAAAAGACGCGCTCTACTGCGCACTTACGGATAAGATAGATGCTGCTGTATTGGATGCTGCTGGAGATCAACTCAAGTGCGTCTCAACAATATCTGTGGGCTACGAGCACATCGATGTGCAGGAGTGCAAGAAACGTGGCATTCGGGTTGGCTACACACCCGACGTTTTAACCGACGCAACGGCAGAGTTAACTTTAGCTTTACTGCTAGCTACGAGCAGGCGTCTGTTTGAGGCCAACAAGGAAGTGTACAATGGCGGTTGGAAATCGTGGTCGCCCATGTGGATGTGTGGACAGGGTCTGAAGAATTACCGTGTAGGTCTCTATGGTTTTGGGCGTATTGGACAGGAGATTGCTGCTCGCATTGTGCCTTTCAAGCCAGCACTGATAACGTATACGACACGTACGGAGAGACCAGAAGAGGCTGCAAAGGTCAACGCTCATCATGTGAATTTTAATGACATGCTGTGCTTATCGGACTTTATTGTCGTTTGCTGTGCCTTAACACCTGAAACTAAGGAAATATTTAATACTGTTGCTTTTGAGAAAATGAAATCCAACTGCATTTTTATCAACACAGCGCGTGGTGGAGTCGTGGATCAAAGAGCACTAACCGAGGCTCTCCAATCGAAACGCATATTAGCCGCAGGTTTAGATGTTACAACTCCGGAGCCACTACCACTCGATGATCCGCTACTCAAACTGGATAATGTGGTGGTTCTTCCACACATAGGTAGTGCGGATATTGAGACCCGCAAGGAGATGTCGCGAATCACAGCTAGAAACATTCTTGCTGCGTTGGCCGACAGCGAAATGGAATCCGAGGTGCTTGTCTAACTTTTGCATAAGACCCAGATTTATAGCAGGATAAAAATAATAATAATTAGAATAAACTAAATACTTGGATGTTCTTTGATAAAAAATATGTTACTTCATTTGGAATTTTAAGTCCATTCGAATAAAAATTGTTTCTCTAAAATTAAAGTAGGCGCCAAATGATAGGAGCTTATCGATATCACACAGAAACATGGCGTACATAGCACCGATATTCATTATCGCGGTCTGTAGTTTTGGGATGTGATATTTTCCAGAATATAAATATCGATGATATTTCGATATAAAAAAATACTTTTTATATTTTTGAAAAAAATATCAACATCAATATTAAAAAAGTAGGTGATCTTTGAATCAACTGTGTCTACTTCAAATAAATTGTGTACCACTTTAAGTTACTTGTTCTTCAACTGTTTTTCCGTATTTACTGCGATAGCGATATTATCGTCAGATACAAATATCTTGCAAAAAGTATATCATCGCGAGTAGTATCTATCGATATATCGATATATCAATTTTTTTTAACAATCCTACCTTTTCTTTTCGCTACTCAGCGCGTGGCAAGTGTGGTCCCGATTCGGTGCAGTTGTAATTGCAAATTTGCAAGGAATTTTAGCTCCATCTTTTAAAAAAGCATCAACGCCAACATGAGAATCTACAAGGATATCATTACCGGTGACGAAATGTTCGCAGACACCTACAAGATGAAACTGGTCGATGAGGTTATCTACGAAGTCTATGGAAAATTGGTCAGTCGTACAGGTGATCAGATTGTACTAGCTGGCTCGAATCCATCGGCTGAAGAAGCTGATGAGGGTACAGATTCGACGGTCGAAACTGGCGTCGATATTGTGCTTAACCATCGTCTTTCAGAATGCTTTGCATTCGGCGACAAGAAAAGCTTCACTCTCTATCTTAAGGATTACATGAAGAAGGTTCTGGAAAAATTGGCGGAATCTGCTCCCGATCAAGTCGATGTGTTTAAGACAAACATGAACAAGGCCATGAAAGAAATTCTAGGACGGTTTAAGGATTTGCAGTTTTTCACTGGCGAGTCAATGGACTGCGATGGCATGGTTGCAATGTGTGAATATCGCGATATTAACAACGAGAGCGTTCCAGTTTTCATGTTCTTCAAGCACGGTCTTGAAGAGGAGAAATGCTAAATTCTCTTTTAAATGTACATACGTTTATTTTGTGGCTTGCAGTAACAACAACAACAAAGGCAAAACAACGCCCAATGCAGACACAAAAACAATTACCAATGTACATATACACACACACACGCGTACATCCGACACATACTCACACATACCTAATACATATTCTAAACGATTTTTTAGTTAACGCTTTTTCTTGGAAAAGTTCAAAATTTATGTTTATGTCTAGACAAAGTTCAATATTTTGATAAAATTATGATGTATTTTGTAAATTCAGTGAAAATACCTTTTTTGTGTGAAAAGAGAAAAAAATTGTAATTGTAGCAAAAGACTGCGCCATCAGGAGCCACACACACACTAGATAAAAATAACTAAAATATGGTATTTACTATTGTAATTGAAAACAACGTAATTTAATGGTTTTATAACAACAATATTTGTATACTTTTGTTTACGTTTTGAATTTGAAATGTCAAAGAACAGACAGAAATCAGAATAAATAATAGCATTTGTATGTACTAAAAAAACATTAAACGGAAACCATATACAATAACTGCAATCTCAAATTATGTTTATTTTATGCTCCGTCTTTTCGGTTTACAGTGTTGCTACTAACGGTAGCGCCAGAGAGGATTTTCAATTGCCGGTACTTTTTTGGGGCTCTCATTTTGACTGTCAATGACTCAGCCGTTGGTTTGGGCAAGCGAAAAGTTATTGACCTTTGACAGTCATACGAATTTGTTGTCATGCGCAATGACATCGACTATATGCTATATTTATGCATCATTGCCAACCGTATTTGTCCTACATTTTGTTCGCTTTGCTGCACATTCAACATAACCTTACTCAAATGCCAACAGTTAGTTTGCCTGTGCAATATACGTATACAATCTTAAATTAGCACACACATGTACATATGTACCTATGTGTATATTTTGCGTCTGTTATCTTTAGTTGCCGTTTTATCCGTCGTCTAGCTGTGCCAATCGCTCATTCTCTTTTCGTAGGGTACTTACGAACGCACGTGCATGCCTACCTGTTAGATCTCGTGTGCGTTTTGTCTACAGTGCGCACTGGCTACGAAGACTTTTCAAATTTATGAAGTATTCGCAATTGTACAGCGCTGTCTGCTTCTAAGCAGACAAGTCTCTTAGTTTTGAAGGTATTTTGATAAAACTTGGTACAGGTCCGTATTTTTGCTGCACGCTGTACATATGTACATATATATGTAAATTGGAACCGGCTGGATCGTTATCATATACCTTTTGAAGGAAATACTTTTAAACGCGTCAAAGATAGCCTATCACATATCATAATCTTTATCATATATTTTGATTCCAAATCAGAATCGAGAATTGTGCCCTCAGAGTTTTTCAATTGTAATTCTGTGTGTAAAAAAGATATTAACAAATTCTATTTTATTTCGTTCATAATTTTGATGCAGCACAACTTTAGATAATTGCCTTATTTTCATTCCAAAAATGGAAGTTATGAAATGTTGTTCAGTCAAATTAACTAGGTTGTGTTAACGGCTTTGTTCTTTCGAATAATTAAAAAAAAGGACTAAATAATTGTGTGTAGATACTATTTTGAATGCACAAATTTAGACTTATATATTACAATTACACTAGGTTTTTTTTTTTTTAATTTTAAACAGCAGGTGCTGCGTTGTTGCACTACGTTCATTATGCTTGGCTTTGATATAAGTTTGGAATGAATCGCATTAACAAGTTACAAAAAATAAATTAACAAAACTTTGAAAATTAATCAATAAGATTAGATTATACTTTACAGTTCGCTTTTGTTTACTTTCATAGCGCATTCGGCTTAAACTAAAATTTTAGTAAAAAACACACAACATCATTATCGTACTACAATACATTCACACAACACTCGCTGCTCAATATACATAGTAATTATACATATATATAGATATTTATATATATATAGATCATATAGTTAATATACCATCTAGAGCGCCGCTCATCACACATAATCCAGCTGTATATAGATTTGTTTTACGCCAACAGACTCGAAGATCATACGCGTATGCGTTACCACATACGTTGGGTCCACATTCTTAGATACCTCCAGCTTGATAGCACCGACATAAACATCAGAACAGAGTGTCCAGAAATGTGGATCCTGCACCGAATAGACGCCAGCCAAGCCGGTCACCTTTTGGTAGCACTGCAACAACGATCTATCCAATGCCGAGGGCTGACGTTGCATTAGAATTAGAATAGACTCCTTAATTAGACTAAGTACGCTTAGCGCAATTAGTAACGCTATGAAAATTGAGCAAATTGGATCCGCTATCATCCAGCCAAACATTTGCATAAGCACGGCCGATATAATAACGCCCACTGAGCCAAGTGTGTCGGCCAGAATGTGCAGGAAGACGCCGCGCATTATCTGCGAATTACTGCCGCTTCCGGAAAGATCGTGCGAGTGTCCATGGCTGCCGTGATCGTGAGAATGACCATGACCTGAGATTAGTAAGAGAATAAGTTAAAACAATAGAGATACTTTTTTTAACTTTTAAATTATTGTCTCTCTTTGGTTTGAATATAAATGCATTCAAGCTTTTCAAATAGGCTGCAATTCAAGTTTCATACACATTTCTCCTTAAAATATTTAGAAAAAAGAGAAAAAAAATCTATTCTTTAAAATTTGCTAATGGCGCTTACGTTATTTTCGCGGAAAGGGCTCTATATGAAATGCCCACAGCAATAAAAGAGCCTCTACCTCTAATAGCTTCACTACTGAGAAACAAGTGCTCATAGAAACAGACGGACATAATGACTAGGCCATATCGGCTCGGTTGGGGACCTTTAACAAAGGTATAATAATAGTTTATACCATTGTCCAAAGTGATAGCCTGATGATTGTGATTGCTCAGATCGTTGTGGCTATGGGAATGTCCATGATTGGAGCCGCCGCCGCCATGAGAGTGACCATGTCCACCTCCACCGCCATGAGAGTGACCATGACCGCCATGGTTAAAGGCATAGATGCCAACGAGATTAACAAGCAGTCCCAGCACGGATACAACAAACAGCCGTTCGTGTTTCACCTCTGGCGGTTCTATTAGACGCTCCACTCCCTCGGAGAGTATAAAGAAGGCAATGAAGAGCAGAAACAAACTGTTGACAAAACCCGCCAAGACCTCGGCGCGCACATATCCATATGAAAACTTATCGTTTGCCTTCCATTTCGTAATCACCGAGGCAGCTAAGCCGGCTAGAAGACCCGTGCAGTCGAAAAACATGTGAAACGAATCCGAGATGAGACCTGCAGATAAGTTGAGAGTAAGTAATTGTAAATTTTGGATAAGATTAAAGACTTATGCTGGGGGACAGACCTAAGCTGTTTGTCAAAATGCCATAAAAGAGCTCCACGAATGCAAAACTTAAATTTAGCAGAAGAAATAGAAACAAATTGCGGGAATTGCGGTCGGAGAATATGAGACGTTTCCAGCTGTTAAATTTCTCCTTGACGCGGTAGCCAAAGTTACTGCGGTCCTTGTGCGTTAACGGTATCATGTTGGCGGCAGCAACAGCAACGCTGACCTATAAATCAAATATAATACAAAAGACACGCATTAAACTTGTTATCACACACTTTTTTATTTTGTTTGCCTACGTGGTATTATCGTTAGGTTTAGCTCTCTTTCGCCCCGCTCCAGCTGGCGCTGATGCGAACGCTTAACGCTTTGCGTCCAAGAATTTCTCAGCAGCGTCGGCGGCAGGTTTCTTTTTGTTGCAAATAAACCGCACTGAACGCTTCCTACAACGTTGACGGAGAGCACAGGCTGGCGCTTATTTACACAGGTGGAGGCCGCGCAATTGTTATTTATGGTTTTTTGTTTTTGTTTTATTAAGCACTCTCAATTTAATTCATTTTTCAAAATCAGTCGAAAAAGACTATACCCGCACCAATCTGCTGTGTTGTCAATAAACTATACGTCAACGTACCCCAGTAAACATTTATTGCGACACCTCGGCAACAGGGTTGCATCTCACTATCGCATAAGACTATCGAGCATGCATCGTAATTTTCCATGAAACAAACTTTTTTTTATTTATTTATTTAAACAACCATATTTAGGGAATTATTGCTTTTGATTCGTTGTATTCTGCTCTTTAAGTTGTAATATTTAAATAATTATACATTGAATGCAGGAAAATAATTATAGAAGCATGATAAGTTCCAAATGAAAGGGGCAGCTAAAAAGAGTCTAATGGCCAATGGCTAATGAAAGTAGAACGGTCTGTAATACCAGCTTAAATCTAATTAATAAATGCTAATATTATAAAATTATTAATTTTGATAGCAAAATTTGATTAAATTGGATTGGAAAATAATCTTTATACCTTGTTACGGCCTCTTGTGCTTTCACGCCCTTTTCTTGTTGATTTTTAGTTCTTAATCAGCTGTTTCACGAAAGGTAAAGCAAAGCAGTGTGCAAGACGAGTCAGTTGCAGGAACCCCCCATTATTCTCATTATGTTCTCTCTGCTGCACACATGTGTCACGAGCATGCACAATTCCCACCTCTAACACCTGTGCCATCCAAAACACAAGAAAACAGTTTGGAAATATAGAAGCAAATAAAACAATGATACGCACATATTTCTTACATTAAAAAGCAAGTTTATTAAACATTCTACTACACATAGCAGAGTCTTAGTACTTTTCCATACAATTTATGTTCAATTGTAAAAGTGAGTGCGACACTGAAGATGTGTGGTAAATAAGTTTACGCCTCATCACCCTTGGTGGCACGTGTGTAGATGACCTGGGAATGATGTTGCACGACCTGCTTGATCAGACCTAAAAACAAAAGAACAACACATTAGTAATATAGTCTACAAACATTGTAGTCTGTAAAGATTATTTACCCTTTTCGCGCAGCTCAATCAGAGCACGCTTGGCCAAAGAGCCACGGATCTTCAAGCGCTCAGATACAACCGAGGGGGTGATCAGCTTGTAGGCAGGCACTTCCTTGTACAATTTCTCATAGGTGGCCTTATCGAACAAAACTTGATTGTTCAACTTATCCCTGACTTTGCCTTTGGACCACTTCTTCTTCTTGGCCTTGCCGCCACCGGAGCCCTCCTTCTTCTTTTGTGTCTTTTGCGGCTGCTTGGCCGACGACTTTGCGTCCTTCTTAGGCGGCTGTAATGAGTCAAAGTCAAAAGCAAATGATAAACATTAATTAAACAATCAAATAAAAATAAGTGTAAATAATTGCAATACAAATATGAATGTACGCCAAGAACGTTCGCTTTCGAGGTTATGGTTCTCTCATGTTTGTTTGATGCACGCACGGCTCGTTTTGCACATTTTTATGGCAGCAACCACCAGTTCTTTTATTGCACAACAATAATGCAATAGTTTAATGTTATAAATCTTTAACTGAGTTGTCATTTCACGTACAAAATCACTTAATTTTAACAAATTAAATTGCTGCCGAACTCACCATCGTGAAAACCCAATGCAGAAAGATGGAGGACGGAAATTGATAGAGTTACCATGTATCGTCAAAATTAAACAGAGTTGCACGTTACTGTTATCGGAACTTTTTTTTTGTTGCCTATCGATGATTACAGCCAAGGCGGCAACCCCCTTGGCTTGGTCAGCGTGTGTTATTTGTAATTTCGTTTAATTACGAATTAAATTTTTTGTCAAATCGGAATCAGCTGGAAGTATATATCCGCTATACTAAATAAAAGAGAACATAAAACAATGGAGCGTCGTTTCAGTTTAAGTATTAATTCGCCGCGTCTATCAAATCCCATGGCCGATTCCACATGGATTGATGGACCGCACATGTAAGTAACAAGGCTATTTATTTGACTCATATGGCTAAATATTAACATTGACTATTTGTATTTAATAGGTTGAACCGGCCAACGGCGTTCCAGCTTAGTCCCAAACAGCGCAGCAACTCCAGCATTTGTTTAAGTAGCAGTTTTTCAAGTGAGGTGCCACAGAACAAGACACTGCACCAGACATCGAGAACATCGACGAGCATATCCAGAATGACGCGTCAAAAGCTAAATCTCAGTCAGATGGACCCCAAGTAAGTTGTTGTAGTGAATTATGGGACTTGAATAGTTAACTAATTGTATTTTCAACACAATAGAACGTATGCTGATGTACACAGCAGCGGCTTGGCGTCCCGCGCTGTTAAATATCATCAGGAGAGTAGTCCTGGATTACAGCGGAGCATGTCCTTTAACAATGTGTATATTCCAATAACCCAGCCCCGGCGGACAAACATTGCTACATCGCCGCTCTCACGCAAACCCAATCTCCCATCGTTGTCAATGACACGGATAGCTCCGCCAGAGCGTAGCTTTTACTGTGGCAATACGTTGCCCAGTCTGCTGCGATCAAATTCGTTGTTGGGCGTGGAAAAGTGCAGTGAACAGCTGTCACGAGAGAATCGTCCAATATTACATCCACAGCCGTTGCAACACGAAAGTGAGCCGACACGCAGTGTCCTGGAGGAGCTAAAAGAGATCTCGCGCAAGCGAATCAACAGCGGTGTAAGTTTCGGGGTTACTAACGCTAGTTCCTGTAGCATAATTAACACGAACTGCTTGCAGGATATACAACAAAATGATTACAATACGAAAAAGAGCTGTAATCGCATGACGGATTTCGTGGATCATCATAATCTTCATACACAGCAACAGCAGATGTCCATGTTGCAACCACAAGGTGTTTTTAAGCGTCAACGTGAACTAAGTGTTGCGGTGCCACTGCGTTTGCATCATGCGCCCATAGCACTGCCACTGCAACACCATCAGCAGCAGCAACAACATCAACATCAACACCTCCAGCTGCAGCAGCAGCAGCAGCAACAACAGCAGCATCTCCAAATGCCATTTGCTGGCAGCACCTCACCACAGCAATCGCCAGAACAGTTGGCAAAACGTCGCAATTGCAGTTATAGCAATGATATTATGAGCTCGCTCAGCTCTAGCAAGATGCATAGCAACAAGCGCAAGCTGTACGATATGCGGGAGAAACTTCGCTTGGGAAGTGGCAACACAACAACAACAGCAACTTCTAGCGGGAACAGCAGCTCACCTGAAAGCTCTCCCCATCAGCATGCATCCAAAATTCAACGCAAACAGCCTACGTCCGATTTACGCTTGGAGAAATTGACAAAGACGCAGAGCACACCAATTACACCGTTGCCAGCGACACCAGCACAACGTACAGTTTCGGCACCAGCGTTGCAGGCTACAGTGCCACAGGAAGAGGCGCCAACAAGGCCCAAACTGACGTTGTTCAATGCACAACAGCAGAGGGAACAGCAGCCGCAGGCATTGGATCTCGAGAGTCCCGATGTGGATGCCGGTGAATATGCGGGCATACAGTTTGTGAAGCCCAAGCAACAGAATTCCTGCAACGGTGTCAAGAATTCCAATCTGGAGCGTACCCAGAAAACAAAACTGGCCCTAATGCTAAGCAGTTTGCGTGGGGAAATCTATCAGGATGAAACGGAGGCGGAAGTAAACGATGAACCTGATGCGAAGGTGCAACCAGCTGTGCTACCGACAACGACAACGGCCACTGCAACAGTAGTAACAGCCGTTACAACATCAATAACAACCACAAAGCCTGTAATTTTAAGCGTGACAACTATTAAGCCTGCAGCCAATTTGGCACCGACTACAACAACGACAGCAGCTGGAGCTACTGCCACAACTCCAAAAACAACATCAAGCAGTGTGTCGCCTTTGATTTCATTTAATAACACTTCAACAACGACAACAAACACCGAAACACCAACAAATTTGAATACGAATGGAGCGGGCGCCGTTTTAAGTGGCTTCCAACTTCCAACAAATACAAATACAACTACTAACTTAACAACAAGTACAACTACAACACCATTAATAACATTTGCCAGTCCCAAGCCTATTGAAGCAGCCGCAACAACTCCAGCAACAACGTCGCCAAATTCAGCAGTAAAAATAGCTCCAATAATAGCAAGTGCGCCTACAATGAATTTTGGCAAGTTACCAACAACAACTGCAATTCTAACAGCAACCACAACAACAATGTTTTCTTTTGGAAATACTGCGACAACAACAGGAACAGCAAATGCTCCGACAACAACTGTGACGACAATAACAACAAGCGCTCCAGTATTTTCATTTGGCACTGCTGCAACTGCAGCAGCAACAACAGCAGCTGAAATCAATGCTGCAACAAACACAGCCCCAGCAACAGCGCCGATGTTTAATTTTGGCAATGCTGCAACAACAACTGCAACAACAAATGCATCAGCAGTAATAACGACAAGTGCAACCAAAAACACAACATTCTCATTTGGAGAAGCAGCAAGTAACAATGCAGCAGCAACAACAGGTGTCACAGCAACGTCAGCGTTTAAGGTGGATAACTGGACGACCAAGCCTATAGAATTGGGTGACTTTAACAACAGCGGCAATAACAACAACAGCTTCGGAGGTACCTTTAAACTCCCAACAGCAACTACAACTCCAACTGCAGCAACACCAGCGGCAGCAACAACAAAGACCGCTGCTGAGACCGGTAAGCTGTTTAGCTTTGGCACACCCTCGGCTACTACAGCAGCAGCAACAGCACCAACAGCAACACCTATTTTTGGCCAAGCATCAACTACACCAGCAGCTACAGCAACCCCGATTTTTGGTCAGCAGCCAGCAACAGCAACCCCAATATTTGGTCAAGCAGCGGCAACACCATCATTTGGTTTCAATGCACCAGCAACAACCGCTGCACCTGCAGCAACTACTGCTGCCAACAACTCCAATATGTTTACATTTGCTGGTGCTGGTGCTGTGTCCAAGCCTGTGGCAAAAGCATCGCCATTTACATTACCCAGCAGCAACAACAATAGCAGCAACAATAACAACGCCAGCAACAATGTGTTTAGCTTTGGCGGTGGCACCATGTCAAGCCCGGCATCAACAGCAGCGCCAGCACCAGCACCAGCAAACAACTTTAATTTTAATGCCGCTACAGCTGGACCACCAGCAGCCAATACAAACAACTTTAGTTTCAATGCCACGCCCAAGCAGACGCCCATCTTTGGCGGTAACAGCAGCAACCCAAGTGCAACTGCAGCTAAGCCTTTTACATTTGGCGGCATTGCTGGCACACCGGGACAACAACAACAGCCTCCAACGGCAGCAACAGCTGTGGGAGCAACACAGCCGCAGAAAACAGGTGGTTTCTCTTTTGGCGCTGTGGCACAGAAAAATGAATCAACCAATTTGTTTGGCTCGCCAGCAGCCACATCAACAGCGGCCACGGGCATTGTAAAGCCTAGCTTTAATTTTGGCGGCAATCCAACACCAGCACCAGGAACAACAGCATCGCCAGCTCCCACATTTGGTGGCTTTGCAACACCAGCAGCACCTGCTAGCAAACCGTTTGCATTTGGTGGCGCTGCGACAACAGGTCCAGCCAACAATGCTTCATCTCCTATGGGCGGAAATCTTTTTGCCAGCGCTGTGGCAGCTGCAACGCAGCAGCAACAACAGCAGCCCAAGCCAGGCGGTTTCTCCTTCTCAACGACAAACAATAACAGTGGCAACAACAACGTGGCTGCACCACCAGCCAATACCAATGCACCTTTTGCTTTTGGCGGCATGACATCCCCGCCGCAAGCCAACAACACGGCCAAACCATTTACATTCGGTGCAGGTGGAAATAGTGCGCCAAACTCCAATATTTTTGGCAATCCCGCTGCAGCTGCAGGACCAACAGCTCCCTCCAATGGCGGAGCATTCAATTTCGGTGGCACTGCTTCACCTGTACCCGAGATGGCATCAACGCCACAGCAGCTCAATAGTGGCAACGTATTTGCTCTGCCCAGCACACCGGAAAGTCGTCCAATGCGACGCGCCACAAGGCGTCTTCAAAAGTAGGATACGAATCTGGAGCGGAACTAGGCATTTAAAAAGGGACACTTAAGTTATGAGAATATAAATGTACATGAATTTAACACACTCAGTTATAGACACTTACACATACATATATACTTCAGGTCTACATATTACTAGTTTATGTGTGCATGCTAAATTATGGTAAACAATCTGAATAAATGCTTATAAGCAGTTTTGTGATGAGATTTTGATATTGATCAGATGTTGATTAATTGGATAGTAATATCCTTTATTCGCATCATAGTATGATGAATAAAAGACATTGAAATACTAAAAGTTTTATCTCTTTGAAATTAGTTCTGGTTGACAAATTTGCCTATTGGTTTTACTCTGTTAGTCGTTCCACATTAACTTTGGTTCTAACAATTGGTAAGTGAATACAGGGTGTTTTTATTTAGTGTTTGTTGACACCCGTTAGGCCAGTACAATCATGATTGATATCGCAAAATGAGCCAATTACCCGCGCCTCAAAATAGTTTACATTATTTCCAGTGAATAGTGAAGTAAATGTGAAATTATATTCCGGCAAATAATTGGGTAAATAACTAGCATCGAATTTCATGTTACGTAAAACATACGTGGTATTCTAGGAGAGAGAGAGAGGAGTGAGTAAAAGTCTTCCGGTCGCTTTGCTAAACTTACCCTCTGGAAAGGACATTTGTTGGGCAAATTGTTGTCGGTCTGTCTGATTCCCCTGTAGAGCATGGTCATCAAGGAGGTTTTGTGGGTGCTACCCAACATTTGACAGATATCCAGTCGGATGCCATTAAGTCGCATCACATTTTTCCGGCCATACATAAATAGGTGTAATTGCGAAAGTCCCACGAAACTATTAATTTCACTATTATTTACTGTTACCTCAAAGTTAAGCGAGTTTTGATCCATATAACAGTTAACCTTTGCAATTACATTGTTCTTTACGGTGCATTGAAGCTTCGTAAAGATGATTTTCTAAGCCAACGAAAAAATATAAAGAGACCGTAGTATCTGTTATATGTCAGGCAGTGGTAAGATATCAAAGTACTTACCTTGCCGGCCTGGCCAAGAATTACCATGCAGCTCAACAGCAACCAGATGAGTTGCTTTTCTGTCATTTTCTAAATATCTAAAAAAATAATATTCAACCATAATTTATACCTGTAGCATTACCATTGAGCAATAAGTACTTATCGATGTTGATCTAGATAAACAAATCATTACTCCCAAACCTATATTCAACTGAATCAATCAACCTTTAAATAATAATACCTTGTTAAATAATATTTAAGTTTTTTCCATTCAATCGAAATCCAAGAGAAGCTTTAATAACTACTTATTTTTGTCATATAAATTGAAACGCAACTGAAAAATATGTTGTATATATTTTTGTATTTTGGTCAGTAAAAGTTAATACAGCGTATAAATAGTTAATAATTAAAACATGTAAATTGGAACCGAGTATAACATTTTAGCTTTGGTATTTTGTCGAAAATTTGTGTTTTTTTTTGGTACAAAAATTGTTTTGTGAGCTTTCTAATTTTAGTTATGGTCTAACAAACATTTAAGTTGGTTAGGGGGCATGGGTTACTCTGAAGGATCACCTAAATACAAATTAGATCGGAGTCTCTGATAGACAAACTAAATAATTAGAATAGCTCAAATTTTCAAATTTATTAAGAATATTTAAACTTTAACCGAAGGAAATATCGGCACCTTATTCCTACATGCACATCTTTGTTAAGGATAAATCGTATAAATATGTGAACTCATAGCATTTTACATCCGAAATTCTGAAGCGGAAGAACTTTGTGGGCAAATGAAACAATGGCGGAAGCTGGTTGCTTGGAAGACAGATCACAAAAGATGTGACATTGGTTATCCTTCGAGCCGGTCAACGGTCGAGCTATAAATGCAAATATTGATTTGTTGACTGATCGCTGCAATCCCTCATCGGAGGCAGCGACACTCCACAGATGATTGTTGGGATCCATACTGAAGTGGGAAATATTCCTAGCTGGATAGTGTCGTCGGAAGAATTGAGTACGCGTATTATCTGTTAAGGTAATTCCATCGCCAGATATCTTTAAATGCACCTCCAAGGGTATTGGTGGCTTGTGTTTCGAATTCATTTCAAAGACCGCTTTCCGAACTGCATCATCACCAGTCAGGGATTCCATCTCACTTTGGAATAGATATAGCACATTGCAAGCGGCACCTTGAACCATTAGTTGTTTTTGCTTGGATATAATTTCTTGATTATTCGAGGTAAGCAACACATCCTGATCTGGTATTATGAGCGTGCAAGGCAGTGACATTTGATTTATTGAATGCTCGTACACAAAGGCGGACAGAGATGTAAAAATGGGCTCATTTGTACATCCCATAAGGCGAACACCCCGTGTTGTTGGCTCCAAGAGGAAATGTCGAACCAGCTCATCCCCATATCCGGGCCCTGTAACCACACCGGGAGGTGGCTTCGCCACGCGTAGGACAAGTCCGAATGCATCACGGTATGTGGTTGAATTACGTATAAGAAATGTTCCTGGTACCACGTTCCGCAACAAATCCACAGCCTCATCCCGTGACATGTTGGGTTTGTACCAAAACTCGGACGAGTCCTTGGCAAATTTAACTAAATGCGGTTCAACCTCCTTGGTATGAATGCTGCAGTCGAAATATGGCAGATTCTCGACAGTTTCCTCAAAGATTAGATTACTATTTGGTAAACCCGTAGCTGGATATGGACTGACACAACGCTCAGAGCTGATTGTTGTTTGAGCTGTTGGAAATGTGGGTGTCTCTGATCGCTTTTTTTCAACCACTTGTAATTGCAAGTTATTGGGCGTATTTAAGGCAGATAGTTCCAAAGAAGGCGAAGTTTGTTCAATTATCTGAACTTGTTTTCCTTTTTGTTGCTCCACAAAATCATTACTCATTTTTTTACTTTCCACCAATTTCTTGGCAAGACCTCTTTTTGCTTCCACAGCTTGAAGTTTGCGTTCCATTAGCATATCGTCAAACTCCTCCCTGGTAGGAGTTTTTCGCAGCAATGGACACGTTGCAGATATGCTGGGACGATTGCTTCTTCGAGTCATTGACTGGGTTGTTGGATATATACTAGAGTTGACTTTATCCTCAATAGCTATTGCTTGACTTGTCGGATATTCAAGTATATTCGAGTTCACATTATCCTCCACTATCATAATAGGTTGACTTGTCGGATACTCAATAATAACCGAGTTGATGTTATCCTCCATACGCTCACTGCCTTCCACATGATTCAAATCGCTGGTATGGAAGCCCACAGGAAGGCTGCCATAACTGAATGGAAGAGCATTCTCTCGAGCATGATATGGAATATTGTCTGGGTCTGTGTCCAAACATCCATTCTTGTCGGCACCTTGCACAATCCCATTCAATGGAACAGATGGTTTCTCATGCACCGAGGCCATTGAAAAGAATCGTTTTTAAACTACAGCCGTCTATTTTTACAATCCGTAAAATATATATGTACTATGTGTATATTGCCTAACACGTATACGTAATTGACCAAATATATCGCGCAGCACACACGTCTGCCGGTTTCTAATACAGATTGTTGACTAAAGTCGAAAACTACACATAAACTTATATTTTTGGACCAATGTAAATGTGTGCACCTATGCCCCGGTTAACGGCTTAAATTGGGACCGGAAAAGTTAGCTGTAAAATAAATACCAAATTTTTGTTGCGGTATTTAAGCGAAAATCGTTTTTTGCCCGCTTACCGAAGTCTAAAATATTGGGAATACAGACTCTTGGTTTTTAACCATTTTTCAAATAAATGTTCTATATAAATAAAATTAAGAAGATTAAGGCCTATTTTTTCAATGTTTATTTTTAAAGGGTCTCAAAAATTTATCCCAAAGATAAACTGACGTAAAATGTATAGAAACTTATGTCAAATTCAAAGACATCTATCATATAAAGTTTATATAGACTTTGACAATATCGGTTCAGATTTTTTTTTTAAGTTATTGTGGTCTGAACTCTTACAACACCTTGCACCTTGTAAGGGTCTAAAAACTATCACAAGGCAACATATTTATTTTGAAATTTCCCATTTGTGTCAAAAAAGTTTGGTAAAAGGTTGAAACTAGCTGTTACCTAGTGTAATGAAAAAACTTTCCATTTAATAAAAAGTAATAAAGTAAAGTAATAAACTATAATCAAAAAATAGAGAATTTAATTATGTTTTCCATTTTCCTATTTAATACTTTTCTTAGCACATAGATAATACTTATTGCAAAGCTTCAGTTGAAGTGCCTGTTATACCCGACAATAGCTTCTTTGTGAATTTCCGTAGCTCCAAAGGATCCTCGTTGTTAAAGTCATCCATTACTGTCTGCATTTGTGATTTTAGGCCGTCAGCAATTGATGTTGTAATTCGATCTTTGAACAGATTTGTAATGGGACTCAAAATAAGTCCAGTTAATTCACGAATTACTCGAGCCTGATCCAATTGAACATGAATGTTGCTGTCATTTAAATTACATTTAAAATTATTTCATTCTCAACTAGTTTTTATCACATTCAATGTACAGTACCTGAATTCAATTATACGAAAATCGTAAAGATGAAGTTTAGATGTGATCACATTCACAGCGAGCTCTGCATAAATAATCGTGTCATCTAATGATCCAAGCACTTTTCCATATCCCTCAATTGCCATTAGTTTGAGTTGAAAGTTGTATTCAAACTATAAAAAAAACAACAATAATTACATTACATTACCTTTAATTACTGACATATACAATAACACTATCTAAGCACAATAAACCCTAATTCTTATTGTCTCAGACAGAATTTCTATTAATACTGATCATTATTATACCCATTTGTGTTTGTATTCAACAGGCGCAGGCTATAAAAATGTTATCTATATCTAAAAATACTTTTTAAGCGAAATAATTTTGTAACATTTTTTTAAGTCCTATCCCATTTCAATGCTATATTTGGAAAACGATTGGTTAAATGTTGACAACGCACTGTTAAGTAATTAAATAAAGCATAAATGGCTTATCAAATTATTTAAAACGTAAAGGTTTGCTATAAAACCAAAAAATATATTTTTTTCAAAAATGTTGGCAAGCAGAATGAAGAGGAATCGTTTAAAACATTTTAGGGACCATCAATTGACTATATAAAGAACGTAAACAGACAGTCTAATAACTTCTAATCACACGAAAAGGCTCGAAATATAGCCTTAATCGTATATTTTTCAAATTTAAACCTCGCCATACCGGTTCTCTAAAGATTAAAATAAAGGTATTGCCAGTAAAAATAAAGGTGAGAACATTTTATCAGATCATTTTCTTGCGCATTGTAAGTTTCAGTAACACTTACATTGTGTAATAATTATTTACCTGAAGTTTATCGATCTTTAAATAAAATTTACTCAAGAACGATTTGCCTTCGTATGTCATAAATGCATTATCATGCCTCCGTATGCCTGCAAGATTGTAAACAATTCCATTGGTCAAGTGCAGCCCGGCCTCGTAGGTGATGAAGAGCGGCTTCTTAAAAATTCAATTAGTTTATACAATTTGATAACATCTAAGTTAAACTTACAACAGAAATGCTCTCTTTCATGTCTGGAAGTTGTAAGTGCTCTATACCCAGCTTTTGAAGATGTACTAATACCATGGGGGTAACAAAATCGACTTCGGCATTGATATTAGTCCAGCCTACGTCATCCTCTGAAAATCCGCTCGTACTTTCGGTATTATTATTTGCATCACGGCGGAGCCTTTAAGACAAATAGAAATTTCTTGGGTTTAAACAAGAACACTATATGATACTCTTATCTGAATTTCCATGAATTTCAATTGTATCTGTCAAATTTAAAGTCTAGCGAAATGAAATCTAAGATACTCATTACTTTACTAAACGATTTTCTTTAAAACATTTAATAAAGACATAACTACTGTTATATTTGATCGATTTGGAGAAACATTTGCCAATTGATAGGAAGCAAATGTTTACTCCCGAAAAAAAACGATCTTTGCATTTTGCGGGAAAGGAAAGGGCTGTTCAAAAAAAAATTCACTTCTGTACGCTGACTTTAGAGTCTTTAACTCTTTTCCTAACTTATTTTTGGCAAACATTTGAAACAGTCAAGTAATTTGTCTATTGACAACTCGAAAGATTAATTTTGTTTATTTACTCTACTTTGGAATTCATTTATTTACATAGTATAATCGTTTTTGTAGAGATGAATGTAAAACATTGTTTATTCATTTTAAATGAGTACCATTCATCTAGGTTTTTTTTATTTTAACTGGGCTTTTCATTGTTTTATGTTTAACTTGGTGAAGAGCGAGTTACCAAACGTGAGACGCTTGATATTTTGAAATCTTCACATTGATGTTAAAGTAAAAAATTAAGAGACTAGGATGAGAAAAATAATATGTTCAAAAGCGTTTTCGAATAAAATATTTTTAAAATTCTCAGTAAGCTTTAAAAATAGCGAAACTTTATTGAATAATAATTCAATTTGAATACAAATCATTTATTAATTGCATAAGATAAAAACATTATATTCTGTGAATTTAATTGAATGAATTTCTAGAAACAGATTAAAAGAGGTTCGTTTAAAATAAAAGCTAACATTAATAATTACCTTCTTGACTCCGGCTTAATGTCTCCGCTTGAAGTAGATACGATGAACAATATTGCAATCAAGCAAAAACTCATTATAGTTCTAGTCACATACATATTTATTATATCACATTCACAATATGAACGTAAGTTATTTTGTTCTTAATTGTTTTCCGTTAGTTTGATTTGTTTTCCTTTGGCTGTCAACTTTGGTACTTTATTGAAAAATACTTATCACTAAAAAAACAAACACGTTGAAATAAATTGTCAAAACGTTTGTCAAATTAAAGTTTATAGCATTTATACTCTTTATGATGATTCGACGTTAAGTTGGGCTTATTATTTTAATTAAATGTAATTTTGTTTCCTTTAGAAAAATATCTACGTTTATATAAAAGAAAAATAAATGCCTTAGAGATTAATAAGATTATTTTACTCGAATGTAGTGAAATGTTAACTTGTAATGCGCTTTTCTTGAAATGCCGGCTGTTTAGCTATTAGATTTCTAAAGCAAACGAGCGATATGCAAATATTTATTTACATTGAATCACTATTATGAGAAATTTAAGTTGATCTAATCATATTCTCATCCACAAATGTAAGTACTTTTCTCGATAATAATCATTTTAATTTGTTTATTTGTATGTATACACATACGTACATTTCGTAAATAAACAAATTATAGATTTAATTTGCTTGCAAGACACGAATTCAACGCACTCATAAATTAAATGCATATATGTATATACAAATACATACGCCCATGGATTTATACTTATAATACACATTAATATTTCAAGTTTCAGTTAATAAATGTATTCACTTTTGTACATCAAACAATTCGTCAATATTAACATTTTGCATACAGCTCTAATATGCACACCGCGTTCAAAGGCCTCAGTTGTAAATATGATTAATTTAATTACACGCTTCCTATTTAGTTTTTGCTTCAGACCTCGGAGCTTTTATAAAGTTTACAATGCCTGAACAACCTGAGATCGAATGCTCACCCGTTGACGCGTTCGTGGGAGCGGTTGAAATGAAACTACTGCCGAGTTTCAAGTCGCTAGGTGAATAGAGATACGATTTACAGAGACAGAGACTCACTGAGCCTCTGAGTCTAATACTTATTTATCATACACAATAATGATCTTGATCTTGTTGAGCTTTTTAACGGCCGCAACGTTAAGTAAAGCTTAACTATCTCTTTATATTAAATAAAGTTAAAGTGTGCTTTCTAAGAATTTGATTCACCTTCCGACCTGATTCATCAAGTTAGATCTATCACTTTAGAAAATAACAACCGCAAGGATATAAAATGAGTGGAAAAGGTAACTTAACTGAAACTACAATTTCTGTCTATAATTCACTTTACGGCCTCCCAAATTCTGTTGAAGATCTCGAACAAAATTCACGATGTACCAAGAGAAAACCAAAGCTTCCAGGTTATCAAAATGTGATGTTCAATTTCAGTATTTCGATTTACGTCTACATTTTCCAGTTCCTACACAGGCCGTTAAACTTGTATTTTCATTTTTGAAATTTTCCGACGAGCCTGAAATTAATCGCTAATATCTATTAGTTAATTAAAGATACATCGCTTCCGCAAAGTGCACCTCCCAAGGTGGAAAATGGGCGTGTCAACGTTATATGGACGAAAGTATAGTTTTTGTGCGATAGTCGCAAACTCACTTTCAAAGTTCAATACAAAAAGTTGAAGTACAACAGGTTTTGAAAAACTCACTTCAACTTTTCTTTTACATGATGAAATAATTGTTTTATCCGGAGTGGATCGGTGGGTTCATCCAGAAATTTGTTTTATAAGCACACACCATTCTGGATAATACTTGCTAGTTAAAATAGCTAGGACTGTAATTAAATGTTGAATTAATTATTTTGCTAAGCAGTTGATAGTGATTTTTAATGGAAAGTTTTGTGTGAAGATACTTATTTATCAGAATAATAAATATGCAAAGTTCTGTAAATATGTATTCTCTTATCCCGCTGAATACAATCCCCTTTTTCAGTTTATACTAGTAAGGAATCTATGAGCCCCTGTAAATCAAGTGATGCGGATAACTTCATCCTACTTACTACAATATAGATTTAAATTGGCTTTAATAGAATAAACGAAAATTAAACACCCGACAAACTAGGGATCAATTAGAAGATCAATAACCGTGTGACCAATATACCATGGGACACTACTTAAGCCTTCACTTGTGTTTCACCAATCTCGTTTTCTTATGTTTTATTTTTACGGTTGTTTTACGCGCTTGCTTGGCTGGCAGCTCATACAAGCATATTCAGGTTGAAATAAACTTAAAACAATTTAACGTAAACATAGGAAATGTATATGTTTAGTTGGCGCCTTGTGAAATGGGATCGATCTTGACCTCGGGAAACTTGAAATCGGGGAATTTAAGCATGTCGGTCTTTCCATCGCTACCGAATTGCTTGGCAACACGCTCCAACTCGTTTTTCATCTCACGCTCGATTTCTGGATTCGAGTCGACCATTTTGCCGCCTCTGCAGAGCATAAGATAATAAATATATAATATTTCCAATTGGTCCAATGTTTACTTACGCGCTCTTTTGCTTATATTCCTTTACTTTATCCAGGAACAGCTGCTGGATGGGATCAGACGCCTTGTTGAGGGCTGGTGCGACAATGGCAATGTTGCGACGCGCCTCGGTGCGCAGAACGCGGACGCCAGTTAAAATAGATTGCGACAGCATCTGGAAAGAATTCGATTCTATTAGAATTCCTACAATTTTATTAACTTATTTCGGTGTTCGCCATTTGGTAACCTTAAAAAGGTTATGTAATGCTTGTTGTTGTTGCAGCGATTGTAGTTACCAAACAAACGAACAATGGCTTTTTCCCAATATGAGGCGTACAGCTATTCTGCTTAACACATTACGTTTACAATAATACTTTATATTTTACCTTATTTTCCTTTTGTAATTGCCCGAACTGTTTTGTTGCAAATTGCCAAGTGCCTAGGGTTCAGTGTTGCCAGATTAGCTAATTAATAAATCTATCGTACTTTAAAGTTGCCATATTCTAGCAAATAGTTCGTGAAAAAACTTGACATGAAAATCAAGATTCAAGAAATCGGTAGTTCGTGACATGTGACTATCGGACGGATGACAGTCCTGGGATAATTGATAAATCAAATTGGCGCCACGGAGTTGATTTGGCGCCGGATACCGATTTGCTTTTGAATTCAACGTTATTTTCTAATTTAACCCAGATTTAACAAATCCTCAAAGCAATAAAAACAAAACAATAATACGCTCAATATCTGGCAGCACTGTTTGCAGCGATAAAGTGCTTATTATTTAGTAATCGATAGAAAGTCATATCGGTAGCGGCTCGTATTCCACGTCAAGTTTTTTTGGTGGGCCGGAGAAGAAAATATTGTTTAAAATTTCATTCCAATTAAAAGATTTGCGCTCAACATGGTGAGTTTGCTACATGAAATTGACACAGAGCATGAGGACATGGTCCATCATGCCGCTCTGGACTTTTACGGATTACTACTGGCCACTTGTTCATCGGACGGCAGCGTTCGGATTTTTCACTCGCGTAAAAATAACAAGGCTCTAGCTGAACTTAAAGGCCACCAGGGTCCAGTGTGGCAAGTGGCATGGGCACATCCCAAATTCGGTAACATCTTGGCATCGTGCTCATATGATCGTAAAGTAATTATATGGAAATCAACAACACCCAGAGACTGGACTAAACTGTAAGTGTCATGTTTGTACATGTGTAATACATGTCATGTTTGCGCTTGTATGTGGGTCTAATCGTATACTTAGACATATGTATTAGTGCTGACGCCACTTTAGTTATCTACAGCAACACAGCAAGCACAACACAATTAGTTTTATTAATTGTTGCCGCATTTCAGATACGAGTACAGCAATCACGACTCCTCGGTGAACTCTGTGGATTTTGCCCCAGCCGAATATGGACTAGTGCTTGCATGCGCAAGCTCTGATGGTTCCATTTCGGTGTTGACTTGCAACACAGAGTACGGTGTTTGGGATGCCAAGAAAATCCCCAATGCTCATACAATTGGAGTGAATGCCATTTCGTGGTGTCCGTCACAGGCACCTGATCCGGCCTTTGATCAGCGTGCTACATCACGCAATGCAGCCGTTAAACGTTTGGTCAGTGGTGGATGCGATAATCTCGTCAAGATTTGGCGCGAAGACAATGATCGATGGGTTGAAGAGCATCGTCTCGAGGCACATTCGGATTGGGTGCGTGATGTTGCATGGGCACCATCGATTGGCTTGCCACGCTTGCAAATTGCATCAGCATCCCAGGATCGCCATGTGATCATTTGGAGCAGTAATGCTGACTTAAGCCAGTGGACATCAAGTGTATTGCATACCTTCGATGATGCAGTGTGGAGCATTTCCTGGTCGACAACTGGCAACGTTTTGGCCGTCACTGGCGGTGATAACAATGTATCACTGTGGAAGGAAAACATCGAGGGTCAATGGATACGAATTAATTACGAATCGGGCACTGCCATTCAATCGAAACAGCCACATCATTTACACAATCCCCAACAGCAGCCCCAGCAGCCAACACATCTCCAACAGTCATCGGACTCCGAGCATAGTTCCAACTTATCAAATTCAAATTTGTCAAACTCGCAGCTATCAAACTAGAACGTTAAACCTTGCGCAAAGTCTCTGTATCCCACAGTCCATTAAAAGGTCGTGGTCAATTTATCTTACAAATGAAAAATATATATAATATGCAAAATATGCTATGTTATGTTTACCTAAAATTCTTGTTTAAAATTAATTACAATTTAACGTTAACGCTGCCAGGAAAATTGAAAGTTCCATAAGTTTGTCAATTGTTTAAGAAATTTTTATTACTCCCGAAGAAAATATAAAAAACCGTTATTTCAAAACCGTCAGTAGTTCCCAACATACCCAAAAGTGGCGCCTCGGCGCTAACAAAAGAAACAGTTCCGTTCCCAGCTTTCTTCCTAAGCTGTGTTTTTTACTGAAAAGTTTAGAAAAATCCAAAGAAAATTCGTGCAAAGTTTCAATCCGATCCGTGAGCACCACAATTTTTAAGTGGAAAAAAATGTCGCTCACTTTAATTCAAACTCAAAAGTTCCGTCAAAAAGTGGATGATTTATTAGTTACGCTAAAAAACAACAGATGGCGCCAGCCGGATGAGATGCCAAGCTTAACGAAACGGTTATTTTAAAGTAACAGCGACTACCACTTCAGAAAAATTTATAAATTTGCGATATATACACTTTAGATGTTTTTTTCGCAAGTGTTTCCCGAAACTTAATAAAATAAAAGCCGGCAAAGCTAAATGACAAGTATACAAGGAACTATAAAATACTAAAAGCGTATTCTCGCAGTCACTGAACGTGAATCGTTACTTTTAAAGGCATGTAACAAGTAACAGAAACGTAACTATCGTCCACCCCTATTGTTGTTTACAAAAAAAAAAACATTAATTAAAGTTGTGGAAATACAACAAAAATTGCACGCGCTAATAAGTCTGAAAAACTAGAATAAATAAAATGTGAACAAGAAAATAGCGCTCGAATAGACTTAACGTGATTTAAGACGTTACCACTCTGTGCGTTAATTCCTTTCGCTTTTTGTCGTGCGTGCGACGCACACATTAGTACACATGTATGTAGAATTGAGTCCGAAATCAAACAGTTTAGGCACAAACATGGAGCCGGATGAGATGCCACCCGAAATCGAGATGCCCGATGTGGTGCAATCGTATAAGACGCGGGCTAAAATGAATCCGGCTAAGAAAGACAACGAGAAACGGCGACGCAAGGATGCAATGCGAAAGGTAATTAACGAGCATGTGCGTGTGCATGTGTGTGTGTGTGTGTGTGAGTTGTGACTTGCATGTGAGTATTTATATTTGAATATACAGTACAACCTCTTTAATCCGGACAATTAATAACCAATTAGACACGAAAATATCAGAAATTATTTATTTAAATTGATCAATATTCCCAGCTGTGGTCTAAATTAACGAGATTCTACTGTAAATGTATGTCTGTATGTGTGTGCTTGGTGATTCTTATTGTTGATTCATTGTTTTATCGACTGATATAAATATTATTTAATCAGGTGTCGCTGATTTTACGAAAATGCGACACAGTTCGCACCGCCGAGGATCGTCAATTTCTTGAAAAGCATCCGGATATTGTGAAAACGACAAAGAAGCGCAAGGAGCGCATTGAGATCTACAAGGAGCGTGTCGTTGAGAAGGAGGATGAACCCCATGTCATTGAGGCTAAGGTGGAGCAGCTGGCCAACATTGTATCGCAGGCAAAGCATTTGGTTTGCTACACGGGCGCGGGAATCAGCACGGCAGCTCTGATACCCGACTATCGGGGCAGCAAGGGCATCTGGACACTGCTGCAGAAGGGCAAGGATATTGGGGAGCACGATCTGTCTAGTGCGAATCCCACCTACACGCATATGGCACTATACGAACTGCATCGTCGTCGCCTGCTTCGACATGTTGTCTCACAGAACTGTGATGGACTCCATCTGCGTTCCGGGTTGCCGCGACAGTCGCTCTCCGAGATCCATGGGAACATGTATGTGGAAGTCTGCAAGCACTGCAAACCGAATTCAGTCTATTGGCGTCAATTCGATGTTACGGAGATGACGGCAAGGTATTGCCATAAGACACATCGACTCTGTCATTTATGCTCGGAACCATTGTATGATACCATCGTGCATTTTGGCGAGCGTGGGAATGTAAAGTGGCCATTGAACTGGGATGGAGCCACACAACATGCGGAGCGAGCTGATGTTATACTATGTCTCGGATCTAGTCTGAAGGTGCTGAAGAAATACACGTGGCTGTGGCAGATGGACAAGCCAGCGCGACAACGGGCCAAGATTTGTGTTGTGAATCTGCAGTGGACACCCAAGGATAATATTGCGAGTATCAAGATCAATGGCAAGTGTGACAGCGTCATGGCACTGCTAATGAAAGTGCTCAACATTACTGTGCCCGTGTACAGCAAGGAAAAGGATCCAATATTTGCACATGCCACACTGTTGATGCCCGAGGAGCTTCACACACTGACACAGCCATTGCTGAAGAATGCGGACGAGGAGGAAGCGGCTGATACACAGTCTTGTACGACGACAACTGAGGAAACACAGGATTCCATCATTTCAGGTGACAGTTACAGCGATCTTCCCATTGGCAAAGGTCCACGCATTCGCACTCCCATCAAAAACGGGAGACGCATCAAAACCAATCTGGAGATGCGACAAAAGTATTCCCGTAACCCTAACACTCCGCAGGTTAATGGTAACGTTGAGGAGATTAAGCCAGAAATTGAGCTGAAGACGGAAATTGAAACTGAAATCGAAACGAAACCAGATATCAAAGTGGAGACTGAAACTGAACTGAAGCACGAGGTGAAAGATGAGGAGAACCTGCTTAAATCTAGTCTGGAATCAAGCTGCATTAAGCAGGAAACATTACTGCCTGAAATGATGCCCAAGCTTGAGCCACTCATGCCCAAACAGGAGCTGCCAACTGAAGTCACAAATGGATACCAGCAACCACAACTACAGCAGCTACAAGAGCCCAAGGACCACAAAGTTGGTCTTATGGAGCTGCCGAAACTAGTCGCAATACAAAAACCTTATGTGGATGCCAACAACTGTCCTGGTCTCTGTATGCTGCCAGTGGAGTTGCGATTAGAGCCACGATTGGAGCCAAGTATCGGGAGTTTGGCGCCGGTGCAGCTGCCTCCCCTAGTGCCAATTGGTGCTCCACTTTATACGCCGTTTGTGCAGCCGCAAGCGCAGCCACAGCATGGACTTCCTCCGGCATTGCAAGCGCTTAATTTGCAAAGCGATAGTGCGACCTGCTCAGCGGAATCAACCACAGAGTGTGATGATGACGAAGAAGCCGAAGAAGAGCACTATGACATGGCGCAAATGGATATATTGCGATCACAGCGTCACAGTGATCATGAGCTGTTGCTTCAATTGCCCAGTTGGTATGATGCGAAGTATGCGTATTCGGGATTGCATAGTATATTGATACCGCCACCATCTGATCTCAACATCTGGAACTCACAAGTGGTGCCCAATTTCGCCATGAATCGCTCCGCAGCCGACTGTGAGTTCTGTTTCGATCGTTATGCGGAATTGGAGTGTCAGTTCTATAGTCGTTGGCATCTCAGTCAGCGTAAGCATAAGAAACGTGCTCGAAGTGGACGCTTTGTGGTATGTGAATGTTGTCCGACCAGCGATGATGAGGATGACTATGATGAGAACATCTCTTTGGCCCACATTGCCGCCGCCGAGACAGCCAAGCGACGTCTCCAACTCAGTCACAGTTTTCCGCGGAAACTGGCACGCACTCAGGCCGGCTGGTATGGCAAGGGCTACAAGAAGGGAAGGAAACGCAGATAGATCCTGAAATCGGCAATCGGCAACAGGCAGTCGTCGATTCTCAGTCCAATTGAAATAGTATTCTATAATATATAGTTCAGTAGCTGTAATCATAGGCTATAGTTTAGTATTGATAAGTATAGCTCGTAGTGCCACTCGCATTAGGTGTTCGTCTAATTAATTAATTGTAATTAATTTTTTACATAATGTGCTTGCAACATGTGCAACATCAAGTATTCTTTGCATGTTTGTGCATCGTCCCATTGGTCCAATTTAGTTGTAAGCATAGTTTTTTATCAGACAGAACCTTCAAATGGATTGCATATTTTTTTAGAATGTGTTTTAAATGTTGTTCACAAATTTGTTTAAATTTAAGCATTTCGTTTCAATTCATCTGGCGGTTTTTCATTCAAATGCAAAAAACAAAAAAATATATTAAACAACTGAGAGAGGAAAATGATTGATGTGTGTGTTTTCTTTCTTTTTGTTTATACTTAATTTATTTAAAATACAATTTATATGCTTTATAATTTCATTAACTTAAACATATAATATTGCTATTCTAGTTTTAGTTTTGCCTTCGTATGTGTGTGTGTGTGTGTGTCTTTAAAGAGATTCAACTTGCAACAAGAGTGGACTTTGACTACACAAAAGAGTTCAATCCCCATATGCCCATGATTGAGTGTGTGTGTTGTGTGTGTGCTTGCCACACAAAACGAGACTTTACAAAATACCTAAGCAATAAATCAAAATGCTACAACATAAACAAAGACAACACATAATAATTGTGGGAATCTAAACAGCAAAAAGTTGACTCTACTAGATTAGCTTTATCAGGCGGACAACAAACCCAATCTACGACTCTAAACCGAACTGGCAAAAGGCCAAAATATAATTCTAAAATAGTAGTAAAATAGTAATAATAATAATAATAATAGAAATTACAAGTTTACACAGAATACAATTTGAAAGGAATATTTATCAAAATGCTGCCCAGGACGCAATGTCAACAAACACAGTACAAATCCTCAAAAATAATATAAATAAGTATATAGATAGTTACAAGATGAGATAAATGATAGGTTGAGATACAAAAGTCGAAGATACTTAGCACGCGCTTAGAGCACGTAACGAATTCAAAACTAATGGGAGCATTTCTTGGAGGGAAGGAGTTGTTGAGGTGCTTTTGCTTTTGCATTTGTGGGTGGAAATGGAAAGGAATGGTTGTTATTAGGCAAGGACACGAGAGCCAGAGCCATGCTAGTTAGGCCACATAAATGAACATGTTGATGTCGTCGTCATCCCGTCTCATATACTTGTGCTCGATTAGCCATTCGAGCTGCTCCTTGATCATCTTCTTGGATGGCAGGAACATGTTCTTCAGTATATCAATAAGCTCCGCCTGCAAAGTGAGTCGGATGAATTATATTTATTTGTAGACAAATTATAGGGAATGGGAGACAAGACTCACCTGCAATGCTGCGTTGTTCATTCGCTTGCGCACCTTCATGATCTTAATGATGGCTTCCTGGGTGCGCAAGATGCGCAGCTGTACAATGGACTGATTGTCCTCCTGCTGTGAGCGCTCCGTGCTCAACTGCAGGCGACCAATAAGGTTAAGCTGCAAGCAAAAGAAACAGAAGTTTAATTTTAAATAAGAATTGATATGAGAATGGATTCTCTAACCTTTCCACGACGTTGTGACTTTCCATTCTTGACAATGGCAAACTCTTGATTGATATAAAACATGGTGTTCTCGGCAAAATCTTTGGGCGAACTAATGGCCGTTGGTTCCATGAGAAGAATTTGCTTTTTAATCTTCGGAAATGCAACCAGAGACCACAGCGTACGCCTCAGCTCGGGATCTATCACAAAACAAGACTGGTATAATCAATTTTATTTTAGTTGAATCACTTAAGTTTACCTGGCAACTCGGTGGCCAGACGGAGATTCTCATAGGAGATCTTGTCGTGCTGTCGCTGATTCCAGGCAAAAAGCACAGCCATTTGAAATGTGGTCACATCGAGATCGTAGCGACCAAAGTTATTGACAAACGTGATGGTGCCATTGCTCATGTGATGATACCATTGTAGTTTACGGCCGGAATGCTTCTTCTTGTAAAACTCCTCCACATCGGGTATGTAATCCTCCAGTTCAATAGGCAGCGAAACTGAGACACGCTCCGAACAACGTGCCCAGGCTCCAGCATTGAGTATTTTAATATTGATGGCATCATGCCGACTTATCGAACTACGGAATTGAGTATTTAAATCCTCGCTGACCTGGAAGACAATAAAGCATATATATTAGAATAGTTAAACCAATTGGGTATGGAGTTCTTGACACCTCAATCGAATTTGGAATAAACAAACCCAAACAATGGATGTAAAATAAAACAATTAACTTTAACAAAAATTGAACATTTCAAATGGAAATTATTTTTGTTCTTTTGGAAACTATGAAAAATATTGTTCATGAACATTGAGAGCAGCTAGTTTGCATTTTTCTGACTCTAGCTGGTGAAGGTCAAAAAACATACGCAATTGTCTCCAGAGGTTTTAAACTTAATAGTAGGATAAAATATATTAGTTATAGTTGGTTTCTTTTTATGTATTTCTGGTACTAAATAAAAAATAAAGCATGGTTAGAAAAACCAATAACAGTCTATTTCTATATTCTATTAATATAGAATATATATTTTTTCAAATAGAATTTTCAATTACAATTTAGGCTTTCTGGTTTTGATTTCCTAACTACAAGTTTTAAATTTGTTAGTTACCTAAGATCAAATATAATTTTCAGTTTTACAATGATTTATATTTGACTGTATGTGAATGGAGAATGCTTTGCTCTCACCTTAATGTCCTGGAACATGCGTGCCAGTCTGTTGACATAGTCAGCGGGCATGCCCACCTCGCGTAGCCACTCCACAATGTCCTCCTCCTTTTCGCTGTCCGCACTCGTGCCCAGAATTAAGCTGCAAACAAGTAAAACACGAATTAAGACAACAATCCGTTGGAGCTCGATATTAACTTACCGTCGCGTTAAATGCACCTTGTGATAACGCATAAAGACGTCCTTGTTGTTGACATATTTCAGGACGAGGAGCACATCACGAAGACGGGCATCGATCTGCTCGCTGGTGAGCCGCTTGCTGAGCGGCGTACGTCGGAGCAGCATGTCACAGTAGTTTGCCAAGAGTTCGGGACACTTGCTCTCCGGAGCAGTGTATTTGACGCCACGATTGGCAATGCTTGTGGGCAGCTCCATTTTGAACACACTGGTGTCGTTGACCACCATCTTGAAGGCAATGTCGCGGGCAGTAAGGAAACGGGGATCGTCGTTAAAGGCATTCCGTACCAGATCACTGAACTTGTTAAACAATTCCAGCAGCCGTTCCACATACTTCTCCGAGTCCTGTGTGATGATCTCCGATGCGGATTGCATGTCGGCCAAGCCAGCCGACTTGATATGCCGCTGCAGATCACCCATCATCGCCTCAACTCCCTCGCCATCCAACACACGATCCATTAGGCGAAACATAAGATTCAAACGTTCCGTTTCATAGTCACGTATAAGCGCAGGACACTCGGCTATGATTGAATTGAGATGATCCACAATAAGCACTTTGACCAGACGACATGTAAGTATATTAAAGCTGCTTGGCTCCAGATAACGCTTTGCACGTATCTCCTCCTCCCGCAGCTTTGCATCCGCGTACTTCATGTAGGCCAGAACTCCATTCTCCTGCTGCTGCTCCGTGGACTTCAAACGATAAAAGTCAGCGGTTGCCTTCAGATAAGCCTTCTCGAAATGCTCGCGATAGATCTCAAGCTTATCCTCCGCATTGGAGGACAGATTCACATAACTTTCGCGCACTCCAACCACAAGTTGGGCATCATAGGCATCGCCATTGCGCTCGGCGTGTACAATCTTCATCGCAGACTCCTGCAGACGATCCTTGATGTCGTGAAAGATGTGCTTGTTCCACGAATCGAGCATTAACTTACGCACCGGACTATCCTCAGTGGGACCCTTTTTCGAGCTGGATGCAGCTGCTGTGGCCGAATTACTTGACGCTCCAGCAGTGCTAGTTGAAGCGGCGGCCGATGTTGAGGCTTTCGTGGAGGAACTGCTTGAGGATGCTTGATTGCTGGATGAGGCAGTGGCAGCGGCATTCGATGTGGATGCGCCACCACCAGCAGCAGCAGCGGATGATGCTGAGCCGGAACTCGATGCCGGTTTCACTTGAGGCAACTGTTCCAATTGGCGAAACGGCAATGGCAGGTAATTGGACTGTGTAAAGAATTTACGCCATTCCACAATATAGGTGGCCAATAGCGCCTGTTCGCCCCTTTGGGCCTGCACTTTTGATTGGGCCTGGACAATGAACTCCACAATATCCTGTTGGAGGCCATCGTAGATTTTGGCGGCACCCTTCTCGTCCCACAGGCACACAAAGTGCACGCCAAAGAAGAGATCTTGCCATTCCCGTTGGGACACCGTTTCCTGGCGCAGCAGCTTGAGCACAATTTTTCTTTTTTCTGGCCATACCTCATCGAAGATATCCCTGTCCCTTTTGCCTATCGCCCGCAGCATTGTGTTCGTCACAGTCCCTTTGTTCGAGGCTAACGCTCTGCTTCACCTTTGCGTTCAATTACGGAATTAAATATAAAAAATATTTTGTGATCAACGCTATTTCCTCTCCCTCCGCCTATAAGCGGCCGATTATAGTTTTCGACCGATTTGTTATTGTAAAAGTGCGATAACACTTCCTATAAGCGACCGATTATAGTTTTCGACCGATTTTCTATTGTAAAAGTGCGATAACACTGCCTATACGCTGCCGACTATAGTTTTCGACCGATCTTTTATTGTAAAAGTGCGATAACACTTATTAACAGTGTAACAGCCTATCCATAACAAAGCACAGCTGTTATTTAACACTATCGATTATTATTTTTATGCATTTACTTGTACAAATCTAATAATAACAATTTTAATTTTATGAACATCAACAAAGAAATCTGATAATTTCAGCTTGTGAATGGAACATTCGACTGAAAGTGCGATTACAATTTGTGATATATCGATTTTCCTGATTTCGATATGAAACAGTCTAATTTCCTAAGAGATGCAGTTCCACTTTATTATTTGGGATAATATCCTATGACTTAGGCGATTTGGGATATTTTGTGCTATAAATGTCCTATGAGATTGGCCTTATGGCAGCCTTGTGCTATAAATTGCATATGAAAATGAAATTATGGCGCTTGGTCAGCCATAAATCAGCTGTTTCTTAGGAGAAGAAGAAGCTTGTTCGCACACACAAAAAGTGTAGTCTGCACTGCGTGGTGTTGAAAAGTGCGGGAAATCATTGTAACGAGACTAGTAAATAGTGTTAAGAAGAATCGAACTTGAACCAGCAACTGGTAATAACAAAGTGCAATGAAAAATGTCAGCAATATAAAGACTTTATTTAAGCAACAAAATATTTGTTAGCATGTTTTGTGAATTTCACAAATCTCTCGTTTCGTTTTGGTTTTTTTCTTCTCTACCACAAAAAAGGGCGCGTGAGTGAGACGACAGTATTGCGGTAGAGCAACAACAGCCAGCTATCTCGCCTACTCGCACGCGACTCACACGTCGCACTGCAGACTCAAAGTCTGCTCGCTCTCAAATGTTTGACATTTTTCACATTCAGCATTTTCCCTTTGTTCGTCGGCGGGTCTCGTCGTCATATGGGCTCGTATAGACGCTCGTGCGTGCGTAACAAATAAAATTGAAAAAAAGAAACGCAAAAAATCGGTGTTTCAAATTTACAAAAATAGCGCACAAGTGTGTAAATAAACAAATGTTAAATGCGCATGCAGTGTACAAGTGTGTTAAATTCATTGAGAAATATGCGTAAAAAGCGTTATTTCGTGATTACTACGGCGACGACGACGACGACATCAAAACCAGCAACAGCAACAACAACAAAGTGCTGCTGCGTTCATTGACGTGACGCGCGAGTGTGAGTGTGTGTGTGTGTGAGTGTTTATGTGCGCTGGTGAGTGTGTGTGTGTGTGTTGCGAGTTGTTTTTAAATAATAAATAAAATACAAATCTAAAGTCCACAAGCAGCATCAGCCGCAACAACAACAAACAAAACACCACACACAAAATTGCAGTAACTGCATACATATTCATATATATACTTACATCAATTAAACAACGAAATATTTACATCAATTTAGTCCGCGTGTCTCGTTGCGCGCAAATTCTATGTGAAAAGAAAGTCATCTCAATCTCTACAATAAAATGTGTATTTATCCATGTGTGTGTTCTCAGTGTATAGAATTGAATAAGCAGAAGTAAAGGAAGGAGCCAAAGGAAGTTTAAAAAGCAATAGCCAAGCAACAACAAAAGAATAATAATAATAATAATAATAAGAAGAAGACAACCAGCAGCAAACCAAATGAAGCAATCAAATTTTGTTGAATTTTAAACCGCAATTATCTGTATCCCCAAGCATTAAACAAGGCACATAAATTTTTGCCAATGAGTCGCAGACAGTCATTGGATCGACCAGGTGAGCATTCTCATTCTAAAAAATTGCCCTTACCTATTGTAATTAGCATTTCATTTCATTTACTCAGCATCATTGGCCTGCATACGTGCACTTTGCGCGCACGCTCTCACTCTCTTTCTCTCTTTTGCACTCTCTCTGCGTCTTCGTATCCGTCACTGTCTCGTTCTCTCTTTGTTTTTTTGGGAGAGGGCTCTCGTTGTTGTGTTTTGCTCTCGCTGTTGCTGCTGCTATAAATAAATTGCTCTCGCTGCTCTGAAAATGCTGCGCGGCAGCTGCTTTGAGCTGTCAGTTGTTGTTGTATGATGCCCATTGTTCTTGTTGTTGTCGTTGTTGTTGTTGCAAACAACAAGAGGAGGCAGCAACAACTGTGAAAACAAACAACAGCAACAAAACGCCAAAACTGTTGTGATGCAAAGGCAAACGTACTCATAATTGACAGCAGTCGGTGAATTTTTTACCTTATTCTTTCTCTGATGAGCTGTGGTGAATTTCTATGTCTACCTTTTGATTGATTCAACAAATTTGAATAAGATTGGCGCTCATTTATGACAGCATTTCAAATGTTTGTTGTGCCGTTTTGCAAAATTGTATTATTAGCTTTGCTTTTGTTTTGATCGAAATTATGTTAATTGGAGAAGCTGGCGCCGGGCCGGCACTTTAGGTAAAAATTCAAAAGAGAAAGTGTCGCGAACGTTGCAACATTTTGTAAAATGTAAATGTGACCCAAAATGTGACGTACGTATGAGAAAGCAGCGCAAAAGAAATAAAAAGGTAAAGGCCAAGAGCCGAAAGAGGAAACAGAAACACAAAAAAGAAGAGAAAAAATGATATAAGGCACTATTGCTGTTGAGATACTTTTGTATCTTTTTATAGTAGCTATCGACAACTGCATGGACATCCGTCTTGAACAAGTTTTAAATGCTGCCTACAATTTTCACTTGTCGCCTCAATTTAGCCGGACTATGATCATCACATTGCATTTAGCTATTTGACATTGTAAATGAATGTAAACAAATTGCTAGCAATATGTAAATTACAAATCATTAAATTGTTAGAACACGTCTACACAGTAGAAACTTGTTGGCAGCTTCGATAAATGCATTCCAACTGGTAGCAAGCAAACAAATTTATCTGTTATTTATTTATTTTCATTTGGTCTGAGTAGCATTATTTTTAGGTTTTCCTAAATCGTAAGATCAAAAGTTAAACATTCCAGACAACTGTAAACCTTAAATTTGTGTGCAAATGTTGTTGTTCTTAAAAAATCTATAATATTTTTTTAATGTATGTATTCACATTTGTGGCATGAATCTTCATTTTTCCTTAATACAATTAATTTATATTAGTGAGTCGTCTGTTCATAGTTGTCAATAAGCAAACAAAAAATATTTCTGAGATACATTTTGTGTATCTGAGATGCATTGTTTTGGTATCTGAGGTGCTTCCCCCAACCTTTAATAACTATACATAAATTACAATTATTGAGTCGTTAATTCATAGTCAACAAAGAGTAATGAATAAATATTTCTCAGACACAAATTGAGTATCTGTGAAATACTTCGTTTTGATATTTCAGTTCCCCTTCTCTTAGTTTTTCCAATAGTTTTATTCACAATTCTGAAAATTGGGTGCACTCTCTACAAATTTTAATAGATAAATGAAAACTATAAATTACAATTGTTGACTGTTCTGTTCACAGTTCACAAAATAAAATGAATTAAGTATTTCTGATTGTGAGATACAATTTGTTTATCTACACTTATCTTAGTTTTCATATCTTCTAGGATCTGCTCATAATTTGTTGTTTTATTAGTTCATATTAGTATGTATTTCAGAAAATTAGGCGTATTTACAAATTTCAATAGATAAATGATCAATTACAATTACAATTACATCAATTACAATTTTGTTGGAATTGAATTAAATGTCTATCGTCATTCCATTGAGTGCCGCCTCCACACGTAGTATAAAATGCAGTAACCCGTTAATTTATTTATAAAATTCAATGTTCACGCGGGTATAGCGAGCAGACCAACGAACACAAATCGTTCTCAATGCAAAGTATCTACAATAACACTAACAACAACAGCAGCAACAACAACAACAACTTGGGGCAGGCAGCCGGGTTTTAACATTTTGTAGGTCAGGGTTGTCGCGTGTAATGCAAAACGTGCCAGCAAATTGAATGAAAACGCGCGCCCTGCCAGCCAGCCTGCTTGCAACAACAGCTACAACAACAAGCTGGCAACTGGAAATAGCAATAACAACAAACAAACAAACTAGGCAACGACTGGGCTAATAAGCAACAAACTGCATAAATTATAAACGACAATAACAACAGCATAAATTGCGACGTGAATTGTATGCGTTTATAATCACCAAAGGGTTCGATGCCTTGCACTTGGCACAAGCTCGTAATTTATTTAAACAATAAACGAAAAAAAACCATGGAATTCACTGTAAAGAAATTTCTTGGCACGCGATGCAACAACAATAACAACAGAGGCAACACTAGTAACAAACAACAAGTAAGGCTTCTAGTTTTTAAACGGATACTTGTCTTCTAGTTTCTGAAGCATACTAAAAGTGATTTTATTTAAACAAATTTATGTTCCGTAAAATAAATAAAAACAATTATTTCGATTTGAACAAATGTATATACTGAAAAAAAACAATAGTTTTAAAGAGATTCATTAAATAAAGCATTACTAGAGAGGTAAATAATAATAATGATTTTTATAGAAATTGAAAAATGTCTATAAATATTTTATTATACTTAATATACCCACACAATATGCAGCTAAACTAATCTATGAAAGCTTTTAGCTTCACTTCATATTCTATAAATAATAGATACAAAGGCTTATTTGTGTTGTTTGTTATTTGTTGTTTGCTGTCACGCTGTTTCTCTGTTTCTCAGTCAGCGCGTGCCAAAAGCTCATTAAATGAATTTTTAATGTTGAATCGATTTTCCACGCTATTAAACGCCTATTAACATTGTCTATCAGGGACTACAAACCAAACCAAACCAAAACCAACACGATTTTATTAGCTCGTTATACATTTTCATTCGGTTTGTGTTTATACAAATGTTCTCTATATTATTTAAATGTTCACATTCAATAATTTTGGATTGTTTTCAAGGACAAATAATAGCGATAAAGCATTTTTTGTTGACTTTTGCTGATAAGCATGTTTGTTTAATGATATATCGATTCATAGATAAATAAATATCCATACAACAATGACAAACACATTGGGGAAGCAACAATTTGGAGCAAATAATTGAAATCTAGCTTTTCGAAACTGATGAGAATTTCAAAAGTTTTCATCACTTGTTTCATCATCATCAGTTTCTTTATTTAAACACTATTGACTTGCACCTTAAATTCGAAATCTTTCGCTTTCTCCACATTAATTCTTCCAAGAATTGCAGAAAGTATTTGCTTATAATCTGCAGATTGGGAAATTTTCTGTTTCCGTATCGAAAGCATTGCTTATTCTTAGTCATCAAGCTGATAACGTAAATATAATTAATTGGATTTTTACCAATATTTATAAAAATGTGTATGATTTCATCATAATGACAAAATTCAAATCATATGCATACATGTGAAATAAAAGTATAACTAATACAGGTTCAGATACACCTATTGCTCAGCTACGTGTGCTTTCAAAAACGAGGGTAACTTGATGAGTTGCCACAATTGCATTGAATCAAATAAAATAATATAAAATAAAATCAAAATATAAGGAAGGTAGCCGTAATACAAATAATAAAAATACGTAAGACTCAATTTAATTTATTCTCTTTTCGCATTGAGATTTGCAAATTTTAAATATGTAACTTTCAACAACAATTTATTCATTTATTAATTACTGTCACCTTAATTTGTAAGCTATGTATTGTATTGCTTGGAATTGAATTATAATAAATAATTAAGTATTAACGTTGGATCCAAAAACAATATGATCTATCCTCGCATCCAAGAATTCTTGATATATAAACTATATGGCAAACGTGTTCTTCAAATTTCCAACTTAATACAGCATTTGTGCTTATCAGTTAAAGTTGTTCATAAAATCAGGCAACGGTGTTTGGGAGAGCCAACACGAAAGTTACTCTCTTGTGCGCTCTAATCTGTAGTTCTCTTTTGTATGAGGCTCTCCTGTTTAATGCGCTCTCACGCGTTGAGCTTATCATTTAGTCGTTTATGCTGCTGTTGTTCGAGTTGTTTAATGATTTATTAATATTAACACTGGAGCACAAAGAAGAAGGAATTCAAAGTTGATGTCGCTTTGATGAACTTTAGCTGGTTATTACCATAAGCCAGCTCACATGAAAGTGGCTAAAACAAAAGCACAGCTCGATGAGCTAATGCTGCCAATTGGTTTTGACACTCCTCCTTGTTATTAATCCTACAGACAAAAGAGTCGCCAAGGCTACAGTTAGGAGGATAGCAATATTCCATTTTCAGTGTCTATACGTATTTACTAATTTCAGTGTCCTTTGTATTTAATTCCCGGATTCTTATCCTTGTTGTTGTTGTTGTTGTTGTTGTTGTTTCTTTTGTCAACGCTAATGAAAGGAATTGCTTTGATTTGATGTCGAAAAAGTTTTCTCATTTGAGAAACGCACTAGAAAAATTCAACAAAGTCTGTGTGTGTGTGTGGGTGTGTGTCTGTGTGTGTGTGTCCATTAAAAGTTTACACTTTTTGGGGGTTAATCGTTGGCATCAAAGTGGTTGCTTTGCTTGGGCTTTGGGCCTGGTGGGCGAATGCGATGTGTATCTATCTATTAAAAAATCGAGGCGAATCGAGCGAGTCGCGTCCCGGAATTGCTAAAGACGATGATGATGCCCACTGACGACAGCGACAACGACAACGAACAACGACGACATCGTCAAATATTTTGAGTGCGACGCTCTCTCAGGAAATTGCTTTTGTTTCTGTTGTTGCTGTTGTTGTTGTTGGGCATCAGCAGCTTCGACAGCGGCAACAAAAACGTGATAGCGAAATTAACGCCAATAACAAATGCGAGCGCGAGAGTTGATTTCTTTTGAGTGCAACTTTGTGTTCTCCTTTTTTTGTATTTTTTTCATTACTCATTGCAAATGTCGCACAAAAGTAGGCAACACTTTGGCAAATGCAAATTCCTCCCGAGAGAATCGAAAACGGATTAGACTTGCCATATCTCATTTGCTAATATATTCACAAATAATCTGGCAACCTGTAAATCTTTTTAATCATTTACGGCCAGCATTCATACCACTGTATATGTGTGTATGCTTACTACGTTTATGCGGACCATATCATGTATTCCTAAATTGTTTTTCTGCTTAGAGAGCTCATAACGAATTCCCGAAATATTAAAATAGAGTTGCCAGATTTGCACATCTTTTAAAAAGTGGCATAACTTTGCTTACTTGCAACCAGGTGTTAAAACAGAAACAAACAGAATGAAAGTAGCAGCAATTATATATTTACAATTAGCATTTTGTTAACACTTATGACTACTTAAATACTTTGAGATTGGTACAGCAGCTTTGTAAAATTAGCGTTGCCACCTAATTTGAGTAAAAAGTTAAGTATAAGTACAAGTATGAGTAAAAAGGAAGTTAAGCGAAAGATAAGTTTATCGTATCAAACAGCGAGTCTGAATTCAAATGGTGCTTCTACACACACTTTTGAAACCATTCCATCAACAAGAACTTCACGTTATGATCTACGTGTAAACCGAGTATTTGTTTGTTTGTATATTTGCAAATTCTATTCCCAGTTGGCAGCACCATTTCGAGCAATTTCCGATGCTTGCATTTCACACAAAGATGTTTTTGTGTGTGTGTGGCAGCAGTTTGGGGCATAAATTATATTTGCCTTGCCCCATCCACTGTCCCCGTCCACCTCCTTCTACCACAAAATGGCGTCAACGGATGCGGTCTACTCTATATGTATGTATTATGTACGATTGTATGCATGAATGTCTATGGCACACGTTCATTTAATCGATTTTGGTAACAGTTGTTGTGTTGCTATTTTCATTAAGGGTTATTCCGGCTTGATCTGAGCAATGGCAGTGGCACAACAATATGCCATAGAACTCGAAAACTAAACGCCGTTCGCCGTTCGCCTGTCGCCGCTGTTCGGGACGAAAAGGACGAACGCATCGTCCTGGACATCGGGCCCGCAATCGTGCGTTTTCAGCTTCCATTTGTTGTGCTTCTCTCAGGAGAGTTTGTCGTCGGGAGTTTTTGATTTTCGACATGTCGTTGCCGTTTCCTACTCCCCTTTGACTTGATGCTTGAATTCAACCCTTTTTTCGCACACACACACACACACACACACTGGCACACTCAGACATACACACATACGCGAGAAAAGTTTTGCATATTTATTATAGATAATTTGTGTACAGGTTTTTGTGCTGGCGCGCAAACTCTCAACAACGTCCTGTGAGCATCCTGTTCCCTGTCCCATTCCGTTTTCTGTTGCATATTCCGCATATGTTATAGCATCATGTTGTTGTTGTTTCTTTTCTGGCTTTGTACTGATATCAAAGGGGTTGCGGGGCAAGGTGGCAGTGTAATTAATTTCTGGCTTGTACACAACTGTGAAAAGAAATAAAAAAAAGAATGATTCGGGTTGATTTTTTAGCATTTTTGATATCTGGCAACGCTGTTGCTTTTTTGCCATTTGCCTTTGCATCAGAGTTCAAAGTTTGTTTTGTTGTTTTGCACATTAAGTAATTAAGATTAATGAGAGTAAAGTAATTGAAATATGTATTTTACTTGACATTTGGTTGCTTTGATTCGTAATTATGATATAATTACATTCGATATGCGATATACAAAAATGTTGGACTATTATACTGTACATATTTGGCAATTATACTCACCGACTACTAACTAAAATAGCTGAGAGCTTAATCTCACAGTTGGTTAATTGCCCCTAACTCACCTTGATGCGAACTGACTTGTTTTAGTACACGACATTTGCATATTTAATTTAGTCACACACCTAAACTCTAAGCTAAATTAATTGATTCGATTTTAATTATTGTAGTTTTTTTGTAGCTATTATTTGGCATTCCCAGCCGAAAATGCAATTAAGGCAATTGAAAAATTGTTGCAACTTTGAGATATCCTGTAATTTGTTTATATGGAAACCGATTGTATATTAAATAACATTATTTAGCTTTGACCGTTGTTATAATTACGAGTATATTGATAGTTGTAGTTATCGATTAGTCAAATTCTGTCTATAGTTTTTCGCCTTACTTGACAGATTTGATAGCCTGGCAATGAATTCGAGCGGAAATAACGATAATAATGCTTAATTATTATTATTACTATTGAGGTCTGGCAACAAGTTCGGAAAATCATTTTACAGCAAAACTGCAACGGCAGCGACAACAACAACAACAACAACAGTGGCTAAAGCAACAACAAGAGTTGCAGCCACAACAAGAGTGTCGACTGTGTGTCGATTGTTATTTGCCAGGCCTGTTTCCTGTTTGTCGTCATGTTCAGCCACATGTATTTCCTATACACATGCCACACATAACCATACAAATACTCTCTCTCTCTCTCACTCGGTTGACATTGGGACAAACTTCTTGTTTTGTTGCATTTACCGCCTGTGGCGCTACTGGGCGAGTATTAGTTCATATTAAATACGATTACAATTACCGTGTACTCGTGTAGTACAACAAGAGGCATCTTATTACACTCGAGCAAGCGCATTTACGGCATTCTGTTTCTGTTGCTATCATCCATTCCGCTGTTTCTTCTCCTTTACTCCCCAACACTCTTTGTGTGTCTATGTCTTTTGTCTTCTGTGTGTTCTACAGAAATCAGTCATGTGCGCACTTTTACAATTACACTTGACATTCGCATCAACATCATCGGGCGCCTCACTGACTCCAGTTTGGCTATGGGCTATTGGATAATGGGTAATGGGTAATGGGTGAAGAGTAATGGGTGAATGTTTGTATATAATGTGTGTTTGAATGTTAGGATCCGTATTCTTGTGAAAATTTCAAGCGTCGACTCGTTTTGCATAACTTTGCATATAAGAAATGGGAGCAATAACAAATATAACACACATAAATACATGTAGATACATTTATTTTAACATACTTATGTATACATATGTATTTATTATATGTACATTCATACATACATACATTCATTTGTAGATATTCTGATAACTGCCGCTGGGTTATTATAAAACAATCCGTTGCATTTGAGTTTGTTTTACGAGTTGAGTTGAGTTTGTTTTTCAACTTCTGCTACACTTGGCAAAATTCTCGCGTTGTGAATTGGCTTTTTTTTAATACTCTTTCAAAGTTGGGTATGTGCACTATCTAAAAGTGCAATTACTGTGTTTCGAACTCTTTTTAAATGTCATTAATGGCTTAACTTTTTATTTGACTTCATTTACATTCATTCTTTATAGTTGATTAGTATTATTAATTCCTATTATAGATTACAGATATATGAAACCTCTCAAGTTCTTGGCTTTTCTTTCTTGTCTATAAATGTTTTAAATATTGCTAATTGTAGTGCAATACAGTTTAATTATTATAAATGTTAGAGTATCTTGAATTTGGCAAATGCTAAATTTACTACGATACTTTCTGGTAAGCTTCATTATAAATTCATATGGTAAACATTTACACAAATGGCAGCAGCGGTTTTGGGGGCATTTTTACCAGTTATCGTGCTTCCCATTTTAATGATGTTCATACTGATGACGATGATGATGAAGATGATGATGATGAAAATGATGGAGTGATAGTCTGATGATGGTGGTGGACAGAATTTTAGCCACTTTTTGTTTACAGAACGGAGCACAGCTTAGCTTAAAAGGGTTGGTTTTTGGCAAAAGGAATTATAACTAACAGTGGAGAAATGGAGTTAAATTAGCAACATGTTGTTTCTTCAGTAATGTGCCTTAGGAAAGTAATTAAAAATTGAATGAAATTAATGCAATAATCATAAATGGATTACACTGAAAGTCATGTTCAATTCATGTCGACACTAAGTACTTTGTAAATTATTATGAAAGAAGGTCAGAAGCTTCAAAGTTTTTCCTTCTTGCTCTTTGAACTGACCCAAATTCTTAGTCATGACCCTGGGCAGCATAAGTTTTGCTGCCGTTTCGACTTTGAAACTGACAAAGCCGACAACAAAACTGACCAATGGAATTTGCAATGTCCATGGACAGGCAAATGGCCCACAGTTACAGACGTCGAGTCGCATGAATGAATTATAAAGGCTACAATATGTGTCTGTATATATATATCTCTTTTAAAAATTTACATTAAACACATTTGTTGTTGATTTTTCTTTATTGTATGTGTGTGTGTGTGTGTGTGTGTGTGTGTGTGTGGCAATCAGAATTTTGCCAAGAGCCAACAGGGTCTTCCATCTCTCATAATCCAATTGAGTGTCAACTTGGTGTCAGTTTTCATTTCGGACACCAAAACACTTGATGTTGCAACCCTTCCCCCTCTCTCTCGTTGACCCTAAATGGTACAGGGGGCAGCGGATAATTGGCGGCACTCAGGCATAAAACCGAAACTTACGAGCAATCCTTGAGGTCACTTTGTTTTCCACTCAAGTTTCTACCAATGGTATCAATGTCTTTCTTTCTGTTTTTTTGTTTTTTTTGCTTCTCTCTTTTGTATTGTCGTTGTTGTTGTCTGTCTGCCAAGTTAACCACAGTTATTTTTGTGTGTGTGTGTGTGGGTGTTTGTTGTGGCAGGAATGTTTTAAAAGTTTTTAATTCGTATGTGAGAGAAAAGTTTGTCAGTTTGTCAGTTCTTCTGTTTGTTATTGATGAGTCTGGTGCTTAGGAATTTTCCTTTAAACTATACTCTCTGTCAAATTGACTTTGAATTGAATCAATGAAAGTTCCAGTGATAAGATGAATGACAACTTTTTTATAATAGAACTACTCAATTTACCACAAGTAACTAAGAGCTTTCAATTAGCCCGACTTACTCTTTCATAATGATAACACTCAAGTACTTAACTAATTACCCACAATTAAGTGGAACAGTGAGAATCGCCGTGAACTGTGAATGGGATAAATCTCTGAAGGCTAATCCAAAAATGGCTCATAATCATCCAACAGACAATGGGAACAGGCAGACCAGACAGCTGCGTAGTTGGCCAACCTTTTGTGATACAAGAATACGTGTAATGGTCGGTTAATGATTACAAAAATGGGAAATACAATCACTCGTAAAGTTGTCAGACGAGAGGCAACATCTTGTGGGAAGAGAGCACATACAAAAGGTAGAGAGGAAGACGTAGCAGCTGCTTCTTTCTTCCACCTTCTTCTCTTCTTAGAGTTGTGTGCATGTAATCTAAACAATACTTGAGTATTTCAGCATTTTATCTGAGGCTGTAGCTGAAGCTGAAGCGCGGTTCAATCGAGAACAATGAACCGAAATAAATGCACAAAAGCGAATCGAAGCTTATTGACAAAAAGGGAATGTGGCAGTTAACGAAAACAGCATAAAAAACGTTGCACATTGGTTTACCCAAGGATAAAAGGCGTTTAGAAGTTGTCACAGGATACCTTCAACAGAGGGAGAGAGAGAAGGAGGAAGAGGAAAGTAGAGACACTTTGTAGTTACTTACAGGTAGATTGGCAACAGCTGCAAAAATTGTATTACCAGGCACTTGGCTAACATCTCTCTCTCTCTTGCTCTGTCTCTCTATCTCTTCTGGCCAATTTTTGAGCATTTGACTATTTCGGCCGCACAGCAGCTAACAATGTATTTACCTGTTGTCGAAATGTATCTGCAAGATACACACACAATCCCCAAAGAAGTGCACTCGCTCTACCTCTCTCTCTCCGAGTGTGTGTGTGTGTTTGGCCCTTGGTTTCCATTGTTTTAGCCATCATCAGCAATATCAGCAAGGTTTTTGTTGTTTCTTTTAGCTCCTTTTGTGTTGTTGTGGTTGGTCCATCAGCTGTCAATGGCTTCTGAGCTGCCTGCAGCTCAGTTTTGTTGTCTTCCTCTTAGAATCCGCTTTGCTCTTTGCCTCATTCTACTGCACACACACACATACACCCATACACTCATGTGTGTAAGTCTTTGTCCAGGTTGTTTATGCCAGTTTTAGTCTGCCATAATTGCTGTGCAGGCTCTTGTCCAGTAAGTTGTTGTTGCTAAGCTTACACTGTGCAAAATACACAAAAGAAAGAGTAGAAATAAATAAAATGCAAGTTAATTGGCAATATTATGTTGATTCCCGGAATTGAATCAATCTTCCGTTGACCATTGACCATTGTGAGTTAATGCAAGTTTAAAACATTCTGCAATGCATATATTTCGTTGAGTGTAGTCGAGGTTTATAAAATGTGTATAAATGTATTGCATTGCCATGAATTATATTCAACTGGCAGCTTGGCAAGCTGCTTGTCGTCCATGGCAACCAACCAACCAACCAACCATGGATGCCTGCTGGCACCCACTCAATATCAAAATCCTTTCAGGTTACCATGACGAGTATCTGATTCAATGGCAGAGTAAACATGTACAAACTGCAAAATTAATCAGGCTTTAGGACTAGTAGTTGCTAGTAGTAGTTGAGTGTCAGCTGCCGTCGTGCAACATTTTGGAATTCTATTGTCTTCACGCTTTTCATTTTCTTTCACTGTCTCTCTATCTCTGTCTCTCTGTCTCCTCATAAACAGACGCAATATACAGTTCTGAGAGTGTATAAGTGATTGCATCTTTGTGGATTTGCGTGCTGCAGTGGCCAGAAGGTAACATAAGCTCCACATCCATTAGGGAGTCTGACAACACATACACACACACAAAGATACAACATTCAGTGTATGTGTTATTTATCTCACTCTCATATGCGCCAAAGAGTGTGAGAGCGAAATATAGAGAGGACACAGAGAGTAACTAAAATAAGCAATATCATCTGATGATGGGCAAGAAAGAGGAAAAAGGGGAAAAAATCATAATTGGAACAAAGATACAAAGATACTTCCATTATTTATTTAGTTGTGATTTCATAAGAATAGTATACTCTGTATATGGGAACTATGGCAATATTTCTCCAAAGGAGATTCGAGATGGCAGCATATTTCGATATACTCTGTATCGATACCAAATCTACATCAATATATCGATACACATCTGTAACAATAAGATAATCAACTTGATCAGCTCTATTTCTTTGCACTTCTCTCTCTCTCATTCTCTCCATCTCTTCTGTTTTGGCCAATTGCTCGACTTGGAGGCAGGCCAACTCGGCTACCTTTTACTTGGGGCGCCGTTCAAGCGAATCCAAAATGGTAATTTGCCTGAGTTTAGGTGCCGCATCGTTAGTGTCTGAACTCAACTCAACTGGTTGTCTACCTGATCCGGTCTACAGGTCGTTGTCTGACAGTCGGACGCGTTTCATGATCAGTTCAGGCGCGAAATTATCTCACATTAAATGTGGGAATTTGTACTTTTTGAATAATTCTCTTACCATTCAAACTACTCGTCTAGAAATCATTAAATAAACTAATTTTGTATATACATTGTATCTATATATTGTAATTTATAGTTTAAGTTTCTTTAAACTTTAATAATGTTTTGTTTAAAATGCTCTTTTCATTGCAGGTAATTATATTTTCTGTATGACGACACCAACGACACATGTATACACTTTATGGATGGTGAGGGATAACTAAAGGCAATTTACAACTTTATGTTAATGCAACCAGGTCCCGTTGGTCCATAGTATCCTTAGGCTTAGTTCATGAGTCAAATACACAAAATTTTAGCTGTTTGCACTTACATTTTGTGGTCTTGGCCATTTGGTTAGCAAAGGGCAACAACAGTTTAATGACAGCCACAAAGTTCTTAACGGTCATTTAATGCTCTATCATATTTTATGCGATGTATTAACACATCTAATTAACTTGGCCAACAACAGCAAAAGCGCTGTGGGAGGCAAAAGAGACTTGCAAATGATGTCAAAGCCAAAAGATGATGTAGTTCTCAATGCTTGCACGTGACAAGAGGGAGAGATTAGCCTCTGCTGATGACTGCTGTTTATATATTTATAACGCATTTTTAAATGCCACACAAAGCCAGACACACATCAAGATGTCCAAGATGGTAGATGGTCGAGAAACCAGAGCGGAAGTTGATTAAAACTAATTTCCTACGTAGCGCTATTGCCTGCTTTACGCAGAGACCAATCTATATATAGTACATACACATACAGAAAGGGGAAAGGTGAGGGGTGAGAAGTTTCAGGAACTCAACGACACAAAGCAATCAAAGCCAAACCAGCGACGGACCAAAAGACCGAGTTCTCTGTTGTTGGCCCCTCTGGTCAACGGCGCAGAACCCAAAGTCAAAGCCCAAAAGTAACGATAGTAAACAGCCATAAAACGAAAATATATAGAGTGAGAAGAGTAGAAGTGAGAAAAGAACTGGATAAAAGAGGTATACACATATAAGTGTGTGTATGTATGAACGGAGTAAGAGAAGATTAGAGAAGTGAGCTGAAGCTTGGCACTGAAATTACTTGAAGTACTTTTACCCAAGTTCATTTCTAACGTTATAATATGACTCGAGTGTTGTTGTCGTCGTTGTTATTGCCGTAGTTGTTGTTGTTGCTTTGACATTTGTGGGTTAAGAAAATAATTACCCTAATATTTATAGAGCTTGTGTAGAGCTGAGGCAACAAAACAGTTGGTAAGATTCGAAATTTAATTGCCTTCATTTTGCTATGGTTCTTATTACCTTTCTATGTTTTATACACTATCCAACGCGAGGTATATTTAATATATGTGCTCTCCTTAATATTTTAATTTCGTATGAACTCAAAGTTAATGGTTTATATTTTTTTGATTGCTATACGTTGCATCATTACTTGTCTGTATTAAGGCACAGATTTTATTAATGATTTCGCAATTCAACGACTCATCAATAGTTGCGTTGCTCCAATAATCAGATAGGTCAATACCTAGATCTGCAAGAGAGTATATGTATAATAATAAAAAAGAAAAACTTTATTATAGCTTCGATGTTATTACTTCATTCTTGTTAATGATTCTCGAAATGCTTTTGTTTAACGCTCTTTTGATTGCGTTATGTAGCACATGAAGTACCACTACGTGTGTGTGTGTGTTGACTTTATGATGAATGAATGGCCAGTTCTTTTGGATACTTTTATTCCGTTCTCAGCTAGTTCTCTTTGGCCTGGCCAAAATGATTGCTTTGCATGTCGTGCCAATGAACCCGTCCTACAAAACAATTCAATGGCATATACTTAATACCAGCGTCATTAACGCCTGTTTTCCTCTCTTTCTCTCTCTCTCTCTCTCTCTCTCTCTCTCTCTCTCTTTTTGTCTAAAGAGAATGGGGATCAGAGTCACTCAAACACACATCACGTGCCAACGTCGAATACACGAACTTCTTCTTCTATCCCCAAAAACTGACCCCATTTGATAGTGTATATTGCAGGCCAAAACGGATATTGGAATTTGTTATGTATATTTCGCTTATGGCCAAATACCTCTGCTTTCATTCCGCTCTCTCTCTCTCTCTCTTTGAATGCTTGAATGCAGCTCGTTCGGAATTTATTTTTAACTTTTGTGCGAAAAACTAAAAATGATAAATAATAAATTTATACATTTTTGCTGAATTTGTTTGTAGCTTTTTGTTGTTGTTGTTATTATTATTTGCTGTCGGCGTTGCCTGGCTGCCAATTTGCCATTTATTGGGCCAACAACAAATGTTTTTCATGGCTGTCAGCATTTTTTTTCTTTTGGGTTCCCCCCTCCTCCCACTCTCGTACTACATATTTGAGCATTTCTCACCCACCCAATATTCGGGGCATATTTCTGCTGTGACCCATTGAAGAAGAAGCCTCGTTGAATGATTTCAAGAATCGACATGAATATCTGAAATCTGACTAGAAATATCTTCCCTCTTACTCTTTAATACGTCAACATTTTATGAAACATTAATTTTTTTTTTGATTTTTGCTCTATTTGCTTTTTTTTTGTGTTGCCAAATTGCCTATAAAGGTGTTTATTATTTTATGACTTTGGCGTCTTTGCGTTTCAATGGGTTAATAGGCTGAAACATTAATTGACAAAATAATTTGCTTGCTTCGCTCACTTAATTATTTAATTAAATGTGGAAAAACAAAAAAAAACCCCTTTATATTGACCCACAAGAAATTCATGACTCGCAATCAACAACTGAACTAATCGCATTAAATTTACTTTTTTCGTTTGTTTGTTTTTTTTTTGTTATTAATGCCGTTCATTCAACTCCATGGAGTGTGATCCATAACAATCAAATGTTGAAACAACAACAATAAGTGGTGGACACCCACGTGCCGGTTGTTGTTGTGTTTGTTGTTGATTATCCACTTAAATTACAATCTGAAGAGTGCTTATACTATTACATTTTTGAGCAGTTGAAAGGGTTAAAATGATGAGCAATCGATAGTCTCGTTGGCTGTCTTCGTTAAGACTATCGATAGACCCATTGAATATTATTGATTATCGAGTTGATCGATAATAGTTATAGAGTTATTGATAGTCACTTGAACAATCGTTTCAGTTAGAGAAACTTATTATTCATTTCCTCATTGTTCATTCATTGTAGCTCACACTTTGCAGAGTATCTCCAGGTCGATCACATGCCAAAGTCAATTTCTTACTTGATTTATTTATGATGATTGCCAAGCGCAGTTTTCGACGTTTAAAAAACATCAACAAATATTAATAACAACTATAGTTTTATTTGAATTTGTTTATATACTTGTGATATTTACAAATGCTCGCGCATTTGTTTGTCATCATTGTTTTTTAATTGCATTAACAAAATAAATAAGCAAAGTAAATAGATAAATAATAAGCAAATTGCAACAAAATGTAAACAGCTTCAGAAGTAAATTTAAAGCGTTCTTTTTTTTGTTGTTGTTTGAAATTGTGGAGATTGCAATCAGGTAAATTGGGTGACAATTGCTTCACTTTATAGTATTTTCATTTTTAGAACTGTGCATTTTCAAGAGATTTTAAATTAAGAAAGCGTTGACCTTCCTCTAGATACATACATATGTATACAAATACTTTTGAGATGGTGATGACAGCAGAGAGTGGAGAGAGAGGCAGATAATAATAGCTGTCATTTGAAGTGTTTAGCATAGATATAATTCTTGTTTATATATAATTGGATGCTGATCATTTTGTTGACGATTTGTGCTATGCACGGAATTTCGCATCGTTTAAAATCTATAATATATGTATAATTTTGTTCAGATTTAATGGTTGATTTGATAATGATGCAATCTCTTTAAATATGACATCCCATGGAGATTAGAAAGAAGAGAGTATGATATAAATATTTAATGTGCATTATTTATATTTAATTGTACAACAAATAGAACATAGCATAGCTGTCTAATAAATATAATTGTCTGCTGTTATCACGCATACGCAGTGTTGGCCCGGACACACCCCAAAATGAACAAAATGCCTGTGTGTATGTCCTTATGTGAAACCACATAAGGATTATTTAGTATTTATGTATATGAGCATGTTCTACTATGCACCTAGTTATTTTCGTATCCTGCAATTATCACCGCATTGCATTCTTCAAGCATCACAACTTGTGGTTAGCTTATTCCCTTCCCCTTCTATCTCTAGTTCTTTGATTTTATGGCCAGGGAATTTATTTCTCATATCTCTCATTCATTTGACTCGGCATTTCATATTTATGGTTTTGCACGTTATGTTTGCTTTTGTGTGGCATTCCTTAGACTTATTCGATATTTGATTTTCCTCAGGCAAACTAAGAAACATGCTCAGCTGCTTGACATTTTCTTAATTGACAAAATGAAGAGATTGCAAATATTTTTGTGGCACTGCAAAATACATGTGTAATAACTTTGCCAATGGGACTTGAAACAACAGCTAAAGCTATATTTTAGGACTAATTAAACAAAATGCAACGTAGAACAAAAAATATATAAATTTATTTTTACTATTTTACTGTTTAAAATTATTGTAAAATTATCTTATAATATTGCAGGGAATTTCAGAGTGACTGCTCATGATTTCATTTCCTATAATCAGCAGCTTAAACACAATGAAACGTAAAGCAATAAATCTATATATTTATTTTACTAGTGTACAGTATTTAATAAGACGAAATGTATCTTAACTTTATATAAAGCAATTCATAGTGAATAATTACAAATTGTATCTTAGAATTTGATTTCTATTGTACATTAAATTGCCGACCTATTGAGCTCGGAGTTTTAGTTCTTGAAATCATTGAAAAGGTCAATTTTTTCAATAAAACAACAATCAAATCTATGTAAGTACATAGTGTTATTGTGAGTAAACCTTTTCAATTGAAAATCCCTTAAATTGCTAACGGTTTACAAACATTTAAGAATAGGGCTCAAAACAAAATCAAATAAGGCAGTAATTACGCACTATGTCTGTAGTTATCACAGTTTTCAATTACGAATGTTAGAAGAGTTAGATTTGTAATTGCAGTTACTAACTAGTTCAATTGACTACAAAAGGATGCTTTGGCAAACGATACATAATTAATATTCATTCGTACACACACATTTTGCTTTTGCCTTGAAAATGTCTGTTATGTCTGTTCTGTTCCTTGCAATCCATATTATTTGGTTTACTGTGGAATTGAGTTTCCAAAAATGCACATCGAAATGTAATTACGGGCCATCTTTTAAACATACTCTGGTTGTTGTTGTTCTTCTTGTGCTGTGGCATCTATTGTTGTTATTGTTGGTGTTTGTGGCATCTTGGCAGTAGATGCTTTTGTTTGCGATTCTCAGATACTACCTTTAAAGCTTGCTTGCTTGCTTTGGTTGCCAGGCTGCCGAACTGCCAGGTTACAAAGTAGCATGGCTGCACTGCAATTTCTGCAATTACTCAAGCTTAACCCACGCACAGCTACACATAAACACATTCACACAGATACACACACACATACACAGACACTCATTCATGTGTGGAAAATTGAATATTGGCAAAATGAAGGCCCACTGACAGGTTCATCTACACATTCGACTTGTGGGTCGGTCTTTTCGGACTTTTGTGTTGGTTAAGGTTTTACGGTTTCCACTATCCGGAATTACAATTACTTGCACGTTTTCGTGCATTTGGACTTGAATATTTACCAACTGCAATAAGGGTCTTCGCCTGCTAAAAGCATTCTGTGTGGGCGTGGCAATTGAATGTTTGTCATTCCCACGATAAGCTCAAATTACCACTTATGTACCCCTTACTTAGCGAGCCCTTTTTTTTAGAAATCAAATTAAAATGACAAACTGAAAAGATAAGAATTTATTGGACCATATTAATAAAAGACTAGAAGATACCCTATACAGTGTAATAAAAGGAGTAATGAAAATAAATGTGCTAAAGAAAAACACTATGCTAAAATACTTCAATTTAGTTTAGTAATTTTCTATACCTTTGAGTTGTTGCTTCCAGATGATTAAGAGTTTACATACAAATCCCCTTTGTGTTTGTCATGCCCTTTTCCATCCTGGCATTTTCTTAAGGAGTATATAAATATAAGCATATACAAGTAGTTAATAGATAAAAAGGTCAAAGTGTGTGTCTGGACAAGTACTTGAAAGCCAGACAGCAGCGAATCGGACAATCCAGTCGGCCGTACATAATGGCAACAGACGAACGGAGCACTTGACAGTGTGACAATCTAATTACATGGCTGACGTGTTCAGTTTTGAACTAACCAAGTCCACGAGAACGGAGGAACGGAACCCATCAACCCGACCCAACCGGACCGGACCACCAACCCCTCTCACATTGTGTTTTGTTGTCTGGCTTTGATGTGTGCAGTGAATTTGAATAAATGAATCGAGTGCATGAGTGGGAATGATCGCTGAAAGGGCACCCCATCCATACCTACGAGTAACAGGCCAGGTCAGCTCAGTTTAGTAACTTTGACTGAACATTTTCAGCTATTATTAGAGAGGCAACATGTAAAAAAAAAAATAAATAAATACAAAAAAACAACAACTAACGTGTTTGTCGAACGGTCGAACGAAGGCTGTCTGCCTCCAATATGCCCAACTCTTTTGACAAAGTCTATCAGAGGGTTACCCGCCGCAAGGCTAACCAAACTGTTAAGGGAGTGTATCGTTCAAATGGGGAGAAGGTCTCTCTCTCTCAGAACACGTACTTGACATAAAACGCACGTAGGCAGGCAAAGCCGAACACAAAGTGCACATTTCAAAGCAAATCGCCAAAGAATTGAACGCCATTTGTTATAAATGTTTTAACAGTTACATTTTTTGGGGAGTACGCAAGTCCCCACAATTAGGATGGCATAGAAATACCCTTACAAACGAGGAAATGAAAAGGACACTAGCTTTAAAAGCTTTTTTACATTACTAAAAGTAATAATATTTAAAAGATGATCTAAACTTTCGTGTAAAAAGAGGGCTTATAAAAACAAGGCCTTTTATAATCAAAATAATCTCTACAATTGAAATTGTTATTTTGATTTATTCAATCAAATGTGTTCTATCACGTCAAATGTAGGTAAAGTAGGTAAAAACTATACTCTTTGACTGAATCAGACTGACCAAGTAAATTCAAACCAATTAAATTAAATTAAAACAGAAAAAAAAAGAGATTTCACTTCCGAAAACTCATGCCGAGAGTGAAAGTCAAAACTGTCCTGTTAAGTACAAATTATAATATTGTTTAGTTTGAAAGCTAAAATTTATCTTAGTCATGAGACAAATGTCCATGGAAATCCTTTCAAAACCAATTGAATTTTCAAAACAAAACCTTTGCAATATAAATTCAATACGTAAATCGTTGGAGCCCAAAATCTATGCAAGATCTTATCCAGGCTGATTACCAAACGGTCTATTAGCCAGATTGCAGGGTAAGACTTGACTTCACTTTGACTGTGTGCGTTTTTGACCCTCGTTTGGCCATAAAATACAAAACCAATTCGGAACGATACGCTTCAGGGTTGCCGCCCACAATTCATAGTCAAAGTAAAGTAATAAAAAAAAGGAAACAAAAAATCAATTGGCTATATAGACGACACTTTACGAGTATTGTTGCTATTTGAAGTTGATTATGTTAAAGCTCCTTTATGGGCTCTTGGTGTTGTCCATTTGTTGTTGTTGTTGTTGTTGTTGACCATTTTGCCCATTGGCCATTGCAAATTGTGCGACAATAACAAATTAGCTGCAATGTGTGGCCTGAAATGGTAGAGATGAACATTGGAACAGGGACAATTCGACGGACTGTTGAGCATTACCGTTTGAACTGAACCTGTTGTGCATGTAATTTGGCAGCAAAAGCGGAACCCTTTTTTGTTATGGGGCCCCGGCAGACGCCAGACGCTATGAAACGACGACAGACTGACGATGACGACAATGACGATGATGCCGTTTCAGCCAAATGTCGAGAGTCAGAGCCGGCAAATCCAAGTTCCAGTTCGTTGACTCTCACGTGCGCCAGGGATGGACGCTTCGTTGGTTGGTTAGTTGGTTGGCTGCTTGGTTCTTTGGTCGCTTGGTTGGTTGGTTGACTTGACTTAACTTGGCTAACTTGGCTTGGCTTGGTTGCTTCGTTTGTTACCTGTGCGCGTTGTTTTGTAAATGACAATTTTACCGTTTTGTGGCCCCCTCTTTGAAGTACTTTTTAGACTGGGCCAGCAATTTGTTAAAATTACGACAATGCACAGTGGTTAACGCATGTGTAATAAAATAATGTAAATATTCTGGTTATTAATGTTCTAATTAGTACTTTTGGTGACTTGGAAAATGTAAGAAACATCGGATATTTATCTAAAATTACTATCCAAAGTAACAATAGTATTGCTAAATTGTTGTTATTAAAGTAGCTTTTAGGTTTTTATTTTGACCAGTTTAAGTTCTAACAGGTTCAATTTGACATAAGTACAACTACTTAGTAAAACTTTTTAAACTGAAATAATGTTGAATTTAATCATATTTATAATTTATTATGAAAGTACATAGTAAATTATTTTTGTATGAAACCTGTGTTAATTACTTAACACAAAATTTAAAATTTGGCATCCCATTACTGAATTCCATTAAATAAAAATACATTCCTTGAACTGGTGTATTATGTTAACTGAAATCCTATTTTATTTAACAAATTTATGGATCAACCTATGCAGATCTTTGTAGCTTATTAATAAAGTCAATAGTACATATTTTCTATGTAATAAATAAACAAATAATTAACATAAAATGTTCAATAAAGAATTCTATCACAAAGTCCATGAAAATTAAGGAAAGAAATTCTTTGAACTGTATGTTAATAATGTTGATTTTATTCGAATTAAGCAACTTGAATCACATTTCAATGGAATCGTATCAGTGTGCAGTGTGAACAGGCAGTTAGTTGAGCTCACACTTTTCATTGTTGTTATGATTGGGTTGTTGCTGCTGCTGTTGTCATTGTTGTTGTTGCTGCTGCTGTTGTCGTTGTTGTTGTTGCTGCTGCTGTGCGTGTCTCTTGCGGGAAATTTTTATTATGACTTTGCTAATGTCAAGTGCAAATAAACGTTTGACTGACGACGACGACAAGTACGTGAGCCCAGCGAAGCGAGCCACGCCTCCCAGTTGGCCAGGTACAACAGCAACAACAACAACAGTAACAACCACAACAACATCAGCAACAACAATAAACGGCGGTAGCATCCACAACAAAATTTGTTGCAATCAACATAATCAAAACAGATATACAAAATGTTAGCTATGCTGTTTGATGGGAGACCGCCTCCATTGATGACGCCATTAAGTACATACAGACACACTCACTTATACATATACAGATAGAGATACACATACGTGATGATACAGATACATTTAGACATATGCAGTTATAACAAACATTCAAAGGAGACAAATAAAGATGGCCCCAGGTTCGCTTTAATGTTATGGTATTTTTTATTGTTGTTGTTGTTATTTCTGATGTTGTTGCTGTTGTTGTCGTTGTCGTTGTTGTCGAGCCAAGTCAAGTGTTTATTGCACTGCAGGTGCGCCATGTTACGCTTTTAAACGGTTCTTCAGCCGATTTGTATCTGTGCATCTGTGTGTGTTCGTTATAATGACACACACACACCATAAAGAGGCCCGCATATAAATAACATAAATAAATAACATTAAAACAAACTCAAAACGTTAATTGCATTTGAATGTTGAGTACGTGAGTCGCAGCTGTAACGATGCTAGCATATGTATGTATAAGTACACATCCCAGACCCTATCATACTAGAGGGGGCGTGGCAGGTCAGGCTAGACTACACTCTTTAAGTTTTTATTACTGCAACAAATTGCACTCACATTTTAGCAATTGACAGACGATAGAACATCATACTTGGTATTCACGTTAGTTATTATGTTGACAAAAGAACAAAAAAATAATTACCATTTAAAATTATATACATATTTTTGTCTTCATTTTGAGAAAAGCAGTTGAAGATTTAAAAAAACCTTTTCAATTAAAAGATGATTATATATCAATTAACAATATTTCGAATGCTTCTGTTAACAGACAGAAAAAGCAGTATTACCAATATTATATTTAAAGTTATTATAATTGTACAAATATATAATTGGCATTTCCAAAATGTAAACCAGACTCACAAATTTAAATTTAATCAACAACTCCTTTTTGTTGAGAAAATATCTTTCAGATACAGATTAACGTTACCTAACTACAATTTGCACTTTGCTGCTTGTAAGTCGAAAAGCTTATTCATTTATTTAAATCCTATGCTAATTGCTAGTACTTGGAAAACTAGTCTACTATACAACCAATAAAAACAAGACAAATATTTTTTCAAGTTGTGGTCGGATGAATTTTGCGCTGATAATTCTAGAGATGACCATATGTGTATGTATATATAATGAAGCTTAAGAGAAATTCAATGGCAGCTTTGTGCATTTTTTTTTTTGCATTTCAATATTCAATATGGTTTCCCAAAGGATAATAGAATCATTCTGTGTTTGTGTGTGTGTGTGAGAGAGGGGGGAAATGTGGCATGTGGCAGCAGCAAAAGCAAAAGCAACAGCATGTGGCGGTTGCCAGGCAGCTATTGGAATATGCTTCTATTGTTAGTTTGTTGTTGTATTATGCAACGAAATTAATTAAAAACTTGACAAACGCATATTCAACATAACCTCACACTTTTGCCAAAGCTTTTGATCTGGTTTTTTGTGTACATACGAGTTCATAAAAGTGTATGTACATATTTATGTATGTATGTATGTGTGTGTGCAGTGTGTTTGTTTGTTTGCACATATTTTTGCTTAATAATAATGGCTTTTGTGTTGTTGTTTTTTGATGTTGTGGTTGTTGTTGTTGCTGTTGCTGCTTTTGATGCACTTGTTATGTTCACAAATTTGATTTATTGTTAAATATTTCACGTTGATTTCATATGCATTAATTAGCTATCAATGGTAAAAGATTTGCACTTAGGTTCACAATTTAGCAATACCATGAATTATTTGATCTATTAAACAAGATTTAAAAGATGTAGAGCTTCTAAAAATAAGTATGACAAATGCTCCCAGTTAAATATCTCTAACATAATATGTAGAAAGTCGTAAATTTAACTTAAAGATAGGATAAAGATATTATTAACGTATTAAATAATAAATTCATAACTGTGATTTTGTTTCTTAGAATCTTTTCTTTGATTAAAAGAAATTATTTAGTATTAAGGTTTTAGGAAAGGCATTAAAGTTATTTCTTTAGCTTAGCTTTAACTTATTTATCTGTGTAGTTATTTTAACAAAACCTTATTTTGAAGCTTGTGTAAATATCAATTTAATCTAATTTGTAACTTTCAATTCACGTTTCATTTTTAAAATAACATTTCATAGGAACTGAGAGTCCTTTTCAACTTGTTTTCATTCTCTGGGCTGAGTTCTATTTAATAAGGACTTCATCAGTCCATTGAATTGTGTGCTGCGCTTAAAAGTTGATGTTTTCTTAAAACAATAGCGTATAATTGTGTATCTTCTGTATCTGTATCTGTGGAGCATTCGAATTTTCAATTAATATGCATTCAACGGATGCCTTGCAACCAATAACTTTGACAAAGATCAAAGTATGAATACTTTGCACACACACACACTTACACACAGAGTACACATTCATCCTTGTATGTAGGCATGTAAGTAGATTGCTTAAATCTACGAACAAATAATAATGTACTGTGGAGTTGTGATTGAGAGAGAGGGTGAGAGAGATGGAGAAATGAGCACAGACGCGATATGAATGTCAATGTAAACAGAGTTCCATTGATGTTGCTGTTGTTGTTGTTGCTGCTCTTATTGTTTATTGTATTGTGCAACTGCATATTCATATTCTTGATATATATGTTATTCCCTTGCTCGACCGTTGCTTCAACTTCAATTGAATTCGTAAAGACATTCAGGCAGCCAAACGGACAGACGAATAAACAGAACACAGCATAAGTGTGGGAAGAAGTGAGGGAGGATTCAAAGGTGGCCATAAGTAGGGATGTGTTTGATGGGGGCATGTACAGAGAAAATTTAATTAATGACATGTCAGGCAGTCAGCCATTCAGACAGCTGCAGATAGATGGATACATAAAAAATTCATGCTTGAATTGAATCATGAAAAATACGGATTTTAGTTGGAGATACTTTTAAAGGTAACAGCATAAAATTACTTTAGTCTAAATGAAGTCACTAATGAACGTCTCTATTACCAATTGAAGGACAGCTACACGCTCTCTTTTATTTAATTTCATTTAACTTTGCTGGAACTTTGACGGAGTGAAACAACATTATCAATTCAGCTTAGCGTAGAAGGCTCTTGTTTTTTCCGATAAGTGCGAGCACATGCCAATGTTGCATGCCACATTAAATAAAATGCTCAGGTTCTGATTCGTTTTCTGCAGCCAATCTAAAATTATAGCAATTCTTATTGCATTTGAAGTACACTTGTGAATCTCCCCGTCTGTAATGAATGTGAGATGTGAGATGTGAGTTTGTATGTCAATTAGTTGAACAAATTGAGTGCCATTGCCTTTGGCTCTCAGCTGGAGAACTTGAGAAGCAGCTGCCACTAACAGACTCGAAGGTCTGCGGGATCCCTCATCTGTCCGTCCGTCCGTCTGTCTGTCTGTCGGTTCATCCGTATATCGGTCGGTCAGCTTAGCTTAGGTTAGTTTAGCTTTCGCTGAAGTCTGTTCCATTCACCCTATTGCTGTTGTGGTCACCCCAAAACGCTCTGGGCTTCATTTGGCTTCATTTGGAGTTAATTTTAATTGCACTCAAGTAGGAAATCTCAATTTCACAGCAATTTCAGTTCAAATTCATTAAAGCAAATCGGCACGAATCTTTATTGGGCGTCGCTAGTGTGTGATGTGATTTGATGCAAGTTTTGCATTAATTGCCATGCGCGAAGCTCGGCAAGAGAATTATGTGCGATAATAATGACGTTGATGATGATAATGAAAATGCAGCTGATAATGATGTTCTTGTTAGTCCGCCAGTTGGTGTCAAGTGGCCAAGACAGACGTAATGAAAACCGAGCATTTACTTATCTCAATGAGGGTCTATAAATTGAGCCATAAAGAAATGCGGTTTATTTTCAATGAGTTCAGCCGGAGTTTCGAATTAAACCAATCAGACTTTATTAATTTCTCACAATTTTAAATGATTTAATAGATTTATTCATGCATTTAAGTAACTTAAACACTAATCACGATATTATTATTAAATAATCAAATAAGTTATGCCCAAATCAGCCATCAAGTGTTTTACAAGTATTATACTTATTATTATTACGACATTATCTATTCATAATATTAATATTAATATCAAATCTTTTAAATAGTTCAATATTATTATAACCTCTCCATACTGTAAAATTTTTAAACCTCATGTTTTAAAGTTTGCCAGGTATATTTGACTATGAATGTATAGTCTAACTATTTCAAAGACTATGAAAACCTTAAATTTATACTACTGTCTTTGTTATGTAGGTTATTTAGACCCATCTAAATATCTGAATTGCTTCCCACGCTTTCACAAATCTACGATTTATAATCTAAAGTTATTCTAATGGATAAAGTCTTTATTTGTGGTGTACGTGTCTTTCGGCTTGTCATCTCTGCAACTTTTAAGTGTACATATTATAAAATAGAGCAAACAGGGTAGCCACTATTCGAGCTATCTCGACTGCTTTTAATTCGACGACTCTCTCATGACTAAAATACTTATGTCTATTAATTTATTTTCAATAAAAAGCCGATAAAAATCTGTTGGTAAATAAAATTCCACTCTGTTCTGACTCACGTTTATATGTGTGTATGTTTATACATATCTCTATCCTCTGTCATGTGCGTCGCTTATCAGGGACAGTGTAATTGCAAAATTGTCAACGCAGCGAGTACTTAATCTGGCAGAGCTTCCGTTGTTAAATAAACGAAACTAAACTAAACCCGTCAACAGCAGCGAGAAGTGAACACATTTAACTGATTCTACCAATTGGGCCCTTGGCATTTTTGTTCGTTTGCAACTCAAATGTTGAATACGTTAGCCCAGCCACACAACAAAATATGCACATGTATCTATGCAAGAAATATTGCTGTTAAATGTTGCCCATTGACTATAAAAAAAAAACCACCAACAACAACAACAACTACAACAGCAATAACAAGTGAAACGCATATAGTAAAATTATACGCCATATTTGTTGTTTCATTGTTTCTCGACGAGTTTCCATTTGCATTTTACCAAACAACAAGTCAAATCGTCAGTGGAACGAATGCAGCGAGAGTTGCATTTGCTTCACTTGGTATACCCTGTACATCTGAGCAAATGGGTGACCTAAAGTTTGTTTCAAATAAAATGTGTAGTGCCAAAAGTCCCACCACTTCTGATATCAAATTTTGCGACAAATGATGAGCAATTGAACTATTTTAAAATAAAACAATTTTTTAGGACTTGAATGTGCTTTCGGAACTAGAATTTTACCATATGCCAGTTCATTTGCGATTGGTATGTAACTCGATTTTTCCATGCTTGCTGCATATATTGATGGTCGCCTTTAGCGATGCTTCTTCACTAGCGGAGATTATAATCAGAAATTCAGATATCATTAAAGTGTCTTTGAAATCAACAGGGTATCTCTAAGTCTGCTACTTTCTTGCCACTCTTGTGTTTGTTGTTTATTGGTCAGTGTTGTTGGTTTTGTAAGCATTATCTTCTTTGCTTTGCGTTTTGTTTTTATTGACCATTATCTGTGTCCTTTTTGCACATGGCCAGCAAAATATATGAGATGCACACACGCACACACACATACACAAACAAATTGGTATCTGTATGTGTGTACACCTTGTGGATGCACCTTTTGTTGCGCTTGTGGCTAAAATAATTTTTTGTGGTTTGGATTCTTGGCTGCTTGCTTTACTTTGCTGCACTTCAATTTGTGCTCTTCATAAATTACACATACCACACCACAAAGGACCTTTAATATACACAGGATATCCTTGAGTTTGTACCATATTACATGGGTTTGTGTTTGACATATCTGTGAGTACTTCTTAAGGTTCAACTTTGTGGGATAAGCATGGCCTTGTCAATCGCTTTGTTGGCTCTCAACATGCCTGTCTGTTGGATAAGTCTCGTTGTATATTGCGTATACGCACTGCATGCCACCAACAGAGAGAGAGAAAGAGAGAGAGAACCCATAAAACAAATGCCATATGCCAAGCACCATATAACATATGCAGTATCCGAGTCTGTATATTATTCATTCGTTATGTTGTTTTTTTTTTCGCTTATCATCACTCGCAGTTTGCGTGTCGCACAAACAACAAATTTTTTATGCTGCTGTCGTTGTTGTTCTTGTTGTTGCTGTTGTTGCTGCTGTTGTCTGAGTTTGTTAATGTCGATGCAAAGATGCGGTTATTGAGATACATAAGAAATCTGTATCGACAACACACGTCCATAATCAAGGTGTGTATTTTGTCTGCCTTGGTAAGACTTTTTTGCCGTCTCACGCTGTTGGTATTATTGACTTGATTGTGATAGTTTATCTTGTGAGAATACACACACAGACACACACAGTCTCAGTCACAGCATTACACACACTCTGGGCAAATGTGTTAATTGTATTTTGATTGAATTGCGTTGAAATATTTACACAGCAGCTGAATATTTAAACGAGAAATTTGTTTGATTTCTGATTCCTGGATACCAAACAGACAACAACAAAAAAAAAAAGGAAGGCAACCAACCAGAGTCCCTGGCACTTATTATAATAGTAACAGGTTTTCAATGAGTTCCCAAAGTGTTTTCACACTTTACTCATTGTGTGTGTGTGTTTGAGTTTATTTTACACACTTTTTGTTTACAATCTGTTATGTTTATTGTTCTCTGGGTCGATAACTAAATGCAAATTACAATAAGCAGCAGCAGCTGCAACTGTAGAAGAACATACTTGAATATTGATGGGGATTGTTTAACAAGTACGGGGAACAAGAGCATCACTTAAAAATTTATACACAGAATATGTCTTGGTTATGATGTCTACAACTTCATTTCTGTCCCCCCCTCTCTCTCTCTCTCTCTCTCTCTCTCAGTGTGCTCTCTTTGTAATTTGTGTGCCCCATTTTTATAATAATCCATATCCATACAAATTTTGATTCATGCATTGTTGGATAAGTTTTGGTTGAGGGTTGCTTTTTGTTGTATCCTTAGAACTCAATGGTGGTGGAGATGTCTCTGCGCCAGAATTTGTTCTCTCTCTCCCGAGAGAGTGCTCTCTTGAACAGCATGCACTTAGACGAAGCTCTCTTTCTCTCTCGCTCATTCTGTCTGTCTGTTTTTCAGTTTAGCTATATCGTTATCGTACTTTTACCCTAACTACAACGCCTCGGATTCACGTGCTTGCTGTATTTTGGGAAACCTTTTTTTTTCCCCCGATAGCGCCAAACAATTTTGGCCAAGAGATGGCGCCACGTCTATTTGTTTGCTGTTAATGGAAAAATCATGAAAATTAAGCTTCGTCAACAACGTCAAGTTTCCCCAGTTAACTTTCCCTTTGTTATTCAGCTTCACTGCTTCACTCGACTCTCTGCTTTTTGCCCTTACATTTTGGCCTGGCTACTTATCCGATTACTTTTAACTTTTGACATATTTTGTGAGTGTGCTTCGGAATGTTGCCAGATTTTTGTTTTTGTTTGCTGCTAATGTGGCACTTGAAATTTGTGATTTATGAAGTCGTTTTACTTGTTACTTGCAGCATTGTTTTCAGTTTCCCTCACTTGCGAAAGTTTTCTATTGCCTGGAGGCGAATGTAAACTGTAAGCTGGATAAGAACCAACTAGAACAGTTCAATTAGAGTGTCGTTTATAATTAATTTAGCCAAGTAAAAGATGATTTAATTAACACTTAATTATTTTTAAGCACATAACTTGAAATTTACATAATCTTCAATAACTAACTTACATTTTCTCTTTTTGCAGGTAAACAAATATGAACAGCAATAAAATTAATTTAAATTTTATATTGAGGCGATGTCAATTAATAAATTAAGCAATTTATCGTCAAGTAAGTCAATAGTGTTCTTAGAATAATGAAATCCCATTGATAAAACTATATTTATGCATTTATAGCGCATTCAAAACAGAGCTACCACCTGTTATCGAGAACAGTCAGTAAACGCTGTTTTATTGTATGCGCATTAATTGAATCTGGCAACGCTGGCAGGCCCTCAATATGCAATGTTGTTGCTCTTATTGTTGTTGTTGTTGCTATTGTTTGTTGCTCTGGTTTTGTGCTCTTGTATTATGTTGCGCTCTTTCGAGGTACTAAGTGATTTTACGTGTTTGGTGCACCACACACGTCTCTGCCCTCCACCTTTGTCCGTCCACTGCCCGCATCGTTTCGTTTCGATTACTTTTTTTGTTCTTCTTCTTCTTCTTGGCGCTCTCTAACTACGCTAACTCTCTCGCGGGCGCTCTCACGCTCTCATTTGGTCTCTCTCTGTTGGCTTTGGGTTCTTGCTCTGTTAATATAAATGTATATATTGTATGTATTTTTTGCGCTCTGTTGTTTTTCGGCTTGAGTCGCGGTCTGAGTTTTTCTTCTCATTCTTTGCGGCGCGCGCGAAGCAGCAACAACAAAGCCGACGACGACGATGTTGACGACGATAACGCGAAGCACAACGAGGACATCATCCACGCCGAGGATGTTGTAGGGATATAAAAATGTTTTGTGCGATTTCGCCGCGACTAGTCTTACGTACGTGCCGGGAACGCAATGAATGTGTCGCCTCGTCTCGCCTCTAACCTACACTTCCTACTTGCTCTCATCATTGTCGCCTGCCTTCAATTCATCGTGGTCGTCTCTTTTTTTGGAGCAATAAAGTTTTGTAGGCATTTATTGTTTGTCTGACTGACGACCCGTCGGGAATCGCCATAAAAAGGAAATATTTGATAATACACAAATTAATAAAAACGCGCGTTTCTAAATGTGTTTGTGTGTGTCTCTCACTGTGTGTGTGTTTGTGTGTGTGCCAAAACAAATCATAAAAAAGTGCAAAGTAACATCTTAAAAAGGATAAACGCGACAACAAACGAATAAAAAGAAAATCGAATTAATTTCGTTATAATATTATTCGTGTTTGTGCAGTGCATAAAAAGCAGTCAAAATTTTCACCATTTATCCGCAAATATTTAGTGAGTATCTCAAAGATGCCCGCCCATTCACATTCACAATCACATTCACATTCACTCCCTTGCTCCAACAATATTTAGTATAAACAAGGTGCGTGTGTGGGAAAGAGCACGCGTGTGCAAATGATGTTTTGGGTGTTGTAGTTGTTGTTACTATTTTCTTTTCGATGTTGTTGCTGTTGTTGTTGTTGCTGCTAGCTGCTAGCACGTCTTTAGATACGTCAATATAGCGCCACAAACATACATACACAGATACAGATAGCCCAAGAACAACATCAACAGCAAGAAGAACAAGAACAAGAGGAACGTCGATGACGACGACGTGAATTGTGAAGAAATGCGCGTTCGTGTGACCCCATAGTATCTTCCGCTCTCACCCAACACTCTCTGCCTTGCTTCCCCCTCTCACTCTCTCGCTCTTGCTCTGCTCGTGGCCCCCCCACCGTGGAAAAGCAAAACAAATAAGATGTAGATACATTTTTTTCGTTCCTACACGTTGTTGTTGTTGTTTGCCTCGTTGGTGGCTGATGCATGTGTATGTGTATTTTATCTAGGTATATGTATATGTGTGTGAGGCAAATGTAACTCTCAAAATACAAGTATCTTAGCTGCCGTCCATTACTTGTATCCATTAGATACCTGTGCATGTGCTTTGATGTCGTTGTGGTCTTTTACTTGTCTATCTTTATCTGTCTCCTCCTCCTCGTCCTCCACCTCTTCACCTTTTTGTCTCTTTGCCTCCTTTTTGAGTGCGTGTTTCGTAGTTTCGATTTTTGCCCTTTTCACACTTTGTTTGAGCCCAATAATATGATGGCTTCAATTGTTGTTAACTTGTTGGCCAAGCTTGTGGTTAACTTGCTATCGCTTACAGTTATATTTTCCTCTCTCTCTTTTCTTTTGCCTTGTTGTTGTGTTGTTGTTGTTTTTTGTAAAGTTGGAGGCGTCGGTTTCATATTTATCGAATGACAACACTCACTGCAATTGATGGGCATATTTAATCGATGTCGAAGTCGACTTCGATGTCGGAAAACAGCAATTTGATGTACAGAATGCAAGTTCTTCGTGTTGTTTTTCTTTTTTCTGTTCTATATAAGTGTGGGGAAAATATGATAGCCAATTTGCATGTCTTGCATTTAAATAAATATTTTATTATAAACTGGAGTACAATATTCTAAAATTTCATTTTAAAACACTTTTAAAGTAAGTTTAAGCATAAGAGAACTAATACTATTGGGACTTAAAGTCTTTCTTTATATATGTTCAACTAATGATAGAACATTTCTTTATAAGAGCTAGTCTAGACTATGAGGTCAGTTTAAATAAATATTTCTCTCTTGCTCAAGTGATAACTACAAAATTCTGTATAGAGCTATAAAATCGTTACCTTTTTACTTTTATTTGCCAGTTATAAGATGATAAAACTAACAAGTTTAGATATATAAGCTTTAGACCAAATTGTAGTTAGCACCTCCGCTCGTTGAATTTATCACCTGATAACACTTAAGTGTTAACAGACTTGATGTGAGAATCACGTTTTATGTATATTTATTATTTGCTTAAGTTTTACAATGATCTTGAGAACTCAATTCAAGAGCGACAATTAGAATTTGTTCTGTAAATTAAATAGAGTATTAATTAGAACATTTTATTTTTACATATATGTAACGAAGGGAATCTGTTGTTACGTCTTACGTCAAAAACTTACGATCATTTTTGTAATAAGCTTAAATCAAGTTATACAGCATAATTAGCTTACCGATGATACAAAATGCAATCAGAAGGAAACACAATTTCTTTTTGGTTCGGGTAAACTTAAACACTTCGAAAGTTACCTAAATATATTTAAAAAATCTCAAAATAAATAGCCTGACCTCCATTACTATGCTTCAGTGAAATGATAATAGGAAAGTTTGTTATCAATCTTTTAAAGAAGCACATCTTTAATCGAGACTATTTGTATCTGATGTATAGACACAGATCTGTTGCTGAAAGATATTAAAGCAGGTGACAAGCGCCAACGCTTTGGGCCAGACCACAAAATGCCCCAAAAAAATATGTTGTCTGCCCAATGTTTTGTTTGTTTGTATAGTGTTTTAGTGTGTGTTGTGGGTCGTAGGTTGTTGACGCGTGACGTGCTAATGACGTTGCCATTTAGAAGCGTCCAACAACGATAGCAAAAGAACTTGCATGCCACATAAGTACATAAATATGTTGCCACACAGCTGTAGTTTGGTTGCATGGCTCTCTGTGGCTATGATTGTGGCTGTGGTTGGGTGTGTGTGCAAGTGTGGGTGTGGACTGGTTGCTGTGGTTTTTAAAGCTCTGGCAATCATTTTGCACCTACTTGTGAGCGAATTTTTGGCAGTCACATGGGTCGTATGTGTAATGTTGTGTATGCTATGACTTGACAAATTCTTGTTACTATGACTCATTGAGATTTTACCACCAATGTGTGTATGTGTTTGTTATTGTTGCTCTTTCAATCGCTGTTGCTGCTGCTGTCACTGTCGCTGTCATTGTCGTTGTTGTTGCGTATTGATTAATTGTAAATACGGCGCCCATTTGCCATTGGCTTTGGTAATGTCAGCAGTTATTGTCAGGCCGTTAACATCAGTTGGCACTTTTCCCATGGCCATTTAATGCATATTTAATGCGCCTTACACTTAGTGTAATAATGCACAAAAGGGCTATGTCTCGATTCAAAGGCAACAGTCATCAGTTGCCAGCTACCAGTTACCAGCTACCAGCCATCAGACGTTGGCCATGGTAGTTGCACTATGAGATATATACGTAGTGTGCATAAACTAAATTAATTTGATTGGCAACGGGTTTCAGTGTTTGTTTTTATTGTCGAGGCAAATACAATTGACGCTTCATTTTGCCATCTAGCATTCACAAATGCTCTTTGCTTCCTCCAAACCGGTTCCCTATCCCTGCCCAATTCGCCACCCTTTTCAATTACATTAAGAACAATTTGCCCAACAGTTCTGAGCAAATGTTATCCCTGACCCCGAATGAATATGAATCAGTAAACAGTAATCAGTAATCGAATAGAGAGACTGAAGTATTACAATTTATTATATTATTGTTTCCCTGGAGAAACTTGTTGAGTTTTTATCACAGAACGAAAACAACAGAAGTATTAAATTGCTAACAATTAATGGGAATCAATTTGAAAATAATATATGTATGGAAATTGTACCCACGTTTTATTGATAATTAAATAAAATGATTCAGCAAAAAGAGAACTTGAAGTTCCCAAACCTAAATCAAATCATTCTGTGCAGTCAGAGAATTGCTTTTATCTTTATTTCATCTCATTCATTTAAAAGCGAATGAGTGAATGAATGAATGAATGAATGAAAGAAATTTCAAGTGTGTTTCAGCTCAAACTGTTAATGATTATGATTGTGATGATAATGATGTGGTGTCATCGACGGCTCACCTGTAATTTGCATGCCCCACTCACCTGGACACAAAAAATCCAAAAAAAAAATGAATGAAAACTCAAACTCATTTCAACAGCACTCGAGACATGAGCTATTTGGCTCGCGTGGACTTTACTTTTTGTACAGTATGCCGTGTAACAAGTGCGGGGGCGTAACACGATGCAACACGACGCAACGTGCCACAAAAGGAAGGCAACATTTTTTAATTGCAATGACGGACGGACGGACGGACGACTGACTGACTGACTGATTGTTGCTGCTGCTGAGCGTCCTTTATGTCAGACTATGGTCTGTTTGTTGGCTGCTGGTTAATTGGCAAGCATTAAATGCACTTTGTCTGCGGCTTACATGACGTATACGTAATATGACCAAAGCCCTTGCTTTTCTCTCCCGCACTTGCATCATTAACGCCGCTGTTAAAAGGCATTAAAAATGTGTCTAATTAGCAATAAATAACATATTTAATTGTAGGCGCAGCAAAACACATAATCACAATTGACATCATGTCTGTCTACCACTGTGGGTGCGTGAGTGTGTGTGTCTGTGTGGGTGTGTGTATTAGGTGTATAGACAAACAAACAGTATGAGGTACCAGTTTTCCAAGAAATAACAAAAACAGGACAAGGACTGAGGATAGTGAGACCCTCACGCAAGTTCTCTCCATCATCCATCACAAGCTCCTCTTAGTTGCCTCTCCCTTGCACCCTACCGCCCTTTCTCCCTGTCTTCCTTCCTCTCTATAGCATAGTCGAAGCTGCCTTATGCCACCATCAGACATCCAACGACACATCCACATCCAGAGCTCCCAGCGACCATTCAAACGTGCCTACACTTATCGATTTTTATTTCATTTTTATCCATTCTCCGCTGTCTTATTTTTTTGCCCATGCCTATCCGAAACCTCCCCTCTTCCTCCCCTCCCCTCTTCTCTCCTCTCCTCTTCACCTCCTTGGTGGCTGTGTTTCCACATCGGAGACTATCCTGTATGCCTGCGCATTGTTTTTGCACAAACATTTTTGTATGTTGCTTACTGCTCATAGGAGACGTTGAGGCAGAGACTTGAACTGTGGCAACTCTGTGAGTGTATCAGTGTTGTCATATTAGCTAATTTATAGCTAGATATAGGACTTTTATAATTGCAAAAGTTGTACCAGTTAAGGAAGTGCTATTAGCTAGATAACTGTCGGTATTTATAATTGAGTCGACAACAAACATCAATATATTTGAGAGAATTAATAATCAAACAATAGTATAATTAAGGCAGGTAGCCTGAAAAATGTCCAAAAACAATTTATGAACAAAGCTTCATAATTTTATAATTCTTAAGAATTGGCAGAATTTCGAAATTACACATTATCCGACAAATATAATGATTCTTTCATTGATATCGACAAAATATCGTTGTTGTTAGCAAAGTTTAAGCCTTAAATGTTCTGTTTTAATACCTAAATTGTTTCTCATAACGTGTGGCATTAGGATGATAAAAACAATTATCTTAAACTGACATTTTCTTATTTTATTATATTATTATTAGAAATTTAGTTAGTATTAAACTATTTGCATTTTCTGTAGCAGATTTATAATGAGTTTCTTGCTTCTTTTTATTAACAAGCTATCAATTTAAGCATTTCAAAATTTGGCAACACTGTTGTGTGTTTGTATGTGTGTATGTGTGTGTGTGGACTCAACTCGGTAGTCGACGTCGGTAGTCAGCGACATATCGCCATAACACCATCAACAGTTCATACACCACGAAACGAGCACAGGACAACGACAAAAAGCGAACTGCTTTTAACTTTATGTGGTTGTTGTTGTTGTTACTATTGTTGTTGTTGTTGTTGATACTATTGTTACTGTTGTTGTTGTTCTGCCTCTGTCTGCCTGGTCCTTTTGGGGTCGAATTGTCACACGGACGGTCGGCTGGTTGTTTGGTTGTTCCTTCGCTTTGCTATTGTTGCAGACTGTGACAATAGAAACAGCAGCCAGGCAGAGTACTCTTTACACCCACCTCCCTTGCTCTCTCTCCCTCTCTCTCTCTCTGTTTCTCTTTTGCCGAAAGTTCCAGAGCACGGCTCCTACTTACTGTACATGAAGGAGCCGCGAGGCTGAGGTTATGCCAGTCAACCAAATAACGAAACAACAAAGACGACACACACACACACATACACAGACTTAAAAACACACACACACACACATTAAAAGAGAGCGAATAAAATATGCGAAAGCATAACAGAGTTGCCATAAGGTGGACTCCAAGGCTCGACTGAGGCGCCTTCCCCTTTCTACTACATATATGTAGTTCCAAGTCCGTGGCCATTCCCATTAGCAGTCAACAACGTCGGCGCTCTTGTATCTGAAGTGTCCTCATTGTGTGTGTCTGTGTGTGTGTGCGTGTCCGTGTCTGTGTCAGTATCTGTGTGTGTGTGTGTGTGTGCTGTGCTTGCACATAAATAAACAATTTTTTTGTATTGTACGTTCTTTGAAACTGAAATCTGCAGAGAGTTGAATGTAACGCTCTGTTGCCAAAACTGTTTCGACGCTCATAAATATCATCTTCGCAAAAATAAAATTGCCCTGCAGATTTATATTGTAAATAAGATTTGGAAAATATGTTTACAAGTCGATTAAAATATAAAGACATCAAAAAAGATGTATAAAAAAGTGTTTATAGTTGCTTATGACTAAATTGGAAGTCAGCTTTGGAAAGCTACAGAGCAAGCAGTTTATTGATGTGCTTAACATTCCATTAGATTTATAATTAAAAATACATATATAAGCCTGTTTAGTTGTTTGTAAATATATTTTAAATAAGATATGAATAGCTGCAAAATAAATCTATTAATATGCCTAGAAATCGATTAAATTATAAAGTCGTATAAAGTCAGGAAAAGTCTTTTCTTTATAGTTGTTTATATTTATATTCTAAATAGGATGTTATGTAGTTGTTTTTTATCTTGTTTTTCACACCTACACAATGTGCTAAAGCTATCTTTGGATTATGCTGCAATATTGCAAACACAGGAGCTTTAAAAGCTTATCAATAGATGCACAGTAAATAAACAATTGCAATATTATTCAACTCTTAAATCTGCACTCTCAACCTGTTTAACAATTTAGACAGACTGTGATCCATTTATGCAGTTTGTTGACTCTTTTTAATAGAAGCTGAGTGAAAATTCATAATTAAATTACGTGCCGACCCAAAAAAAAAAGGAAAGATAAAAAGTAGGGATGTAAATGGTCATAACGAAAAATACTTCAGTGCCAAGCCTTTCCGTAGTATCTATGTATGTGTTGTGCCTGTCTGTCTGTCTGTCTGTCCGTCTGTCCGTCTGTCAGTCTGTCGACTTCAAATACTCTTTGCAATTTTACTTTACTCAGCTTTGTCGTTCTATGCCGCATTTAGCTTAATTCAATTTTGCTGCTTAACAAGCCAAATGCCTTGAAGGCAAGTTGAAAACATGAACCGACGTCGCCCAAACAGGACCCAAGGATAGAAACGCGTCAGGATTGTGGCTCTGACTGATGGCAAAGCAGTTGCTGCTGAATGGGTGGAGAGAGAGAGTGGGAGTTGGGGAGGGACATACAAACAAAAAGCTAAAACTACTCGCACTACACTTTCCATTACCTTTGCCGTTTACTTTTTATTTTCCCTCTCATTTTTCTCCTCTTATTTGCTAGTTTTTTTTTCCTTCTTCCTTTTCATTTTTTGCTTGCGCGCTTCAACCGACAAAATTTTTACTGACTTTGACAGGCAGCAAAGCGGCGCACACACAGAACGAACTTTCAGATACTCGAGTGCATGCACACACAGATACACAAACACAGATACACAATCACACATATACATACATAGATACAAACTACAGTCGGTGACTGTGCAGTCAGTCAGAGTTTGTGCCTCGTAAATAGGATTCATCTCGCAACGCGGGCAGCCGCCGTTTGACTCTGTCTTTGCCTCTGCCCCAATCTTAGTTTGCCTTCCTTCTACTGCTTCTGCACAAAATGCAAAATAATGTGGCAACATCTGGCCCTGCCCCGCCACGCCCCCGTCCTTTCCCGTCCCGTTCGGTTCCGCCCTGCCTTTAGCCTTCAGTCTCCTGCCAAGTCGACGTTGCCTCTGTTCTGCGCCAGACACTCAAGTAAGTAGACGGCAGGCTGACAGCCTGGCAGGCTCTTTGGCGGACAGTCAGTTAACTACCATCGAAAAACATGGCAACATCCATCCATGCAACCGTGCAACCATGCAACCATCCGTGCAACCATCCATGCAACCATTCGTCGTCTATCCGTGCGTTCATCTGCGTCTCGGCTAGCCAAACTTTTGAGCATCTCTCGACATATGTACGTGCATATCAAGTGTATATCTTTTTCTCGATTTTCGCTTTGCTTTTTGTTTATACACTATTTACACTGAATTCAATACGAATGTCTGCCACATTCTTCCGAATGAGAATACCACAAAAAAACATTCTCAATTGGCAAAAAATGAATTGAATATGCAACATATGTTCTATTACTTGATATCTTTATAAGATTTGTCTTTGATGTCATCTTTAATTGATTGATAATATATATCTCAACTGCTAATATGGTATTTCAATCTTTATTGATGATCTGTAGATACTCGACATTCCATTTGAGATAAAGAGAATAACGTTTTATTAGTTGCAACACCTTTTATAGATTTAGAAAATAAATTTATGTTTCTATAAAAGAAAAAACGTTTCTATTTAACTCCGATTTCTCAACATAAAGATTCATTACTAAGATATTATTACTGAACTGATACAAATAGATACAAAAAAGATACAAATAGTCGTTTTTGATGATCTGTAGATACTTGATATTCTACTTAACATAATGAGAACTGCATTTTATTAGTTGTGGCAACTTTTATTGATTTTAATTAGTTTCAGAAAAAATAAAGAAACTCTTTTATATATTTCCGAATTCTCAATTTAAAGATTCGTTACTAATATAGTATTATTACTTAACTGTTTATAAAGATACAAATAGTCGTGTTTGATTATCTGTAGATAATCCGAAATTCCACTTGAGATAATGAGCTGCCATACCTGGTTTCAACCTGATTTGTTACGGTTCTATCTATCTATATTATAGTATATCATATCATACGTGTACTCGTATCTTAACTGAGACACTCCGAGGCATACTTATAAGTAGGTTTATTCGTATTTATGTACATATTTTCCATGTGTACACTTATTGTTATTGAGAGCACACGCGGCGCGGCTTTTGAATTACGTTGCTCGTGGCAACGTTTCTCCTCAGCTCTACTCCACCTTCCTTCCCTGTCCTTGTCCCCCGCAGACATCTCAAAGGCATCTTGAGCTTTGGCTACAAAAAATAAAAAGAAAAGAAAAATGAAAAAAGAAAAAAAAAATGATTGTGCCCAGCGCCTAAAATATAAAACTCGAACGTTGCCAGGACAATTTCACAGTAAAGCGACGACGTTGGCTTTGATATGATGATGATGATCACAATGATGATGATGTGAATATGCTTGTTGTATATGTATGTGTATGTTGAATGATGAGAAAGACGCCGTATCCCGCTGCTAGCAGGGCAGCTGTAAACGGGCGGGAGGTGCTTGTTAAATTCTTTTATGCTTTGTTTTGCTGTCGATAATGGCGGCAATGGCTACACATATTCCTCATCCATCCTCATCCACACACACGAGCAGACGGCAAGGCGGCGGGGATGGGGGTTGGGGATTGGGATGGGGATCCCAGTTCATGCCTCAATTCCAATTCGTTGAGTAGGAGACTTCTTTTGATGCTTATGCTCATTTATCCTTACCTACGCCTTTGCCCTTGCTTTTTGCTGTATGTTTTTCTCTGTTACTTATCCGTAATTCCTCATTTTTCGTGCGCCCTTTTGTGTCTGCCCAAACGTCTGTCCCGCCCTCGTCCCCATCCCCCATCCCATCCTCTCCTTTGTCTATCCTGTCCTGGTTGCGACGTATGCAAATTAATGTTGGCTGCCTCATCTTAGTATTATGCAAATTTTCGAATACTTTCTGTCTGTTTTGTTGTTGGTTTTTCATTTCGTTTTCTAAACAATATATAAATATTGCTGCCACAACAAGAGGCAACAATGTACGTGTATTGGCAACATATTGTGGCTGGTAGCAGCAAAGTTCAACTTTTAATTGAAAAACTACCTGGCACACACCTTTTGCAACAAGTTCAGTTCCATATACATATTTTAAAGCGGATTTTAATAAGCACCAGCACGTGCATCGAAAACTTTTTCGTCAGCAGCAGCAGCAGCCGCAGCAACATCATCAGCAACAGCAACATCAGCAACAACAGCAACAATAATAATAACTATTAGAACGTTGCCAGATGTCAATTTGAATATTTACCTTTATTTAGTGTCAGTTTTCGTCTTGACTTGCAATCGTGCGGATAACTTAAGAACTTTTAGATCTTAAACGTATCTGGATATTATAATGTCGGTTTTTATTCTTAACTAATTCTTCTCTAGTTTTTCCAGAAGTTTTGAATTCCATTCCGACTCTTTGTAGTTAAAAATGTCTTCAACAAACGACTTCCTGTTGGTCAATATATTCAAAACAAGCTGAGAACAAGAACAAAGCCAAACTATAAATTTAATAATTTAGAAAAAGCAAACGACTGAAAGATACCCTAGCCGTATAAATATATTATAAAACAATAAGAATTTAAGTATATACATTATGAATTTGCATTACAATAAAATATTAAAATCTACAATAGGGAAAATTTGAGGAAAATTTTGGGTGCAATATAAATATGTTCCAAATTTTTAATATTTATCATATAAAGAAATAAAAATAATATCTAAAAAGTCTTAATGTATTATATAAATAAATATAATATATGGGTAACTATAGATCTTATAGGACCATTTTTTTCAATGTTCCTTGAAGCTTTATTTGCTAGATATCTTTGAATTTGACATTAGTTTCTAAACATTTTCCGTCAGTTTAACATTCGGATAGTTGATTGAAACCTTATATAGACATTGCACAAATGGGCCATAGTCTACTTTCAAAAGATGTTAGTTCTACATTTTGGTAGTCTTTAACATACCCATTAACTTCCTTCTAAAGGGTATATGAAAAAGAGAGCGCAAAACGCACATTTTTGAAATGAAGAAGTGCAAAGAACTCTTGAAGCCCTAATGAAACTGGTTTGTTTCTGTTGGACGACTTGCAGTCCATGCAAGGCTAAGCCCTGGCCAAATATGTGACTGTGATGTGAAGTCCCTTTTTCCGGCTCCTCCTCGTTTCCTCCTCCATGAAGAGTAGTGGCAAACAGAGCGCCCTTCTGAGTTGAATTTGTGCCTGGAAATGTGCTAAGTTGCCTCGTTTTGTATGCACAAAGGCAGAAAACGGCAACCGAAAAGTGGACAATGTACATGAGAGGGGAGAAGAGCTGAGAAGTGGGGAGAAAAAGTAGAAGCAGAAGAGAACAGGGAAGTAGCCTGCAGCAAACATAAGCGTTCCAGCTTCAAAATAAACAACTTTGAAATGGCGCGCAATTTCGAACACACTTTGATAGAGAGTTGTATGTGTGTGTGTGTGTGTGTGTATGTGTGTGAGTGCTGTTTGTGTATCTGAAAGATACTCTGTTTCCTCTTCTTGTTGTTGTTGTTGTTGGTATCGCATATATCCAGTTGTACTTTGGTCACGTACAAGATTGCTTGGCCCCAAATGGTTGTCGATGTTTATGCCTTGGCTTGTGTTCATTATGGACAACTCGCGATGCTCCTCGCATCTCCATTCCTTTGGTTACTCGATACGTATACGTCTGGAGCCCCCAAATAACATTAGTGGGTCAATGTTGGACCAATACATACAATGTATAAAGTGCATTTTAGTCTTTCTCTCTCTCTTTAATATTTATTAATTCTTAACTGATGTTTGGCTTTTGCTTTTCCATTTCCATTTTTGCAGGAATATTGTCTCCTCCGGGTCCGTTTCTGACGCCCAGTCCATCACCATCGATCTCAGCTAGTCCACGCCTGCAACCATCACCATCGCTATCGCCATTCCCACAGGATGTGGTGCTTGTAGCCGGTGGCAACGCATTAAACGCCAACAGCAATTCCCAGGAACACGTGAGTATTGCGCAGACATATCAATTTAATTTAATCAGGGATTAATACCGAAACAAAATAACGGGCTTTCTACAGTTCGAAACAAGTATTTCGGCAAAGGGTTTAGTTTTTATCAGTATATTTAAAAAAAGTTCAACAAAAATGTGTATATTGAACATTATCGTGATAAACATTATTTAAACTTGGACTAAATTTAGGATAGATTACAAAAACAAGCTATAGCTTTAATTTAGTTCGTATGTAGACTAATATCGAATAGGAACATATAATAAATAAATAAATAAATCAATACAAAAAAAAAAATAATGTAAAGTAACCATGAAAAACATAAATTAAACTTTATCAATCATTTTGAAATTTACGCAACATTTTATACAAACAGTGAAATAAGTAACTACTTATATGAAAATATTTTGTGTAACCGTTACCAGTAATATTTTGAAATTCGATTTCGGTACTTTATATCGGCTTTTCAAGGCTTTCGGCATTATTCTCTGAATTTGACATTCTATAAATTATATATACATCATTGTTAATATTGCAGGAGCGCAAGGCGGCGACGCCTGGCAGGCGACAATCCATACATCAGTTCACAAATGGCAGTCCCAATGCCGGCACCGTCGTCTTTCAACCGAGTCCCTCACAGTCACCGGCCGCTGCCACGCGGTCATTGGCGTGACAGCTGGCGGTCTTATAGCCGCCGCCGCTGCCGGTGGACACAGCAATGCTATTGGGAATGAGCTAAATGCTACCCTTGTCGGTTCCAATAATATACAACTGAATAAGGTAAGGTTTTCAATTGACTTGCACTGCTTAAAGCTTATTATTTACAAGCACTTTGATAAGATAAGATCAGTATCTAAATGGAGCATGCCTGATAACGAATGTAAGAAGAATATGTAAGAATGTCATCACCTGCTAACCATCAGCAATCATTCCCAAATGTGATGCAACAAATCAGAATGCAATGCAGTACTTTGTAGTTGGAGATCTGCAAGTAAAAAATCTTGAGTATCTGGACAAAATACAATTAGTTGGCAGTGATTGACCTAAAATGTCCTGCCCTTGTCTCTCAGATAGAACTCCGTAGAACCGAAAGAGCACGTTATGTATACTTAGCTGCTTCTTTTTATTTCGAATTTTCACGTTGAAAGGCTTAAAAGAAAGTACAAGGTCTTAAAAGAGAGTGATTGACCTAAAATGTCCTGTCCGAATGTATAGCTGCATCTTTTTACTTCAAACTTACACATTGAAAAACTTAACAGAAAGTACAGGGTCTTAAAATAGTTTCTTTGCACATTGACTGATTGTGTTTAAACTTGGAGAGTAGTACTTAAAATACTATAGTCAGTTCTTAAGGAATTTAAAGGCTTAGGACATTTTTTCGGTATATCCTCCTTTTGTTCTTGGCTGCTTTTGGCTCCTGTTTGCCTGGCTGCTTGTGCGTCTCTGTGGCGCCTGCATTTAAAGTCCCTAAGGTGGACAAGATCATTTAAAGTCCGTTAGGTGGACAAGATCAAATAGAAAGACAGGCAGCACTCAATAGAATTGGCTTTTGATTTGGTCGGAGATGACTTGTTCTGTTACAAACGTTTGCACAAAGCCATAAGACTCTTTTGAATACTGTGTAGAAAATTATAAAATTACAGACGATCGTTACTAAAGATAAAAAACACTTTTTTTACAGAAGGGCAATAAGCGAACTGGACAGCAGCAACAACAGCTACAGCATCAGCAGCAGCAACTACAACAGCAGCAACTGCAACTACAACAACAACAGCAGCAGCAGCAACAATTGCAGCAGCAAATCTTTAGCACCAACGCAGCGGCGCCAACATCGATCTGCTCGACAGTAGCCGGCGGCTATGGGCAACCAAACGCAACGGCAATCAGCACGCCCATTTCGTTTGCGACAGCAAATGTGGCTAGTAGCCCAAAAGGTCAAGCGAAAAAGGGTGCCACTACGTTGCTGAGCCAACAGCAGCAGCAGCAACAACATCAACAACAGCAGCAACAACAGCATCAGCATCAACAACATCAGGCGCAGTTTCAGCATTATCAGAGCAGTAGTCCGCTGATAGCGGATAGTCCTATACCCAGTCCGAGTAACGCGATTGCTGCAGCGGCCATAAAGCCTCCAACGCCACAACCACAGCCTCAGACCGTACAGATGTTGCCGCAGCAATTTACAATTACCAGCGGGCCGCAGCAACAGCAGGCGCCGCAGCAAGTGTTTCAGTTTATTCAAGGGCCACAGGGTCAGATAATTGCCACTACGCAGCAACAGCCGACGTTGCAGCAACATCAACATCTCCAACAACAGCAGCAGCAGCAACAACATCAACAGCAGCAGCAACAACAACATCAGCAGCAGCAGCAGCAACGTATTACCAGCAATGCAGGCATTACGTTGTCCACTGCCAGCACAAAAGCAAGCAAGGCGCCACAACAGATTCTGCCAAAGCCGCAACAGGAGCTCTCATCTCAGTCGCTGCAGCAACAGCAATCGAAGAGCAAAAACATTAGCAGCAACAATGTCCAGCTGCCGCAGATCTCGCAATCCCCACAGCCGCAACAGGCACAACTCAGTGCAGCTCCCACCAATGCCAACAACCAGCAGCAGCAGCAGATATTGTTGCCGGCAACAACAGCACAACCGCAGCAATTGTTGCTCAATCAGATGCCAGTGTTGGTGCAACAGAATCCTCAAGGTGTACAGCTAATATTGCGTCCACCGACGCCACAATTAACGACACCTTCGCTGGTCATACAGAATAATCGTGGGCAGCCGCAACTGCAGCAGCCTGCACAGCAACAGTTGCTGCGAATTGTGGGCACAAATGGAGCGACAATGCAATTGGCCGCAGCCACACCCACCTTCATAGTGTCGTCGCAAGGTAACCTGATCCAGCAGACAGCTGGTGCCGCTCATTTCCAAAATGCGATCAAGACCGGAACACAGCTAAGTGGACTCCATGCAGCGTTGGCCGCTCAAGCGCCAAGATCTCAGCCGTTTACAACAACGGCAACCATCAACACTCAACTGCTGGGCCAGAGTGTTGCGGCACAGTTGCAGAATCTGCAGTTGGCCGCTGCTGCGGCTGCCAATGGCAATGGTATTGCTCAGATCCAGATGCCCAATGGACTGGCGGCGATATCACAGCTGCAACAGACGCTGGGCGGTGCCACCATCAATCTGAATCAGTTGAGTGGCGCTCATCTGCAACAGATTGCTAATGCCTTTCAGACGCAGCAGCCACCACAGCAGCAGTCAACAGCAGCAGTGACGGCCGCTACGAATGCCAATGGCAACAACTCCACAGAGCTCTATGGCCAATCCTCGTCAGCGCATGTGCCGTTGACGGTGACATCAGAGCCAATGACGGCACAGCAACAGGCAGCAATGGCCACAATACAGCTGCAACATCAGCAGCATCAGCAGAAGCAGGCGCAAATACAGCAGCTGCAGCAACAGATACAGCAGACACAGACACAGGTGCAGCAGGCGCAACAGCAGCAACAACAACAGCAACACACCGTGGAGCCCAAGAAGAAACCACGTCCACGTAAAAAGAAACCACCAGCTGCAATGCCAGCCCCATCGCCAACAGCAACAGGAACAACACAGCAAAAGATTGCCATACCTGCCACGCCCACATCGACGACAGCTCCGACGCTAGCAAGAACACCCACACCACAGTCCCATGTGCTCACCACAGTCCAGGCGCAGCAGATGGTGCGTGCAAAGTCACCATCGCCACCACCAACACATATACAACGCGCCAGCAATGGCAAACTTGATCTCGGCGATGTGATGAAGTTCTGCGGCATCACCGAGGACGACGATGACGATGAAGACTATGGCATGGATGCAGTGTCAGCATCTGTTGCAGCTGGTTCAGATCCTGCTACTGTTGCTGTCAGCAATGGCAACAACAATGACGAGTCATTGGTTCAGTCTCAGCAGCCGTTGCTGCCGTTAAGCAATGGATTAGCTGGGGCAACCAATGGAAGTTCCAATGATATCATGATCTCCATACCGAGCCAAAACGGCAGCGATGGCCTCCCCTTCACGCTGACCATTCCGGCCCCAGCGCCGGTCAACGAAGCCACCGAAATACCAAATATCCTCATCAAGATTGATCCAAGTGACGCCGGAGCAGCAGCCGCAGCAGCAGCAGCAGGTGTTGCAAGTGGAACAACTTTACCACCGTATACGCTATCAACGCCACGCCTGCCCACTGCCGAGGAGATTCGGATGCAGGCACAACAACATCTCGCCCAGCAGGCGGCAGCTGCAGCAGCAGCGGCAGCAGCTGGTGCCAAGATATGTACAAGCATCCAGGCAACGACGCCGGCGCCAACGATTAGCTTTAGCTTGGGATCACAGACCCAAACAATTGGCAGTGTGACATTGCAGCCGACTCCGATTGCTGCCAGCATTACGCTGACAACGCCCACGGTGGCAACGACAAGCACAGCCTGCACCACCAGCACCAACACCACAACAGCAGCAACTACAGCGGCGGTTAAGCCGCGACGCAAACCCGCCGTTCGACGCAACACCAAAAAGCAAGAGTCCATCAACAACATTAGCAATGGCAACGGCAACGGCAACGGCAACAGTAACATCATCACAAACAGCAACAACATTCTAAACAGCAGCAACATCATCAGCAGCAGCAGTAGCATTTGTAGCATCAACTCAACAACCACGACAACGCTAAGCAACAGTGGCAACATTAGCAGCAGCAGCAGCATTGGCCTTGGCAATGGCACTGTTAATACCATAACATTGACAACACCTGTGAGCAGCTGCAACAGCAGCAACAGTATATTGCTGCCACACGGTCTGGGTTTGGCCAACAACAATACACCCACAACGGTGCCCAGTCAGATTGGGAATATACAAATATCGCAGGTGCAAAATCATCATCCATCAACGTTGCCCATCAGCAGCACTGTTGAAAATAAGATACAGATAATGCCCATTCTGCCACCGGGTGCCACAGTTATGGGTGGTGTGCCAGCATCAGCGTCAGCAGCAGCAACAGCAACAACGATTACTGCACCACAGCAGACACAGCTGCTGTTTCAACAAACGCCAGCGACAACAACACCGGCAACTGTTGAATCTGCAACCATCAAGTTGTCCAGCGATGGACGACAGATGCAATTGGTGGCCATACCACAAGGAACAACGCCGGCGAGCACAGCAGCAACATTGCCAGCGGTGACAACAGCTGGTGGTGCCACCATATTGCCGCCACAGCTAACTGGCATGCCTAGCAATGTCTCCATCTCGGTGGGTTCACCTGCCTCAGCAGCAGCATTGGTTCCTCAGCTCACAGGCAGCTTAACGTTGGCCGTGTCGGAGCTTTGTGAACGTTTGATATTACGTCATGATCCCAACAGTCCGCAGGATCATCAATCGCAGCTGATATTGCAGGCATTGCTGAAGGGTGCGTTGCCCAATGTGACCATCATCAATGAACCGACGCGCGTGGACAACAGCAAGACACCAGCGCCAACACCACCACCACCGCCACCAGCACAGCAGCAGCAGCAGCAGCAGCAGCAACAGACGCCACAACCACAGCAACATCTGCAGCAAACACAGCTGACGTCAGTGTCAACAGCAACCACAACAGTGCAACAGTTGCCCAAGGTGGTGCCAGCAACACCCAAGACGGAAGCCAAAGGTAAGTGTAACAAAATGTGCTTTAAACAAATGCTTTAAATGTATTCATTTTTTGCAGTTGCCAACAACCGAAAGCTCTCAACGCCCGCCGTGCCCGCCAACAATCTGCTAAGCAACAGCAGCAGCAGCAACAGCATTAGCACTACAACAACCACCAACTCGATCAAACCATCGACATTGCATGCAAAAACCAGCGACGCGTTAAGTTTTCCACAATTGTCAACGACGACAATGACAACAACGTCCATAGCAACGCCTCAGTTGATTGTGCAGCAGCAACAACAACCACAGCAGCAGCAACAGCAACCCCAGCAGCAACAACAACAACAACAACAGCAGCCACTGCAACAACGTTATGTAGCCTTGCCACCGATTGATCCCAGTACACAGCAATTGTTTTGCCTGAACAGTGTGTCCAATCAGATAACAGCAATAAGTGCTGGACAAACGGCAGCATCAATTGGGCCAACGGAACGATTGTTGATTGCACCTGCGGGCATCAATGCACAGCAATTGGCGCAGTGTTTGCAACTGGGTCAGTTGCATTTCAACGATGTGAATCCATTGCCACAGCCACAACTGCAACTGCAGCAACAACAGCAGCAGCAGCAGACGATGACAGCCACATTGCCAATTGCATTGCGTCCACAGCCACCACAACAACAAATTGTGCATCCCATACAGCCCATTAGCAATGGGCATGGACTTAGCTTGGGTCTGCCTATCAGCACAACAACAACAACGACGCTAACCACCAGCAGCAGCACCTCGACGAGCACCACAACGGTTACCAAGCAGGTGGCCAATGTGGCGCCCATCATTGATCAAAGCAAAGCCAAGTTGGAGCCAGCCAAGGCAACAGGTGCTGGGGCAACAACAGCGTCCAGCACTGGTGCTGTGGCCAAAAAGAAACCCGTGCGTAAGCCAAAGACAACACCAACGGCTGCCGAGTTGTCCAACTTGAAGAATGCTAGCGTTGTGAAACCCATGCCAAAGCTAGATCCGCTCTCCCAGAAGCCCAACAATAATCCTGTGCAGATTGTGCAACCAAATGTGGCAAGTGGCAAGCAAATGATTGTTGTTGTTAGCTCGAGTGGCGGTCAGACAACAACGACGACAACAACAACCATAATGAGCAACAGCATTCAGCCCTTTCAAACAACAAGTGGCACCAAGTTGGTGGGCGTCACAGCGCCAATGCAACAACAACAGCAGCAACAACAACAATTGCAGCAGCAACCAATGGCAACGGCAGTAGCTGTGCAGTCACAACAACAGCAGCAACAACTACAACAACAACAGCAGCAGCAGCAACGTGGCAGCTTTAGTTTAACGGCAACAACAGCGACACCAAGTTCTGTGGTGGTCAGCAGCAGCAATGGATCAGTTGTAGCAGCAGCAGCAGCAGCACCTGTTGTCACCCAACTGCAATTGCAGCCACAACTACAGCAACAGCCACAACCCAAGCAACAACAGGCTGTGCCGCAGCAACAACCGCAACAAAATACAATTTCACGGGTGCAAACTATTCAATTGACGCCACATATGCAGCAAGTATTCAGGACTGTGCAAATGCAGATTCAGTTTCTCACATTCAAGCTGCAAAACAAATCCTTTGTGCCCACGTTGCCAATATCTCCAGACATTGATCCGACAGCAATTGCCATCTATAATAAGCCCATGAATGATGCTGAGATCAATGTGGCATTGCAACGTTTATTTGCGGAGCAACATCGTATATTGGCCTCGGGAAAGGAGGTGCCCACTCCAGAGGGCATGGTCCCTACGCCCAACGCAAATGGCAGCTTTAGCCTGATGCCGCAGCAATTCCAGCAAGTGCAGCAGCAACAGGCACAGCAGCAGCAGCAGCAACAACAACAACAGTCGGTGGAGTCAGTAAAGGCAACAGCTGCTGGTGTGATACTTGCGAATGTTGTGCAACCGAATAATCATTCAACCACCAACACGGCAACAGCAGCAACAGCTATTACTGCCCAGCAACAACAGCAACAGCAACAACTGAATGTTGCACAACGTATTCACATATATCCCATGCAGCATCAGCAACAGCAGCAACTGGCAAACAAACAAAAGTTGGCACAACAAAAGCAACAACAACAACAGCAGCAGCAGCAGCAACCCGGGTCCATTTGCAATTTGCCACAGCAACAGCAACAAACACCGCAGGTTAAGCTTAAGGAATCGCCCTGTCGTGGCAAACAAAATACTGTTAATCAACAGCAACAGGCGCAGCAACAACCACCCAATGCATCAGTCAACATGCTGCAGCAAAAGGCAAACGTGTTGTCGGTGCCGTTGCAACAGCAGCAGCAGCAACATCAACAGCCGACCGTTGCCTGCATCAAAAACGGACCACCACCGCTCATCTTTGCCAGCTCCACAAATCTGCTGTCGATCAGCAATGCCAGTAGCAACAGCAGCAATTCCAACAGCAACAGCAGTAGCAATAACAACAGCATCAACAGCAACAACGGCAGCAGCAATAGTAACAGTAACAGCAACCTGCAAGGCAACAGCATATTGACAATGCCACCATTGCAACCGCAACAACAACTGCAACAACAGCTGCAACAGCAACAACTTCAGCCGCAGCAACCACAATTGCAGATGCCATTGCAGCAACCGCTTCAACCGATGTCCCAAACGGTGGCAGCATCAGCGCCAACATTGAGCAATCTAATTGCTCCAACGTTGCCCGTGTATCTGCCGGCAATCAACTTGCCATTGCCAAAGCCCGAGGAGTTGCTGCCAACACCAAAACCAAAAATTGCACGCCTCTCCTTGTGAGTAGTTGGTTGAACAATGCCGATTTTAATAAATGAGGCCAACTTAAACACAATGAATTAAATCGTTTATGAGTTGAAGAATAACCAAGTTTCCTTTCACAGATTCGTACGGCAATTGGAGGTCGATCAGGAGAGTTGCCTGAAGCCGGACTATGTGAAGCCATTTCGTACCAAGGACGAAGCGGTCAAGCGGCTAATCAGGTAAGACTTGAATAAACTTGTTAAAAGACAAACCGAATAAAGGCTCTGATTATTTCTAGATATCATTGCATGCATGAAAACGACTTGGAGTTGCCCTCCGATGAAGACGAGGAGTTTGAGGCAACAGCACTTGGCTTTCGAGACAAGTTCCGTCAACTGAATGGCAAATTCCAGGAGATTTTGCTACAAGAGTCAACGGTAAGCAGTTTACAGCCCAACAAATTGAAAAGACCTTCTTTTAATACTTATTTAATTATTGTAGCTGCAGCATCGCACCTCGGAGTCGTTGCAAATGCAGCAACTGATGATCGATGACCTTAAGGGCGAAATTAGTGATATACGTACCGCGGAAAAGGAGTTGATAGAGAAACAGCAACAGCAGCAACTCAAAGAGGAGCAGGATTGCAATGAATCGACTGAAATTGCGTCGACGGAGTTGGAAACCAAAGTGAAGGATGAAATCAAAGTAGAACCCTTGGACAGAGTTTCAGAAGCTACTCCGTCAACAGCAGCAGTTGTGGATAAATTTGATCTGCTCAAGAATAGTGCTGATGTGAACAAGGCATTTAACAAACCACAGCAACAGCCGCATCAACAGCAGCAGCAACAACATCAGCAACAACAACACTCACAGCAACAGCAGCTTGTCAAGCGTGAGGAGAATGGCGACTGGTTGGCAAATGCTGGCCAGGCTGATGTCAGTAGCAATAACAACGGTTCATTAAATGATGCTGTTAAGAAGGAGCAACATAACAGTTCCAAGGACAACGTTGAGTATATCAAAAAGGACTACGACAACTTTGACATCGAGTCGGAGTTGACGCCCAGTTTTATTATGAAGAAAGTGGAACAGAAAATGGATCCCAATGCAAGTGTGCAGCATGTGAAGAGCGCTGACAACTGTTTTGCCGACAGTCTACTGCAGGAGCAGCAGCAACATCACCAACAGCAACAACTTCAGCCACAGCAGCAGCAGCATATTAAGAACAATTCTCTGCCCAACGAAGATCACGAGGATGGTTGGTATTGCCTGCAAAAGGAGCTTAATTTGATGAACAATGAAGCTTTGCAGCCGCAGCAACAGCATGCAGCACTGCAACAGCACCAGCAACACTTGTCCCAGCAACATCTCTATGATAACAATAGTGCTGGCAGTTTGCTTAGCAATGGCAATCATCTGTCGGATCTGTTTCCCAATGGTTGCATCGACAAGAGTAATCAAAGCAACAGCAATAGCAGCAGCAACAGCAGCAGTAGCAGTTGTGCTGGCGATGTTGGCGGCAACAGCAGCAATGTTGGCAACAATAACGTCCCCATCGGCAACTCCTCCTGCAGCCAGCAGCGTCAACAACCATTGGCAATGCAAGCGGAACAACCGAATCATCATCCAGCGATCAGTGAGTTCTTCAACAGTGACTCGGATGTACAAAAGTCTGTGGAGACGCGACTGGAGGCCATGTTCGGTGAATCGCCAGTGCATTTGGATGTGAAGAATAGCAGCGATGCCCATGACATTGAATCCAATCTTGATGAGATCTTTGGCGATTCAAAATCTCCCGCAGCGAATCATAAAAATAAAATGAACATTTGGGCACCGGATGCAGGTTTCAGCTCCAATTACAACAGTGAGCAACCCCAGCAGCCATATGGCCATCAGCAACAACAACAGCAGCAGCAGCCACAACAACAGCAATCACAGCAGCAGCAACATCACATTGAGCTCAACTGCAACAACAATCCCCGGTGGATGCAAAGCATGGAGGCCCATTATAGTGACTACATGTCCAGCAACACCAGCACTGTCGATGGCCAAACGCATAATCTGTTGGTCAATGGCGAGACACGTAAACGCCATTGGAACAGTCAATTGATGGGATCCAGCAGCGACATGGAGGATGAGAACAGCAGTAAGCGTCTATGCACAGGTTCCTCGACATCGTCCTCGCCTTTGTCCTCTCAGCAGCATGTTCAAGTGCCACAACATGGCATCCTGGACGCTGATATGTTGGCTCTACACGATGGCATGGGCGTGGATAGTGTGACAACGAATGGTCCTGGCGGCTTTTCACAGTTGATGATGGAACAACAGCAACAGCAGCAACAACAGCAGCAGCAACAACAACATACCTTTGGCAATCATCAAGCGTTCGTCAACATGCTAGACCCTCAACAGCAACAACAACAACAGCAGCAGCAACAGCAGCAACAACAACAGCAGCAGCAACACTATCAGCATAGCATGCAACAGCAGCTGCAACAGCCGCAACAGGCACAGTTGCATGTGAATCATATGGGTGCCGCATCTGTGGTTACAGGAGAGTTTGATGATGACATTAGCCGACATGTGGCAAGTGCCATTGACAGCATATTGAATCTACAGAATAGCGGCGATTCGCTGCAATTCTCGCTGGGCTCGTTCCTGGGCGACAGCATCCTGGATGATCAGCGACAGGCGGCTAATTTGCCGAGTTGCCAACAGGAACAGGCAAACAGTAGACGCCGTCAGTTGGGGGATGACATTGGTGATTGCCTGATTAGTGGCGAAGCTGCAGCAGTTGTCAATGCGGTGACAGAACCTAGTGGTAACATATTGTTGGATCATCATCACCACCACCAACATCACCAACAGCAGCAACAACAACAACAGCAGCAGCAACTGCTTCAGAATCACTTGGGTCAACAGCAACCACATCTTCAGCATCATTCGCAACATCATCATAACCTGACGCAGGCGCAGACTCAGCATCATGGGCAGTTGAATGACTTTTGTGTGTCTGCTGGCCTAGACGATGCTGTCAAGTCAATTATGACCTCTTGACTTGGGCTACAAGCAGCAGCAGCAACAACAACTGCAATAGCAACGGGTCAGGCAACAGCAACCGAGCTGCCGCCGGCGGCAACGGCAGCTGTTGCCAATAGTCTGATACTGGAGTTCAATGCAACCACCTTGTGAAGAGCCAAAGGCAAACTTGATTGACAAATTGATTGTATAGTAAAACCTTAAGTTCTCTTTAGTTATTGTGCCCTGTGCTGAATCTTTCAAGTTTAGCAACAGATGACAATATTTTTATGCACCCTGCTCTGTACAATTTTCTTAATTTTAGCTCTAAGTTTAAAATGTAGCATAAATTGTTTTATTTCTTGTTTTCATTTTTAGTCCAATGTGTTTGTACAATATTTAAAGAGAAACTACTCGTAAAAGAACAAAAAGATTTCCCCCGTAATTATTTTGTATAAATTTGATAGTCACACAATCGGAGGAGAGCATTAATAAATGAAAGGACTGCAGATCCTGCAAAGTCAATAGCAAAGCAATTAGAACGCGGTGAATTGAACACAAAACGACGAATAGCATGAAATGCTTTTTAGAAAAGAACCCTGAATGAATTCTAATGTAATACAAATTATATATGTAGCTACAATAAATAAGTGAAAAATGCCTAGACAATTTATTAAAATCTAAATCTTTACTATGAGAAAGTGAACGAGAACGTGAATGAAAATCAACAAAAGTATAACAGATTCTTTTTCGGCCAGCCGAATATTGAATAGCCTTGCAGAGTCTGATTTATGAGGTCTATAAAGCTGATAGATCTTTCGAAAGAGATATAATCCCGATCACTATCCAGTCTCATTCATAAAGCTTTAAAATCGACTACGACCTGCAAGAGGATAACAAATAATGATTGGTTGTAATTAATTGAGAATTTAGAAAGTGAAATGACATCCTCGAGAGAGAGAGAGCATTCGAACTTCATTATTAGATTAATGCAAAACAATTGTAACAATGTTGCCAATTTTGTTGAAATCAAGATGGGGAGAGAATTCAACCACAGCAAAATGATTTATATTACAAAATAAACATATATATATATATATTAAATTATTTATTAATAAGCAACTGTAAATACAAAATACATATTTATGTATGTAATGCATGCGCCAGTTTCAACAATCGCAGATTTTAAACAAACAAAAATAAACAAAGAATTTGCTCTTACAATTAGTGTAAAAAATGTGTATCAAAAAAAAGCATGCGAAAATACGTAATATAAATTAAAATAATAAACAAATCATTTGATCAATTGAAGCTAAGCAATTTCAACTATTATTTATAAAGCGCTTAACGTCTGTCTGCTTTCGAGCTAACAAAGACACACGCACACACAAACACATACATGTAGACATATGTACATGCATAAATAATTCGAATAATTAACGTGCTCAATTTGAATTAGAAAGCTATTAGCCAAGTTTATACACTTGGCTTCGACTACGGGTGACATCAGCAAAAGTCTTGAAAGGGGTTGAGAAAAGGACAAAACGACGAAGCAAACCAAAAGCAGTTCAAAAATGAAAAAATCACAATTTTAGCAAATTTAGTTTAAACATTTATGAATTATTATACAAATTAAAATATCTATATATATATATATATATTGATATGTACACACACACACAACAACAAAGAAACGAAAACGAATCGTATCATTGTATCTTGTATCTTGATCTTGATCTTGCCACAAATCTGATTTGTGATTTGTGCCACGTTTTAAATATCGATGTCTGATTAGCTTGTAAACGAATTGAAAAACCAATAAATCCATAGTAAGCAACAACTACGAACTTAATCCAAATATTGTAAATGTTAGGAAGCCGCGACTAAGATTCACTCAATTTCACATAAGCTAAAAATGTGTGCGACTTAAATAGTTATATACATTATACATATATACATACATACATACATACTTAGTCGTCCGTCACGTATTAATGCATACCAATTACAATAAATACTACAACTACTACTACTACTACTTTAAATACCACCACAACAACAACCACAAGAAGAACAACAACAAAACTACTACAACAACAAAAACATACTATAAAGAAATGTATGAGGAAAAATGTGCGACTAAAATAGAAACGTATTCAAACTACATTATATGCAGTTGATAAGTGAATTTCAAAAAGGAATTAAATTGTATGTATTATATATAGATATATAAATATATCGAGTTTAATTGGTCTAGATATCCCCCTCCCCGCCCTAATTCCACAATCCCCTGTCCATGTCCCTTTCCCATCTGTATGATGTGCACGCAACACTTTCTAGTTGTTATACAAAGACAAATAATAAAACACAAGATTGTAAAGATTTATATGTAATAGCATAAATTAAGTTAGTCAAGAAAAATTGCATTCGATAATATAGCTGCCGATACAAAAATAAAATAAAATAAAATAATTGATAAAAACACAGAAAATATATGCAAACAGAACTTATCACTCGCTAGGAGCCCAATTCAATTAATTATTGAGTAAATGATATCATTTATAACTTATATACGCATTGTTTGATCTTTAAACTTTAAAACGAAACGGTTATTCAAATCGGCTTCAACAGAACCTCCTCCCTCTATCTACCAAAAACCAAAACTAAAACAAAACAAAACGATACGAAGTGAAAAACTTGAAAAGAAAATAAATCCCAATATCGTAATATAAATTGTTCAGCTAAATGTGTCTAAATGTAATTTAAATGAAAAAAAAAAAACTAAACAAAAACAAAGATTTTTAATGCAACATTGTGAGTTTTAATTACAGCAAAAAAGAAAAAACAACTTAAAGAAAAGAGAAATCAAGCAAGTTTAATATTTCATAGTTTATTAAGCCCATCCATTCATAGTCGTCATAAACATTAAGTAAATAAAAGCAACGTATATCGTGTTAAAAACGAAACGCAACAACAACAACAAAAGCCAACAACAAAATATAAAAAATGAACCCGAATTGAAACAGAATAACTTTAAAAACCAACAAAAATGCAAACAAATTCAATGCGTGTTGTTGGGTGCAATTGCAAATCGTACGCAAAAAAATAAAAGGAAAAGAAAAAAATCGAAAAATACGTATTCATAAGAATAAAGAAAATTCAAACAATTTTAAATCTGCGTCTTTTATTATTCACAACATGAATGAGTTACTTTCAGAGTCAGATACAAAACATATCAATCTTTTCAGTTTTCCTTTTATGCGATTTATTAAATACGAGCTACAAAGATTTGTTTTGATTTCATGTTTAATTTACTAAACATAATTTTTGCGGGTATTTACGAAATTACATACACATGTACTAAGTACCTACCAGATAAATATTAAGATATTAGGTGAGCTTACAATTAATTATTACAATAAACAATAAACATTGCGGCAGTTACAGTACCAGAGTGTGGGTGCAATATCTTATGAATGCTCATCATACATTGATAAATAAATAAATAATAATGAGCTAACTTAGTACGAATATTTTTATATTACAAATCATACATCATTCAACTAATCACGCCACAATATTACATGATCTATTGATTGATATCAGAGCTGTAAAAGATTGCATTGATTTGATTGATACTGATTTGATTGGAAGATTTTCTATAATTTTGATTGCCAGAACTTTTTGATTTCAATTAGAGAGCTAGAGACATTTAATTTGGTATGAAGGTTTCTCTACATCTTGTCCAGATCAAGTTTGATGGCAAACTTCTTAAATCTTTTACAGCTCTGATTGATACAGTTCATCATTAAGCCAAGTGCACTCAAATATTTGTGCATTACAAGCTTGGCATATTATTTGGCATTTGCGCTTCACTACGGACTAAGAGGGGGGTGACTGCCAAAATAATTGCAGCTACTTAACTACATATTACTAGTATATTATTTACAATTATTGCTGGTACACTGGCAACGGATGACCCTCCGAGTTGAAGACCCATTTCTCTAGGTCAATCTCCTTGCGATTGTCACTAAATAATAGGTAAAAGTATTTCAAAGTCTCGCTCATCCAGAAGCTTTCCATGAGATCGCGCATTCGCGTATTTAGTGTGTTCTTTACATTGCCCAGAGACGTATAGCCGGCAGCCACCTTTGAATGCTTCTCAAAAGCCTGAAAGATGGTCCAGCCCATGTCCTGGTATGTGCGGTTGCCAGTAAGTGCATAGAAATAGTAAAGACTCTCAATAAACTCGGGTCGCAACAAGTTGTGGGCGTCATTGGGCTTCACATAGATGTCATTCTCATCCTTTTCGTTTAGTGCAAAGTACGAAATTTCAGCTGCCAACTGTGTGGGCTGCTTTATGTAGGTTTGATAACAAGTGTCCATCATATCTCTGGCCAGTAATAAATGCGAATCTGGCATGCCATTTTGATGGCCAAGCAGTAAAGTGCCTGGTAGGTAGCATGTCAGATGATCCATTTTTGGCTTAAAATCATGGCCATTTATTAGCTCTCCTATGTAAACCCAATTTTCACGTGGCGTGCGACGCATCAATTTTGTTAAGACGCCATCAATTGCTTGCATATAATCCAAGATGAGACTGTGAAGTAAACTTGTTTAGAATTGAAAAAGCTACATGTCAAGTTGGTTTACTCACTTGTCGTTGTCTTTGCGGCCTGTTTGTATCCATTGTTTCAGTAAATATTCATAATAGGAATCGCCACGTGCTCCTAGAGAAATGGTGGCGTAATTCCGGAAGGTTCCAGTATTTGCATTTATAAATATGGGCACCAAGCCATGGGTCTTATCCAGCGCATGTACCTTTTCGTTTACTATATTTACCACCTAAAATATAGATAATTATGATAATGAGATTATCATGAAAGTTAATTCATCGACACTTACCCGTTCGTAGATAGGAACATTTGTGGAGCGGCTAAGATCACGGAACTCCAACTGTATTGTCGTTACTTCGCTGGTCGAACTGTCGGGAGACCATTTGGGTGAATGTGCTGATCTTTCACCGAGATTCACATCCGAATATGGTATACCCGATGGTGATAGAAAACTGGGTAACAACCGATTGCCCAATTCAGACGCTTTTACCAAAAACATTTTATCACCGCTTAAATGGTAAGCAGATAGCAGACCGCCTAGAACACGTATTGTTACTTCAAAGAGATTCACATCGCGGCTTGTGTGGAATCGCAGGGAATCCTTAACCCATTCTCTCGCCTCATTGAACTCTGTAAAAGGAACATTAAAAGGTGTATCTAAAGCAAATATATCATTATATCGCTTACCATCCTCCAAGCCCATGATGTACATTGTGTCCAGAGAATCAACGATTGACAGTCCGAGGCCGAACCATTCATGGGAAGTCTGCGAAACTGGCTTAAGATTATCATGACCCCAAGCATATTTCTTGTAACCAGCCCAGGAGTGTTTAAAAGCCGCCACAACAGCCGTTTGACGCTCATTAGTTGCACCATGGAAGTGTTGTGCCTTGGCCAATTGCGGTTGCATCTTTTGCAAATGCAAATCAATGCTTTCTCCCGCTAAGTTAAGCGGTTGCCGGATAGCCTCTTCCAGTTCAGTACGCATATCTGACGGCTCGTCGACAGGTAATGAGGGATCTCGTTCAATTGGCTGCTCCACATTGTTGACAATATCTATTAATCCATTAATATTCTCATTGCCAGCAGCAAGAGTTTCCGGTAGTTTTACAACGTTTTCCGCAGAGTTTCCGTCAGGATAAGCAACATTACCACCAACCTGTAATAAAAGTGTAACAAATGAGAACAATAAACAAATAGGTCTTATATAATATAATTGAGGTAAGGCACATTATACATTCTTTTTTTATTCCCTTTATCATTCAATGTTTGTCGAGCACGCTCCCCATATCCAAGTGTCAATAAACGAAAGCCAATCGTATAACCATTGATTGTCGGTCTTATCAACGCATTGATTGAAGTTTCCTAATGAATTTTTAAGTGAGTCGGGCCCATTAACCAGGTGTGTGGCGTTAAATAAACACACATTCATTTACTGATAAGGCCTTCAAGCTGATAGGTTGCGCGGAACTAATTGTTCAATAATTGCTATCAGATTTAAAACTTTACCTTATCATTTGATAGCTCCTGTTTGTTCAGCCTGTCTTCAGTCATTGGCGATGCCACAGCTGCCGAAATCTCTGCAGGTAATTCATTATCATGCTTTTCTGGCAAGATATTTGGATGATGATGTGGATTCTGAAGCGTGTTCTCTCGTCTCATGTGAAATGGTGCCGCTCCAGGCTTAAGATGCACATCTTTCATACTTATTAGCTGATCACCGGGCAGATAAAGTAGAAGCGTTACACAAAATGCTGTGATGCCCATTATGATGAGATTACGTTGACAACGGGGCAGTTGATTCCACGACTGCAATCATATAAATGTGTGGAAAAAGAAATGTTATAAAAGTATATTAGTTATGCTGGGTTTTCAATGGGTCACAATTTGACAGTGTAATCTTTGACACAGATCAAAAGTGTTCAGATTGATTGGTGGCACAGATCTTTGACTGCTTTGTGACGCTCTATGGACCCAGTGCGAACCCAACATTAGAACCATAGCTGTTGCTCTATAAATATTTCCGAAATGGCTTTCAAATGCAAATTCACACGCACTCATGAATTTCTAATATATACTAATTTTTTGATACACGTAGCTCTAGAAAGTATAAAGCGTATCGTCATTACAAATTTGTCCACTTACCCGTCGTAAGCTCTTTCGGGAGAGATTGCCTTCATCGCTGCTACTGCCACCGACACCTGTTATGCTCGCTATGGATGCCGAGGATAGCGTCAGGGCAACGTGATCGCTCTTTGTCATGTTTTCCTCTTCCTTCTATTCCAATTTGGTATTACCTTTGGGATGTTCAAGTGCTAAACGCCAAAAGCATCCAAATTCGCATTTGCTTCGCCAGAAAAAAATCGATGCTTTTTAGCTGCACAGCGATTCGCGGTCATAGAATCAACTCATACAATCCAGTATTAATTATGATTTGTTCACATTGCTTCTCTTTATGATATTAGTTAGTGAAATGTATGAAATTAACTGTTGCAAAATCGCATTTCTTTCAGATTTTCCTGCCGAAATTTCTTTCTGATGACTAGGGATTGTATATCGGTAAATCGGTGTATTGGTATATCGGTATGTCGATAGATATTATTTTGCGATAATATGTTGATGCGCGATATTCTTATCGTTTTTAACTTTTTTTTCGATAAAGTATTCTTTGTTATTCACTTTTCAAAGTACTATTTCATTTTAATACTAATTTCTAGTCTAGCGCAGGGAAGTGTTTACAAAAAACAGTTAATTTAAGAAAACTGGACTAGAAGGGAAACAGCAAGTAACTTTCGAATTCAAATTTAACTGCCAAGCTGTGAAAACTTCGATATAGTATAACAGACATGCACAACAGAGCCTGATGCTGTTATTAGCAGAAGCAGGTAACAGAGCTTCGTATGGTAGTTATCGATTGGCCTTAATTTTAATCGACGTATTATCGATATATAGCTCATATTTATCAAAATAAGCGCTCTATTCAAAAAACTGCAAAATAAATTATTACATTTAAATGGTGACGATTTCTATTTGTCTCTTTGTGAAATCAAATATGCTTATATTATCAGTGACTGGACGGGTACCAGAGTCTGTTTTCATTTTTTGTTCTGTGGAGTTGATAAGCAGACAAAGTCGAGGTCACTCCGGAATTTGTGATTAAACGAGGGTCTATCTAATACTAAGAATATATGCTTGGATCAGTTGTTTATAAAACGAGGAAATGAATGAAAATAAATTTAATCAAAACTGTTATCAAAGCGATATTGGCGCCTTGAAATCAAAACATTAGTTTTAAATTTCAGAATGTATGTATTATCATCACACCCTAGAGGAAGCTTATCAACTAATGGGTATGCAAATGAAAAAAATGTACAGAATAAACATATTCATACTCTTTTTCTTCTTAAAAGTAGTTAATTAAATAATTATATTTATTTTATTTTTTATTACTTCTTAGGACCTTAAGTAACTAAATTTAAATAGACTATAATTCAAATCCAATGAAACCACTGTATGCATGTTTAAATATATTATTGAAATACGTATTAAGCTACGTTTACGACTGCCCGGCTTATCATTGATTGAACTTTTGACACATTTCAAGCTGACGATCTTATGTTACGGGAATCAGCTATAAGTGTCGGCAACTGAATCGTTGGCCGCTCAGTTAAAATCTTTTACTGCGTCTTGAAAGTACAAATTAAACATGCTGAAGTATTTAATCGTCTGCCTGGCTCTCTGTTCTTTGGTAAGTGAAAAAAAAATAGAAATACCTTTAAGGAAATGTTTTTAAAACCATTTAATCCAATCCAGGCCTATGCCGATGGAGAATGGGCACCCAAAACAGCTGAGCAAATTAGGGCATTTCGTGCTGAGTGCCTTGAGGAGCATCCCTTAAGTATCGATCAGATCAACAAGCTAAAGCAAGTGGAATTCCCCGATGAGCCCGAAGTACGTCAGTATCTTCTGTGCTCGGCTGTTAAGTTGGATATCTTCTGCACCCACGAGGGATACCACGCGGATCGTCTGGCCAAGCAGTTCAAAATGGATCTAACCGAGGAGGAGGCTCTGCAAATTGCCCAAAGTTGCGTGGATAGCAATGCTGAGAAGAGTCCTGCTGATGTGTGGGCCTTCCGGGGTCACAAGTGCTTAATGGCCAGTAAAATTGGCGAAAGAGTTAGATCGTTCATTAAAGCCAGACAGGCTGAGGCGGCTGCCAAGGCCTAAATCCAATAAATGTATACAATTTATAGTTTAGAGCTTGAACGCAACACGTTGAAGGTAAATTTATTTTGTTGAAGGCTATGCAAGCGGGCAACATAATTAGACTACATGTGCATTGAACTATGATTAAGTAGTAACTGAGCAACTGTTTCTCAAGGAGATTTAAGCATCGCCGCCCTCGGATATGGTCTTCATAGCTGCATTAATGTGCTCATCCAGCGACAGGCTGCTGTCCAATGCTGGATTGCGATAACCCTCAAGGAAATAGCAGGTGCCATTGCCATTCGAATTGGGAAACTCCTTTGGTAGGAAGGAGGGATCGCGTGGTTGCAGATCAAAAGCGAATCCCTCGTGTTTAGTAAGCCAACTGAAAAGTCAGATTAACGTGTTAATTAGTAAACTTGGGAAACGGCTTAAGTAATAGCTTACTTCTTTGTTGTGGGGCTAATATTAATTTTCAAAGCTTCGCTACTCGACTCAAATTTATTGGCAATGGTCACGTTATGGCCAAAGAGACAATATCTGGGCATTTTGCGACCCACAACGCCGGCAAGGACTGTGCCAGTATGTAGTCCGATCCTCATTTTGATTTGCTCTCCATCATGGGTAATATGCTTGGAGCACGCACTTATCATCTTTAGGGCCATCCAAGCGACCTTGTGGGCATCGTAGATGGAAGCTCGATGCAATCCGCTGGCCACACAATAAGCATCTCCTATGGTCTCCACTTTGTACACATCAAAGAAGTCGCAGAACTCATCAAAGTCCTTGTATAAACCCTCTAGCATGCTGATGACCATGAACGGTGTGGCTCGGGAGCAAATACTCGTAAAGCCGACAATATCGCTGAAGAGTATGGTCACATCCGGGTAGGTCTTGGCATCAATTGAGGATCCTAGCCACAATTTCTCGGCAATCTCAGCCGGAAAGATCAAATGCAAGAGGCTGACGTTCTTCTTTCGCTCCTTGGTCACCGCCGAGTTGGCCTCCTCAATGCTGCTCTTTAGCTTATCCATGCGACGTCGTAATCCATCCTGAGCTCGAGCCTGTTCCCCCACCAGGATTACCTCACGTGTTGCATCGTGCAACGGAATATCAGAGATGAAGAGTCCATTAGTGGTCAAACCATCCAAGCCATCCAAAAAGGGCGAACCAATGAATAGCAACGAATTGGATTCCGGGCAATGCACCATCTGACCTTTAATCTCTAGTCCCATTGCCGGGAAATCCGACACTCCTGGTGGGCAGTTTAATCCAATCAAAAATGGGGTGTAAGTGCGTCGCACAATGTCCCGAAACTTCATGGTCAAACCCTTGGGACGCTTAAAGTCAAAGTAGGTGCTGGCCTGGCTACCAAAGTCTGCCAAATAGGGCCTATAGAGCTTGCTAAATCCACGTCCTAACTGTACCAGTTCCAACTGCTCGTTCATAATGAAATGCCAGGGAAACATCTTGCAGAAACTGGACGAGTTCATTTGCAGATCCGAGGCATTGGCCGAGTTACTGCGCTGCACCGTCTCTTGTGGCTTGGTATCCACAACAGGGCGACCCATCTGCAGGGTCTGGGAACTATCCTTGACCAGCGAAAACAAATAACGATATCGACGTGCATCGCCCTCAACCGGTTCTATTTTGATATTCACATCCACCTTGTAGAGCATGCGTGTGAGGGCCTTAAGGGAGCCAAGCAAGAGCCATGCAATCACCGGACGCTCCGAGGTGAAGATAAGTTCCCCATCGCCTGCACATACAAATCCCGTATCGGTCACATCAGCCTGGGTAAGTTTTAAATTTAAGATTGACCCTAATTATGTATGTAGTTGCCTTGTAACTCACCTCCTGCAATTTTAGCACATCGTAGACGCCATCCAGGGAGCCTAGGAACTCCTGCAGGTCGGTTCCCAGGCAGCGAAAGGCTCGCTCGATTATTCCAGTGCAGCAGCAGGTGATCAACTCCTCACCCAACAGCACCAGGATCTCGCTAGCACTGGCCTCGTCCATCTTTAGCAACAGCTCTTGAATATCTCCAAGATAATCATAGTTGGCGCAGCTCTTGAAGATCTTTGGATCCAGTTTTCTTTAGATAAAGTCTTTAAATTAATCAATTATAATTACAAATACTTTTTATACTTACAGCTTATGAATGTTGGGCCAACTCTGACGGTACTTGGCCACCAGCGAAGTGACGGCTGTATTAAGATCTTCATTTGATGGGGCCGTCAACAGCTGTATGGCCATTTGCAAATGAGTTAGAGTCAGTGCATCATCGGACAACGATAGCTCCTCGTCCTCCAGATTCCAATGAGCTCCAGGTTCTACAATGACTGATGGCTGCCGTGTCAACGAGTCGGTGCGACGAAAGAATGGACACGCCATGTTGCGTGTGTTTGCCAATTGATATCTATAAATATAATAAAGTCTGGCGCAATACTTCGATTGTAGACATAATTAATTGAGGGTATTAAATGTAGAGCACTGGAACCTTAGCCGTAAGTCGATATGACATAGTAATCCACTGCCTGCTCATGATGTCAGCATTGAATGCTATGCAAAAAGTTCTTCAAGTTCAACGTGCACTTATGTACATATACATATGTAGAACATATGTGTTTGTGTGTGTCTCTCTCTGTGTGTATGTGTGTGTGTGTATATACCACCCACTGGGCCATTAAACCATGGCCATTACCCGTCTCTGTGTGTTTTCTCAAGTGGCTGCAGGAATCTCCATCACTTTGTTTGTCTCGAGTTCCTCCCTGGAGGTCAAATGTGTGTACTCAGTATGTGACAAGGCTCAAATTTACTTTCATTACAAGAAACCCATTAGCATAATACACTTCTTACTAATTTATTACTTTTTCGACATGTTTTTACCGAGAACTGTTTTAATTTTTAATACAATTATCCACCACTCAAATTTACACCACAATATAATTACTTAAAAAATTATTATTCCAGCGGGTAAAGGAAATAGACATGAATTATTCATAGAGTAACAGAAAATCATCTAGTGCTGCATACATTTAAAGGACTTTAATCGTATTTAAGTTTTTTTAAAGCTTTTGCATTTCATCTAATGGAAAACCATTGCATACTTTCGGGACAAACAAACCAGATTAAGCGAATTTTTAAAACTGTAATGTACTTTTTATTCGTTGAAGTTTTAAGGCTCCTCTAATTGCACTGAAAAAATTTGTAAATCAAACAGAACACCCCCTAACAATGGATACACAATTTTTGCAGTACTGTCCAACAACTTTTGCATTGTACACAGTTTTTTAAATCTCTTACCACTGGTTTTATAACTGTGTCTTTTCTTTCTTTTAGTTAATCACAACTTTTAAGCAATTTACATAGTTCTTGGTTAACATTTAATGTAGTGGAATTTAATAAAATTGGTCCGAAACAACTTCTGAGTTTTTCGTACGCCTGAAAAATGCCACAACTTAAAACAGAATGAGCTTTGGCGAAACGACACAGAAAAAAGCTAGTCTCACATTTGGGGAAAGCTTAAAGTTTTCAAATTGCAGTGAAAGTGTGCAGAGGTTGTTGCATTGTTTTGAATTTGCTATCAGGCAGAAAGAGACAGAGTTAGCGCACGCTACATTCTTTGTGCGACTGTGCGCATGACATGCTCTAAAATTGGAATTTATTAAATGCGAAGCTCTCACGGCGGGTCATATGCCTCACACACAGTAGCGCATTGGTTCGCCAATTAACCTGTTGCGTGAGCAAATTGTTTTTGCTGTTCTCTCTGTCTCTCTGTGCTCATCCTCTCACGCGCTCTCTCGCTTTCTTTGCTAGCGTGCTTTTGGTGCTTTTGCACTCCACAAAGGTATATCAAATAAAAAGGTTAAGGCAGTTGTTTGTGTATCTGGCAGAATGCTGCTTATGCTGCACATGGCCTACCGGCGGTCGCATTCGCACTCACGCGTACTCTCTGCATCCGCACTCATGTCGAGAGCGGGGGTGATGGATGGCAAGGGGCAATGGGCGATGGCAATCAAAGTCGAAGCCAGACTAACGTCCAGTACGTTTTGATTCAGTGTATTGACGTTGGTCAAAAAGTGAGCAACGTGTTTGCATCTGTGCCGGTTGTACATTATTGGGCTGTGCTCCATCGTGCGAAACGGCAGCTTGTACTTGTATTAACTTTAGCAATTACTTAAGTGACAACGTATAAATTTGACTGACCGAATAAAAAGCGCCAATTATGAACCATTCACTACAGTTCGTAAGTGCTTGTTTGTTTCCGTTAAATCTCGTCTTTAATCTCAATTGTAAAATAAATCACATTAGTGAAATGTGATATCGTGTCGTTTGCATTGTTTTCTTTCTTTATTTGCTTTTAATATTCATTCGCATCGCAGCTAAATGTGTTTTCTTTTTTGTTTTCTGTACAAGTTCAAAATTATATACGCTTGTGAATGTGCTCCGCACCTTGTGCACAGCAGATGCTTTATCTAACCGCAAAAAAAGTAAAGCAAATGTGAAGCTTTTGTCCTTGACCTTGCTTACTATATCTCCTGTGCTCACCTCCGCTCTCTCATATCTCTATTCTCTCTTTCTCTATCGCTCTCTCTCCCTGTCTGGATAAGCTGCCGAAAGCTCATGCTACCATATATGCTACATATAAAAGTAAAAGTTTTTTATGCAAGAGCATACATATTATGTAAATTAAATATATATGTATGCACGTAGATGAATGCGGGAGTCGCTAACCGATTAATCTAATCACCCTTAGGACAGGTGTACCTTATCGCATTTTTTTATTTTCGGACCCTCTATCATTGCTCAACGATTAACGCTAATCGTCTAATATTATTGTATTCTTTTCCATAATCTTTAAGGCCAAAACACAATGTCTGAAGGTAATACCTTTTTTCCTAAGTGTGGTGCTTTATTTTGCCCTTGTACGGAAAGATCCACAAGGGGAGTTATGGACAACAGTACTCAAATGCTTGCCCATTGTTTCATTGATGCTATATGTTGTGATAAAAGGATTTGCACTCAATAAACAGTAAGATTTCTCTTGTTTACGACTTTCTTAAAATAATAATTATATTTTCTTAGTTACCGCCGCTCGCAGTGGATTCTTCTTGGCCTGATATTTTCGTGCGGTGGTGATGCATTGCTCAATATTAATTTATTTCCTTTTGGAATGGTCTCCTTTGGGGTGGCACACATATTCTACATCAGCGCATTTGGCTGGCATCCTCTGAAGTGGATTCTAGGATTATGTCTTTATGTGCCGGTGGCACTATGTGAGTACCAGAAATAAAATGCTTGTTTCTATTTAGTTTCTTTAATCTCAATCTATTGTAGTTGTCATTTTGGTACACAAGCATCTGGATGAAATACTAATCATAGGCGTACCCATCTATTGTGTGTTGATTTCCACCATGTTGTGGCGCGCTTTGGCCCGTGCAGTGGATGCGAAAAGTTTCCTGACAATTTTCTGTGCCGTGGGCGCGTCATTGTTTGTCATATCCGATGCGCTTATTGCAGTGACAATGTTCTTGAGCGTGGCATTACCCGGAGCACGTCTGCAAATCATGATTACATATTATATTGCCCAGTTTGCCATTGCGCTGAGCACTGCCGACGATGGACCGGAGCCTCAGTGCAACAATAAAAACAAATAACACCGTTAAATGCTCAACGAGAATTCATAACCAAACTACAACCACCAAAATAAGTACTTCCAAAATATTAGAGTAATAGTTGTGATAGTTATTGTTTGTTAAAAATAATTAAAATGCCAATTTAAAAATAATATCAAATTTAACCGCCATCTCATTTGCAAACGTAGCTCAGTTTTATAGCAATTAGCTTACGTTCACATCACATAGTTGCTCATGTCTTTAGGGTGACCATTGTAGCTGTTAAGCTAACAGTTTTCTGTTAAGTCGCTTTTACACTAGCAGTTTGTTAAATAAAATAATTTGTTTTATAAAAAAAATGGGATCAAATGAAAACAAGCCAAATTAATTGAAAAATAAATCAATTTAAGAAGATTGATGCTTTTAATACGTGTTTCGTGTACTCAAAAATACGGATAATTTTCGTTAATTTTGTATTTTTAACAGCTCTGCCCAGCACTACTTTTTTGGTATTTTTAACATCTCTCTCATGAGCAACCCAGCACTATTTGTTTGGTATTTTTAACAACGCGACCGACCGGCACTTGAATTTTGTTAATTGTCAATATATTTTAAGTTAAAAAGGACAAAATGGGACCGTCAGAGTTTAAATTGAATAACCCACCCGAGGATCTCATATCAGCAGTGAAATTTGGATCCAAGTCAAATCAGTATTTAGCAGCATCGTCATGGGACGGCACGCTTCGCTTTTACGATGTGGCGGCAAACTCAATGCGCCAAAAATTTGTACAAGATGCTCCCATCTTGGATTGTGCCTTTATGGTGAGTCCTATAGGTATATAATGAGTTTATCTTTTCTAATCACGTTTTTAACAGGATATTGTGCATGTGGTGAGTGGTGGTCTAGACAATCAACTGCGTCTGTACGATGTGAACACACAAGCGGAGACCTTAGTGGGTGCTCATGATGAACCCATCCGTTGTGTGGAACATGCCGAGTACGTAAACGGAATACTGACCGGCAGCTGGGACAAGAATGTCAAGTTGTGGGACATGCGGGAGAAGCGCTGCGTGGGATGCTTCGAACAAAACAATGGCAAGGTTTACTCCATGTCTGTAATTGACGAAAAGATTGTGGTGGCGACATCTGACCGCAAGGTACTGATTTGGGATTTACGAAAGACAGATAGCTACATAATGAAGCGAGAGTCATCGCTAAAGTATCAAACCCGTTGTATTCGACTGTTCCCTAACAAGGAGGGCTATGTCATGTCATCTATTGAGGGTCGTGTGGCCGTCGAATATCTTGATCACGATCCTGAGGTGCAACGCAGAAAATTTGCATTTAAATGTCATCGCAACAGGGACCACAACATTGAGCAAATCTATCCGGTTAATGCTGTCAGTTTCCACAATATTTATCATACATTTGCCACAGGCGGATCAGATTGTATTGTTAACATTTGGGATGGTTTTAACAAGAAGCGTCTGTGCCAGTTCCACGAGTATGACACATCTATATCATCACTTAACTTCACTCACGATGGTAGTGCACTAGCCATCGGTTGCTCCTACTTGGATCAAGTGACAGAGCCACCAGCTTCCGTGCCAAGTCCTGCCATTTATATACGCTACCCAACAGATCAGGAAACCAAGCAGAAATAAACTTTCCACTTTTCCCCCATTGTCATTTAAACAACGACTAGACATAAAAGTAAGTGATGTAATAAATAATAACTAATGATACACAAGTTGAAGAAATTTTTAAGTTACTTTGATGTTATCTTAGCATATCCATCCCTAAGCAGACTCCATAATATCTTGCCAAGCACATAGGCCAACTCCGCAAAGCTCAACACCGAGGCGCCTACATAAAGACCTAGGATGCCACCAAATCCGGCCACCAAATCTGTAAAAGTGTATTGAAGTTTCGTCTCAATCTTTGTTATCACTCGCTGTCCATAGTAGACCTCCGTTCTAATGCTCTTCTGGATATGCGAAGTATTCGTGGCGTTTGTGCTGAGAGTAGGGTTTTAGAAGACTTTTAAGAGAGTTTTATATAGGACTTACTGCTCCAGTTGTCGCACATTCAACAGCATGTTGTACTGCTGCTTGTTGCAGCTATCTGGACACCTGCACAACTGACCACGACGAGAATCATTGATGTACTTCTCTTGTCCATGCATCTTGACATAACCAAAAACATCCGCGTGTTCATAAATACATTGAATGTCCAGAACGCCACACTCTCGGGTGCCCTCTGGAAAATGGAAAATAGTGAGAATGGAGCGAATTTCATTAGAGATTAGAGAATTTACCTATGGGTGGCAGAAATAGCGGTAGTGTGCACTTGCAGTGATCCAGCATAGACATCTGCAGGCAGAAGGCGATGCAATTGTAACGACTGTAGGGGAGTGTGGCATCCGAATAAGAATAGTATGGACTACGTTCGCCCTTCATTCGTAAAACCAACAATTAATTAATGAAGAGAATTGTACAAGTTTAAACACCTACTTCAAAATAGCAACCTCGTTTGGACGGATGCATTTGCATAGTGTTTTTGGATGTTTCTATTATCAGTGGTTCGATGGATACAAAGTTTTCGGTATTTGAATACAGATGATAGATCACGGGCTGCGACCACTGAAGTGGTTCCTTGATCATTAGCTGTAAGTTATTGTTTAGGGAAGCTAAAAAAACCAAATTTATTAACTCACATTCATGGAAAAGGGAACTTGGGTGCCCTTCCTCAAATAGGAATCGTTTAATCTCAGCATGAACTGTAATCCGGAGCCTTCGCCGGCTGTGCTTATCTTGTAGGGATAAAATTGGTTGACGAGCTTCTTCTTGCGAGACTCTTCCGATATTAGCGAGTTGAATACCAAGCACTGACCCTTCTCCGTATACTCCGGCACGAATAGTTGGCAACAATCGTAGGGAGTCTCGTCAAAGATGCAGGAATCGGGAACAAACAACTCATCACAGCGATAGGCCAAATAGCTGGCAAGCTTTGTGAGACTCAAATGGGTCAGCGAAGAGAGATTTCGGCTTGATAGTGCTCCCAGTGTTTGGAATTTGCCAAAGGTTACCTGCTCCATTCCAATAAGGATCTGTTGAAAGGTCTCACGCACATATCGATCCGCATTCGAGGGCAGAAAGCGCTCCGCAGCCGTGGAAGCCCGCAGCCAGTTGACATGATTCCAAGGACATACGGCAACCGCCGGAAACTCAATGCTAAAGACAGGGAACTGTGTGGTTGCCACCACACTGACTAGACCTTGTTCATTGTGACGGTGCTCCAATATTGAATACGTGATGAAAAAACCCAACGTAGCCAGCAGCACAGTGATGAGCCAGAAGTATCGCACACAAATATGATGCTCCTCAACTGCATTCTGTAAGCCATGATACGTGGAATGCGCAAAGGATCTTCGCAACAATTTTCCATACTTCCTGCGCAGTGGATGATGATCAAAGCGGAGTAATCCCGACCTGAACTTTGGCCGCGGAGCAACGAGTTCCTTGGGGTACAGCAACATTGCAAGTGAAGCGCTGAAATGTCTCTTCTAGTAGAACTATAGGCTGTGTTTAAGTGGAAAACTATTGATTGTTTTATTAATGCTTTAGAGGCACAATTGATGTAATTGAGGGTTTGATGAATGCTTAATTAACTTAGGTATAACTTAGGCTTTGGGTGCCAGGCTCTGTTGAACCAATTGGAGGTGGTTCTTGAGCAGGCAATTGGCACCACGCCAGGCCCACTCACAGGCATTAGAGCCCTGCTCATTCTTGTCAATACAGGCTTCGATCTTGCCGTGCAACTCATCATCGTGGTCAGCAGCACCGCGCATCAGTTGAGTGTGAACATTCTCCACAACGAAACCGGTGTCGACATCGAACAGACCGAACTTGGTGAAGACACACTTCAGATAGCACTGGGTCTTGGGATCATTAGGATATTGCCATTTCTGATACTGCTCGACGAGATCAGCGGGGATTCCCAGATCCTTGACACACTCCTCGCGGTAGCTCAGCATATTTTCCCTGTTCTTGACCACATACTCGGCTGAGGCCTGTTAATAAACAAGAATATTATAGAAAGGATAATCAAAACTGAAAGCAAGTATCTACTTACCAAAGTGAAGAGCAGGCAGGCGGCTACGAAGAATTTCATCATGTTGACTGAACGATCAAACTGTGACTGTGCTCAAGACGGCTGCTGCAACCAGTATTTATACTCGACCGAGGCATCCGATTGTGGTATCTTCATAAGGGTTCCTTTACCTGCTCTTCCATGGAAAAAAACACGAAAAATTAAATATTCTAGCCGAACGAACACTACTCATATTCGTTCTCTTTTGATTAAACACTTTGCTCAGTCCCCAATTGTTGAGTCTTAAATGGATGATTAAAAAAAATAATAGTAGTTGGTTGTCATGTGACTCTCCAGAGAATCAAAATATACACGTAATAATTGGGTCGACTTTTTTCGAGAATCTAAACATAACGAGCTACTTATTGAGCTGAGATTTAGTTAACTCGTGTTGTTTAATTCGGTCTAAAGTCGAATTTGCTACAAAAGAGATAGTAAGTACTATTTTAGTATTAGCAACTAAAGTTCTTTGACGCTCAAATAACAAATAAATACGGTGGTTGCTCGATAATTGGAACCTCTATAAATTATAGTTCTGAATACATTTTAGGATTGTTGAATTTATAACAATTTGTACAGAAAATGGAACTTATACCAAAGAGATTTTTAAATTGTAGTTGATTTATTGATTTATGCGGCAAATGGAACATAGGTTTCAATTCTTATTTTCTTATAAATCATAATTATACTTACTTACTGACAACAATTGTAAAAAATACCCCATCTAAAAGTCAAACCGCATTATTTTAGATTTCAAATAAATTTCAGTTGTAGTTCTATTCTTAAAGGTTCTTTAAACTTTTTGAACTATAATTAGTCTTTCGAACTTTTTCCACGTTTAACAAAATTTCTGGAAAATTCTCTTTCGTTCAGTTGTGTTTTTCGAGTGACTACTGTATGAACTTAAAGAAATATAAGACTCTCAGAACAAAACAAAGTTCATCACATAGTCAATATGCCTATACGATTTTTCGTTTGTGTTGTTGTGTCTGTTGAACAAGTGTTCTTCTGTGATTTGATTAAATGTGATTCAAAGCACTTTGGCTCACTTGCTGATAGCCTGGAGATAAACCCAAAACATCTGCTTGATTAACATTGGGGTACATCCTCTCTGAGACCTTGTTTGTACAATTGAGAAGATCTTCGGGTCGAATCAGGGTTTAAATAAAAACAGGTTTCATTGAACTGCATCGCAATTGCAAGAGTGAGGATTGTCAATGCTCAACGGAAATTTTCCACTGTGTTGGCAGGTAGCTGAACTCTGAAATGTGAAGACTACCTTAATAAAATGTTTTTTATTCTTTCGATTTATTTATGGCTGCTTTTTCCCATTCCTAAAATAATGATGTGTGCTATGGTTGCAGGTAAATTAAAAAGAACGTAAGATCACAGCCGTGGGATCAGATTAAGCGGTTCGGGTCGAGGGCTGGGCACAACAGGTGATGCGATCCATTATGGCATTAATACCTCCGATCACAGATACTCCAAGGATCAAGCCAGCAATGCCGCCATAAGAAACTGTGTAACCAAAGGAAAAACAGCAATCAGAAAGTAAATGTAGAGGAATGTAAAACCTACCAATTAAATCGAGAAAGGTTATGTGCAGGGTAGAACGATAGGAGAATAGAGTCTCTTCCTGAAAGTAGACATCAACCTCCAAAAAGCTAATACCGTCTTGCTTCCCATACAAACGATCCGTATATATTGATGCATGATATTGTATATGATTGCAGTTGGGATAACACTTGCAGTCGGTTGTATTAAAAACATTGTCCCAAGACTCTTCGATAATGTTGCTCATGGAAAACAATGATACTGTCAAAGATTCAAGTTGAGGAATTTGAATTTCTTGATGAAACTTTAGTTACCTTTACCTTTGTGTTTTAGAAAACACGACAGATCCTGAACGGTGCATGGGCGAAGTGGGGTTTCAATCTTTAAATTCTTTTGTATCGGCATGGGTAGTACGTAGTTGCATTTGCACATTTTGGCCATGTAGTTAACGTGGCAAGCGTGTATGCATTCCGACCTTGAGTGACCATTTAACTTCAGTTCATCCGAAAAATAGCAATAACGCTTCTCCACAGGACGGGCCTTGACTCCAGCCTCGGCTGTGAATCGGATTGGTTGCAGGGGAACTACAATGCGATCATCCGAGGAATAGGTGACACTAGTGCCCAGGTATTGACTAGGCTCTTGAACAATCACCTGCATGGAAAGCAACTCTATAGAAAGAATTCCTAGGGTGTTAATCAAAAACTCACCCCTACACTCTCAAATCGATTGTCGCCCACATCACGATGAAGCTTCACATTCAGGCCACTATTGAAACCGGAACCAGCCACAGACCAAGGCCAAGTAGGATCAGCATTTGTGGCATAGAACGAGTTAAATGTGTAACAGGAAATTCCAAAATCATAGCGGCGAAAAAAGCTGCAACAATCGACTTCGCGTCGTCTCCACATACATTGCAAAAATATATCCTCGCACTTGTAGTTGTGGTCTAGGATATTACCAATATCAGATAGCGATTGATTGTAATAATCTTTAAATTCCAAAAAATCCTCTTCAGTGACCTGATCTCCTGCTCGAGTATTCCATTGAATAGCATTTACCAAGTTATAAAGCCTATTCAGGCGATTCAATTCAATGTGCTTCTTGTTTGTCCCATTGAAGTTGGCCAAGTTTAAGTGTGTGGGACAAATGGTGATCGCTGGAAAGGCAATCTCCGAGATGTGGACATCAGTACGTTCGATTGTGGTCTGAACCCAGTACATAAAGTATCTCTCAGAGGATAATATACAGACATAGATGGTTAACACAGCTGCCAACAGCTTCAGAAATATGCGGCTGAAACTGTTTTCAAGAATTCCAGTAGAGATTGATGTATAATTAGGTCTACTTACCGCCTGAGGCAGTTGCAAGGACGCCTCTTTGGCTTGTCATCATCATTATCGGACAACTTAATCACGCCACTCATTGTGGTAAACTGATTAGTGGGCGAGACTGTTAATGAATGGATAGGAAAAGTTACGAGTCTGATATCAATTTCCATATTCATATCCATATCCGGATGTGCTTATCAACACCACAGAAACATAACAACTCAATTACAAGAGTTGTTAGCAATAATGGATTTTAGCTTCAATTACTACAATTACAAGTTCACTTTAATCGTATAAAACGAACACTCTCTCTTCGGAAACAACTCAGTCACAAAATGGCCAAGGAAAGGAACGGAAATAACATTAGAAAAAAATCATTCAAGGAGCTGGTGCAGAACTACTTTCGATATTACTGTGAGAGATCCACGATACACTGTGTGCGATATCTTTACGATCCCAGGCTACATAACGTTGAGAGGTTAATCCTGTTTTCAGGAAATGAATCCTCCTGAACTGCTTCCTTTCGCTTCAGGCTCATCTGGTGCATTTTGCTTGTCATCAGCATCACACTCTGCTGCTCCTTCTACTTGCTACTCTCGGAGCGTTATGGAGCTCAGAAACTGCAAACCGTTATTGATGATCCGCAGTATCCGGTTTTCTTTGTGCAGTTTCCGGCTGTGGGCGTTTGTACGGATAATCGCATCAATTGGAGTAAACTGGAAGACGCCAAGGATGAATTTCTGCCAGCCAATTCAAGTGAAGAGCTTGTCAAAGGATTTACCAAGCTAGTATCTTATATGGAAACTCTGCGCTTTGATAACTTCAAGTATGACAATTCCGAATTGGAAGATCAGAACTTCGAGGCCTTGGAATTTGTTAACATCAGCTCATTGGCACACTTTCTGGCCCTGCGTTGTGAGGATATTGTTGTACCCACATCCTGCACTTGGCGTCAGTCAAACTTCAATTGCTGTGAATACTTTGTGCTTGAGAAAACAGAATATGGTTTATGTTTGGTCTTCAATTCGGTACTGTCGCCACAATCAAGTCAACTCAAGACAAATGCTGGCAAAGAGTTTTATCCGAAACATAACTCCAAGGCAGGTCAGAGCTCGGGTCTCAACTTTAATTTGATGCTACATGATAGTTTCAAGCGACCAGATTCAAAAGTCTCGGATAATGTCTATGTAGTTTTCTTTAAGCAATTCGTTAGGAAGAGTTTTGATTTATTACTTTTCAGATTATGATTAAGAAGCCAGACCAATTGACGAATGTGGTTTACTCAATAACGCCCAACACTGAAACTTATGTGACAATTCGACCTCAAATGACACGCACCGATGAATCGACCAGGAACGTTCCTCCCGAGCATCGGAATTGTCACTTTACCGACGAGCACAAGGACTTTGGCACCAGCGATGCTCAGAAAAGGTTTAGCAAAAGTTTTTTGCTTTCCAACTGCCTCAATAACTGCCATGAATCGTACCTGGTCAAGTTGTGCAACTGCACACTTCCCATTTTCTTTCTCATCAACCAAAAAGGTAAACTCACTTTCTACCTCTCTCTTTATTTCCAATTTTATCCTACTTTTGACTACTTTCTGTACTTGAAGTCAAGGGCTGCACTGCGGTCAGTTTGCGTTGTATCTCACGTCACAATGGCAAGTCTCCTAGTTGGAATTTATGCACTGCGAACAGCATCAATTAAAGTTAAGTTGATTTTTATAGACATTTTCAGTTACGACAAACACTTGAAGGAGGATGACTTCTTTAGTGCCAGCAAACCAGGCATGACTTGTCCCTGTCTGGTCAACTGTAATGTCCTGGAATACTATACGTCCACAACAACACTGCCATTGTCTGGCCGGGATATGTATGTAGCCAACTGTCTGTCATACTCATACTTATATTTTAGATATTTTCTAGGTCAGCAAGCCAAAAGTTCTTCAAAGTAGATGTGCATTATCAGGTGGAGAATATGATAACGTATCGTACCAGTCTAGAGTTTAGCAGCATTGACTTGATAGGTATAATCTTTTGATTATATGGATGTATATATTTTAATCTATATGTCTATTTTCATTAGCTAATCTGGGTGGCATCTTTGGCCTTTGCCTGGGCGCTTCGATGGTCAGTGGCGTTGAGTTGGTATATTATCTAACTGTGGGATTTGCACTGCATCTTTATGACAACTCATACTATGGCCTGCTGCGCGATAATCTTAAACAGAAGTGGACCAAGTTTCTATGTTATTTACGCAACGGGATGAGCCACGCCCACCCGGAAGTGATGGGTGCAGAAGTAATGGCTAAAAGCAAACTGCGACATCCGTTCAATAACAGAATCAACGCCTGGTAAATAGAGTCTCAATCTAGACGACAATTTCATAAATACTCTTACTGATTAATTAAAATATTATAACAATATTGTTGTGAAACGTTGAATTTATTAAAAAAAAAGTGTCTTTCGTTTAATAAAACAATTTTTTTGGTGTTATCTTGCGACGGAAATGAACTGTAATAGGTGGTGCTAGGTCTTCCTGCTGCTTGGTCTTCCGGTTGCCATTAAATAAATACAAATACAGGCCGATGGTAAAATAGTAGACCAACTCGATGGCGCTAAGAATTGAGGCGCCCAGGAAGAGACCAATAATACCTCCAAAATTGGCTGTAATATGCAAGAAGATTGACTTGGATTAAAGAAATGATTAAAGTCGTTGATTACACATACCCAGCAGTTCGACAAATGTGAAACGCATATGCGTTTGATATTTGATAAACCAGGGAGACTGAAAGAAGATGTCAATGTGCATTTTATCCGCCTCTAATTCGATATCGTTGTTGCTGAAAGATTCGAGTGTTATGTGTTATGTGAATCAGGAGACATGGATAATTACTTACTCCATGGCATTGCTGCTGTGAATGGTGTCGTAAATAAGCTGGTTACAACTGTTGAGACAGTCACAGGTCATGGTGTCATTGAAGACGTCATCCACGTATTGCGCCTCCAGACGAAGTCGCTCCACACTAAATGTCACTTTGAATTATGATAATAATGAGAGAATGATATATCGTAGAGCAGCTAAGATATGACTTACTTCTATGGTCGTAGAGGCATTTAAATTCCGATGGTTTGCAGTCCGTAAAGTTATCTATAGCAAAGTAAGATTAGAAATCATCCAATGTGGTGGCTTTCTACTTACCCTCATTGTGGATAGGAAAGAGTATAGAAGGTGAGCAATTGCATAATTTAAGCACATATTCCTGGTGACATTTGGTACGACAGTTGCCACGCCAGTAGACAAAGCCCGGCAAATTCTTGTAAAGTGGATCATTTATCTCATCGGGGAATATGCAACGTCTGTCCCTTGGCGGAAGATTTCGAGTTCTGACATCGGAACCAGTATAACGAGGCATTACACTGATTCTATTGTTGGTGTCAGCAGGAAGCAATCTGGCTGAATCGCTCCATTGTTGGGGCTGTTTAATCATAACATATACTCCTCGCACATTGGTTCTGACAAAGGATTTGTTACGCCGTAAATAGACTTCCAGGCCAGTTCCAGGTCCATTTTGTGCGGTGCGATGCGGATAGTATTTGTCTTCCATCTGTGGAATGGGGAAGATGGGAAAGTTTACAGCTACTGGTCACTGAATCTGACTATGTTAAAATTTACAAAATAAGCACATCTAAGATAAATATAAAAATATTAATAATATTAATTATTATTACATTAAAAACAAAAATTAGAAAAAATAAATACAATAAAATAATAAAAATTAAATTAAATGATTAAATTTATAAATAAACAAAACAAATATTAGGAAAAATAAATACAATAAAAAATAAATAAAATAATAATAATTATAATTACATTGATTAACAACAACTAAGAAAAACATTTAAAATAAATAAAAATGGGTACCAAATTCATTGAAAATAATTTATAAATAGTCATTAGGAGTAAGTACATATTATGAGAGCCTTAATTAAACAGTTGAAATGTTTTATAATGGACTAGCAATGTATTTATTTTATAAATATTAGTGTGATGAACAGAAATGCCAATAAAATAAAATTAAATAATAATTATAAATTTGTATACTACCGAACAACTTACCCCTCGTTGTCTTGACTTCACGCTGATTTCCGAATTAAAGACCCAACAAAATCCCAGTTCAGTGCGTTGTGGCTCGAAAAGATCACAGCAATTGTATGGTTTACTCCTCCAGGTACATTTCGTAAAAATATCGCTGCACCGTACATTTATATATCTCAACACATTCGTGACATTCAGACCATCCAGTTGATCTATCCCTGCTGCAAGAGATTCATTTCTAAAAAACTTTGACATGCTCCTCATATCATTAAAATGTGCATCAGAGACGGCCGTAATAAATTGCTTAAAGACCTCTCTCTTCCTCACTCGCATTGACACCCAGAAAGTAATTCGAAGCATCGTTCTCCAATATGAACCAATTGATTCGACTACGCAGACAAAGTCCCACCGATGGGAAGGGCACAAAAAATATGGGTGTCATTGTGTTCTCAATGGTTGTCTGGGTACGTGCCGAGTTATACAATTCCGCCAGATCAATATAGACAATGGTGGCGCAAATAAAGGTGCCCACCATGATCAAAAACCAAAGGAATCTAAAATATTTTAATGAATTTAAATTCATTTTAAATTTCTAATCAATTAGTCCAAGTAAATACTATTTTAAAGTATACATTTACAACATTGAAATTTTGAACAAAGGATTATTCGAAGTCTTGTCTGACTGACTTTTGCTTACCTTTCGAATACTCTCAGTTTTGGATCCGTCAAATAGCGAAAGCCGTGCACTGACGACAATTTACAGTACTCCTTGAGGTAGGGTATCATCAGACGTATAAATTTACCCCACTTGTAGCTGCCATGGGACTTGGAATGACTTTGGTCCTTTGGCTGCAGCAGGCCAGTTGCTTGGTTGTAACTCCCATTAAGCGGAGGACGTGCTCTTGGCCGTGGGAACAGTTCCTGCGGATAGAACATTTGATGCGAGAGATGCGTTGCTGTCAAGGATTGAAGCACTTTTGAGCATTCAAATTCAAATTGCCAGACAGACAGAAAGCCCCATGTACATTGAACTCAATCAAAAAGCAATTATTCTTGGCGGACAGTGTAGGCTCGGTGCACGCTCTCAGTAAAGCTTAAATCACGCACACAATTAACACTTGAATGCTCTCCAGGGTGGAGGAATACCAAGGACTACCAAGGACTTGCAAGTTGTTTACCTAACAATTCTAGCAGAGATGGGCTCTGTTCAGTGGCAGCATAATCTCCTGTTTGCTCGTTCATTAAGCGACTGTCTCCACAGAGAGCCATCCGAGTGGTTGGAGAGGTTTGTGTTGCTTTTTATTGAGTGCCGGACAGTCAGACGGCCAGACAGTTAGATAGAAAGAGCTGAACGACAATTTTTTTTTTTTTCGTTTTCCGTTGCTTTCATTGATGGTTTGTCATCCGTCCGGCCGCTTCATTGGACTTTGTGTAAACAACTAAGAATATTTTCGATTTATCATTGCGCGTTTCCCATCAACTTCGATGTCTTCGATTGAGTTGTTGTTTAGTTGCCTTTCGGCATTGTGATTTATTTGCTCTTCTCACTTCCCCTCAAAAACTTTCAAATGAACCAAAAGAATGCTACGCATTTTGTCGGGCGCCTGCTAAGATTTTGCTGTGATTCTACAGAATTAAAGTCAATGGCTGTGGCCGGGTAGATCAATAACAGAGACAGAGACAGAGACCTCAATAGCAAACACAAAAACAATAAGCGATGAGTATGTGTGAGTATGACTGGTAAACCTACTAAGCTCTAGCTAATCCGAGTCTAATGAACGACCATGGACCAACTGACAGTAGCTCCAAAAACAAGCACACACATGTCAATCACAATTCATGGCCAGAAACAAGAATCATCTGTGAATTTGGACTTTTGGATGTGAGTTTAGTTTGCACTGATTTAACATATATTGTTGTGCGTAACGTATACGCAATATGAAACAAAGTATGCACTAAAAGTGCGAATACGCAATGTGCATGAAAGTGTGCAGTAAAAATGCGTATACGAAATTTAAATGAAAATATGCACTAAAAATGAATATTGAATGTCATAAAAGTTATAAAATGCGAAATAATTTATGGTAAGATAAGCATAAATTTAATTTCCTGCTCAATGAAGTGACACTCATGACACACATGCAAACAGAGAGAGAGCAGCTCTACCACGTTACCACGTGCGATAATAACTTCCGGTTTCTGTGGCAGGATCAAAAACTTTCACTTTTACTTTCAGCACACGCGTGTGCAACAATTTTCGCTTCAACTGAAGCCTTGTCGTCCAACGGGGTTCAAGTTCATTTGGCCTATTAAGCGCAGACAGCGCCACAGTCATGTAAACTTGCTGGTTAGACATGCAAAGCCATATCCAAAGCCCCAACTCTTCCCCCCTCTTCTCTACACTTACCCGTTTGTCGCTCGTCCGCTCAAAATTCAATCTTACTTTTATGAGGCAACAGAAACGTGACAACAAGGCGCTGACAGGGCACAAGACGAGCAACTCCATGTTACCAACAGCAAACAGGGCCAATGCGATGAGACAACAGAGTGCCAGAGTGTCGGAGTGCCAGACTGTCAGATTGCTGAAATGCCAGCAGAGTGGCAAGTGGAAAGTGGAAAGTGCCGCATTTGAGCCATTTAAATATGCAAATTTTGGCTTAAAACGGAACTTTAACTCCTTCGTTGTGCTTGTCAGTGTCAAACTTTTGCTCACTAATTTGCATGTTTAGCACCACGGCATTGTCTTCATTTAGATCCTGACGCTGGCATTTGGATTTGGTATGGGGGATTGGCATTGGCACCTAACTGGGCTATAATTGCGTTTATCTTTTGATGACTGAATCCCTGGGGAGCTGGCATAAATAGTCGTGCTGTTGCCAAAATCATAAACATGCCACGTAATGCGTGTTAATTATTTAATAATATTAAAGGATTACCACTCTGAATGAAGCCAACAACTTAACTTGGCCCAAGCATTTAGCATGATTGATGAGGAAGGACTGTCACATCCCGCAAAATGGTGCCAAGCAAAGATTTGCCATTTTACTGATGACTTACTGATGCTAAAGAGGCCAAGGTTGCTCTTGGAGAATAGGTATACAACTTTGATACTCTTTTGACTTTTCCCCGAGTGCATTGGTTTTAGTTCTGCTCTCTTCTCGTTTGTGTATCCTGCGAGTAATTTGAATAATTTTCTGAAGAAGTGCACAATTTACATATAAAATCTGCAATTTTGCATGGGATTGAGATGCAGTTGCTGATGTCGTCGTTGATTCCATTGCTGTCACTGCAGCTGCCACCATTTTTACACACACACACACATACACACAGTTGCAATGTCTGAAAAGACAGACGTGTCCTGGGTACAGGAGATGCTTTTAGCTTGTCTTTGCAAATGTAAATGTTTTTACGCATTTGAGGAATAAACAAATGTACACCAAACATGTGTGTGACTAGGAACTTTTCGCCTTTTGTCCTTGCTGTGTGCTCTTGAAAGCGCTTGCATGCGTGTGAACCTCAATTTGAATTATGAACTTGGGAAAATTAAGAAACTTTTTATAATTGATGTCATGCATTTTAATTCCATTTCATTTATGTCCTTATGACTTCTCTCCTCTACTCTGTCTCGTTCTCATAATTCAATTGAATCAGTTTCAATGCTTAAGCACATTGATTGCTGTGCGCTTGAGAATTTCATTCAGAAATAACACTTGCATTGAGTTTGTTTCTCATCATTTTAAAGGGTATTCAAGTGAGAGAAGCTTTCCGCTTGTTTAATTACTCAAACAGCTTTTCGTAGAATATTAATTTGTTGCTTTGCACATTTTCAGCGTATCTGAAATCATAATAATAATGCCAAAAACAAGATGGCAAGATGCAATAAACACTGAATAAGGAGCCAACAGTCAAGTCAAGTACTAAGCTCCACACATCAACATTCTGCAAGATCTCAAGTATGCCAGTGTGTGTGAGTGTGAGTGTGTGCCTGTGTGTGTGCGTGTGTGTGTGAAAGGCATGTGCACAATTTAAGCACCTGAGTATTTCATTTGAAAGTTTGTTCAACAACTTTTTAAATACCGTTTTGTTAACTTGTTCATAAACGTCGGCACTTTACATTTTTGACACTGAATTTGTGCGTGAAAGACAGGTCTTTAATTTAAGTATAACAATGAAAGTCCTCTTGTCTCTTTTGTTGCATTAATACTATAAGTTTTTGGAACAATTTAACTACTAGGAGTAGATAAACTATCTCATTTTATCTAGTTATATTTTGTTGTCTGTTTTTTCTACCCGTTACCTGTTTGATTAACTGGAAGCTGTGTGGCTTTTTGGCCTTGATTTGAAACAGCACGAACTACCAACTGCGATGACAAGGCATCAGTTCGGGTTTGAGTCCAGGCATTCAATTTTGATTGGTCCCTGGCACTCACAGTGATGGGCAGTGGCAGCACTGGGCCCTGGCCAATGCATAAATCCATTTTCGTACAGTTTCGTTTAGCCTATCGACGTGTGCAGTTCAGATTTGTCATCATGAAATATTCGCAATATTTGATATTCATGCTGACCATTGCTGTCCGCCTGGCAATCTCTACTCCCTCATCTGGCGATGGAATGCAACAGTTGTGGCTGGAACCATCGAATACCATGGCAACGTTCAATAATGAAATGGTGCCTCCAGCAGATGCAGAACCTGTTGCCAATGTCCCTCAGCTGCAGGATGAGGAGGATGACGTCAGCAACGAGACAACACCAGATTTATACACACTTTGCTCATTTCATGCTTTCTTCAAATTTGTTGTTATTTATGTCTGAAAATGTTTCAAGATTGCTGAAAACACAGAACTGTCTGTAAGCTTTAATTTTTGATTAAGTATACGATTATATTTCAATGTAAACAATTATAAAGCGTCCTTTGACGATATTTCAATAAATGCAAAGTTAATCAATTGTTGATTGATTTTTTGTTTTCAAAAAGGGTTTGTCCAAATAGTATTTTTATAAAATGAAATTGGTTATGGAAAGCATATACCAAGCTCATATCACTTGGGAAACTAATTGGCAATTCGTACTTATATATCTAGTTCTTTGCTGATGGAATTGTTTTATTTTTAAATGAAGAAAATGTGGAAATTCAAGTGTCTTTTAAAGGTCAAAGTTCAAGACAAACAAATTTGAAATATTGGGCCCACTTTCCTAGTTGAAACGGCCCTGTAGATAACTGTTCTACGCACTAGCTGCAACACACGTATAACAGTTTAACGCGTGCGCGTTTGCCAGCAGAATTTTGGCGCCAATTCGTCAGCTGTGTGTATTTTGCCGGAGCGCGGGTTGAAAATTGCCGAGCGCAGCGCACGGAAGTATGCCATTAAATGCGAACACAGGACTGCTGCATCAATAAGTATGCGTGTGTGTGTGTTTGTGGCGATGGTAGCTTCTTGCAGGCTGAGCTGCCATCATCGTCCTCGTGTTTGGTGGGCGCCTCAATTTGAGGTTCTTTAATGCCATCGAATGTTTGGGCTCGTCATTCAGTGCCAAGCACGAAGCCGAACACCGTCGCTGTTGTCGTTGTCGTTGTCGTTATCCTCACTGCTGTCGGCACCGTCAGTCGTCGTGGTTGTCGTTGTCGTAGTTGTAGCAGGTCCTTTTGCCGCCGCTGCTATCAAGTTTTGTGTTATTTTTGAAAGCTATTCGCGTTAGTTACATCCATCAGTGACGTTCAGAACGCGTTGGTCCTTAGATCGCGGTTGCCAAATATTATACATATTTGGGAATGGATTCGCATCGAAATCGCATCATTGAGTGAACTTAACTGAAGCAGTAAATAAATTAAAAATTTTATACAAAAATTAAATATAGTGAAAAGTGACAAATAAAATAAAACTTGGAATATACTATTTTTTAAAAAATTGTGAAATATTTTGAAGCAATTTCTAGTAAATTAAAAATAGTTTTTAAAATTTAAATTCCTTTTCAGATTTATAAAGTTTATAATCAAAATATTTAGTTTCAGAAAAGTTGCTTCTTTCGAAATACGATTTTTAAAATTAAAATAATTTAGTTACAAGATTATCATTTTATGTAAATTTTTTTTTAAATGTAACTGAATATAACAAAACTATATATTATTTTGCCCATGAAATGTGTTGTATCTTAGCAAATAAAAATCCATAATTTTCAATCAACATGCCCATAGATTATCGTACAATAAAAACTGTTCAAGGGTGTAAATAAAATCAGTAATTAACGGATTACTCAAGAGCTCAAGCAAAGGATACATCACTTGATATTCGCTCAGTGTGTTGTGGGAACATACTCCGGTTGCTTCTTTGCAAAAAGGGGTTGCTCCGTTAAGTGATTAATCATGCTCATATATTTTCCAAGTGAAATTCAATTTCGACCGCAACAGGAGTAGCAAGTGGCACCACACCACACAGCACACGGATGAAACGACAGGATACCAGGCAATATATATGAAAAATTACCAAAAATACCGACAACAGCAACACTGAAAACAAGTGCAACACAAACAACAACAACAACAACAATAACAACAATAACAACAATAACAACAGTAACAACAGTAGCAGCAGGCAGTCAAACGAGAAATTGCATTCGACAGGAAGAGAACAGGAGCCACAGTTGCTTCATGCATACAGGACCCCAGGGAGCAGGACTTGCGGTGGCTATCAGCAAACGGTGAGTCTTAATTGTAAGAAAATGTATATAGGCTTAATATGGAAAAGATAAATAAATTTATATGTACGAGTATATGAACAATTATACTTACTTTTAAGGAAACTGAATTTAAAAATATACAAAACATGAAATATTTGTTGATCAACGAACGTTGTAAAAATGTAAAATTAATAAAGTAGAGAAGCTTACATATATTATTAATTCTTAATTATTTTCAAGAAAAGTAATTTGGCACATGTACAAAAATAAAACAAAACAAAAATAAATTTGTTGTTGTGCTAAACAAATTAAGAAATGTTAGATATGTATATAGCATTAAGAAAGTAGAGGTAATTCCATGCTATATATGTAACAATTATGAACGATCACTGATGCATCCTTATTTTCAAGAAAATTAATTTGAAAAATATGCAAAAATAAATAAATTTGTTTATCAATGAACGTAGTTTGACCATTTTGTCCTGCAATTTGTGTTAGTTGTACTGCTAAACAAATTAGTTGACCTTTTCGATGGTCTAAATAAACAAACAGAGAAGGACGCACAACGTTGGCCGCATTGGGACCGAGAACCTTTTTTTTCCGGCTGCGTAGCAAAGAATTTACTAAGCCCTGAGCCATTTTTTTTTAGTTTGCCAATTTAAATGTAAAACGCCATTGCAAAATGGGACTGACGACAACTTGACTGCGACGACGACGACGAAGGCAAGAAGAACATTTAGGTTAATCATACGCCGTGTTGTACGTATAGAACGACAACGTTGTTGACTATTTAGCATAAATTAGTAAGTTTTCACCCTTGGTGTTGGATTGGGCGATGTGATGTCTAAGCAAATTGTATGGCCCTCGGTCAACTTAGCATTTGACATTGACAGAAATAAAATTCATGGAAAACTGACTAATCAACGTGCTATAAAACAAACAAACAAATATAAAGTGGAAAGGGAGGTGTTCCTATTGAAGTGACTTTAGTTAGGAGGTGTCTTCAAGAGCATCTACCTGCTTTTGCTGTTTTCACTGCCTTATTTCCTTATTATTTAAATCAATATTAATTTAATCATTTTATCGTTCTAATAAATCATGCGCCATATACCAAGGCGCCAGTTGCCAGTCAGTCGCCAGGCATCGTCAGAGCTGCCTTGGCTTGGATTTTGCTGGCTGGCTTGATTGTTAACAACAATATGCGAGCATGTAGCCAAGAACTGCAGACAAAACAAAATTTAAATAGAAAATTAAAGCGGCGACAACAATGACAACAACGTTCAAGATGACGATGACGATGACGACGGCAATGGCGATGGCGATGGCGATGGCGATGGCGATGACGATGCCGGAAACAAAAGAAAAAAGTTTCTTCATTAAAATTTTTAATGACTTTCTCTCTATTTGCGCAAGGTAATGAAAGTCAAAAGCGTAACTATGTTTGCGCACTTTCTAAATACCTACTCCATATTTTTATTTTCTATTTTTTTTAAATCTAAATGCATAATTTTAACGACTTTTTTTTAGTTCCCAAATTCTGTTTATGCGAGCCGCGTATTTGCACAATTTCATGTTTACAATGCTGACTTTTGCATTTCCTGTGAATGCGAGTTTGAGTACGTCGTTTTTTATAGATTTTAATATCCTTGCATTAAATGAATACTTGGCATGCTCACTTTAATGGTGAACTTCAAATTGCATTTAAAACAGATTGCTTAGAGTAGTGCTGCAGAATATCTCAACAGAATTTTATTTTATTACCTAAAAGCAATTTCTCTGTACTTCATCTTTTAAAAGTGAGTGAACTATTTTTAAGCAATTCAAGACAACTTAAAATTCACTTTAATCTAGAAAAGAACTTTAAAGAGCAAGCCAAGCTAACTTTAGATAGTTTTACTGAAGATAATAACTAGATTATCTAGATACTATACAAATATCAAGAGTTATAAATTTTTAAATTACTTTTTCAGATATAAATTTGTGCATTTTTAATCATTAATAAAAAACAAACCCACGATATGTTATGTTGATAGCTGTTTTAAATTTTTTGTTTAAATACCTGATGTTTGTTTTTAATATGATTATTGGTTAAGTTTGTGTTTTTATTTGTTTGAATCATTTTAATTGGCCTTGTGCCAATGAACAATTTAATTACAATTACTTTACCATATGGCGAATTTATTTTGCAGTGTTTAAGTATGTCTATAATTACTTCGACTGTTAATTAAGGTAAGGTCTAATTAATTAGGAAACTTTAAACTTGGTCAATTAAGCTAACAAATTCCAAGTAAAGAGAGAGAGAAATAGGGAAAATGTTGGTTAGAGTGTGTTTGTGCTGAGTCATGGTTATCTTGTGGTTATTATTGATTAGCGAAAGCAAAGAAAAAGGTAAAATTAGCTGAAATACCAACACATTAAATCCAATTACCAAGCAATATTTTCTCACGCCACATAACCTAACGCAATATATAATTTCTTATCTTTGCTGCCATTAAATAGTAGCTACATAAATACAACAACCTGATGCCCCAAACTATTGCGATAGATTAACAATTAAATGCCACGCACAATTAACGGGTAATAATACAACAGACTCTGGCTTTCTATAACATGTGTGTTTTTGTGTGTGGGTGTGTGTGTGTGGCAGTGTGTAGGCGTGTGTTTTACGACTTGGCTTATGACACGCCCACCTCCTGTTTGACTCCCTCAATATCTGTGTTTGTATCTGTGAATGTGCGTATATACTTATTACGTCCAATGACAACACAAGCAAAGCTGAAAGCTCGGTAAACTATTTATTTGCATATAAATATTTCAATGTCTGGCAAAGGCAGAAGCCTCACACACACACATACTCACACTCACACACACAGCCACTTGGAATAAGTTGTGGATTCTGCAGAGAATGAGGAAAAGCGGCATAAGTGGGGAAAATGGGCCTTTGGTTGACTGCCAAGGGATGCAGTGTCAAGGGGCTTCTCATAGGTGAACGGAAAACTGCTGCACGGTTGTAATTGAAATAGTTTTCCAACCACACATGCGGTGTGTATGTGTGTGTGTGTGTTGTGTCTGTGTGCGTTTTCTGTGTGTGCTCAGCATGTTTTCAATAAAACAAAAGGATATCCATTTGTCACAGAAGAAATTGTTTATGCACAGGCCTGCCGACCTCAATGCCCAAATATAATGAGAGTCGTTTACACACACACACACACACACACACACACACACACATACGCGCACACACTCATTTTTTATTTACCTATTTGGAAAACCATCAGAAAATTTATTTTGCTGCATTTCTTTATTGTTTCAAGTGTCAAATGCGATTTTAGTTGACATTTTTAACAGTAGGCGCTGGATAAAAGCAATAAAAGCCCAACTTATACTAAGTATTATACATATGCATATATGTATTTCCGCTTACAATGCAAACACATACACACACACTTACATTTGTATGTGTGTGTGTAAATGTTGTTTGTGTATGGGTTGGCACATGTGGCCTTTTGTTTTTCCCTAAAAACTCGACTAACAAGCATTGCAATTCAAAATATTTACAAATTTTGTGAAGCACTGGCATAAAGGCAGAAAACAAGTGATCGACTAATAGATATCCTGCACCATTGTGTGAAGTGTTTCAAAGTAACTGGACTACTTTGTGAAACTCAAGTTTTATGAATGGAAATACCTTTAGATTTCTGAGGAGAGTCAACCTTTTTAATGCTTTCCAAATAAAAAGTTAAGAAAAGCTTTTTAAAATACTTAGACATTCTTTCAAAGATTTTCACAAATTAAGCGAAATTTCTTTTGCCGATCTATTTTTATTATTAGCAAATAGATAATAGTCTGAATAAAGATTAGGTAGGATGCGTAACCAATTCGTAGCCCAATTCATACAAATGTTCTATGATAACTACTCTGTTGTGTGACGTTTTTCTTTTTAATAAAAATAATTTGTTGTCAAAGTGGTTCACCATAAAATGTTGTTCAAATTTATAATGTGACTGTACTTAATTCAACTTAACCAATCATCAGTTAACGGATTAAACTATTAAACAAAATTATACATTTATGAAAAGAGTGTCGTTTTTATCTTTATCGCATTAAAAAACAAAAAATAAATATCTGTCACTGCCTTATCTTTAACATATATTTTGAATTCAATATTATTTAGTTTCGTATGCCCCTTGATGCATTTAATGAGTTACAGGGTATGCAAATCGAGGCTGTATCAGAGAGCATGGCACATTTAAGTACCAACATCATGTACATAATGTTTTACGACTGTATCGCTCATAAAGCAACGAAAGTGCAATTACCACAACAACAAAAACAACAACGACAAACTGTACACTCATGTGCAACAATGTTTAACCTAATGTGTGTGTGTGTGTGTGTGTGTATGTCTATATATGTGTGATTGAGGGTGTATATATATTGGGCAGATACAAAATATTTTGCCTATTGCTGCCACAAATGAGTTGATGAGCTTTGAAAATAAGTTTTGCATAGTTTTTAACTTCCTCAAACATAAAATATTTTAAATTTCTCTTTGAGTAATCTCCAGGTATGATTCTATCTTGTTTTTATACCCTATCAGTGGGTATTATAAATTTATGGTGAAATGTGAAACGCCCATAAAGTATATATTCATGATCAGTATAATATATCTATGTACGTCTGTCTGTCCATCTGCCTTTATGCAAACATATCTCTCAGTTTTGTGGCTATCTTGATAAGATTTGGTGAAGGTTCGTATTTACTCTGCTATTCATATAGCTCATATAGGAACGATCGGTGCAAGATCAACATTTAAGATGATATACTTTTTTGTTTGTTTTTTTAAGACATATTAACTAAACTCATAAATTTTGTGTTTACACATTCTTACTACAGTCAAACCGAAGTTATGCCAGAACATAAGTTATTTAAAGCAAATTCTTTTTGTTGAAACAATTAATAAACACGTGAAACAAACGATTATTTATAATCATGCTTCATAATAAAAGTGAGTATGGGGAATTTACAGCGAAATAATTAAGAATTATTTTTAAAATCCATATGAAAAGGAAGAGTATAATCGTGATTTTTGTGCCTCTTGTAAACTTTTCGCGTTTCCGGACTTTTTGGTAAGCCCAACCCTACCCAACCCGAAAAAAGTTTCGATTTTTAAGCCCGAAGACCGGGGAGTTTCGAAAAAGGGACACGAAACCCGTAAATACCTCTGTATTTGGTTAGTATCGTATAAAGGCAGGACCCTCCAAGATTATGAATTCTTTGCTGAGCTAAAAATAGCATTTGGTATTTCTTTTAAAAGTCGATTGGAGCAATTTCGTTTCAAATTGAAAATCTTTAATACAATAGACAATGCAATGGTTTACATTAAACCACAAGCATATTTATATTCAAATTTAAGGCACTTACTGTGGTTAAAAAACTGTTAAACTGGTGTAAAAACTAGTTAATCAGCTTAAACTTTAATGGAATATGTTTCTTGGACCATATTGAATTTTAGGCTTAATGCAAGCTGATTACATTTTAAATTGTTTGCTACCAAATTATATTTCTCGAATCCATTGCAATGCATTGTAAAGTGTTTTTTAATCTTCTATGAAGTTGGTAAACAACTTAATTTATTTGTGAGTAAATCTGGGAAAAGTAGACTTCAATTGTGTCTGAGTGAAATTGCAGACAATTGGGCCTAGAACTTTGGGTCAAAAGGCGACTCTCAGCCTTAAATGCTATGCAGGCATTTAAAATCTCGAACACACAAACTGACATAATTTAGGAGAGGAGAGAGAGAACTTGGCTCAATGTTAAATGCGTATGTCCATTAGGATTTGTAAAAGGTCACTGTCTACGTCGCGACTGACGCGTCATTGCCGTCTCAATGGCGGCGCACTTGTAACACTAATGAAAATTCCAATGAACTGGCAGCCACAGGGGCCACGTCAGTGTCCTTGGCACTCTGCCAGTAAATTGTGTCCGAGTGGTCATAATTTGGGATACGACAGTCTACGCCGAAGGAAGGAGGAACGGACGTCAAAAGCATGCTCAAAGCCAAAATGCATCCATCTCGAAACTTGCCAAGAGAACTGCAAATACTCGAACATATTACCGAATCGAACTCTTATTCTTTCTGTCTCCCTTTCTCTCTCTCTGCTTTGTTAAGAAATGTATGTCTTGCTGCTGGCTAAAATTATTGTGTTTGGCTACAACTCAGTTCACAATGCCAATGGAGGTTTGAGGTAGCAATTTATGGATTGGGTGGATGGGTGGCCCTACAAGTGTCCATATGTGGGCCTGGCTAAAGGCTCGTCTTGTTAATAACTTATGACAGGTTGCTAGGCAGGGACACAGCAACAACAAGTCCCCTTGACACAGTCAGTTGCAGCTATTGTTGTTCTTGCTGTTGTGGTCGCTGCTGTCGGTTGGTAATGATTAATGTAACCATTTTTCTGGGCATTTGGCCAAAAAGGATTGAAGCCATAGAAATGTGAATTCGTTGGCAAATTGATAACTTCTTATATGAAATACAAAACAAGGCAAAAAGGTTCGATGAAATCAGCTTAATCATTGCTCCGAAAGTATCCAACATTCACATACACATACGTATAAATAATCGTATTTTCATATTATAAATAAATAATAATAAAACTTCGTTAGCCAAAGTAGGCTACGCGTTTGTGAATTTCAACACTTAATCCCAACACGTGCCGTCACTTTACAATTTGCCTGGGCTTATCCTGTCGCCTGCTTGGGGAGCCAATAAATAATTTTAAAACTTTCACACTTCCACGAATTTTCCGTCGCGTCTGTTCAATTGTGCTAATTGACTTTCTGTCGGCTGGCAGACGTCCTCGCATTGGGGAAAAAGAAAAATTAAAAATTCCCCACCACATCTACAACAAAGTTTTGCCGTCGCCCACGACAACAACAATTTGGAGAGTTGACTACAACAAATTAACATGCAATAATCGAACTGAAGTCAATCGAAGTCCGCACTTTTCAAAGCCCAAAAAAGAAAAGTTTACAATTTGTACTTGAGCCTTATCCTTCGAGGACATTCGGCTGAGGTGTGAGCAACGAAAACGAATAATAAATTTAAATATTTATGGAAAATTGGCTTAGGCTAGGGACGCACAGTCATCCTCAGTTACAGCGAAAAGTTTGTGAATTGAAAAATTGAAAATAATGAATGACACGCACACACACACACACATGTACATACACACACCTATGGCTGTTGAACGCAAATCGCTCAAAATTGCTGCGACAAATAAAATGTTGCTGTAAACTGCTTCGTCAGACCCTGCTCTAAATTGTAAAACGCCCACCCGCAAGTCAGTCGCTGCGGGCTAAACGACAGATTTCAATGACAATTCGCAAGGGGCAGAACACAGCAGCAGAGACGTCGACAGAGACGTCGACAGAGGCAGCGGCAGAGCAGGATGAGAAAAAACAACTGAAAAACGCTGCTTACTTGTGGGTTACATTGCGTGCCTGCTGGTGCCGTGTTATAATGTTGCTGGTGTCTGTCTGTCTTCCTTGTCGGCTCGTCCGACATGCTCCTTTTGTATAGCTGTGCGTGTGTGTGTGTGTGTGTGTGGTGTGTGTGCTTGTGGCCATGTGGCTTACACATTTAGGCGCTGTCCGCAGCGGGGAGCCCGCAGTTGAGCGTCGTACAGGTATTTAAATTCATTTCATTCAACCAACAAGAATTCACATTTCGCATTCGCGTTCGCAATTCGCTGCCATTTGGACGGGGCTCATGGAAATTATGTTTTTTAGTGCGAATTAAAATCATATTTTCATGATCGCAAGCGGTTTTTTTTTTACTTCACATTTTTTGTTGTTGCTGGTTGTGTTCCTTATTTATGTTGGTCCAGCACTTTTCTAATTTTCACCTTTCCTTTTTTTGGGCCAACATTTTTTTGTTTTTTTTTTTATAGTCTGCATTTGTTAGTGTTCTGGGGGAAGTTGTTTGTATACATTTCTTGAGTTTTTTATTTTCACATTTTGACTTGCACACGCCGCAATAATTTCTGGCATTAATAAACCAACCGCCTGAGTTGGCCCAAAAAATACAGAGGAAAATCCACAAAAGTTGTGAAAATACTTTTGGTGTGTTTCATTCTGTGTAAACTTGTTATTTGCCGAGCAGGAGAAGCAGACGTTGGGCAATAAAAAGTAGTGCTAAAAATTATAGCCTACTTTTATGAGCGCTTCACTTCTAGGTGTTTGACGTATATATGTGTGTGTTTGTTTGTGTGTGTGATTAAGGTTAAAAGAAAATTAACTTTAAGACTCGTGACAGCTAATCAGCCAGGCTATCTGCGAGCTATGCGTGTTTTGTAATAGCTTGCACTTTAGTTTGGAAAAATGTCAAAGTTGGCGGCTGCAGGTGGGTGTATTTTCATGCTACGAATAGATTGCCTTTTAATGTTAATTTTGTGACTTAATTAGCCATAAAAATTATGCACTACAACAACAAGAACGAACAACAACAACAACAAGGGTTGTTGCAACTGCAGCAAGTGCGATAAATGAAACTTTAATCAAGTGTCGGCAGCCAGGCCACGTTGGAAGTCAAGCATGAAAATTAGTTGCATGTTGACCCCATTTCAACATGCTAATATGCAGTTGATTAGAATGTCACTCGAAAACGTTTCAAACCTCAAAAGACCAAAAGCACACACCTACAATACATTGCATTTTCTTGTAGAGAAAGAAATCGGAAGGAAATAATGCCATACATACTATAAGCTCTGAACCCAAATGGTCGGGACTCTGTGGAACGACTTGCGTGCCGAGTGAAATATGAAGATGAAACAAAGATTTCTATCCACAAGGCATACAATACACACATATCGGACATGGCATACGTAGCGTATGCGCAATTTCCACAACAAATTATTGTTCACAAAATTGTTTTCGCCCCGGCAAGTAAATCAAAATAGATATGGCCGTATTACTAATAAAAATATATAAGTGGCCGTTATGCAGTATCATTAGAAGCAGTCAATAAGCGACACTGTAATCTTTCTCTTCAGATAGTTCCTCTTTCTCTCCCTCCATACTGTCTACCCAACTTCGACAACGCATTCTGAGAAACATTAATGGCAACTCAGTGTCGCCTGGGGTTCATTTTCTTGTGGTTTTCGTCTCTTGTCCTTTGTCTTTTGTATCTTGTCTTTTGTCTCTGGTTCTGTCTGGGACCTGAGTCAATATTGGTCCACTGATGAATTTGCCTTCTATTCCCAGCGACGTGACTTTGTCAGCTTGTCATTATATCAAAATAATTTTCGTTGCAAGTTGGATTGTTTCGCAATGGAGTTATTGCGTTCACACGTGCCACAATGGCAGAGGCAACGGGGGAGACGTGGTGTCCAATTCGTATTTTCCTCATGCTCCTATATGGCGCCCAGTTTTTATTTTTACTTATCCAAATAATGATACCCTGTAACCATGACTAGGAGCAAAGGAATGTCCAATTAACAGCAGAACAACACTTAAGATTTAAAATCAAACATCAAAGTTTGCGTAGATTTTAGAGTATAACATAAAGTTCTGACTTTTTTGATCAAAAAATTATTTATAAGAAAGTGTTTTCTACAGCGTATATTCAAGTTGAGCATTTAATATTAGTACAAGTCTATTTGCTTTTTAATTTATTATAATATAATATGACTAACAGACATCGTTGAGCATGTGACTAGCATTTCTTTTACAAGAAAAATTTTGATGAAAACTCAAAAAAATATGCTAGAATATGACTTGTGAAGGAGTTTGTAATCGGAGATACTGACAGCAAGCAAATGCTACGATTCCCTTTAATTTATTGCCGTTGACTTTTATTAATACTACTCAAACTTGGGCAAGTCATGAATTGGCCAAGAGAACAACTTTGAGCACGCTGCTAACTAATAAAACATATGCGAACTCATCAAAAACTAAACTTTAAATATGTCCCTCGGGCCTCAAATAAAATGCCTGCGTGATAGCGTGCGTGCCTCAAATGAAAATAAGTCCAACGAATATAGAAAGCGAATCAAGTTGACGGCAGTGCGTGATTCACTCAAGCAGAAAGGGTCTTGGAGACATATGAGTAGACTGTGCGATAAAAAACAACATTACTTTATTTTGTCACATCATGTTTGAGTTTATAGACGAAACAACACGATTTTATCTATTTCTCTAACATTATCAGAATGTAGAACGTTTAAAGCATACGCCACGGATATATTATTATCCATAGGTATAATTAACTCCATTTTTCAATTGTGCAACTACAAGTATGACTAATCTAGCATCTAAAGCGGATCAGAAAAAAAGTGTTGTTATTGGAAACCATTCACTATACAGAACTCAACTCAGGTTTTCCCAACATTCGAGTTCTACTCCAGCCGTATGGAAGGTCTTTACTAAGCTGTGGTAAAACTAAAGGCGTTTAATCAAATGAACATATAGCGTCCAACTTCCATTTTAAGTCAATAAGGTCTCTTATTAATACAAATAAATATGCCAGCAAATCAACCATACGTACATAGTCTTAAGTATTATAGTCTTCAATCGAATGTTCTTCTGAATCATTTGTTATTTAAAGTCTTATGCTTTGAGAGGCGACCAATTAATTTCCAGAGAATATTTACTTACATTTTTAAGTATATTAGATTATACACTTGTCGTATCATGGCAAGAAAAATCGTTTACGTAGGGAGAGTCATCTTATTTCACTTAAGAATTGAATGACGACGGATGGTTTTCATTATAAATTCACCCTGAAAACATTGTCAAAATGTATATATTCTTTTGAGATACTCATGTCGGTTTTTCGTGCAGTGTCAGTCGTCATTGTGTCTGTCAAGTAGCCAATCAGGATCTGGGGAGGACAGCTTCACGCTTGATATTTGCGACACAATTTAATTATTAAGTACGACATTCTCTCAGAGGGAACGTGCAAAGGGGACGTTTATCACTGTAAATGCGAATTTGTACGGGGAGAACATGTCGTATGAGCAATATGCCAATTAACGTTCGCTCGATTGGCCCAGTGACAAGCGGCAGACGTTGATTGCGGCAGTTGGTTACTGCCTACTTCTGCTATCCGTTGTCGTTGTTGTTGTTGCTGTTGTTGTTGTTTTTACTGTCCAATCATTATTCATTGCGTGACAAGAGCGCCAAATGTGTCCCCGTGTTTACTCGTCCATTCCTGTGTTTGCCGCACTGAGGTTGTCAATAACTTTGAGCGTGCCACAGGCATAACAGCAAATTTTGACACGCAAGCGAGAAAAAAATCCAACAACGGACAATAGAAAAATTGCAAGAGCAGACAAAATCACAATACATTATTAATATGCCAATATTTCGGATACCCTATATCAGCGAAAGAGCTTAAAGTGAGTGGGACTTAATAAAAGTTAAAGAAAAATTGAAATAGCAGACAAAATCACAATATATTTTTAATATGCCAATATTTTGGATACCCTATACAAGCAAAAGAGCTTATGGTGTTTGGAACTTCACCAAAGACAGCTAAAGTTTAAAGTCTTAGCGTCAGACTTACACATACCCTATCTGCACATTCTCTGTAGGGTATTTTCACTGCAAGAAACCGGACAAATCGCATCGATGGTAAATGTTTGTCTCCGCGTCTGTTTTATTGCATAAGACCAAAATTAATGCCCATCATTATCACGAAATCCACTTTCTACTTGCCACTTTCGTGGTTGTCGTCCTTATTCGTCCTTGATCGCTCTTTGTCTCCGGTTCCTGGGTGCTAAAGTTAGACCTACCTTTCATTTCATTTGATTTTTGCCTGTATTGCTGATTGTTGATTTCTCATGCCGCCTGTTTACTTAGCTAGATTCGTTGCGTGCCAGGAAACGAAACGCTCAAAAAGGTCCTGCACTTTGGTGTCTGGTGTAAATATTTGTGACATAATTAAGCAACGCTGAGCATGATACCGCCAGGGACTGAAACCGACAGCGCATTATCAAATCCGAAAAGGGACAAGTTGCAAAGCTGAAAATAAAACAAACATCGGATTGTGCGGATAGCTCGACATACGCGTGATTAAATTCCATTTGTAGGCACAACTCGAAGTCTGAGTCGAAATATTTACCGTGCCTTTTAGTGGCTTTGCAGCATGGTTGAGTGCTCGACTCACATAAAGATTGTCAAGATTTGAGCGCCATTGTCGACACAGCGTACTACAGAAGCCCCGATGAATCTAAGGATCCAAAAGGAGCCTTTTTTCATTGCCTGACATTCGTGCGTTTACTTAAAAACGCTTGGGGAGCAATTTGAGAGATTTTGGCAACGATTTATCGCACAACACTGAGTGGGTGACGTTGATAGGCATTGATAACAACGAGTGCCTTCTTGCTACATTCTGCGTGCTTTAGGCCAGGTTCACATCGAGTTAATTTGCATAGGAAACTCGCTTCTGAAAAGGTTCCTCAATGTCACACATACTCACACTTAAGCTTTCACTTGCCTACCGAGTACTTGGAATATTCAAAATAATCTTTGGCATTGGGTAGCGATTCCAATTCAATGATAGTGCGTAAAATTAATGGATGTACTCGCATCTTAAATTCGGCAGCCACAAAAGCCCCTAATAAATTTATGGCATTAAGCCGATTGGGCCATCTGCCTAGAACCTATTTCGTTATTTGACAACAGCTTGAAAGAATGTCCTGGGAGTGCTTTGTTTGGTTATAAAAATGGAAAGGTCTACCTTGAACCCCAACTTAGATACTGAGATACTGATAGTTTCCCTAGCATCGACAGTTGTCACCCCATTTAAAAACCATTCAAATATCTGAAATTGAAATAGAAATGGAAATTTTATAAATAGAATTGGCAAGGGAATGCTATAAGTAAATTCATTTTATGTAATTACGATTCACAAAGAATGCCAGCAGGCCCTCAAAGTCTTTCCTTGTCAATGTATCTGTATCTGTATTTGCATTTGTATCTGTATCTGTATCTGTAACTGGCTTACATGCAAATTCAAAGAATGTTATTACAGCTGACGTTGAACCTTTAGGCACACACACTTCTTTAATGGCCAGGGTAGACGTGGAAGTGAATTTCATAATGTCGTAATGTTCGGACCGAAACAATTTGAGGAAATAATTTAAGTGTATGTAAAAAATATGACAGAAAAAAAGAATTGATTTTACTGAAACATTCAAATGGTGTAATATTTGATATTAAGCAATCAAAATTGGACTTCCATTGATACAATATGGACTTCTTACAGTCTAATTGATTGAGCCCGGGCTTCGAAACATATAGAAGTTCGACGCGGTATATTCATTTGATTAAACGCCTTAAATTTAAACACAATTTTGTAGAGACCATCACCATTGCTGGTAGGGACATCGATATAAAATTCCACAATGAATTTGTTGTGTATAAATACGGTCTAAAAAAACACATGTTATACTATGTAAACAAACAATTTAATCCTTACAACTTACTCCTGGATATAGGCATTTGTCCTTTATTGCCGCTCTATTTTTTACGTGTTTGGTCCAACTTTTGTACCAATATTGATTTTCATCGTACATAATACTACATAAATTTGGAACATTCATTTCATAAAGAGTTGGTTGCCACGAACTACGATCGAACTTGAAGATTTGAAATGTAGCCTACAATATGGAATTAAATGTTTATTAAGCTATTAAATAAAGCACTTCGTACCAACCTGAATGCGATCATTGGGTTGAATATCCCATATGGACGTTACGTTCCCTTCTATGGATATATCTTCACCCTCCAATCCAAATGTAAATTGTGAGAAATCAAATAATCCTTTAATATTGAGGACATTGTCTGGCTGATCCTTACAGTCGTTAAATATTTCGTCATCTTCAATAATTCCTTTATATTTGTACGCCCTCGTGAATCCAACGCAAATAAAGAACAATAACTCCAGGCGATTAATCCTCATCTTTTCAAATTTTGAACTGACTTACTGACTGCGTTACAGATCTTTTTATACAGTCACCTTTCAAACATATCTTTATGATTTCCCTTGATGCTTTAATTATACGTTTGGATCCAAAAATTATACAAGTCCCGTGCTATTGAGATACAATATTCTGATTAAAAATGATTTAAATTGTATAACATTGAGATATTATCTCAAACTAATTTTAATGCACCTATATTCACATTTATTAAATATTTAATTCATATTTAAAGACTTTTGGATTTAAAACAGTTAAAAAAAACATGTATTGTAAATGCAATTAATTTTTGGTTGTTGTCATTACTTTAGTCTTACGGAATTACATGATAATTACCCATGTCATTTTGAATCACAGGATGTAAAGTATTTATTTTTATCATCTATAAGTGTGATTCACTCACGTATTTTTTAAATGATGACATGGAAGTCATAACAATCTGAACATTTTAATATATAGATTTATCAATTATCAATTTGATAACATAAAAGTAAGTAAGAAGGCTCTTAAGGTACTTTCCAGCTAATGCCCTTTTATATTACAACTCATATAAGTCTTTTAGAATGGATGTTTATCTTGATAAGTGAGCAACAAACATAAATTTAAAAGTATTTGATATGCTAAGTTATAAAACGTGTAAGAATATAAAAATTTATCAATCTATAACCAATATATGTATATAATTTAACAATTAAAATAATTTTGGATTAAGTCAACAAGATTATCTATTTTGTTTTTCTGGAAAACAATCATTACACTGTCAACCAGTTTATAACAGAATTAAAATACCCTTTCTAAGTAAAGGAAAAGTAAGAATGGGTCGCAATCAGTGCGAATGAATGAATGCCTGCAACCATTTTGGTTAACTCTCAATGACTTAACCATTTTTGGGCCTTTTGCAGCCGAAAACATAGAGATATTTAGAGGGAGGACATCGAAAGGGCCGAAAGGGTTTTGCACATGTACAAATTGCTGCTGTGGCCGACATCATTTGCATAGAGGCTACTGTAAAAGGGACGGACTTGGCCCAGTGCCAAGTGAAGGCCAAATTTAAGGTTGCTTCAATTAAATTGTTGCACGATGCCAGTTAGAAGGACGCACCAGCAAAACCAGGATCTTACAAGGGGCGGTCATGTTTGTAAACCATATGAATTTGCCTCTATCCTTTTTGTTGTTGTTGCTCTTTTTTTGGTATTTCATTTGGTTTTAGATGTTTGTCTTAAAGCGCGGAGAAAAGATTTTGGTTTGCTTACTTCAAAAGTCAACAGTTTTGGGGGCACACAGCGATATCCATTGGGCTCTCAGTTTGACTTACTGTACATCAAGCTCGGCGGCAAAGTCATCATGCTCATCGTAAGTGAAAAAAATGTACATGTTATGAGAAATGCCCCAGGAAATTGTACTAAACAGCAGAAAAACTGGCAAAGTAAACGAAAGACGCTGCCGCTGCTGCTGCAATGTGGCCAAGGAAGGCAACCATAACGACCCCAGTACTTGGGGAGTAAGCAGGAGGGGATAGAGGGCAGATAAGCCAACGACAGACAGGAAGGCTGGAAAATTTATGGCATGCAGGCGACGCGAATCCGCCGGAAATGAGGAGCAAAATTCTGGCTGGCAGGCAAGCAAGCGAAGTCAAGAAAAGGTATATAGTATGTAGAAGTATAAGACTTGGCTTGCCAACTTCGTCTTATCACCACTACCTTAGACTGGCAGGTGATAATCACATGCTGACAAAATGAATGGCCAGCAACAGCAAGTTAAATTTGGCTAAACAAAAACTGGCGAATGTCTGGCAACTGCCACAGGTCATTTAGAATGCAAAACAGATTTGGCAAACCAGCTTTGTTGACTGACTGACTGACTGACAGACTGAGTCAATTGAACTTGATTCGAACTTTTACAAAATTCAATCGTCATTCAACCAAATATTCACTCAATTTCAATCGTTATTTCAGCAGCATGTCCAATAAATTTAACTGGAATTTTGAGAGAGATGTATACGGCCTAAAGGTTCACTATGTAATGTATTTAAATCTGTTTTTGGAATGGTGTTGATCTGTTTGAATATAAAGTAGTTGAGACCCGACTTACAAGTGGCTGAAACACTTTTATTTTTTATATTTTGTTACTCGATTCTATGAGGGAAATACCAGGTGGAAGGCTTGGCCAATCAACCTGGGTTAAATTGTTGACTTCCGCCTTGGAGGTACGAGTACCTACTGCCCAGTAAGTGTCCAACGAGCCACTTCCTGTCCTTTCTGGGCACTTGAAATGTAATTTAATTTGTTTATTTGTTTGGCATTTCCCCCAAAATGTGGAGGAGGTAGCACTTTGTGGCAGCCGCCGTGTCTCCTGGTGAATTAATTGTGCACCAGCTGCCGTTGGCTGTTTCTCTTGTATGAATAACGGTAGGTACTTGGTGAGTGACACCTTCCTCCTTCCTCCTTCCTCCTTCCTTTCAACTCAGCACACAATTTTTGATAGCGAGCCAAAAATAAAGCAAATACAATAAGGAGAAGCCACGTCAGCAACAGCCAGACGATGAACAACTCTCTAATTAATGTGTTTGTTTAGCTTTTGTGCTTTTAAATTTTGTTAGAAGTTCTTCCCAGTTGCGCCGGATGTGGCCCCCGGAAGGGAGTCAACATTTTAATTGAACAAAAGCTGCATCTACTTATTACATGCCCAAGTACATTCGATTCGTGGAAATCTCCTACAAGTGTTTACATCGTAATTGATCTGATTTGAAATCATAATAAATTATGGAAGGTATACGATTAAGGAAACATAATTTAAAATATATTTGCAAAAATGTTTAAGTCAACATATGTATAAACAAATATACATTTTACATAAACAAATCTTTGTATCGTAATTGAACATATTTAAGAACTTAAAGTCCAAGATATTAAGAATATACAAAGTCAGTAAGTAAGCAATGATAATAATTTGAGATACATTCAAGAAAATAACAGATAAATATATTCAACACATAAATAAATAAATTTACTATAGCTATAACATTAGAAATTAAACATAAGAATCAAAATGTGAAATAGATAAATAACATTTATGCGTTGTGACAGTAAAAATAATTTATATGGAAATATTTGTTGCGCTAAGTTGTAAGAAGATAAAATTAATTGTTTTTATGAAAATAAATAATAAATTCACATAAAAGTTATAATCAATTACATTCTTTTTATTCCAGAAACTAATCAGGAACTGAAAACTTAAAATGTATCTCATAAATTCATTTGGCTGTCGCGGACGACAGAGTTTGGAATCGGAACTGGATCTGGGTATTGTGTCAGCTGCAGTGACATTGCATTAGTCATCCGCCAAAGTAATGGAGGAGAATGATGAGCCACGTCAACTGGCGGCACCGGAAACGGATGCAGCCTCAACTGACATTGTGGAGCCGGTCTTGGCACTGCTGCGGGGAGATGTTCTCAATCAGACGCGACCGCCGGTCTTTTTCAATAGCTACAACATCTCCGAGGATGTCTATTACTATTTTAACGGCTTTAATGCGATGCCAACGAGTACAGAATTGGCCCTGAATCTCAATACGACTGTTGGTGTACCGGGCAGCACCACAAGGGAGCCGGATTTATCCGAGTTCCTTGAAGCTTTGCCCAATGATCGAGTCGGTTTGTTGGCCTTTCTGTTTCTCTTCTCGTTTGCAACAGTTTTTGGCAACTCGCTGGTTATCCTGGCTGTCATCAGGGAACGATATTTGCACACAGCCACCAATTACTTCATCACTAGCCTGGCGGTGGCTGATTGCCTTGTGGGTCTGGTGGTTATGCCCTTTTCGGCACTATACGAGGTGCTGGAGAACACGTGGTTCTTTGGCACCGATTGGTGCGATATTTGGCGATCGCTGGACGTGCTCTTTAGCACAGCCTCGATACTGAATCTATGCGTCATCTCATTGGATCGATACTGGGCTATCACGGATCCCTTTAGCTATCCCATGCGGATGACAGTAAAGCGTGCTGCGGGATTAATAGCCGCCGTATGGATTTGCTCGAGTGCGATCAGTTTTCCGGCCATTGTTTGGTGGAGGGCTGCCAGGGATGGAGAGATGCCCGCCTACAAGTGCACCTTCACCGAACATCTGGGCTACTTGGTGTTCTCCTCAACCATATCATTTTACCTGCCATTGTTGGTCATGGTCTTCACATATTGCCGCATCTATCGTGCGGCAGTAATTCAGACGCGATCCCTGAAGATCGGCACCAAACAGGTGTTGATGGCATCCGGGGAACTGCAGTTGACACTGCGAATTCATCGCGGAGGAACCACGCGAGATCCGGCCGCAAATACACATCAGGTTTCTGGCGGTGGTTCACTGAGTCACTCGCATTCCCATTCGCATCATCATCATCATAATCACAGCGGTGGCACAACGACATCAACGCCCGAGGAGCCGGATGATGAGCCCCTATCGGCCCTGCATAATAATGGATTGGCCAGACATCGACACATGGGCAAGAACTTTTCACTTTCACGAAAGTTGGCCAAGTTCGCCAAGGAGAAGAAGGCTGCCAAGACGTTGGGAATTGTGATGGGTGTATTTATTGTATGCTGGTTACCATTCTTTGTGGTGAATCTCTTGTCGGGCTTCTGCATTGAGTGCATTGAGCACGAGGAGATTGTATCGGCAATTGTTACATGGCTCGGATGGATCAACTCCTGCATGAATCCTGTGATCTATGCCTGCTGGAGCAGAGACTTTCGCAGGTGGGTTACTTCTGTTCTGTTCCTCACACTCAAGTTATTCACTCTCCATTCGCTGTCCATTCACTCGCCATTCTTTTGACATCCCTTTTACAGGGCTTTTGTGCGATTACTGTGCATGTGCTGCCCACGGAAAATACGTCGCAAGTATCAGCCCACAATGCGGTCCAAGTCACAGGTGAGTTGTTGTAGGGCTTATGGTCCATTAATGCTGACCTGCGGTCTTTTTGTTTGGTTTCTCATTGCTGGGATTTGACATAACATTCTTTATCTCTTTCACTCTCTCTCTTTTTATGCGACTTTCTCGCTCAGACTCATTGGCAAAGTTAGCGACACATTTATGTATCCACTTTTTTCTTTTACCGTTTTTCATCAACATTTTTTTTATTCTTGTGGGTTGAACGACGCGACGCTGAAAACTGTTTATGAATTATGCACCTTGCTCCCGTGCCGTCCCGTCCCGTCCCGCCCGACCTTCTGCCCATACTTTAGTATGCTCCAAAAACGAAACTCAACGAACGACAAAATTAATTTACAACTTTAATGAATATGAAGGAAGGAAAAAAAGTAAAAATGAAAACATGCAGAAAGTTGTACCCACTACCAAACTTTCATTCTCCGTTTCTATCTCTGACTCTTGCCATTTGCATTCAAACGTGACGTGGCAGCTGGGATGGCAAACTCCGAGTGCCTTAGAAGAGCCCTTATCCTCATATCCTCATACTCATATCCTCATTCCCTTCCTCATATCCTCATCCTCTCATCTTCTCAGCATAAATAAATAGCACGACGGCGCATCAGTCAACGTCATCGGCATCGGCGGGTTCCCCTTCTTTCTCACTTTCTCTCCTTGTTTCTCACTCTGAGTCTGTCATTTTAATGAATAATTTTTTAATGTGTGTTTGCACTCTACTCGATTTGGGTCAGAATCAGAAGCCAAGTGCAAAAGTCACAATGCTTAGCAAAGTGAAAGTTTAGTCCATTACTCTGAACGTGTATAAAGTTACTTAATTAAATTGAAACAAAATTGATAGATCTCTTTCTTCTCTCTCACTCTAGATATATATATGATTTAAATCCAATTTATTTATTTTCAACTTTGTTGAAATCCAGACTTATATTTACAGAACAAAATTGCAAAGTATTTGCACAATTTATTTCCAATTGGCTTGAAGTACACTGGAAAGCTTAATTAGCTTAATAAATGATTAAATATCTCATTCATTCACCCCCCATAGCCTCATCGACCTCAGATAGTCAACATTACAAAGAATAAACTGAAAATCAAGCACAGAAATTAAATGCATTACAATTAAGCACAATCTCTGATCGCTGTTAAGGATACGATATTAAATATATATGATATCTATCTACGAGTATATCGTGTATATCTATTTATAAGTATTTGTATATCACATCCCCAGGATGCTCCACTAGGAGCAGGGGAATGGGGAAACTGGCGGGAACGGTTTGTGATGCTGTATGCTGATGGTTTCATTGATGTTAATGCGGCTGCTGATTATGATTCTGGTGGTGTTCTTACAGAGATTTGCGACACGGCGCTGCTACTCGACCTGCTCGCTGCACGGCATTCAGCACGTGCGACATAATTCCTGCGAGCAGACTTATATATAGTTTAGCATAGATTTAGTTGCTCCCCAACACAGAGACACTGAGTGAGGCGAATTATCCCAAATACTGTTTTGTAAGTCAATGGCAAGGTAAGCGACTTGTCTATGTCCTATGTCCTATGTTTGATGTTACGTATACGTCCTGTTGCCTCATTTTGAGCCTTGCACACTAAACTTATCGAAGGGACTAAACTTACAATGGCCTCACACTGTCTCTCTCTCTCTCTCGCTCTTTCTCTCTCTCTCTCTGTGTGTTTCATTATCCCCTTCACTTTCTCTGTCTTTGTCACTTTGTTACTCTTTATAAATGTTTTACTCACTGATGTTCCTTTGGCTCGACTGTGATAATGTTTGTATTTTTAGTGAAAAAATAACACAGGAGCAAACGGCTGAAGAATACATAAAATGAACTGTGATTTTAGCACCTGTTGAATGTACTGCACCTGAATACAAACACACACACAGTCACACGCCCACATGTCACACAAATACTCACACAGACACACACACGCATAGTTACACAGAAGGGTGCAACTGAATGTTTTTCAGTTACTGGCTCGGCTTAATGTCTCTGTTTGAAGAGTACCCTTTGGCATGGCAACTGATGTTTTGTTGCTCTTTGTTGTTCTCGTTATTCTTGTTGTTGTTGTTGTTGAATGTTCTGCGTAAAAACAGTCAGAGGAGTATGATGGCCTGCAAGATGGCCTTGACTCAACACAAAAAAGTGTATTGATATTATAAGTATGCTATTAAAAGTGCATTTTAAAATACTAAAAGCAAAAGTTATCCTTAACAGTAAGGATAAGAAGTATATTCCTCTTAACTGCTTGACTACAGGGTATTGGAAAATTTGAAGAAAATCTCTGGTCACACCAACTTTTTGCACACGCGAGCACGCAGGCCAAGGACACGTTGTCCTTGTTGAATTTTTGTCATTTTAGCTGTCGCTGTCATTGTTGCTGCCAGTGTTATTCTTGTTATTGTTTATGCCAACCATTCACTGAAAATGTTCGCACATATATATATATTGTGAACACGCATACACACCACACACACCCATTATGTTTGTATTGTTGTTTTGTAATTTTTACTTAAGTTTCAACCTCTTCATCTCTCACTTTAAGTGTGTGTTTATGTTGGAAATTTTAACTTGGCATTGTTGTTGTTATTACTGCCACTTCTACTTGTTGACCTTTTGACTTAACAAACACACGCACGCACACACATACTCGCGCACACTCACCCAATGAGAATCCGCTTCTATCGATGTGCCTGGACATATTTTTGTAAATCAACTCCCCAAACCCGACATTCTGGTAATGCTATCAAGTTAACCATAAATCCTTTTGCACTCTAAATTTCCAACTCAATTTTTGGCATGTGTGATACAAACAAATAAACCAACATATATTTACAATATACAATTAAATGGATGAAAATGTTGTTTACCATCCAACAAATGTAACTACGAGTCTGCCATTCCTGAAAGCCAACCCATGTGAGTGGCTTTTGGGTATTCGAGTATTCGGGTAATCGGGTGGATGCCAGGATATCAATTACACCCAAGAGCATACCAATTTATATGCCAATTCCTTTCAATTTTCCAAACGTATTGTATTGTATTGAAGGCATTGTTGAAAAGGGTCACGACAGGCGCAACTAACTTATTGGAATAAGCACTTAAAAGTACCGGAAGAATATAAAAGCATATCAAGTTCATATTGTTTCGAAATGTTAATCAAATACCATACAATTGATTTAGAATTGAACTTATAATCTTTCAAGTCTTACAGCACTTGTTGTGCATATTTTATTAACCTTTATACAGCTTTATTAAAACTTCATTAAAGCCACTTGTAAGAGCTGGATAAAGCCTTAACAATAAGTTCAAGAAAAATAAAACTACGAATTGCTTGCTTTTAGTAACGACTTAAGGATTATAATAAAGCCTGGTCATTAGAAAGTTTTTCCACACGTAATGGATACATTCACCTTGCTTAAGTATTTTAGCCATGTGAGTTTGTTGATGTTCAAGGACTATTTGAATGGCGGACACTTAAAAAAACATACACAAATTCCGGTGATTGCTTAAATTAGCGACAAATGGGTTCAACATCCTGTGGCCATTCAACGATGGGCTACAAATGGAGATGGGTTCCATTAACCAGTGTCCATAAAGTCCTCTTGACTGAGTGTATATCCATGTGTATATATGTGTTTGTGTGTGTGTGTGTGTGAGCTGGTTTTATTCATTTGACCAATTTTGCAGCCTTGTCTATCCCCTCACCTCATTGTCCATTGTCTGCTGTGTGTCCTCGTACTTAGCTTGAAGCCCATTGCGGTCAGCCGCAAGCTGAGTGCGTATCTGTGTGTGTGCGTGTACGTGTGTGTTTGTGGGTGTATCTGCGAGTTTGTCTCCCCTGATGTCACTTGAAAATTAACTTCATTGACGTTTTGTGCTGTTTGACTACTGTTCAGCTTGTTGTTTGGCTCTTGCTCTGACTTGTTGCCAGAGACACACACCCACAAACACAAGTACGCCCACATGCAAAGACATAGACACACACTGATTAGCTTCCGGTTGCAGTTGTTGAAGGCCCTAAGCCAGTGATACACTTAGAGAAACCATTGACGTTAAGCTCTCGAAAAAAAAGAGAGGAACAGAGCTGGGAATGGTAGAAACAATTGAAAATTCGCTGGTATTGGAATCTGTAGCAGTAAAAATTTAATTAAAGCTGGGGCTTTCAACTATTTTCTAATTTAATTTAGTTTATTTTGTTTTTCCAAAAATAGTTGAGTTTAATTAAAGAATATAACAAACAAAATCAATAATTTTAAAGTGTTGAAACTTTTAACTATGTGAGATAATTTAATGAAAATAAATGGAATCACTATTCCCAGTTTTGCATTGCAGTAAGTGAATTAAAAATAAAGTCTACATATAAAATGTAAAGCATTTTATTCAAAATATGCCAATAAATGAAGCTTACATAAAAGTTATTAAATGTAATAATGTATTCACTTCAATTTGGTTTATTTCAAACTTGATAACATTACAATACTTTGCGAATAGTAAATTACTTAAATATGAGGAGAAGAATTAACCTAAATTAATTGTTTTGATTATTATTGCATAATTTTATTTCAACAGTAAGAAATGTTGTTAGCTGGAATCATATTCTGATCCAAGTTTTATAAATTCAGCAGTCTTCTTCGATGGAATGTCTTTCAGTTGGGCAAATGTAGTTCAACATAAAGTTTGCTCAGTGTAGCACTGAAAAGAGAAAATCAAATGAGTCGGAACACATTCCAGATGAATCAAAAATGTGCATTGCCTTCGGTGCGTACTGCATACAATAGGAATGTTCAATTCGACATGGGAAATGGACTCACTTACATTGCATACATACTAATACAAACATCACACAACATTCACACTAATACTTTCTTACATTGCTTTGAGCTTGGACTTGTCAAATATTCTACACACTCACACAAATACACACTACACTCACATACCTTGATGTAATTGTAATTCTAAATGTTTGCAGAAGAACTCTTTGGCCAGCCTGAGGCCAGGACATACAACAACGGAGCTGCTCCGCTTTGGCGCCTTCGAATAAAGGATGCTCAAATCCTTGTGACAGGCAATTATGATGTATTTACTTGCATTCCTTACAAGGTTCAATTAGCCTGTGCTAAATGTTGTTAATTACATTAATTATTGGCCAAAATGCTTTGTGCCATTCAAAGGAACAACAATGAGCCCAATAAGCCAAATTATTGTTTAAATAATCAATCAAACTAAATCGTGACCGCTTCACAAAATGACAGCCAAATTAAAAGAATGTCGTGCTCGGCGACATTTTGTCGCCAGTCAGTCAGTGCAGACTCCTTTTTTTCTCATTTAATTATTTATGCTTTTTTGTTGTTGTTGTTGTTATTTTTGTTTTGTTTATTCTGGTCCCTTGGCGAGGCAGGACATCAAAATGTAATTTACCACAAATGTTGCGAAAACATCAATTATCCCTAATGGACTGTGAACGTGAAATTAACGTTTATAATTATGTGACAGAAGCCAACAGAAAGTGGCCACAGCCGCTGTGGAGCGGCACCAAAGTTCCAGAACTCTAAGACCGCTTCCGATTTGATACCCTGCCCTACCAAAGTAGCGTGTATATTCGCTATTATTTAACATAGATTGTATAATATTTTCACGTTTATTTTATTACATACATAAGTACATTTGACTTTATTACGTCTGTAAAATTGACTTTGCATAAAAAGAATACTTTTTGCAGGGTATTAGGCTAGTTGTGGCTCATTATGTTGTTACTACCGTATGTGCATTGCCTGTAATGTCGAAAACTTTTACATTCTTTTTTTGTTGGCCTTCCTGGCCTTTTGGTTTGCGCAAAAAACCAGAGTCCGGACAGCCGAAGCTGCTGCAAATAGAGTATTAAGTAATAAATTACAAAATAAGGGCGTTTCCCTGACAAATTCAAGAGTGGAAACAAATAGAGGAGAACATTTTGGTGCCCTGCGAGTTCGTTGAACTTTTGAACCGAGCACGCCTATTTTCGACGAGGGCTTGTCCAATTTTGAGTCATAACACTCACGCAAAAGCAAATGGTATAAAGAAAATTTATTGAATTTTTAAAGTTGTAGTAAGTTACAAAGTATTTATAATGTTAGAGTGTTGAATGTATACAACTTTTAATAAAAATCTACTTAAGGACTTAAGGAAAAGAATATAATTAAAGCTGTTAATCAAGTTGTGGCCATGCCCTAAGAACTGCAACATGTTGCGTATGCGTAATAAAAGTACAAAAGGATATTAGACTCTACCGCAAAAACTTGTCAGCTTGTAATTGAATTGAAAGTCCAATCTGCGTTAACACATACCAAAAAAAAAGAAGACAGTAACACACTTGTAACTTGCAATTGCCAAGGAACCACACAAAACCACACAATATCAAATTGGAATGCTCTTGTCCTGTGAGAGAGGGAGAGAGAGAGAGGAGCACACATTCACATACAAACAACCACATGGAGAAATGGTTTGCTTATGAAATTGCATTGCCATTACTTTTGATAAAGACAATGACAATGATGATGATGGTGATGATGATGATGACTATATTTGTTGGGTGTTGGCTGCTTGGGGGTTGGTAGGAACCTCTGATGGCCTGAAATGGAAATTTCCGGCCCGCCTAATAATCGGAAATTGTGTTTTTTGTGTTGTATTGCATACCAACATCCCTTCCCCTGAATATACCCTTTTCAGCAATCTGCATCTGTTGTTGTTGTTGTTGCTGCAATTTAAAAAAAAGAAGGAAAATAAGAAAACCGCTTTTCGTTTATTGTGTTGCATTGCTTTGTTTTTGTATTTCTTTTGCTGTTCACTCGCTCTCTCGTTGTTATTGTTGTTGTTGTTTTTGAATCATGCATTTCGCTTTGACTTTTATTGCACCCGACAAAAAATAAAATAAAACTAAAAGAAGAAAAACAGACAGAAATGAAAAAACCAAAGTGCACAGAAAACATAAAACTGAAAGCAAAAACCCGCAACATTTTCAAACTGTTGTCGTTATTCTTGTTGTTGTTAAACATCTTTGTTGCCGCTGTTGCTGTGCTTAAAGGCAAATTGTTTTTGCCAAACACAAACACTTACATACCTCAACACTGCCTGCAAATTGTATGCAAAGCGACCTAAATTCAAATTTGACTACAACTCTTACATTTTGTTGTTTCTTCTCTATCTCCCACTTTCTCTTTCTATCTCTCTTTATCTCTCTCTCTCTCTCTTTCTCTCTATGCTATACAGTGTCATGTTGCTGCCGCCATGGTGGCCGCTTCCACATCCTTTGGCTACCATTCCGTCAATCAGCTGGATCGCACCCTCATGTGACGTCAGCCCAGCAGCTGCAGCACCTGCAGCGGCAGCAGCAATTGCGGTGGTGCAGGTGGCGGTGGTGGTGCTCGCAACTCCCATCAATATCACTCATCGGCGGCAGCGACGCCCTCCTCCTCACAGCGTTCCTGCACACGCTGCCAGAGCTTTCACAGGCATCATCATCGGGCCAGGCGTCGAAGTTCTGGAATGCAACTTCGTGGCGACTACAACTCCACGTCGGCGGTGAACTGTGCGGCAAAGACGATTGTCACAATTACGGCACCACCAGCGGCGGCAGCATCGGCCAGTGCATTGCATCTGGGCAGTGGCAGCAGACCCTCCTCGGTGTCCACGTTGACCCTGGCCTCGGTGCAGCCCTCGTTGTTATTCGAGGCATCTTTGACTGGAGGTGCTCTTAAAGGAGGTTCGGTTAGTGCTGCCAATACGCCATTGGCTCCAGCCACAAAGCACACTAGTTTTGCTCTGGGACCATCAAGCTCATCAGGTGGATCGGGTCATCATGTCTCCTTCATGCCCATGCCCATGTCCATTCCACTGCCAATGATGGGCATCAAGCGCAACTCATCGCTCGGCTCGCCGACAGCTCCGACAATGGGAGTGGCCACTAACTCGGCGCCTTCCCTCATAGAAGCCGCAGAGGAAGTTGCTTCTGTGCATCATCATGGGGCACTTGAGTTGCGTCAAAGTGTTCAGAGTCAAATCACAACGCTGGAGGATGTGGACGATGTGGAGAACAGCGAAGACGATGACAGTGAGAGCGAAAGTATTGGCTTGGCCTTGGTGCAGACAACGCCACAGCTGGAATGCCGGACGGAGATGGCATCGAGTTCCTCTAGCGGTTCGGTTAAGTAAACTCGCCCCAAACACTCAACCAGATTAGTGATAAGATATTGATAGTGATATGACTCTTTGTTCAATTTATGTATATTTGATATCTAAATTGGCCAATTGTTGTTTTCATTTATGGCTTAGTGTATAGTAATTATTGGTAGTTATAATAAATCGTCATATCTTAGATCTTCCATTAATAGATGTTATCCTCTTAGTTTGAGTTCTTGTAAATATTTCCCCAACTTAAAATTATTTTCAAATTGAAAGCTACGTCTTCAACCTGTCCACGTACCTGACTCTCTCTCTCTCTCTCTCTTTCTAACTCTTACTCTTTCTATATATATATATATATATCTCTCCCTCTCGCTTTAAGCTAGTAACAAACATTAGACTCTCTCCTTTTCTAATACATTCTGCATAATATTACGGGTGCAAAAAGAATTTAAACCTATCTCAGCCTCAGCAGTGTGCTTAATCAATCAAATGGAAAAAGGCTTCACTCCCAGTTGACCATATGGCAAACTGATACCAATTGAACCACCTTTACAGTGTATTACTATTTGGTTTTCAGTGTAAACAATCAGACCTGTTTCGCATTCCATTTTCACTTCAAAGCGAAATGGAACAATATGAATTTCATATTGCGCTAAAAAGTGCGCAACACTTTTTTAGAAGAATCCATTTTGAAAGTTGAACATGGAACAGGTCAGAAAGAAATATACGAATAATGCCCATCTTGTCAATGTCTTAATTAACTAACTTAAAGATATATAGAAGTAATATGTATACATGATTATATTAATTTCAAATATAACTCTTTATTGAATTTCAACAGGACTATGCATAAATATAAATACAAGTATAATTTTGGTTGTTTTCTGTTAGTTAAACAATAGTTGCATAAACTAAATGTTATATGTAAGAAAAGTTAGGCAACTCTTTTAACACAATAAATGAGTTTAGGTGGAAAACAAAGCGGCTTAAAGGCTTAAGAACTTAATTAAAAATAAACTATGTTTACAGTTTAGCATGTAAACTATGTGTAAGTTACTTAATATTTTTATAGAATGTAACGTAACATGTTTTTAGTTGGATTTTGAAACCTTTTTGCTTTAGCAGTTATCAGACAGCGTAAATTTTTCTAAACTGGTTGCCCAGGCAAACTAAATAATCACTGAATACAACACCAATAGTTAAATTCGAGTACGTGTGCGGACGTGGCATGCATTCACTGGAGTGCATCCATTGTTGCAAGTACTCATAGGAGAAATACATATATTATTATAACGAGTGAAAAGCTAATAACAATGACGAAGCTGCGGATGGGAAAATAGCAGAGCAATAAATAAAACGTTGCTCATTGTTTAAAAAACAAACAGATCCGTTTAGAAAGTGAAGGATGGAAAGAAAATCAAAATGAGCAAAATTATAACAAATGGCAATTATTAATATTCAATATGAATAGCATAAGTCTAAGCTCATAGCTCATAAAGTAATTTGTCTGTGTATGCGTTCCATAAATACTCGTATACGTAAGTTTAGATCTAAGTATGTGTAAATGTATGTGTACAATGTATTTAGTCATTTAAGAGCTGCGAGAGAGAAACAAATCAAGCAATTGTCCGGCCATTCTGATGAATGGACAGCAGCAAGAATTTATAATATATGTATATGGTAAGATGGTAATTATTTAGAGCCCAACAACGCAGACTCCTTAGAGTTGAAGGATCCACATAGCCATGGTAAATGCATTGGCAAACAATCGGAACAATTAGCAAACCATTATGATTAAGCATTGCAATTTGCAAAACAGATTTGTATTTCATATTCTTAAATAAGTACGACTACGATATGTATGTGTATTTATGTGTGCTAAGATTAAAACATACTGAAACAGTAACTGGCGTTGAACTAACATTATTTAAATTTTAGCATGGCTAACTTTTAACGTGGGTTTTGGGTAGTACATACATATCTTTTTTTTCGGCCAAACGACAAACGGTAAACTTTTGGGATTTGCAGCAAGCATCGCAACACTTCATCTTTGTGATGGACATGCAGCAGAAGAAGACAATACAATGCGAGTGCAGAGAGCAGAGTGCAACAAAAGGCGAAGGCCAAACTACAGACATAAAGTTTACAGTTTACACTTTACACTTTGCAGTTTACATTCTGGGGTCTTGTTGCGGGTGAAGCATGCAATAGAGTTGCGATTGTAAGTGCCACCACCATGCCGTGGATGGCATTGCACAGCTGTCGCTCAAGCAGACACTCACAACGTCATTGTGTCAGTCAGTCAATCAGCCAGTCAGTCAAACAGTCAGTCTGAAAATAATGGGGGCCAAGATGTATGCAGTCAGCTAAGCGCGAAATGCAAGTAACGCATCTAAAACAACTCGCAAAAGGCAAACAACAAACAGCTGCATGTGCTTCTACTTCTGTTTCCTTCGCTTGTGAGCTCCATAAAGTTTGAGCTGACTGTGTGCTCCATCGAAAATTGTAACGCTTACGCTGATAGTTGGATGCTGGCGCCAACATTGTGGGGACAAATCGCACAACGTGCATCGACTAACTAATGAGAAAATAAGCCAGAGAGAGAGAGAGAGAGAGAGTAACCAACAAACAGCAGTTGGCAACCAAAAACTACACAACAGAACGCACTAATGACCCACAAAAGCGACTAAAGTTGAAACAGCTTCACAGAGTCAAGGAACTTGACTGTTTAAAAGCAATTTACAAATAAACTCAACATGCATTTAACCTGAATTTTCATTTAGTTTTTTTGAATGATTTTAAAAGTGTGCTACACTTGTTTTCAATGAATTACTTGGTGTATTATAATGCAATAATCAAAGTGTATTGTCGCTTAACTCCTTGAGCTCAAGTTTGTTGTGTAGTGTAGTGTAGTGTTTAGTAGTGGTTACACATCAACAGTTGCCGACGACACAAAGAATCCCCGAGCATTGTCCTTGTCGTAATCAGCCAAATAACGACTGCCAAAATGGCGGATAAGCGCAAAACTAATAAAAAAAAGAAACGTTGCATAGCACAAGGGGCCATCAAGTCGCAAACTGCACGGATCGCCAGAAGAGTTGGAGGGGATTGGAATTAAGGATTGGGAAGGCATAGGGCAGCTTACTTATCACCGAAACTAAATTTGAAGCAGCGTCGAACCCTCGACAACATTTTATTTGCTCGTTGGTAATTTTGTTTCCCCATTTTGCAGCTAGTTCCTTACAGTTTGCTTTTTCTTTTCCTCATGCTCTTCTTCTTCATTGGTTTGTTTTCTTAGCTTCTTTTGTTGGGTTTGGTTAATGAACCGAAACGCGTGCTTGTCTCCGGATTTTGCGGGGGTTTTTTTTGGAATTGTGGACGGGTTCGCTGCGCTTCTTCAGCCGTTCAACGAATTTGTTTGCCAATATGTAAGGGCAACACAATCATTTTGCTGATGACTTTCTTGCTCGCTGGAGCCAAATACGCGGGCGTTATTGTCTAGTCCCTCGGGTTATTCCGAATCTAAGTGGGAGTCGCATTTGGTAGGGTCTTAAGGATATATGCGGTTGCTATTACTATTACTATTACTATTGCTTGTAGCTTATGCTACGAGCTCGTTCTATGACTGTGTGGGTCTGTCATACAGTCGGCCATAGAAACCAACACCCACCCACGCTAGCTCATAATGTGTTTAATTATAAACATAAATCGTATTCTTTGTCTTGTCTTTTGCACACATTCTCAGAGGAATGAGTCTGTCGGATACAGACTAACTCTTGCAATAAATACTGAGATAATACAGATTCTTACACATGAATAATATTATTTTAGAAAAGGCAAGGGAAATGGATGATGGAATGATGATTATTTGATTAAACTCTTTATTGCATCTCTAGAAGGTCATCTACTCAGACGAACTTACAGAAGTCATAAAAGTTTTGTTTAGGTAAGTTTATTACAAGTAAGTAAGATTGAATATAAAACCGAATAAATAACTAAATTCAAGTGTATTCTACTCTGTTCAAGAAAAAATAGGTTAATATTCACTTATTTTCGAGTGCATTGTATTTTCAGCCTTGCGTGTTTGGTGACAAAACACACAATACTCTTTGTAAGAGCAAACAAATTTAATAACAATGTTGTTTTTAGAATTCTGTTTTGTGTGTTGAATAGATTGCATTGTGCAAACGATAGTGCTGAGAGAAATTGAATATGCATGTAGCTAAAGTGGCCAAGAGGAGCAGTTAATATGGTTAGTTGTTTGTGTCGGCCGTGGCAGTGGATGGTTGCCCTCAGAGCCCGTTTAACAGACGTTAATTAAATGAATATAGCTCGTTTTAAACAATTTCGCGTTGGCAGTGCGCATAAAAATGCTAAATAAATTGATGAACTGTGGCGAATGGGCAAACACAAAAGGCATCCAAGGAGTTATTGGTTGCGGATGGCGTGTCCTTGTCGTAAAAAGAAGGCATGCTGTAAAAAATCTATCGATCCATTCACTCATTGTAAGCCTCCAGCATCGCATTGGAACCTAGACAAAGCAGCACTTGCACTTGGCTATTGCTCCTGACACAAGAGAGAAGGACGAATGGGAGCGGTGTTTGGACCAAAATTGTGTAAATATAAACGACATTAAAGCGCGTCTGGAAATAAAACAAACAACAAGTCAAATTCAATGAACTGTATAGAGACCGCTTCTGCCTCGTGCTGCAACTCCTCCCTATTGTTGACTACTTCAAATTCTGGTCTACATTAAGTTGCCGTTGCCACGATGTTGCTCCTGACTGATGCCCTCCGCCCTCCGACCTCCGCACGTTGTGTTCTCCTATAGCCTTCGATGGGGCAATTGAAGCGCAGCCTTATTGTGTTCTGTACCGATTTTCCATATCTATACACAATGCGTTGCTATTTTTGTTGGATGCTTTCACAGCTCGGGCCAATTTCCATTATACTTGGGAGCCTTGGCTTATATTTAACAATTTATAAATATGAACACGCCCACCACAGCATCATTAGAAGCCATTTGAATGATTGCCAAAACGGCACAGGTCGAGCAAATGTTTTCATAAAAATTGATATAAATAAAATAACTAAGATTGTCACAAACAGGATGTAACAGCGTGGACATACCCTGTAGGAAAATGTCTATCAGCACTGTAAAAAATAAATAAAATAACAATCAGATGTAACTGGCTGAAGTGGCTCAGTGTGTTGATACGCACTTCCAGTGCGTTTTATGGGTATAGGGTATATAATGATAGCCATATTTGGGTACGCGTAGGTAAGCAAAGGTTGACACTCAATTCCGCCTTTGTGTCGATATGTAGGAAGTGTTTTTATTGTGAAGGGAGTTGTCCTTTTTCCATTTTTTGTTGGGTATCTTTTTAAGGAAACGTTGGCAACACATTGTTCTAAATATCACGCACGCAATTTTCAATTGAAGCGTGAATTTCACTCTGCGTCAGTGAACAATTCTCTAAGCTTCAAGCTGTTGATAGAGATATTGAGATATATATGTAGTAAAGTTTGTCCAGAAGTGGATGGGACTAAAGGGGAAGGACGGGGAATATTGCATACGAGGAGGTGTCGACGCAGCGAGCCAAATAAATGACATCAGTGGATTATCGCCAGCATCAGGACAAATACAAACACAACAACACAAACATGTGCCATTTCCTTGTCTCTTGCAATATATAAAATTGAAAAAAAAGGCAAGTATAATATACAGATAAACGCCCATACAATATAGCTTTATGTGTGTGTGCAAGTGTGTGTGTATTTATGTGCTGTACTGTGTGTGCTTCAGAGGCAACAAAACAAAAGCATGAAATATCACAGAGAGCAGCGACAGTTCACCAAAGTGTCGACGTTTGAGGGGAACCACGTAAATATGCGTTATCCTTGGATTGACCTTGGCAGGGAGCAGCCTCGACATTTTGTTGTTGTGTTTTTTGTTTTTTTTTTTGTATTTCTGTCAAATAACTTCACGCACACAGAGAAAGACTCTCCCAGAAACACACAGACAGTGTAAGAACACACTTGTTCATGAATGCAAGTACAAATTACAGGCTCATTCAGTTGGCCAAACGGCAGCCAGAATCAGACTCAGAATCCAGCCGAGGACCGCCCGCTGTTGCAATAGCCTCCCATGGCAATCACGTACATGTACTGGTCCCTGTTCCTACTGCTGGTCCTCTACAAACAGCAGCAGCAGCAACAACAACAACAATAAAGGGCAGCCGCAGCTTTAACAACGAAATTGACACTGGCACTCCTTGTTGTTGTTCCTGCTCTCGTTGTTGTCGTAAAACTCCCCGCTTTGTCACTAAACTGTAAGTCTTCAATTTAATGCTTTAATAAATCCAGAAAGCCAGAATACAAAAATAAAATAAACTCACACAGGGTCAGAGACTCTGTCTCGTTCGCAATTTGTAACAAATTGAATTCAATTAAATAAATTAAAGTGCATTTTACATAAGCGATTTTGCAGTGTAATAAAAATAAATGAAATCACTTTTAAATGTCACCAGAATAAAGAGCACGGGCAAGAGGATTAAGTGAATGCCTAGAGCAGGGAGGGGAAGGAAATGAGAACGATGAGTGTGTGTGTGTGTTTAGGGGGCAGGACCTCTCCTCTTTTTCAACTTTCAGACAGTCAATCTGTCAGAGCAGAAAAATCAAAGCCAAAGTTGAAACAAAGACAATTGAAAGTTAACGCCAATGGGGCAAGAGGATGTGACAAAGGGAAGGGGCCAAGAGGAAAGGGGATTTTACCTAAATAATAAAGATTCGAGAATGTATCAATAAAATGTGCGCATGCTGAAAACTTTTGCCAGTTTATAAAAAAGTTCATTTGCTATAGGGTTTAATTTGAATGGGTTTGGTTATGGGTTTTTGTGGTAACAACCCAACTTGACAAATGACAATTTGAGTCACACAACTGTGTGAATACACACACACACACACACACACTTACACATGAACATTTTTTAATTAAGTTGGAGTTAAAAGAATGGAAGCGGAAGAAAATGACCATAAGGATTATTTTCATTAGAAGAGGCTCACCTTGCACTTACCATAGCAACGACTTCTTCTCATTTTAATTTATTTTTATTAAACATACGAATGAAAGAAATGTGATTAGAACTAAAGGAACGATGCACTTTAATTTTAAAGTCGACTTTACTTTTTTCCTTAAAGCTACACTTTAAAATATACAAAAATTAACAAAGATATTTACTTGATAAACACTCTTTTAACATATTATTGAATGCCTAAAAAGCAGTTTTCACTCATTGTCCCTTGTGAAGTATATAATTGAAAAGAAGTATAATACCTATATTAATTCTAACTTCTCAATAACTCAACCACCGAAGGCGTTCATTAATTTTATGTTCCTTCAAAAAATAGTTAACCGTTAAGAATAAACTAGACAATAGTTTTTTGATACTTAGTGGGTAAAAGGTCAATGCCATAACTATTAAAGATGACCTGTTAGCGCCTTGCGTACATTATTTCAGGGCTACAAAAACTGAGGACATCTTAGCGAAAGTTTTTGCTGCGAGCATCATATAAAACATTAAGCATGCGCTGGGATGGCTAATTGAAATGCAGCCACTTGTCTCAGAAGGGGCGGGGCAGAAAATGGGCTGGATGAGCTGGCTGAGCACCATGCGAATAGGGCTAAAATGGGCACTAGCAACTACATACTAATCAATTTAAAAGTTTTCAGTAGCGTAAAAGTTTGTAGCAAGCTCTTGTCTAGTTTCAAGTTTGCTGAACTAAATCTCGAGAGCTAGTTAAACGTTATGTACACGACTAATGGGAAAACGGAAGTTGGTAACGAAATTTTCGGTTGGAATGGGTTCAGTTGGATTGGATTTGGGTTGGCTACGCACCCAGCGGATGGAACTTGTCAGACTAAAAAACAAAACAAAACTAGAAGCAGAAAAATAGAGAAGAATATACAAACAAAAAAAAACACTACGAGCAGAAAACAAACAGCGACAACAGCAAAACACAATAACAGAGCAGTTGTTCTGCATTTCCGTTTCCGCTTACGACTTCCCTATGGCCATGAAGCAGGTTGCGCGCTCCAAAGTAGGCAATAAAAAACGGTCAGACAAAGCATGTAAATTGCATTGAATGATGAATCTATGCTAAACTCAGAGATACTGTGTGAGGTTACTGTGGCAGCCATTACTAAATACTTTCATAAATTTCATAACAATAAACGCAACAAAAAATAAAATTGCTCAGCAAAAGCAATTAGTTTACTGCCCAGGGCCCTCGACGAGCATCGTATTGCAATTAACGTTACAAAAACGAGCAGCAGAGAAAACAAAACAGCGACAGCGACAGCGATAGCCAACTGTATGGCAACCGACCATCCATTTAACCAAACAGTCAACCAGCCAACCAACTAACTGAGTGCGATGAATTATGAGCCATGGATGGTTATTCGACGCCTACACAAAAAACATCTGCGGCCTCAGATATTCACTCGACTGCCCATTCCCTGGTCTATGCCTTACTTGGTTATGATTCTGCTGTTACTCTTGCATTAGTTCCAAAATCAATATGGTTCAATTTTGAAATCTAAAACTGCGAAATCGGTGCAAGACAACAGTGGGCCAAAGCCTGACTATTGAATACCCTGCACTTGAATCAAGTTGAAGATGAAGTATAAAAAATAAACAATTTAAAATGAGCTGCCTTTCAGTTGCATTTCAGACAACAAACATAAGAAGAAAGCCAGAATTGTTGAATTAACTTAAATAGAATTACATATTGTAGTAAACAGTTATGCCCGTTTCTTAAACAGAAATCCAAGTCACTTTTCTAATGAGCCTAAATAAGAGCGAATCCATGGGAATAGATATTAGTCAAGTTGGATATTAGTCAAGTTGAAAATAGGTGCATGTGCGTTAGTTACGTTAATTAAATCACATTTACGTGGATCTGTGTGGAGAGTGCCTCTATTTTCCGCTCAGTGCAAAATCTCTTTGTGAGCTTTAATTAAAAACGCATGTTTGAACAGATTTGCAATGTGCATTGATGTCCTTTATGCGATTTGTTAGGATGACTGTGAAAACAGTTTACTAACTGCACATTGAAGAGGGTCTGCAATCAACAGGATATGAATGTGCATTAGCCACACAGAGAGTTGGTGAGAGCCGTGCCATTAAAGCTGTGCCTCGTCACTTCCTTTATGATTGAATTCTGTTTCAAATCTGCAGGCTTAAAGTGCTTCTCTATGTGCATTAGTGACTGTGTGTGGCATGACTTTAATTTTGCTCAGCTGTAGTCGAAAACATTCGCCAAAGGATAAGATCTCCCAAACTTAAACTGAACATAAATAAGCGAAAATACGCGACAACACAAATAAAATGTTAAACTTGGTTAAGTATGCCCACTGGCCATAAGCTTTTTATTTTAATTTATTTATGAGATAAACTTTTGATTTGTTGCTTATAGCTCGAGAGGTCGCCGAGACAGAGAGGCCCAAGCTAACAAATTTTATAACGCAAATACTATTTGGCAGCAGAACGAGTCCAAGTTCAACCTCCAAGCAGCTCAGCCTTCTGCTCAAAGGCCAATAAAATGAATATAATATGCGATGTTCGCTTGTGGCCAACGCTAGCTTCCGTTATATCGCCTTGGGCGCATAACACTCGCTTCCAATTTCAAGAAACTGTAACGCTTCAGTAAGCTAACTTTAAAATGGAAATTAAATGACTAAAGTGCTCGACTAGAAGTTATCCTGTGCCCGCAAGTACGAGTATTTCGTGCTGTGTCATTTTCAGACTAGTTAAATTTTGGTAATGACATTAGATTAATATTTAAACTACAAAAGATTTGAAGTTACATATTACCTGGCACAATTAGGATGCCCGATGCAAGGGCTTGAAAACTTTTGAAATAAATTATCTGCATTTTATATGGCTTTTGTGTAATAAATAAAGTTTCTCATTTAACTAAAAAAATAAACCAAAAAAATGAAGGCAAAATGAAATTGGATTTTTACATTTAAGGGAGTATTTCCTTTAAGTTGCCATTTGACATAAGCAAATGAGCAATGTGCCAAGTCAGCTATTTACCCACTAGACAAACGCGGGAAAAATGTACAAAGTTAATAATCATAACTTTTTTTTATTATTTTTAATTAGAAATCATTATTACGCAAACCAAAATCGTATCAAAATACAAACAAATCGACGACCACTAAACATTATGACCTGTTATGATTAAAGGTAAACATACTGTTTATCTAAAATTAACTCCAAGCTTACATAATAGATGGCTTACTCTCAAGGGTTATCAGTGTTCCGTTATCAACCTACGATGAGAGAATCGTACTTTGCGCTATAGAAAACATGGCTAGTGATAACGCTTATCAGAGGAGAATTAGCAATAACAATAACAAATAACCCCATGAAAAGTGCGAGTGGAGAGAATTATGCAAAAATAGAGAAAGAATTACGATATTTTGTGTGCGACAGCGTAGGAATATGAAGAGTTCTAATCCCATTACCTAGTCCAGGTGGGATATCAGCGTGAGATATTGATGCAATAAGACAGGTAATCAATACATTTTAATTATTGTGCTTTATTGAGAATCCACATTTCGCTTAATCCATATAAAACTGACGCAACAGTAACATATAATTTTTTGTTTGTAATATTATCACCGGAATTCCGATAATTAAATGCTCTACATTGGTTATAATAGTAAAATATATATGTATATACACCTATACCATCATTCTTTTTCGTATTGTCGTAAATTTGATTTAAATCTTCGGAGTTCGTACTTGGAATATACAGTTGACACATTGACTGACTGTCGATAACAGGGATATGGCGGCAAAACTGTAACAGTAACAATCGTCTGCATTCTTGCTGCTCTTTAGAGTCCTGAGCCGCTCTTTTCCACGCCAAGCACATACTTGTTGAATCCTTGGTTGAGCTGCTCCATCAGAATGAAAGTCAATACCGTGTGCGGTCCCAGACGGAAGTAGTAGGGAGTGAAGCCCTTCCACAATGAAAACACGCCCTCTTGACGAACGACACGGAGTAGGACATCTACTGTACCACGATACTCCGGCTTCCCGTTGATCGACTTCATGTTTTGAATACGAGTCTTGGCAATGTCCAGCGGCATAGATGCTATTGTGGTCAGCAGGCCACTCAACATACTGGCACAGAAATGCAGTTTGATGCCCTCATCCATTTTCAATGGTCCATTGCGGAAGTAAGTCTTAAACTGAGAGTAGCTGGCCAGTTGTGTCATATTCACAACCATGGCGCGTCCCATGGTGGGCACACAGCCACGCCAGAGAGCCGTCAGTCCCTCCTCGCGAGTCATTCGAATCAGAGCATTGAAGACATTCGAATAGTTGCGTCTCTCCGCCAGCGGCAGGCGGCCATCGGATGTCATTCGGACTAGGGCCACCTCAGCTGGAGTGCCAATAAATGCACCAACCGCACCGGCAATTGTTCCCATCGCCATACTGGCTATCACATTCGGATCGCGCTGAAAACGTTCCCGGTATTCCTCATTAAGGGTAGTGTACATACCAAGACGTCCAGTGGTGTACGTTGCTTGCCTCAACAGAGCTGCCGAAATTCCCTGATACAGGGCAAGGGGACCTTCTCGACTGATAACCGTCTGTATACAATGAAAGGAGTTACGGAACTCCTTCTTACCACTACCGGCTCCTGCGATCTGCATTCGATTCTTGATAAGATCAAGTGGCTGCACACACATGGTGGCCCCCATACCGCTGGCACCTCCAATAATATACTTCATTGACTTGGGCGCCGTCTTCTTCTTCTCCGGCTCATTTCCCACAGTTGTCGGCGTTGATTTCGACATGACCGTGAATTTCTCCCTAGCCAATTGATTACACAATACAAATTGTTAAATACAATCACAATGCTGACTTCCAATGCGAATTCAACAGCCTTTTAATATTCAGTTGCTTCCAGTTTCCACTGCTTTCACTGCTGCTGCCGTTGCTGCGCTTTTAGCTCCGTTCTGACCGATCTTTTGTTGGTAATGCGTGAAATTTTCCTATGTTGCTGTGCACATGCCTTCCTTTGACGCAATTAATATACAATTTTTGCTTTTGGCCTTGCGTAGACTGAGCAGCTGATACTGTTTGTGGCGGCCGCCGACGTTTCCTCGTTTTATTTTTGCTTTATTTTTGCGTTAACACCAGCAGCTTTCTCTCTGCCTCTTTGAATGTGAATCAATGTCACGGACGTGCGTGTGTCGTCACAGAATGCTTCCAATTTTAGGCGCCCACTTTTCGGTCAATCACAATTACTTGTGCGAATGTTGCCTGCCCCAAACGCAATATATTGTGCGGCAAAAGGTTACACAATTACATTTAACCGAATAATCGCAATTGCAATGAAAATGAGCACACACCGTACTGCAACAATAACAATCCATAGTTTCAATTAGTTGCTGCTCAGCTGATGACGTGTTCGCGACGGCGCGAGAGAGCAGCAGGGTTGTCAGCTGCTTGCGTTGGCGAGCTAACTTAATTTGAAAAAAAATTGTTGCCACATGAATATTAAAAATTTGGCTACAATGCGTATAAACATAAAGAAAAATAAAAAAATATGTATTTAATAATTCAAAGCGCATATATCAATTAACAAAATGTGTCTTTCAGTACTGATTCATGCAGGAATGTCGGCGTATAAATAGAGCGACACAAAGCAGCTGGCAACTCTGCTCTAACGATGGCCCACATTCTGTCTCTCAGCTGCTCTCTCGTAGAGTAAGACGGTGTTGTTAAACGCAAAACAGCTGCTCGAGTGTTGTTATTGTAAATCGTTGCAACGTTTGCTTAAATCATTTGCTATGCCTTTCAAATTCACAGGTGAAGGGGCTAGTAAAATACTACACACTACTATGTACACAAATAGATGTGTATGTAGATTTCTTTCTTCAATATTTTCTTTATCTTTGCTTTATTGCTTTTATCGCGGAACACTGGAGAAACACGAGTATTTGTCACCTTTTTATCATAATTGCGCTAATCATCTATTATAAATAGTACATATGTACTATGTGTATACTGATTCGATTATGTGATATTCCAGATTCTTTTTACAGCTCGTTGCTAATAGGCAAGCAACGACGTTAGGATTGTTGATACCTTATACATTAGTACATTGTGTTAATAAACACGATTGTGCGTAACAACGACTCAATTAATAATATGTAGACATTAAGATTAAGCAAACGAAAAACAATTTAATTATATTGGAAAAGTTCTAAAATCTCTGTAAAAGTATGCCTATCAGGGGGGCCACAGAAATCTCAGAGATTTTGCCGCAAAGCTGCTTTTCAAACCTCTCAAACTAAACCGTATGATACACAGAACACTTTGAGATTTAATTTTTCGGACATATTTTCGGAGTACCAGAAATCGGCTGCCATGAACTTAAATTAAATTTTTTAAAAATTCGAAATTAGTCTTTTTTTTAGAAAATAAATAATTTTATTAAATATGTTTATATCTTTTATGTCTTTTAAACTTTTTACTTTTTTAATTGTTTCGAGAATTGAGATTTGATTTTTGTGTCACCTTAAACCAGCTTGCTGGGGTTTTTTGGTTGAATTTTGGGCGAATTGCTTTTCTGTGGAACCCCTGTATATTAACAAATTCCAAAAATTGTGATCAGTATCAATGCATTCTCACAATCTAACCGATTCTCCCCTAATTTTAAGACATATTTAATCCGGATATTTTGATATCTGTACGTTTTCGAGAATCCGACGAATGCGAAGCACAAAAAGCACTCCTAACACAACTCGATTGAACCACATTTTGGATCTATGCATTTAAAAAATATATTTTGGGTTTATATGTATACTAAGGCGAAAGATGGAATTGTACTAATCAAAGTGTAGAGTTTGTTTGTACAACTTTAGACACTTGTTAATTGCTCAAATTTCCACAGTAAACTGATGTACGAGATAGTAGAAAAAATAAGTACTATCCAAGTAACATTGTTATATTTGCGGTTCCTGAAGATTTATCACAGCATTTAAATTACAGAAATATTTTTCAAATAGTCTTTCCAACACGCAACAATTTAACTAGATTAAAGTGAATAAAAACACAATGAACATGACACTTGTCTTTTATAACAATATATTCCTCCAAAACATATATTGAATATTACACTTATAATGTTGACCAAAGTTTGTAAAACGAATAAAGAAACGAAATACAATTTATTTATAGTGGAAGAGCTCTAAATTTGGTCTGAAATTAAGGAAATGTTATAAACTTCATATCATTAAGTGATATAATTATAATTTCCTCCCGGTATATTACAACATTTGGGCAAATCCAGAAAAAGTTAAACCACGTCAAAAAACGGAAAATTCATCAAAAACTCACATATTGTAAACGTATTCATTTTATTAATTTAAGCAATTAACACATAAATTAATTAATTTTGATGAGCACACCGAGTGCGTTTTTGCACCAATTTAGTTAGTTGTCTTGTAAAAGTATACCAATATTTAAAAACGCTACCCATATTGATCACTATCAATGCATTCTCACAACCTAAACAATTCTGCTTTGATTTCCAAACATATGAAAGTTGGACGCTTTATGTTCAACTGACTAAAAGCTACTAATGTTACTCTCGCTTTGTACTGGCCATTCATGTTGCTGAGATGCGATTCGAATATAAATTCCATTTCGAAGGGCTTGTGTATAAATTTGGTCTGAAATTAAGGAAATGGTAAAAATTTCTCATCATTAAGTGATATATTTAAAACTTACTCCAGGTACATTTAAACATTTGCTTTTTATTGCCTCTGCATTTACTACGTATTGGAGCCAGGCTTTGTACCAATATTGATTTGGGTCGTACATAATACTGCAAAAACTTGGTGCAGTTATTGTATAAATAGTTGGCTGCCATTCACCACGATCAAAATGAAATAATTGCATTTGTCCCTAAATTAAATATTACTATCAGCAACTGTTAGTAAGAGATATATAGCTGGAAATCACCTGAATTCGATCCATGGGTTGAATATCCCATATAAGAGTTGCATTCCCTGATACAAATACTTTTTCCAAATTCATGTAAATATTAAGATCGGAAAAATTAAAAATACCATGAACATTGAGTGCTCCTTTTGGCTGATCCGGACAATCGTCAAATATTTCATCATTCTGGATAACACTTTTATATTTGTACGCTTTTGAAAATCCAACGAATGCGAACAGCAAAATAAAAACACTTAACACCACTCCATTATACCACATTTTGGAACTATGTATTGAATAAGAGATTGTTGGGGTTTATGTACTGAATTGAAAGGGTAGAGGCCGTGTTACAGACATGACAATTGAATGTTTAACAATTTTCTGATGTATGAAAAAGTAGATAACGATTTACTTTCAAACTAAAACTATTATTATTTGCTGTTGCCGAAGATCTATCACAAACTTTGATATATAGATAATTTGTTGAATTAAAAAACATTAAACATGACACTTGCATGTTATAATTATATACTCCTCCAAAATATACATATATTGAACATTATACGCTGTGATGTTAACAAAAATTTGTAAAACGAATAAAGAAATGAACTACAATTTTTTTATAGTGGAAGAGCTCTTAAGTCCTTGTTAAAGTATACCAATATTTACAAATTCTACGAATAATGATAATGAATACATTCTCACAATCTAACCAATTCTCCCCTGATTTCAAAACATATGAACGTTGGACGCCTTATGTTCAACTGATTAAAAGCTATTAATTTTGCTCTCAATTTGTGATGTTCAATCATTTTGAGATGCGATTCGAATAGAAATTCCATTTCGAAGGGCATGTGTATAAATTTGGTCTGAAATTAAGGAAATGTTAAAAACTTCACATCATTAAGTAACATATTTAAAACTTACTCCCGGTACACTAAAACATTTGCTCTTTATTGCCTCAGCATTTATTACGTATTGGAGCCAGGCTTTGTACCAATATTGATTTGGGTCGTACATAATACTGCAAAAACTTGGTGCATTTGTTGAAAAAATAGTTGGCTGCCATTCACTACGATCAAAAGGAAATAATTGCATTTGTCCCTAAATTAATTAATGCTATCACTAACTGTTAAAAAGAGTTAAATACTTAGCTCGAAATCATCTGAATGCGATCCATTGGCTGAATATCCCATACAAGAGTTGCATTCCCTGATACAAATACTTTTTCCAAATCCAAGTTAAAATTAAGATCGGAAAAATTAAAAAGACCATGAACATTGAGTGCTCCTTTTGGCTGATCCGGACAATCGTCGAATATTTCATCACTCTGGATAACACTTTTATATTTGTACGCTTTTGAAAATCCAACGAATGCGAACAGCAAAATAAAAACACTTAACACCACTCCATTATACCACATTTTGGAACTATGTATTGAATAAGAGATTGTTGGGGTTTATGTACTGAATTGAAAGGGTAGAGGCCGTGTTACACCACAAAAAAGTAGATAACGATTTACTTTAAAGCTAAAACTATTAATATTTGCTGTTCCCGAAGATATATCACAAAACTTGATACACAGATAACTTTTTTAATTAATCTTTTTAACACGCAACAATATAAAATCGATTTAATCGAATTTAAACTCAATGAACATGGCACTTGTCTTCTATAATTATAGAATTTTTAACCAATATTTGTAAAGCGAATGAAAATGCGATTTACAAGAGTCATTTAGAAGATAAAGAATTGCTTTTTATTCGTCATATAGTTTATACAACATGTGTGCAATGTACATATATTATTAGTTGCATGTTGATCGAAAAATAAATACGAATGCCATTCAAAGACAAATTTTAAGATTTGGTAGCTTGATCATTGGTTTATCTGCCATTACAATGAATGTAATTGATAGCAATCATTTAAAAGACACGAGCATTTTCGATTTTTATGAAATTATTATGCTCATATATGTACGTCTGACGAATAGTCGTATATCTTGGCATCATTCAATCATCGTCCGTCCCAGCAGTTATTCAACGAAGCGCATTTCGCGCATTCGCGCTTCATTCAATCAGAGAGACTCAACAGATTGCCTGTCGTTTGCCTGCCATTGAAGCTGAAGCGATTTCAATTGAATTTTAGCGACAACGACATTTTTCTGCCTCTGCGAGGGATTTTCGTTTTTTTTTTCTTTTTTTAAAAAGAATTCGAGGACGAACAAGGACAACGACAGCAATGAGAGCGCACATTGTAAGCAATCAGACGATGCTGCACCAGATAAAGAGAAGCACAAAACGAATATCTTGAACTGTCAAGAAGAAGGTAAGAGAGAGAGAGAGAGAGAGAGAGAGAGAGAGAGAGAGAGAGAGAGAGAGAGAGAGGGAGAGGGAGAAGAAATGTGTGGAGCAGGGAACTATAGATAAAACTACACGTACCACAACTATAGTGCTTCTCAAAGGAAAGGGAAAGAAGGACTCACTGCCTCAGTCACAGTCTCTGTGCCATCAGCAGCCACAGTTAATATGGACGCGAAGACGAAAACTCCTGGCACACACACTCACACATACACACTTCCATCACACATATGCATTCACTGTGAAGGACATTGTGATTGAAATTGAATGCTTGGACTTTTAACATGGCCATCGAACAAGCTAATGCCCGTCGTAAGAGTTTGATCGACTAACTCATCGGGATTGTAACACAAGCATAAAAACATACTAGTATTTAATACATTTTAGCTTAAATATGTGTGTTCGCTTAAATAACTTAAATAAATAAATATGAAAAAAAGTCCGGGATATTTAGCCTGAAATCATTCCGAAAAGATGTCAGAAGTTCGGTAATCAAGGATTTTCTTAAACCAAGTGTGATATACTTGAGTCCAGTATGGTTTTATATTCAGTTTTAAGAAAATGGTCATATAAAAAGATTAAACTTCGGCAAAATATCTTAGGCATATTTATCGATTTAAGTGATTAGTTATTGACATTTAATCTTAATTTCATAGCTAATATCAACTATTTTTAACTTGATTTTTAAAAAATATTTGTTTTCTGTATACCTATTTGCCAACACAAGTTTGGTAAGAATCATCTAGAACCTTTAAGAAGCATCTTGAAGTATATCTGTAAATTGATTAATAATTTCGATAGTGCTGCCGCAAATACATACTTGTATTGCCTTCGTCCTGCTATTGAAGCTACCTACTCACCGAATCCGTCAGTGGAACGATGGATGTCTCATCATTCTTGTGACGTTAACTGGCCAATCAATAAAATTTCACGCTGCTGTAATCAAAGCATGTGATATTAGCGTAAAGTTGAATGAATCCATGTGCGCCAACGTCCCTGCCAGATCAAACCAGGGCACTGGCACTGGCACTGCCAATGGCACTGTTACAGGCAACCAGGGCCAAAAGCAGAGCCAAGCCAGACCTAAAAGCAGTACCAAAACAAGCCAACCAACCAAAGAAGCTGGCATAAAGAGAGGTAGCCCGGGAGATGTGTGGCTTTTGTGTGAAATGCTAAAATGATAAGGTCGCTCGTTATAGAATCTCTCGTCGTTGAGCACACAAAGCCGAGTTGAATCAACAGTTTGGCGTCGGCACCCGCGTCACTTGCTAATTTTAACAGTGCGGAGGCGATGGGTGAGGATGGAACTGGGTGCAAGTGGGGTAAGGCAAACAAAAACTCACATAAACGCCGCCAGCAAGTTTTATCTGCAACCTGTGAAATTTATTTTTGTGCAGCCCGTTTAGTGATGCGTTATGGCAAACGCTTGTACCACACCCCCTGACTCTCTTCCAATCCCATTCCAAATCCCAGGTAAGCTTAGCCTTTAGTCACGAGTTTTGGCACCGACTGCGACAACAGCAACGGCAAAGTTACAAGTGCAAATCGAGTGGAAGATTTTTGTGCGTCGGAACACAAAAATAAGTTCATTTCTCAGTCCAGGTTCAGGCCATGACCAGGGTTTATTCTTGGCATTCGCAGCATTCGATAAACAAAGATCCTTGAATTTCAAACAAAGGTCGCAATCCTCAGACGCATGCACCACTCAATTGCCAAATGCTGCCAAATCGAGAATTACAAACAAAAACAAAAACAATTCGACAATTGCATAACAAGTGGGCCTTAAAGTGCCACCAAATAGCGCACTTGACCGAAAAGGAAGCGCTTAACTGAAAGCAAATACCAATGTAAAAGTCAAGTGAAAGAAAACTGAAGAAACAAACGCGTATTTCATTTCCAGGCAGCTGACCATGCTGCGAGGAAAAGGTTAAGTTCAGGGACTCACAAAATTACGATGATAAGAAAGCAATAGCTAAACTAAAGAATAGTATTTTCTGCTCTAAAGATGTCTTAAATCAAGCGATAAACATGGTTGATTCTATTATTTATGGGATTATAATGTCATTTCAAGCATACAACTTTTAGGAAATGATATACTTTGGCCCATATTTTCAATGTCAGTTCAATTTTATTTGATAGATATCTTTAAATTCTATAGTTGCTTAAGACCTCATAAGGACAATCCAAATATGTACCTTAATATATTTAAAAAGTTACTTTCTGTGATAAAAGCAATTTAAATTATGTGCTCTCAATTTCTATCCAAATTAGCAGTAATTTAGTTTCATGAATATTAATTATATCCAGCAATGTTTGAATACTTATATCTATATTTTGATACTACAGCATTTGAATGAGAGTAAGCAGGACTTATTCAAAATTAAAATATATAACCACTTTAAAATTGTTTCAAATCACCGCTAAATAGAAAGTTTTCGCTGTCCATGCTAGTGCAATTATATTTAAAGATTCAGCAGGCAGTGAACAGGAGAAAGTTTTGTCCTCGACAAGGTTCTGTTAACTTTAAAGTGGTGCAAATTTCGGCTTAGGAGGTGCTGTGAGCGGCGGGGAGGGGATTGAAGTGTTGCATCCAAATTGTTTTGCCTGGCAGCGGCGCATGTTGTCCTTTGGCCATTTGCAATATGCAAAATGCGACAAAATAGTTGTGGCCAGTGCCACGCCCATCCACTTGGAAGCCCTTGCTGCGTAAATAAACATTTAGCATTCCATTAGAATTTGCATGCCAATGAGAAGTTCTTAAACAAAATAGAAAAAAAATAAATTGGAATGGAGAAGCAAAGTGGAGAAGCTCGCGAGGATAAGCATGGCCAGAGCCAATTTGTGCGGATCCAGCCCAGCGGTTGAAGCATAACCAACTAAATCTGATTGTGGGCTAAACACGCTAATGGCATTATAATTATCCCTAGGGTTTCGAGCTCCCGTGGTTCCGACTGGAGAATCCCTAACTACCTGCCAGGCACATTCTAAAATGCAAATTAAAACTTTGCACACAACTTTTCGTCGCCATTTAAAGTCGCTGCAAAGCACAGGAAAATTGCATTGCGGTCGCCACCTAGCCCATTGGGGAGTTTCCCCTGGCGTCTCATCTCGTGTTGTCCCTATCCATGCCAGTTGGCCAGTTAGTTGAGCTCTTTTACATTAACGTATAATCAACATTAATGGAGCTGACAATGCGCTTCCGGAGACAGGGACACAATATAAGTACAAAACACACTGTCGCCAGCTCAGGACAGACAGCTCTCTCTGGCTCTGTTTCTGCTTGTAAGTTCTTCACAGTTTTATTGTGTTTGGTGGCCAACGAAGTGAAAGTGGCTCTTCTGCTTAGCCGTCGCTCCACTTAGTCCAACATGGGGATTACATTCGCATCAGCTCAATGAGAAATTATGTGAACGACAGCGAGTACTCGTATTCTTGTATTGTTGTTCATTGTTGTCAGCCAATGCAGGTCCTTGTTCCAAATAGTCGGCTGTTTATTAATAACTACTCGTAAGTATACATATTTCACTCACTGTCCATGTAGATCGATAATTTGACTGTTTCTTTTCGTAAACTTATCCCAATTCCCATCTCCTCCTATCTTTAATCTAAAATTTAATCTATTTCTCGTTTGTTTTGCGCCCTTCAGATGTGCGTGAGCTGGGGACTGGTTTTTATGTGTATATTGATTAAGCATACGCCCACAGGTAGCATAACGTATACGCCGCATCTTCTCGTTCTGATTAAGTACCACAAATTTATGGCTGCTATTGTACAAGTGTGTGTTGGGCGTACCTGTGTATGTGTGTCAGTGTGTCTAACATTTTTTTGGTCATATAAATTAAAAGCAGCTCAGTCATGTCTTCAACAACTAAGCCAATTTGTGCTGAAATATCTGCCTGTGGCTTCAACTTGTAACTAAAGTCAGATTCAGATAAAAAGTTGAAATCTACTGCGGCTGCAACTTGATGTGGCACTGGCTCCATAAATGTGGCCAACCAACCGGCCTTACCACTATCTGCTACTTGGAACTGAAACACTTTTACTTTGCCCCTTGTCCCTTGTCTCTTGGCTTTTGTCTGTCGTCGTCTTTTGCCAGCCAAAAACAACAACAACAAGCCATGCGACAAAAATAAACCTAAACAAAATAAAACAAAACCCACAGACAGCAGGAGGATCTCTTAAAAGGAGAAAATGCCAGGCATAGTTTAGGCTACAAAATTAATGGTGCTAATGCCAAGTGGGCCAACACCATGGACGAATGGTGGGTCTGTTTGTGTTCACTGGTTGAATTCAGGTCTCTGGTCAACTCAATTCTGTAGCAGACATCTTGTTACCTAAAACCACTTTGCAATATGAGCAATAACAATCTTAAACCCTGTGAAATGGGTTCTTGAGTTCAAGTGTTGTTGCTGCCACAAACGATTGAAGCACAACAGTGTGTATAAACAATATACAAACCTACAAAGTAAAAGTATATTATTGACTGAGATGATTTTGCAAAAGTATCACTTATTAAACTAAATTGATATATGTACTCAGACTAAATCTCTTGAAAAACAAATATAAACAGATTTTACAAACATTTCATCTTTATAATTTGCATCTACTGATAAAGTACAGGTATCTTATAGTCGAGCATTTGTCTAAGTTTCACTTATGAGTGCCAACCTACGTTCAGATTCAACAGACATTTGTTGTCGTCATTTCCATCGGTGATTTATTATGCAGTAAGTTTTTGTACATCTTTTGGGTTGTTCTTTATAAAAACGAATTGGCTGCTGGAAACTCGCCTGTTCACAGCCATACTCGTAATATGTGATTGATAGTCCTCTAACCAAACTTTTGTATATAACAAACTAAGCAGGCAAGCACGTGTGGGGACTTTTGAGTTAAATGCCTTCGATTGAACATGTCCACAACATGTCGACGAGTTACATATGTGACCCTTGACCAACATTAGTCATAGAAATTTGAAAGTCCTTGCTAATAATAACTTGATATGCAGATACAGAAAGCTACTGAGAAAGCTACTCGAAGGAATTAATTATGAGAATTAATTGTATATATTGATAACAATTACACTTAAGCTACGAAATATATGAAAACTTTTCTATTCTTTTATGATTACTGAATAATAATGAATTAAGTAAACAAAGCTGTTGATTTAAAGATAACTTGATATGTTTCACATGATGATATTCAGTGAATGTTCAATTTAACCATTAGATATTAAACTCCTTGAAACTTACTTAAAACTGTGACATTCAGCCAAAAAAAAGTGGCATTCAGGATATCATCTTGAGTTTTAGTTAGAAGCTAAAAACATACATTTACATCGTTTCTTATGATAAAAGTCGAACCTCAACTTGCAACTTGCGACTCGATTCGATGTTGAATTTAATTTTATTTATACATTTTTCATTTCATTAACAACTAATTTTTGTTTGTCACTTTTATCAACGGTATTTTCAATGTAAACTTATTGCTCGGCAAGTTAAATCCGCCGAACTGGCTTTTAAAGGCATGATATTATCCTAAAATTACACACAAATAAAAAAGAAACCAGGCCAGGAAGCTCAAACAGCTGGGCAAGCGGTTGATCATAAGGTCAATGGGGCACGGGGGCAACGGAGCGCAGCTGCAAAAAATGGCATTTTAAAAGGCGAGGGCGCGTCATCAGAAAAAAAAAACATGAAATAACAACAACAATTGGGTCGAGTGTGAGTTCGAGGGTTAAGCAGAGTGGCGGCAAGACTTAAAGACAAACAGAACACACACAAAACATACACACACAGAGACAAATTTTTATATATACGCACATGGCGTATGCGTAATAACATTTTGCGTTACATTTGCTTTTTATTGCATACCGCAAGGCGTTCACCGCCTGCCAGTCCTTTGTATATTCCATCTGAACCTTACACCGCATTCCTGTTTTACGTTGCTTTTGTTGTTGTTCTTGCTGTTGTTGTCATTGTTGATGTTGTCCTTTGCCTTTGTCGTTGTCCTTTGGCTGCCGCAATTTCCGTGCCATGAGGCGCAGCAAATGTAAATGTCGCAGGACAAATGTGAAAACTTTAAACTGCCCAACAGATGGGAATCAGACCAACCGTTCCATACTTTATGCTTTTGTTTTCTTGGCATTATCACACGTAATAATTTCCTAAGTCATACGTAAGACAAACCCATCCAACCTTATATGCCTTGGGGACAGTTGCTGTGCGATTGCTTCCGGTATGAGCTTAGCTGACAATCTCTACACTCTCTTACTTGGTAAGCTTAGACTTGGTTATGCCAAGCCTCGTTTGATAATCAAATGCCGCACAAAGTAGCGAACATCATGGCAGAAAAGTGACAGCAAATTGTGTCATTTTCGTTAATCTGTAAATGTATCTGCAGCTGTATTTGTATCTGTATCTGTGAGTTTGCGTCGCTGCTCAAACTTCATTGAATAAACTGGCGAGCCGAGCAACAAATCATCGGCTAAAAGGGAGATGGAGAGTTTCTAAGGCGGATGCCAATAAAACGGAAGCCACGATTAAATACAAATAAGGCATTAAGCGGCAAGGCGCTGAGGCGCATAATACAAATTGCGACGATTGCCAAGAGAAGCAAATAAGCGAGGGGCACTTGAGAAGGAGTGGAATGGCATGATTGGCCCGCCCTCGGCAATATTGAGAGTGTCTAGGAAAACTATGTACTTATGCCCGGACAACGACGATATTCGCATAATATCTGGCAAATAGGGTATGCTTGAAATTGTTATATTAAATGTATAATCCGATAAGCTATTTATCTTTTGTTGAGTATACTTAATCCTTATAACAGCTAGTTATAAACTATGACTGCATTATAAAGCGAATTTCAGAAAATGTAAGTTAGGTATGTATTTATTTTTATTTTCTTTGGAGTAAGCTTAATGACTGCCAAACACAAATGTTGTATTATTAAACATATTTCAGAGAAGTATTTTATTTATGAATTCATTTTTATTAAGTATAAACTAAGTCTATCTGTATTGTGAAACATATTCCAGGGAATGTTGTGTGCATTGCAGTCCATTGTGAAAATTTCCCGCGTTGCTTGGCAATTTCCATCAGGCACATTGCACAGCTCATGAGTAGACAACGCATTTTTCCCAACTCGACATGCCTTGATGTGGAATGGATAAAGGAAGGACTGTATAATATTGTGGCTGGACGCGCTTGGCAAAGCATAATAAAAACGCTGCCAATTGAAAGTTGTGTCTAAAGTGAGAATTAGCACAGAGAGAGAGAGAGAGAGGGAGAGAGAGATAAGAGATATATAAAAAGATAAAAATTGGGTTTAATGGTCTTTAGGCCTTAAAAGTTGTTTGAATGTGCCAAACACTGTATATACGAGTGTGCACTGCTTGTGTTTGTTGTGGTCAGTCTATTATGAAGAGTGCCAAGGCCAACATAGCCAGTAAATGCCAACGTCCTAAGCCGTGAATATGATGTTCTTATATTTAGATTTTTATCTAGACCAACAGCAACAAAAAAGGAACAGAGATGAGAGGAGGAAAGAGGAGCCAATACTTTAGGGCAGCTGCACAATTTTGCGGTTCATTTAATAAGTTTTCGTCTTGTTTACCTGGACAGCCAATTTTGTGTCGGCTTTGATGGGTAGACAAGTGGCCGTTTAACCTGCGGCCAATGGTATTAGCCATAGCTGTGGCTCTTCAAGATAACGAGCTGCCATGGCAATTAGAGGAGTTGCCTTCAAGCTAAATCATATGACTGCCGTTTTTTTCCCCTTATTTTTTTCTGTTGTGATTAGCGCTGTCAAAGTATTGGCTCAGTCAGTGCAATTTGAATGAGTCAGTGTTCGGTTTGTTGTTGTGGCTGATGAAGATGTTGATCATGATGATATTGATGATGATGATGAACATACAATTGACTTTTCAGGTAAGTGTCAAGTTCCCTGCCACGGCTCAACTCAATTCGGTTTGGGTTGCTTTCAATAATATTTATGCACTTGGCTTGTGTGCGAAATCGACAGAGCATACATTTCCAATTAAACTCAAGCATTCAACTACAGCGAAAGCGAAAATGCACACACTCACACCGCACACCACACACACCTACAAAGACACACACACACACACACACACACACACACACACACAGAGTGGAACCATACAAATATTTTCTTTCTTTTATGCTTCCCTCTTTCTTCCCTCGAATTACAGATGTACTCGCAATTCATGAGAAAAGTTTTACAAACTCGTAGAACTTATTTAAAATCTAGAGATACAACAACAATTCACATACCATTGGAAGTTCTCAAATTCACATAAATATTCAATATTTAATTTAAAACTACATTTCAGAGGGGATTCCGGGATTGATTCGCATACCATTTGGAGATTCCTAAATTCATATAAATATTCAATATTTCATTTAAAACAACATTTCGGAGATAATCCGTCTTCATCTCTAACTAACTGAAATTCATGAAATTCTCAAGTTGTTTTTAACATACAGCAGTTGTACAATGTATAATGAATTAGAATGCTTTGCTGTCATCGAGTCTGTTCCTAATTCCGGATTTCTGATTGTCGTAGGAGCTGCTGATATTTGGTACACTATTTTCCTTAATGACTGCAAGCAGGATTTTCCATAAAAGGCAACGTTGACTGGCAACGGAAAACAATAGGAAGTTGCGGTTGTGGCAGCAGTTGTTATGATTGTTTTCGATACTACACTATGTTGCATGCTCAGTTTGAAGAGAATTGATTAAAATTGGCAGCGGAAAATGTGAACTGAAACTGACTGTGAAATGCTTAGACGTCGAATAGTCAAACAGCTGATGTCATGTGGATGGGCAGGCAGCCAGAGAGACAGACTAGCTTCAAAGTTTCATTCAACAGTTTTTCCATTCTCATTTTTCATTTTTCATTTCAACGATGGACACAAACATTTCACCATCTGTGTTTGTGTATGGATATCCCGAGGAAAAAACAATTTTGCATGTTAAATGAAAATGAAAATGCCAGGACAGGACTGGGTCAGGAAAGCTCATAGGTGGTAGCCAAAAGCAACTCTTAACTGATTTCCCCTCGTCATATGCACATATGCAACACACAAACAAGCACCAACACTAACACACACAGACACACACCTCTTACAAAAATACGCATGCATATCCTGCCGAACTTATTTGCAATTTTGTTAAACGCACAGGATGTCATTTTTTTTGCTTACCCTGTAGTAATCGGTAGATGAATGTTATAGAATGTTGTTCGAAAGAGATACATTGATAAGAAAGAAGATTCTTTAATTAAGATTTTAATCTCTGCACTAGGAATCTAGAAAATACGTCCCCATCTGGGCTCATCCTATATTCTATACCCTCTCCACTCAAAAAAATGATATTTTCAACACTGTTAAATGCATACATTTTTTATGAACAGGGTATGTTATAGCTTAGCCAGCTCAATAGCTCTGTCATGTAGTTTTTCACCCAGTTTCAGATGAAGCATTGCAATGGTTTTCAGAAAAGCTGCTCACCGAATGATGCAAATGGAAACGGCATTTGAGGAAAAGTGCGTCAAAAGCCAAATGTGCGGCAGTCGCTACGAACTTGAAAGTGGCCAAAACACGTCAGCCTTTTAAGGGTCCTTTCAGATTAATTGTTTGCACTTGAAATGACTTACGCCCAAAGATGTGTACAGATAGGGGGACAAAAAGGTAGAAAGAAACATGGAAAAAGCAGTATGAGGAAGGACATGAGATTTGACAAGTTATTAAACCGAGCTCAAAGGAGCAATAACTATCGTTGCATTATTTTTCAGCTGTCGTGTGACATCAAAGTTGCACAACTTTCAACAAATGGTGACAGTGAGAGCTAACAGTTTTTGAATAAGTTAATTGAAACCATGTCATCGTTTTCTTCTAATTCTGACATTTACTCATAAATAAACCCAAGGGTCCTGACTAGAATTACAATTTTGTGTGCCGTTTATGAATTTGAGAATTAAGAATAAAATGAATAATCTGCATAGAAAACTAACTCATCAGAAGCCAAGGTGTATGATCTCTTTCATAATTTAGGATGATTTACATTCATAATTGGGATTTTTATGTTATTGAATTTATTATCATGTAATTTGCTCTGTTTCTCATAAATCTAGACAGGACACGCTTGGACAATTTGCGTGCAACTGGTTTAGTATAAATCCAATAAAATGCAAAGCATAATCAACAAATAAGAAACTTTTGCCTTGCTGTTTTTAAGCAACAACTTTGTGGGTGGCTAATGGGGCAGAAAGGAGACAAAGGACTAGACGGACTAGACGGACTAGTTGCACTGACCAGACTGGCAACAAGGATGCCTTTTTATAAAGCAATTTGCATGTTTACTGCTCTTCTTTCCCTCTCCACTCATCATTGCTCACTTTATTTTCTTCTCTTTTTACGCCATTCTTGTGGTGCTGTTGCTGTGCTTATGTTGAAGACTGTTGTTACTACGTAACATTGCCTCGGCTATCGCTACTGAACTCAAATTGGCCAGTCCAGTGCCCACGTACGTTTTTATGTGTGGTTCTCTCTCTCTCTCTTTCTGGCTGTGATGGAAGTGGAGTATGTGAAAGTGGCTGGCTGTCTGAATCCTGGCACATAAATCCGTGTGAGGAGTCCTTGCTCATTGCATACAAAGTCCTGGTCCTGGCCACATAAAACGCACATAAACAAATGCATGTAGACATAAAACTCAGTGGCACGCACACTCAACTCAAAGTCCCTCTCATCGAGGAGAGAACGTAAAAAACTGTAGGCACTGATTACATTTGCATATTATATGCAACCATCAGACCGTTCCTCATATTGATGAGGCTGCATTGCTTGCAGGGTTCAGAAGAAAGGTCCTGGTGACTACAAACAACAACAACTAATACTACTTAGTCAGCATGCAGTTCATGGCATGCTTTGGTTGGTGTGTGTGTAGTGTGTGTTTGTGCCTGTCCAAGGAATTTAATTTCCAACTTTTACGCTTGGCATGTGGCACACACAACTTTGGCAGTAGAAAAGTTTGCTTCAAGCACCGCAGACGGTGCTGATCTAATAAAAAAAAAGAGGTGCAGGTGAGCTGATGTGGGCGTGGCCAAGCACAATTTGCGTCACTTGTTGAAGCGACTGCAATCTCAGTCAAGGATTATGCAGCAGCAACAAACTTTAAATTATGTAATTCAACACGTTGCCAATGCGGAACATCCGAGGCAGGCAACAGGCAGACAACACACTGCACATATTCCACATGAGACCACACACACTTTCACTCACACACACACACACATACTATATATACTCAGTACTTTAGCCGTAGTTCGTCGATGGTTGAACGCCTTCTCTCACCTGGGACCCACGAATTTCAATTAAAGTTCCAGCACGCGCAAGTTACACGTTATCAACGTTAGGTGGCGCTCACGCCAGCTCTTTTTTTTTCGTTTTCTTTATTTGATGATACGCAATAAATCTCACAAAATGAATTTTATTTGGCAAATATATGCACAGTCCCTAAATACATTTCCACAGAGCGATGCATGACCATTAGTTTACGGATCTCGGAAAATTTGTTTGAAATTTACTTTTCCTGGCTATTATTTTCTGGTATACATATTTCAAAACATCAATTTAGTTACGCCAAAGTCTGGTAACCTTTAGGTCTGGTGCGGCTTATACTATTTGGGAGGGCACCAGCATTGACTAAAAATAAAAATTTGACAGTAAAAAGTTTATATTTTAGAAGAACCTAAAGGTTCCTCGTTATTCAAATTGTTGAAAATTTTGATAAAATTTATTTTTGAAAACATACTAGTTTAAAATGTGGTGGTTAATCCTACATTCCGCATAAAAATCGCCTAACTTGTGCCTGGCAACTATGAAATGCATTAAGGCCCATATACATACATATACATATACATACATATCTTTGACAAAAGTTTCTATGAATTTTACGTCAGTTTATCATTCGGATAGTTAGTTGAGACCTTATATAGACATTGAAAAAATTTACCTAAATATTAAATTATAATTTATCAATTACTATGAATAATTATCAATTATCAAAGTATTTAGTTAATCAATCAACTAAGAAGTGTTACGATATGTAAAATGAAGATAACTTTTTTGAATCCCACTTAACATTCCTTAAAGTAGACGTTAATTTAAGGTAGAGATATTTCACTTTCTTGGAGTAGACAAAAAATATAAAGTTGGGTAATGAAAAAAGATATACAGACACCTTTAACTTCACCTACGTTACGAGAATGCAGCACAAAAATGTAGTGGTGAAACTTAATTTGGCGGGTGATTAAAATGCGCTGCTGCAAATACTTATGTTGCAAGTTATCCCCCCACACCCCCAATTCACACACTCACACACACTCACACTGGCATTCCTGTTCACAAGTGTAGTAAACACATACCCGCACGTATCCTGACAGCTCGACAATAAAACCCTGTCGAGATTTATATTTTGCACCTTGAAAGAAGCGTTAAAAAAGAGAAATCGCTTTATAAATACGTTTCCATCTAAATTGCAATGCGAATGAATGAAAATAATTTATTAGCGCGAAAATAGCGTTAAATCGCACACAAATCACATTTAACAGGCGGTGGAGGCTTAAATGGTAACAATTCAACAATTTTGCGGTTGATTCCTTTTGATGTGCAGTGTCGATTTGAGAGTCTTGTATATTTTATGAAGCACTTTCTATTTTATACAGAAATTGAATAGCAAAATTTGTTGAAAATTAGTCAATGCCATGCATTGAAAACGATACAATTTGCATAGAACTGAGAAATTTCTTTAAATGGAGAATATATTCTTACGTATACGTATTATTACTTAAGATACACGGCTAACCAGGCGACAAGCAAATATAAAAAACAGCTAATAGTCTTATCATTTTCATCTCTCTATCGCAAACATCGGGGTCTGAGGCGGAGGACCTCTTGAGTATCCTTCTCCAACAGCACCTTAAAAAGGCTGTTCTAAAGAAAACGGATTGACTTTGGCGGTTGCCTGGAGAGCCCTTTGCGTGCTTAGGTGTTGCATGTGCCCCCAAAAAGCAATGCGCGAGTGCTAAACAAACAGCGTGAAGCATACACACACACACACATCCTTACACACACACACATATATTTAGCTAAGCTTATTATGCACAGTAAGACGCCAAAGGCAGACTTGAAAGTAAGCAAAGTATGCGTAGATGCAGAGGTTGTGGCTTAAAGGGAAATGATGTGAGGACATAGGAGAAACTTCTGCGTTGACGAAACCCCAACATATGTCTCTCTCTCTCTCTCTCTCTCTCTCTGTCGCTCTTTGACACTCTTTCTCACTCTGGGTGTGTGTGTGTGTGCGATATCCTTGAATTACAGCGATTATCTTGTGCAAATATAATTTCGCACGAAAGCTAACAATGTCTAAATTTTCCGATTATGTATAATGTGATTGCCATAACTGCAGTAGCCGTGGGGGCGTGGCAATGTTGCATGTGCAGGTGGGCGGTCGCGTGAGCAGAGCGGTCGTTTACATTACTATCGTCGTGGTCGTCATCGTCGTCGCCGTAGTTAGCTATTTATTTTTATGGCTTGTTTGCCAGCTCGTGAAAACATTTGGCCCACACACCCAAGTGACCCATTAAACAAATTGAAAATGAACCACAGTTGTTCCGCTGGCCGGACATTTGGCCCTTGACGTGGTTTCTTCAACCAGTGCTGTACAACAGCGCGTATGTGCAATAAATTTTAATTGACTTGCACTGGACTGCAGCGCAAAGAAAAAAAAACTTCCAGAAGGAATAGCAGGAACAGCATTGTTGGCAAAGTCCTTTGTGGTTGAGAAGATTTCATTGAATCACAAGTCAGAAATCTCAAGTTCTAAAAGTTTCTTTCTTTTTGCTTTCCATCTTTTTGGCCAGCCAGAAACTTTGGCTATAAACAGAAGTGTGCAGAACTCGTGCCAGCAATAACAGCAGAAGTAGCAACAACGACAACATCATCTTTCGAAAGAGAAACAATCGGTATCCCACAATTCTCACTTGCCACTTGGCCCTTAACCCTGACAACATTGCGTATACGTAACGTGAAGTTAACTGGACAAATTTTGCTTGGCAATGTTTTTTCGTCGCAGGTGCGAAAGAGAAATATGCTGGCAATTAATGTTTATTAAATTCATATTTTGTGACTGTGCAAATTTATGCCAAATTCTCCACCCCCACCCTCTTCATTACCCTTTTAAGGGATTATTGTTGTTGGCCGCTGGAAAACCATCGTTGAGGCAAGAGCCGAGGAATTGGTCCTCTTTTGTTGCCATTGACTTTGTTTTAAGCCAAAAACAAATAAATCATTTGACATAGCCAGCATTCCTAGCCTCCTAAAAAAAGGGCTGGCAGGAATTGAGGCCGCGAATCGTAAAATTTATGCTACTTAATTTGTTGATTTCGTTTAATTTGTGGCAAGCGAACGACCGAACTCCAAACACGCAGACATAACCACAACAACGCATCAGCACAAACACACACGACACCCACAAACACACCAACTCAAATAAATATATATATACCTAGTATACTATATATATATTTACGCACACACAATTAGTGCGACATTGTAAAAACAAGGATAACTGATAGCTTGTCATTGTGCATGCTTGTATGCTCTTGCTGAAATTGTTAGCCACAAAACCCTCTAACATATCATTGGTTTTTGGAATTACACAAATAATCTAAATCCACTGATAACAAGGTTAAGGAAAACTGTTATATTTGTGAAGAGAACTAACAAATTGTGCTCTTAATGTGAAGAGAACTTAAGCTTAAATATATTTTAAATATTTACTTAAGAAAACCTAGCAATATTTGTAGTTACTACTTCTTAAGTTGAGTTACTTATTTTTGAATAGCTTAAGGGTTTGCTTTATTAAATTGGGGAGTCAAGTTTACATAACAAACGCATGAATTGTATAACCGATTTAAATAATAGAAGTTTTGTCTCCCTGTTAACCGATTATATTGATCAGATCAACCAACTTATCCAAACTTATCTTAATTCGTTCATCTATAGAATCAATCAAACTAATAGTGAGTTTTACATAAGTATAATTGAGTGCCAACTGCATTTTAAAAATGTAAGTACTCCTTTCGGTATATAGAGCAAAGCAAACCTACAAACAAAGCAGACACACACACACAAGCCACACACTCAAACACACACGCACACTCATGAACGCACAGATGAGTTCATTCATTATGCTCGCCATTTGTTTGCATAAATTTCACGCACATTTTGTTTTGCAATCTATGAAGGGCATTAAGTGAATCTCTAAATTTTGATGCAAGTATTCATTCAGGCACATACAGCCAACGAGTAATAACTGAATATTTATGTATTTTATGCGGTTTAGGAATTAATTATTTGTGATTTTCAATCAAATACAATCAAAGCTCGCAAATATTATTATCGACTTACCCAAAAAGCAAATGAGTTAAAAACAAATATTTGATGACGTTGCATTGATTTGTTGCTGTGAACAAGTCAAGGATTTACCAGGGAATAAAGTAGCTAATTGCTTGGCGCTGAAAGGAGAAAAAAGATAAAAAGCAACTGGTTAATGATATGAAACTGGTTCAAGGATATTTATAAGCCACATATGTTACACGTAAATACTTAAGTATTTTTTAAAAGTCAACATAAAAACCGTAAATGCATGTTAATTGCCGAGTGCAATTAATGAGGGAAAAAGTCAGAGAACAGATAAATGGACTATATAATGTGGACAGATTAACATGCTATTCATACTGGTATCAGATCTGTTGAACGACAACAATCTGTGCAGTAATGTGGGCTCAATCGTCTCAGACGCACACACACACTCGTAAATAAACTCGTATATAATACGAATAACACCGGCAAGGCATAATTCATTTTAAGCACCACTTAAAGTTATGAGGAACGGCCGGTTAGCAATTTAAGACACGAGTTTAATGCATTCAATACGTCATTGAGCATGTTGTGAGCGGTCTGGGTCGTTGCTCTGATTTATGGTGCGTATACTTGATGTGGCCGCTAAGCCGCACAAAATGTTGCTGCTCCGCCCACCTGCCTTCCTGTCTTCCTTCCATCTGCCCGCGTTAATAAAGCTCAAAACAAACCTCAAAACACACACATACACATACACACAGGATTTGCCAGAGCTTGGATTTGATATTATTAAATTTTATAACATTTCGATGCGTCTGCATTTCAATTGACCATAAACGGTTTTAAGGCTTTGCCTGTCTTGGGCTTACAACTTTCTCTTAACTGAAGCCATAGTAGGCTTCTTGCTAAGTTACCAACTGTATATTCATATTTAAGATGGGAGTTGTGGTTGAAGGGAACATGGGTCTGATGCTGTATGTGCGTATAACCAGACCATCTCATGCCCAATTTAATTTATCAAAGTCATAAACTTTTAAATGACTAAGCCGAAAAATACTTTATGAATGATGGGCTTAGGATCGCATTCTTGTCAATGTGAGAGAAGACATTCAACAACGGAAAACAGACACATTCAAAACGTATTGAAACAACTCGTATAATTCCGTTTTAATCAGGAATTAAATAAAAACATTTTTAGTTTTCAACTACATATATAAAAAGTACTTTCCTTTATGCATAACTTTTAATTTGGTCAGCTCGTCAAAGAGAAATATTAAAATTTATAGTCGTAGTTTACTGTTGGTGACTATAAGTTTCATTGCCAATTTTGATAGCTCCTTTGTGGCAAATAAGATAATTTTGCATAAGCTTTCAGACATCAATATTGAAAAAAACTGAAGCATTCCATTCTGATCAACAACCATGTTACCTTATTAGCAACAAGTTTTTAATACTATTTACGAAAGGAAAAGAATATTTTAGACAGTCAAAAATTAAAGATTGAATTTTATACCAACTTTCAAAAATGTATCATATCATCCAACAGGTATTGATTACTGATCCATAGCAAGTAGTGGAGCGAATACTGATTGAATTACCTGCAGAATGTTCCGAATTTTAACAAAAACTGTTCAATTAGTTCCTTGCTAAAAATAAACCAAAATCAGACACGTTGAATTTGAAATGAAATGGTTGCATTTTCGCCGAGAGCCACAAGTTTTTACCCAACAAGTTAGTTAACTTGCCACAAACTGTTGCAAATATGATTACGACGACATCAAGCGTGTGTTCCTTCAATTATACGTAGGACGAGTATGGAACCAATCTGGTTCGGCACATGTGCAACTGCAAACACGAAAAGTTCCCAAAAACCGTTTCGGGGCATTCAAACACATATGGAAGGGAGCAAGGAGAAGAGGTGTACGCGATGTACAAGCTGCAGAGTATGCTCAACTTAGAGATATCCGACAGTAGTTACAACAACTGACAAATAGATAGATGGGTCTAAAAATGTGTATGCCCGTTTACTGAAGTCTGCCACAGGGTGCAAGTCAAGCGAAATCGAATTTAATGACGTCCTGTCAATAAAAAAAAAATGAGAGCTGAAAATCTGTTGATGTATCACTTGAAATAAGTCTCTCTACGAGCTCATGTCATGTGAAAGTTTCTGCCATTTAAGCATAATTTGCTTTACCAAGGTGGGTCAGGTGTGGACTCAGACCCAGCTCAAAAGATACACCGCAAACAGTTGGGAGAGAAAAAACATTCATAAAAAGACAGCAATAATAATATTTGTGGATAAAGGTAACATTCGCCTGAGTATCTATAGGTTGAAGATGAGATCCTTTAATTTATGCAGCGACGCATTTTAAGGACTCATCCACACGCGCACACACTTTTGAAGTACTGCCTGGCGGGCAGGCTGTCTGCCGGAAATCAACAAAAATTTATTGAGCATAAATTTAAATCCGCTTGATGCTGTCTGCCAGCCTAGAAGGCAGATATTCCTTGCTTTACTTTGCTTTGCTTTGTTTTGATTACGAAAGCGTTTTATGCGATTTTAAATTGATTTCATTTCCACGCTTATTGCTCATGTCGATTACTTTCAACTGTCGACATTCTAGCCATTTCCCTGGCATATGTATAACACAAAGTGTCAGCGAATTAAGACATGATCTGAGGCAACAGCTGTTGGTAGTCAGTGGTCAGTAGTCATGGAATGCCAAATCAATGAAATGTTTCATTGCAAAACAAGCTATAAATAAATATTTCTCCACATTACGAGTATCTTTTGCCGAGTATTGTCTGCATTGTCTGTCTTGGCCATTGTTCGAACGTCTGTCGATTTCAGTTTTGTTCTTTGGTATAAAATTGGGTGTGATAACATCTAATAATTTCTTATCATTATTGGCTATGGTCATTTGGTGTGCTCTCCCATCGCACACTTCATCTGTTCCTTTTTGTCTGTGGGTCCTGCGTTTTTGTATTAGCCTAATGGACATTACTTCGTTGTCCGTTTTAACGCCCTAGCCTCTCCCTCACATCGTCTCGCCGCTCTCGTCATCCCTCGACGCCCACGTCTCAGTGATTACCGAACAAATTAAATTAGTGAAAATGTCGAAACGAGTCACGAGCAAGGTGAGACAATCTAATTGCTTCAGTGGGTGCCGATGTCGATGCCGTTGCCATTGCCATTGCCAGTGTCAACCTCTCCACTTCACCACTTCACCATTCGGCACATACGACCTGGTTTGTATTTGCTGGAATGTATGTTAAATACGCCAGACAATGTGAACAGGTGCTGGCATCAATTGGCCTTTGGGTCCAATTGAATTAAACAAGCTAATTAGGTTTTATAGATATGAACGAGCATAAATAATTATGTTGTCATAATGTGCCATAGGGAGATTTCACTTTAAAACAAATACAAGGCTCAGCTGACTGTGGACTGTATTTATATATATATATAATAAACCAGTAATCATACAACTATTATTTATCTTAATTAAGTGTCATTCACAAAATCTTTAAGAAGAGACATTTTTAAAATGTATAAGGAATAAATAAGAAACGTTTTTGTTACATTTTCACTTCAGTATCAAGTACACAGACCATTTTGCTGGCGTCATCTAGCGGTCGTTTATATGCAGACAAGCTTTTTCCCCAGCAACTTATTTTTGCCAAAATGGCGCTTAAAACATGGAGGAAAATGACGAAGCCGTTATTGACATAGGCGTGAAGGAAACCATATTACATTTCAGATGCTTGACATTCAGTCGAGTCGAATTGAGTTTAATACTCTCTGCGACCTGTTACCATGAGTATTTACCCTTTGACCCCCGACCCAGACCTACAACATGGGAAATCGACCAAACTAGGCTGTCGCATGTCAGTCTCGCTGTCATTGTCGAGGCTGACAAGGCAACGTGCAACAAATTAAAGCAGGTCAGCAAGCTCAAGACAAAAGCAAGACACCCTCGCAGTTCGAGCTGTAAAGGAATTTCATTTGTAGTTCAAAAACAGCTGCGAAATGAGCGCCAATAAAATCTTTCTTCGTTATTATCCGCCAGGTAAGCAGGCTTTAATTTTCGATTTGCACAGCAATTAATAGTACTCAATAGGTTTAGCATTGAACTATCGATCAGCAGATGGTAGCGAGCGACTACGTCACTTTGATTTGCTCGACTTGGATGCCAAGTAAGTGAGGGACAAAATATATCTGATAAAAGTTCTGTACAATTATTCTTTCTCTGATAGAACGAATGTGGAGGCACTGGCTGATAGCATACTGATCCAAGAACTGCAGGCTGCAGAGACAGAAAGCAAAAAGCTCGATCCTTCTGAGGACAAGTCTACTCCCTGTCTGCCCAGCAACTCCAAGGCTTCTAGTTCACAGGACACGTTTAGCGCCCTGAAACAGGCAATTGGCAAGCTTCAGAGTAAGCTTCGGGAACCGGTTAAAAAGAAGTTCTATCTGCACAAATGCTACAATTCTCACATCCTGCCGCTGACCAACGTTTGCTTTGATCGAAGCGGCGAGCACTGCTTAACTGGCAGCTACGATCGCACCTGTCATGTCATCAATACCAACACGACCCAGGTGCAACACATCCTTACTGGCCATGACAATGTGGTCTTCTCCGTGGGCTTTAACACGCCACGCTGGTAAGTATCGAAAGATCTATTAACTCGCCTGTAAAACTTTGAGTAATCCTTTGCCACTTCAGCGACAAGATTGTGACGGGATCCTTCGATGGCACCGCCAAGATTTGGTCAGCCAGCAGTGGTCAGTGCCTTAGCACGCTGTACGGCCACACAGCTGAAGTGGTGGCTGCCGAATTTCATCCGCTGCACGACCAGGCGGTTGCAACGGCTTCTATTGATGGCAAGGCACGTATCTTTGATGCAGAAACAGCACAGGAATTACAGCTACTTTCCCACCATGGAGCCGAGGTAATCACAGCTCGATATTCTCGCGATGGCCAATTACTCTTGACGGGATCCTTTGACCACACAGCTGCCATTTGGGATACACGAACCAAGAGGTGGGTTTACAATTTCAAACTTAAATTCATAATGATGCTAGTTGCAAGTTGCAATACAAACAGCTGTTGTCATCAGTTGCGAGGTCACACTGCCGAGCTGTCCAACTGCGTGTGGAGTTTTGGTGGCTCGTTGATAGCCACTGGCAGCCTGGACCGCACCGCACGTATCTGGGATATGCGCAGCTTGGACCAGGAACTGCACTTGGTTTCCACGCACAGTGACGAGGTGCTCGACGTGACCTTCGATGCTGCCGGCAAGTTGCTGGCCACCTGCAGCAGTGATTGCACAGCGCGTGTGTGGAGCCTGGAGCCATTGGAGATGCTCTCCCTGATGGCCGGCCACAGTGATGAGGTGAACAAGGTCTGCTTTAGTCCCAGCGGTTGCATGTTGCTCACCGCCTCCGCCGACAACACAGCTCGCCTCTGGCTCACTGAGACGGGGCAGTGCTCCCAGGTGCTGACTGGACATGAGTCAGAGGTATTTAGTTGCGCCTACAGCTATGCTGGTGATGCTATCTTGACTGCCTCCAAGGATAACACCTGTCGCGTCTGGAGGTGATACGATTGGTACACGGTGCAGCTAAATGACTGAACAACAACCACAACAAAAGAGTGAATAATTTCAAAGGATTCTCAAATTTTGGGTTTTTTTTTGTTTTTTTTTTATATCAACATTTACTACAAACTCGGGCGTTATTTTTTTTTGTTTTGTTTGTTTTTTGCTTTAGGTTTCTTAATATTTCATCTTGCTCACTTCTTACAAATTAATAGTTTTTGTTTTCCATTACAGTTTTGTTTTGTTTTTCATTTGTTTTTTTGTGTTTAAATCGGATATCTCATATACATATATAAAAATAATGAACAAAAATGATTCTTCAGTAACAAACATTATACAGCTTACAAAAATCCGCGGCGTTTCGGAATCAATATTAATACATAGTTTGAAAATCAAATAAAAAATCATCTCTTGTACAGACATCACCCGAACGACATTCTTAGACAGGGCTAACATGTGTTTACTTCATTACATTGTTATTTTCTTTTCATTTAATTATTTCTGCTTATTTTTGTTGTTGTTTTTTTTTTTGGTAAAACTTTACACAGCTAAAAAAAGGCGAGTCAACAGATTTTTGTTTGTTTGCTTGATGAGGATTGACGGAAGGACAGTTACGATTGATAGACTGATAGACAGATAAAAGACCGACCTAACATAGAAGTAAGACATATCTATCTAGAACCAATCTCTAACTCTAGTAAGTATTGTAGTTCGTTAGGTAGTTGGTTAGTTTAGAGATGGGGAAGTTTTTTTTTAGTGTGTATAGTGTGTTGTATGTGTGGTGTGTGTGTGATTGTGTGTGGTGTGTGCGTGATTGTGTGTGGTGTTCGTAGTGTGTATTGTATTGCTTGTTGTGTGTGTGTGTGTTTGTTGGCTTTAAGCCAAACCCTGTTCTTCTTATATTTTGTATTCGTTTCAAGTTTTAGTTTTAGTTTTTTGTTTATATCTTTAGCTCTGAGGTCTGCTAAGGTTCGCTCCTTTCTATAAGTATGATCTACGTAATACAAGGTTTATGTAGTTGTGTGTGTTTAGGACTGGCTTTCATTTAAACTATATAATGTAATATATTAATGCTTATTAATATTATTAGCAGTAGGTTTTTTCTTTCTTTCTTTCTTTCTTTTTCCTTTTTTGTTTTTTATCAAAGTAGAAAACGGTTTGGTAAGAGTGTATGTTGTATTTGTGTGGTTGTGTTGGTTGATGTAACGTACTATTGTTGTTATTGTTGCATTTGTTTGACTGTTTCTGTTTGTTTGTTTGTTTGTAAATTTAATGCGTTGGACTCTGCAAGAATATCAAAAAGTAGAAATTATTAACCAACGAAGTAGAGATATGATTAAAGAAAGGCACAATTGGGACGCAGGCTTAAAATGGGGTATGCTTTTATACATATGTTTGTGGAACAAAGACAGGCAGATTACGAGTGAGAAAGTGAGTAAATTATAATTATTACAACTGATAATTTAATTTCTTTATTATAATTAATTATTGTATTATTGTTTGGGGATGAACATGCAGATTAAAATAGAGCAAACATGCAGAGCGGATGGATGTTTGGATGCTCCAAATCTTACAATAGATTTATGTTTTTCCTTTTCTTAAATTTTGGATGAACGTAAATAAAAAAAAAACAAAATAGGACGTAAACAACAGAATCGTTTTCGCCTTACATTTAAAAATTGTTAAATAAAGGTTGCATGTTTAGTTTTGTTTGTTCTCTGGTTGATTGGTTGGTTGTTTGGATGTTTTGTTTGTTGTTGTTGATTTAGAAATGAACAAAAGTTAGCATTAAAAAACTCATAGCTCATCATATGCATACAGCTAGAAATAAAAGAAAGAGAATACGTAAAGAGCTTTCGGTTTGTTAAACAACAATTAGTTTGGGATGCAGCCTAATGGAAATAGAAATATCAAGTGATTCTATAGATTCTATATATGATTTCAGTAAGTTGCAAAGCCGAATAGATAAGCTGATAAGATAAGCGAAAGATTAAATAATAGCTATGTAAATGAACCCAGAAAATCAGAAAGTTTTTAAGCAAAATAAAATTGGTGAAAAAGCATTGGAGAAAATTTGAAAAATAGTAATTTTTAAATGTTGTAAAAAATGTTTCGTACTTCACATGGATCATCAGGAAACAACTCCGTGAATATTCGCTCGATAATGTGATATCTGTAAAATCAACAACAAATATTTGATTTAATATGATTCCAATAGAAAATAAGATGGGTATCAACTTACTTGGAGTGCAAGCCGCCGCCGGGTGGAAGACCTTCAATGTCATCTCTGTTTTCCAGACACTTCAACAGTTCCACGTAGTCCGTGACGTCATTACTCTCAATCTCCTCTGCAAGAATGCCAGAAAGATGGAAATAAATGTTACTAGATGTCCTTCAAGTCAAATCCAATGAGTATAACTTAAGTGTAATGCTCATGTTAAATGGAATTTGTATGTACAATAAAATTACGAATTATATTTAAAAGCTACGCAAAAGCAAATTCACAATTCATAGAAAATATAATATAAAATACGAAATATGTTGCAACAGCGAGAGCCGACAAAAATTGAGCAACAAACTTAATTAAAAGTGAGGCTTGGCTAAGACATACAGCTCGATCGAATAATCATCTATCAAAATGAAGAAATTCGATCGATCTGCATAGTTGGAATCTTAAATAATAACATAAATGGAGTGTCGCAAAATTGGCAATTGAAAAGGTCAGGAGTACACTAAAGAATGATGAAAAGAGTAGCAGAGTTTTGCAGTTTCCCCCTTTCATTTTTTGGCTTGGTTTGGTTTGGTTTGGTTTAGTTGATTGACTTTTGCGAAAACTGTTTACAGCATTCAGTGTACAACAATAATTTGAAAATATCGAATTGTGAAAGTGATTGGATAAGATATAATATAATAATTGGATTGATATTATCTTAAGAGCATGCATATATGTATATTATATCATTTACTTTTCATTTGTGTGGTGGGATCTATGTGCCTTACCTTATGCTCACTCATCATTAAATTTGATTTGTATTGCTTTCTGTTTTCTGGCATTGACTTGACACCATTTGCCCATTTTCATATTAATTGCCCGATGCGCGAATAACGCCAACGGCAACGACAACGACAACAAAACAAGAGCAACGCGTTGCTAAATTTACTTTTACAAAATTTCGTAGATTAAAAAGAATACTTGGAATAAATGTATATGTAGTCATTAGTTTCGACTGAGTAGAAACAGAAGAAAAAATATATATCAAAGTTAAGTTCAAAATAATAAAAGTTTTAAACAATCAATCAAAATGCTGCGTATTGTTTAATTTCATGTGCAAAATCAACGAATGCAAATTCACATTTAAATCAAAAATTGAAATGAAAATAAACAAGGTCGAAACGATTGAAATAATATGAACTTGATTTGTTTGTTTGTGTTGCGTGAGAAGGAGGAAGGCGAGAAAGCGCAGTCGGAAAAGGTGGTGGAAAGCCGTGGAAAGTGTATCTATCGAATGAGAACTGAAAACTGAACAACACAGCAAACAAACACTTTTGGATTGGTTTTCGAATCTTTCATTTCAAGTTATATTTTTGTTACTTAGCAGCGAAAATAATTAATTAGTTTTGTTCGTATTCCATTAATTGCTATCTTAACGTTTCGATTGCTATTTATGAATGATTGCTAATAGTACTTAGGTACAAACGTTCTCAGTGTGTATCGAAGAGATATTCGATATTCGAGCTAATTTTGCTTTCTTTCTTTCTCGTTTCTTTCGTTATTATTGTTTTCTTTTTTTTGGGTTAGGTTAGCGCCGTTTGAATTGCATTTTCCAAATGTAACATTATTAAAGTAAATTGTTTACGTTGACAACAAGCACAACAATTGGTGAGCATAAGGTTTACAATATTTTGTTATCTTTTCATTTTTCTGGTTTTTGTTATCAATTTCTTACTTCTGGATTCATCTGCTACACACAGAGATATAGATGTAGACACAGATACAGATAGTGATATAAATATAAGTACAAATACAAATACTCTAAGGCCTGGTGTTGTTAAAAACCTTTAACCTAGGCTAAGTAATTTGTCTGGACATTGCTGATTTCAATTTATCTAGATTAATTTGTTGTTATACTTAATATTAGAGTGTTTCATTAAATATTTCACTAATATGACCATTTTAGTGGGGCGTGGCATTTGCTAGTTGTAAACCATATATATAATATTATTTACGTAAAGTTATTATCAACATACATGTCTAAAAAGGTCACGTCTGCACTTGGACTTAGGACGTTTTCAAAATTCACTTTGGTGTTATGAATACTGTGGGCGCATGAATTATACAATTAATCTACGAGATTCCCTATAATATGTGGCAGATGTTAGATGGCAATGGCAAAATGGCTTAGAACGGAGTTTACATTAAATACTTGAGCAAAACTCTAAAATCTGACAACAGAATCAATTCCCTCAATCTTAGGTATAAATTATTATTATTGACAATTTGTTCACTAAACTTGTTCACTAACTTTATCTACAACTATTATTAATTTCCGTATTAACTATTTGTGAATTGTAAAGGTGCTAATTAATTGCGATTGCTTCAAAGTATATTCTCTGGTTATTTAATATTAATTCATACTATTCGGATTGGATCGAATTACTATCAAATATGCGTTAGAATTGTTATTTTGTTTATAAATATGTATTATGGTAAATGATTGTAAGTAGATATTGGACTATATACAAGTAAATGTATTGATGTATGTGTGTACACTGGCTGAGGGGGCCTCAACGTTAACTGTTTTTGGGATGGTTTATCTATAATTGTTGCTAATTAACTTATTGTACTACTTCTAAAAGGTATGTTATTATGGTTGTGTTTGCATATGACGTATTCTAGGTCTAAATGGGATGGGCTTGGGGATAGCTTGGCTACAAGAAGTTCTCTCAAGTGGATCGGTTTGGCAGTTGATGTAGCACATTAACTCATTAATACATATGTAGATAAATAAATAATACTGTAACACACTCATGCACACAGGCAGGCGAACTCTGAGAGTTGGACAATCAGACACTCGGCCACACACACAGCCAGCGAAAGGTATGTAGATATGACAAACTAACACGTTATACTGTTATTTGCTATGCATTAGCGATAGGACACACATATGTATATGTATGTATGTATGTAAGTATATGCATAGATATTGGTTTTGGTATTGGTATTGGCAATGGTAATAGCAATTGTTTTGATTTTACTTTTTGGAAGGAACATCTTGTTGCAAGTGTAATTTCATTGCGGTTTCAATTTGATTAGCTTTGATTTGATCAATTATGTATGTATGTATGTATCTATCTATCTAACTAACTAACTAACAAATACATGTACAAGTATTCGTATACGTATTTGGTTGTTTGTGTATAATTATAATCTACTAATCTATATATGCAAACGGTTTTTGGGGCTATCTTTGTTTTCGTTACGTAAGGTACAATGTTTTCGTATTCGTTATTTTCAGTCGTCTAAGATCAAGTCGAAACATTGACCCAATAGCGTTACGACTATAGTTATATCGTTAGATATACGATTAGTTATAAACAGAGTAGACGATTTAGACAACCTCTTGTGATCTTCTCGATGTGTTTCTCCAACCGACGCTCAGCCTCTTTCGCTTCTTCAGTTGGCTTCGGTGCTCCGGGAAAAGCAATTATTATGATGCTCATATTATCACGGCTACCCTGTTGTTGTTCCGGAATGAAAGAGAATGATAGAAAAGAATAAGAGTTTGGTCATGTTAAGGAAGGTATCATCCAAATACGCACCTTGTGCAAACAAGTGTCGACCACTTGATTTGCAATATTCACCAGATTTGAGGTCACCTTTAGCCTCGAGTATATGAAACTGCATACATCCTCATTGCTCATAACATCCCAGATGCCGTCACAGGCGAGCACTAAGAACTCGTCGGTGTCCTGACGGCTTTGGCAAAAGATTTCCGGTTCCGGTGAGACCAACTGCTCGCACTGTCCCTTCTCCTTAACATTCTTAAAGTCGTAATCTCCGAGCGCACGCGACACAGCGAGTGTTCCATTGACGCGCTGAATCATCACACTGCCGCCAGCATTATGTATACGTTCCTTTTCCTCGGGCAAAATGGGTTTGTGATCCTGGGTGGCAAACACCGGAACACCCTGGCGACAGAGCACCGCCCGGGAATCCCCACAATTGGCTATGTATACTTGCGTGGAGCTGATAAAGGCGCTGACAGCCGTGGTGCCACCGCATTTCTGTTCATCCTGGGTAAACTCGGGCAACTCTCGCATTACCTCATCAATGCGAAGGAAACCGGTGCGAATGCCCTTCACATAATCACCATTCTTGAACTCCTCTGTACTGATAATGCTTTCCAGCAAATGATTGGCACAATGCTCCGATACCTTGCACCCAGCATGCCCATCAAAGACCGCAAAGAAGCTCCACTCGTCCAGGGTACTCCCTAAACGCGCGCAAGCATAATATGCGTCCTCCATTTCACAGCGCCATCCTTGCATTGAGCTGACGCCATAGAGCAGCTTGTTACCTTCGCCTTCATCATTGTGCTTTGCGGTTTTTGGCTTATCCAGGAATCCGCCCATATCTATTGAACATAATGTTTGTGTGTGCTTTTATTTTGGCTTCAGTCGCGCGTACGCCGTGAGCTAATGGAACTAAGAGAGGGAGAGAGAGTAAGAGAAAGAGAGATGTAGACCTTGTTGAGTTCGCGCTCAAAGTCAAACGAAATAATCTTGATGTATCGTGAACTTGAAAATACGCTGCGCGGGATGCAAAAATCTATAATGCTGCGTTCTCACTGGGTCACAATTTGACACTGTTATTTACGAAGTTTTGTGGCGTTCTATGATATAAGTCAAAAGTGTTCACATTCACGTTCAAAAGTCAGGACAAATGACATCCCTTCAATGTGAGCACTACTTGCCTTCATAACAAACATATCATGAGAAAATGTGGTTCATTTGAGGCAGTTTTACTAAGACAGCTGTTTTTAATAATTGGTGGCACAAACTCAGTCACAAAAACTATGTGACACTGGTGTTTACATTGAAGGATGATATTTAGCATGACCTTTGAGCTGAATCGCACAGTTTATGTCACATTTGTGGGAGACAAAACTTTTGTGTCTTAGCCTTAGACGTTTACATTGCGTTGTGACGCTTTATGACCAAGTGAGAATCCAGCATGCCAGACACACACACAGTCACACGCCAAATGCAAACACAATAAAAATTGCTCACACACAAACACCGCACACATGCACAGTGTACACACATACAAACATACGGAATCAAGGATGCGTATTAAGCTTTCGCCGCCTACACTCGACCAATGCAATAGCCTTATTTCTTTGCTTTTTTCTTTTTGGTTTTTTGTGTGTTGTAGTTGGTGTTGTTATTGCTTCTCTTGGTTGTTCTATCTATCGTTGCTTCCTTTTTGCACATCGATTTATCAAAGACGCCTGCCCACTTGCTAAATTTAGCTGTGTCCGAGCGTCACGCCCACACGCCTTACAGCTGCGAGACGAAGCGTAGGCGTTAGCCTGTTACAGTTCTTGTTGTTACGGTCTTTCGTTTTTTTATATTTCTTTTTCGGCAATTGAAAAACTTCGCTGTCTTTTTTTATGCGCGCTGTAGCAAAATAGAGATGTGCAATAGCCGAGGTAACTGTGACTGAGGATTCATGTTCATAACAACGCTCATCTCTTAGTGCGGCTGTTCGAAACAAGTTGACAGCTCCACTTTGCAGGGGGCAGAAAACACGAGGAAAAATAGATAATTTTGGAGTTATGATCACGCACACGCCCTTTCAATTTTTCGTTTTTATAGGAAAATGCACATGCAAGATATTTATGCACATTCTAAGCTCAGACACCAAATCAACATTCTTCACCTCACGAGTTGGTAATTTTTTTCTTCCCGAGTTTTGCACTCACTTGCTTTTCACTTGAATGTGTGTGTGTGTTCTTTGCAGTCGAATAAAAATGGCTTTGTTTGATTTGTGCGTCACCGTGCGATATGCACTTTATTGGCCGAAAATTGAAACACTGGAAAATTGGGAACGCGATCTCTGGTGTAACAAAAAATAAATATGTATATGTTTTGATTGAAAAAAAAACAAGCACAAAAGAAGCAGACTGACGAATCTGACGATATCTAATGGATATATCGATATAATCGTTATGATTCTCATATTTTAGGCTTCGATATCAATGAAAAATATTAGCCAACATCAACCCTGTAGTAGTCTTATCGATATATCGACTAAACTAAGTTGGTACATATTGCTAGCCGATAGATGTCGCTTACGTGCAGCCGTTACAGTTCAAATAAATGAACAGATGACGCCAGTGTGACCGAAGCGAAGGTTGTTTAAAATGAAATAAAAAATAATATTTTACGTAACCAAATAAATATTTGTAAACAATATAATAAAATTATAAATTAGATAAATTCAAATTTTAACATATCTTTCGTCTGTGTTGCCCTTCTCCTTCTCCTTAACATTCTTAAAGTCGTAATCTCCGAGCGCACGCGACACAGCGAGTGTTCCATTGACACGCTGAATCATTACACTGCCGCCAGCATTATGTATACGTTCCTTTTCCTCGGGCAAAATGGGTTTGTGATCCTGGGTGGCAAACACCGGAATACCCTGGCGACAGAGCACCGCCCGGGAATCCCCACAATTGGCTATGTATACTTGCGTGGATATGCACTTGCGTGGAAATAGAAAATAATATTTTACGTAACCAAATAAATATTTGTAAACAATATAATAAAATTATAAATTAGATAAATTCTAATTTTAACATATCTTTCGTCTGTGTTGCCCTTCTGGGGGCCTGTTCCTTTAAATGATGGCTTAAAAATCTGGAAAATTCTGGAAAATGGTTTATTCAACAAAATAAAAAAATGCGAAATTAGATAAATTAAAGCCGCTTCTTTTAAGATATGTCTCGATTTTCTAACTCATTTTGGGCCAAGTTCCGTTAATAGCTTTCTGGAATTCGTGAAAAAATATGAAAAGTCCCCAGAAAATTCGTGCAAAGTTTCGATCAAATCGGTAAGCAGCTTTTTGAGTGGCAAAAAATAAAATTAAATAAATTAATATAAACAAACAACATCATACATATTTACTATGACATTATTTCTTATATTTAAATAATCTGCAGATATTATTTATTTGTGTCAAAAAGTGAAAATGTGTAGCGATTTGATAACAATAATAGAAATGAATTTAGAACTGATATCACTAATCAGAAAGTCGGCATTCATAAAAAACTGAAAGTTGATTCCACAAATTTTAATGGCATTTCTCGGGCCGGGACTTCTTTCCGTATAATTTACAACCCAAACTGAACCGGATGACGTAAAAGATCGGGTAATTACCTTAATAACAAGCAATTCTAAGAAGAGCAACAAAGAAAGGGTATCTGTGTTGAGCTAAAGAATTTATACCCATACACAGATCAATATATTTAATTTTCGATTAATCGTTCTAATAAGAACTATATTGTATGGTATTCGGACTTTAACCATATTTTGTCATGATTTGAGGGATTTACCATTTACAGGCTTTGAGTTTGTTTGAGATATCCCAAAGAATTTCATACATTTCAAGAGGAAAACTATGCGTATAAAATGTTTTATTTTTAAATATAACAGAAAAAAATAGATTAAAAATTATTTCTATTTTACAAATGTCAAGTACGCATTTTAAGAACGACAATTACTTAATGCGAGGTCATTCAACTTAAATTTAGAACGTCTGCCTGCTGCGATGCGAAATGACGCATTATTAACTAGTTTTATTAAAAAAGCTTAAAAACTAAGGAATGAGCTTACCATATTTTGCACAAATTTAATTAAAGTCTGTTAACATTAATCTTAATAAAATTATTATTCAATTAATTACAGTGATGATAAGAGACTTCAAAATAATTCTTAGGAAATGTCAGATAGGATTTATTTTTACTCATCGTCAGTCCTATTTATAGAAACGAAAGAGATACATATGTACTTCCGGCTATTAACTTAAATTGCAAGCCCCTAAGTAGAGAAACTCTTATATTTTTCAATAGGCTTCCTAAGAAGACGATTTTTATTTTTTGTTCTTTTCGCTTAAGTGTAATTTAATCAAGATTGGAGTAGCTTGTGCTGTTAAGATAACCAGTCAACAAAAAGCACCATAAGCTTTCAATTGATAAATAAAGTGAGTTATCAATATATGCCGTCGACCGCAATTCATTCATATCAGAATCGGTTTTTGCAAATAAATAGCAGTGTATGAGCCTTGGACAAAACATACCAAGTTAGTAGCTCGAGAAAGAATAATGTTGTTCAAAGCTCTACCAATTTTGCTGACCATTGGCGCAGCTTTGGCTACGACACCAGTGGAAGTGAGGATCCAATCTGAAGGTTCTCTGATGGACGTTATGATGATGCCCCGCGCTGTGGATCCGCAAGTACAGCAATATTGTTTTAATCGCTACGTGCCAATCCTTAAGAATATTACGGATGACTACGAGACTGAGTATAAGGGATGTCAAAAAGATTACGATACGGAAGTAGCAGCAATTGACTCTGGGTACACCAAACTACGGGAAAATGTTACTGCTACTTCCAAAAACTCCTGCCAATATCTGCAGCAATGCGATGGTATTCCAAGCTACCTCGACGCCTTCGATTGCTTTGGAAAAACAGTAAGTAAATCATCTGAAAAATACGAGATGCACACTAACCAAATTCTTCCTTTTAGGGTTACGAACAATCTAATAATCTGGCATACATGTCAGGCCAATCTAACGAGGCAGCTGCTAGCATTAGGGAGAAATATATTACCGCTGATAACATTCGGCAAGATTGCTTTATAAAATCGTATAACAAGTATACCGATAATTCCATCAAAACCAATGATGAACTGAAAAACTGTCTGGATGGCAACATCGCACCCAATCCCCAGCCCGACACTACAACCATTAAACCAACCGTTAAGCCAACCATTCAACCAACTTATCCAACAACCATTGTTAATTAAAAAGTATATTTAAAAATATATATATGACAATGTTTATATAACTTTATATACATATATAAAGAAATTGAATATTTATCTGTTTTCTTTGGCAACCTACTATAATGAATAGATATACTTAGAAAAGACATACCATCTACTTTTTATAAGAAAAACTAAAATAAAACTAATATAAATAAAAAATTTTGCAACTTTTAATCTCATAGCCTTTTAGATTAGACGACCAGAGAATGGGGATAAAATTTCTATCATTGATAAGAAAAGTTAGTCACTCCACACACTGTTCGTGTCATCATCGTCTACGTTCTACGATAACGATAAGAGCCGTGTGTAGATGTCCATGTTCTCAAAACTTAATATACTTGAGTGCCGAGAACTCCAATTTCTTAAACTAAGTTAACAGCGACATCAATAATTAAAAGATAAAAGTTTTTCTGAAGAAATTCCGAATGGAATGGATATAAATACAGCGAGAATTGTTGGAGCTTAGAAATTGAAATCGTTGAGGTGAACCTATAAAGAAACTCGACTCCGTCATTATCTTAGTGAAAATGTTCCTGAAGGTATCCGTACTCCTGATGGGCCTTAGCATGACTACGGCCTACAGGCAGCAACTGTCAATGAAATCTCACGAGAAAATTAACAAGCTCCACAGCGATAGTATGGTGTTAGCCGAAGGACATAAGGATTACTCATCGACATGCTTTCCAATATACAATCCTCAATTGAACTCTATTACGGATCAGTACGAAGTGGAATATAATAGTTGCATTAGTGCATATGAAACATCAAACGCATTGGTTGAGAATTATTATAAGGATGCACGCCTCCAACTGGAGAGCAGTGCCTATAGTTCCTGCCAATCTCTGAAAGACTGCGACCAGTCATCGACTGCCTACAATGTGTTTGAATGTGCCGCTGCCAGGGTTTGTACTTTCCGTGAATGATGAATGTTTTTCGAAATCATATTAAATTCCTTGTCTAGGCTTCTGAAGATGCGAAAATCTTTTATGAAATCTCGGCGAATGCAACGGATGCTGCCAACAAAAGCAAATCGGACTATCTTCGAGTGGAGAGCACAAAAACTATTTGCGTAAAAGAGGCTGAAAGGAATTACGTTGAAAACACCTCAATTGTCTATGGAAAATTAAATGCCTGTCTGCTTGGCAACCATCCCGTTGAACCTCCAGTGTCCGATTAAACTACCGTTGACCCGAACCCTGCTGTTATCCATAGATCCTCTCCACCATCTAGTGGGTAATTAATTACATACCACAAACAGTATAAATACTTTTTGCACATACTTATATATGTTGTAAATAATTTAATCAATCTCGAAACAGAATAAATTATCCTTGGTTTTTATAATGTATTATTATATCATCTCGGAACTAAATTTAAATACAATCAAGTTTTTACATTTTTCAAAGTGATCGCTGATACCCCAAGGGATACAAAGTAGCTTGACGATAGCCATTTCATTTTAATAAAAGTGTGTTTTGATACATAAGAATAAAATCTTTTTAAAACAAAAGCTAACGCTTCAAAAATATTAAAAGTGATCATCATGATGGTCTTAGATGTTAGAACAGTTTTAACTTGTAATGATTTTTTTTCAAGTAATTTAGACACGAATATTCTAACATTGCTTCTGCTACCAGTTGATGTGAAAAAATTACCAATTAATTATTTAATTACGAATTAAAATTAAACTTAAAATTTTTCAAATTATATGTTAACTGTCGAACAATAGGACGGCTATATGATATATTATTCTTTCGGACTAGCTGCAGCAAAAAGACGGATCTGTACCAAGACTCAACAGGATAGCTTTAAAACTAAGAAAATATATAACAGAAGATCAATACCTCATTAAATTTTATTAATATTAAAGAAGAACAAATGTCGTCAGACTTATTTATAGAAACGTAGCTCATAAACCAGGTTATTAACTTATATTGATAACCTTTCACATGCTAAATAAAGGTTTCCCCGGAAGAGACTTTATATTTGCCCATTTCCGATCGAATATTATTCAATCAAGATAGAGTGTGCAGTTAAGATAACCATTTAACAAAAAGCACCTTACGTTATAAATTGATATAGAAAGTGGTAATCATAATCAGTCGTCGACAATAAATCTTTCAAATCGAAATCGATTTTGGCAAATAAATAGCTGTAGGTGAGACCTGGACAAGACATACCAAGTTAGTAGCTCGAAAAAGAATAATGTTGTTCAAAACTCTACCACTTTTGCTGACCATTGGCGCAGTTTTGGCTGTGACTCCAATGGATGTCAGGATCCAATCTGAAAGTTCTCTGATGGAAGTCCTGATGACGCCCCGCGCTGTGGATCCGCAAGTACAACAATATTGTTTCAATCGCTACGTGCCAATCCTGAAGAAGATTACGGATGACTACGAGACTGAGCATAAGGGTTGTCAAGCCGACTACGATGAAAAATGTAAAACAATCGACTCCGAATACACCAAAGTTCGGGAAAATGTTACTGCTACTGCCAAAGATTCCTGCGCATATCTGCAGCAATGCGATCTTATTGCAAGCAACCTCGACGCCTTCGATTGCTTTGGAAAAACAGTAAGTAAATCATCTGAAAAATACGAGATGCACACTAACCAAATTCTTCCTTTTAGGGTTACGAACAATCTAATAATGTGGCATACCTATCAGGTGAATCTAACGAGGCAGCTGGTAGCATTAGGGAGAAATATATTACCGCTGATAACATTCGGCAAGATTGCTTTATAAAATCGTATAACAAGTATACCGATAATTCCATCAAAACTAATGATGAACTGAAAAACTGTCTGGATGGCAACATCGTAACACCTTAGTCTGAGTGCTAAAAATTATTTATTACAATATGATACGATAAATTCTAAATAAATTTTAAATTGTAAGTTAATCTAAATGAAACAAAGTCTTTATATTATTTTTTTAACTTAGCTAACATAAAATATGATAATTAGAAAATACTATTTCTTTCTAGTAACAAACTGTAAATATATAAAATCTGAAATAGATTTCTTACAAGATTTTAAAAAGACAATATAATCGTATTCTGAAAACTTCTCTTAATTTCCTCTATCCAAAAAAAAAGAAAAAACAGCGGATATGTTGAGATAAGGAAAAGATTTTACCGTGTTCACATTTCAATTAAAGACAATTAAGATAAGTTACTCGTAGCTCTTATAAGATATAACTAAAAAATAGGTAGCGAATAAAGTAATCTATAACACATGTAATTCATCGGAGAGAACATGGTTTAATTGTCAACAGTATCATTAGAAAGCAATTCATATCGAACTCTGGGCCTTATAAAAGCTGGTAAGTTCTTCAGTTAAAGTAATTGAAGTTTTCTTAAGGCATTGAAATGACATCGACGTGCTTTTTGTTGCTGCTCTTGAGCCTGGCTATTGTGGTGACAGGAAAACTGGAAGTATTCAAGATCCAGATCCTTAAGCAGCAGTCACAGGTTCTGAGCGAACAGAATCCTAGAAATGGTCCTGCTTGCTTTTCAGTCTACAGACCAAAACTGGATAGTATTTCAAAACAATATGAGATCGAGTTGACAAGCTGCAATACTGCGTATTATTATTTTAAGTCCAATTACAGGGAAAAATTGGATATAAATTTTCCTCTTTCTTATTAGAAATGACATAAAGTCCAGCAATAGCTGTGAGAAGTGTTCTCTATTTTCACTCCACATTTCTCCCCGAGATTTCAGCAAGCGTAGAGAGCCCGGGGTTGGCGAGCGAAGCGAGCAGGGGGAAACCCCCCAGTAAGCCAATAAAGTGAAAAAATAATAATTTTGAATAGTTTTTGTTAATATAAACAAACTACATCATACATATTTACTATGACATTATTTCTTATATTTAAATAATCTGCAGATATTATTTATTTGTGTCAAAAAGTGAAAATGTGTAGCGATTTGATAACAATAATAGAAATGAATTTAGAACTGATATCACTAATCAGAATGTCGGCATTCATAAAAAACTGAAAGTTGATTCCACGAATTTCAATGGCATTTCTCGGGCCGGGACTTCTTTCCGTATAATTTACAACCCAAACTGAACCGGATGACGTACAAGATTGGGTAATTACCTTAATAACAAGCAATTCTAAGAAGAGCAACAAAGAAAGGGTATCTGTGTTGAGCTAAAGAAATTATATACCCATACACAGATCCATATATTAAATTTTCGATTAATCGTTCTAATAAGAACTATATTGTATGGTATTCGTAATTTAACTATACTTTGTTAAGATTTGAGAAATTTAACCATTTACAATCTTTGAGTTTGGTTGAGATATACTACGAAACAACAAAGTTACACTGACGTAGGTTGATATCATTTTGTCTCGACATTTCTATTGCATTAATGGGGCGTGGCAGTCCCTAAAAGTATAAGTATCGCTATATATACATACTATACATAGACTGTTAACTTTTTTTATTCATTGATTCATTGCTTGTACATTGCGTATTGATTTTTGGATGGTCATTCAACTTAAATTTAAAACGTCTGTCTGCTGCGAAATGACGGATTATTAACTAGTTTTATTAAAAAAGCTTAAAAACTAAGGAATGAGCTTACCATATTTTGCACAAATTTAATTAAAGTCTGTTAACATTAATCTTAATAAAATTATTATTCAATTAATTACAGTGATGATAAGAGACTTCAAAATAATTCTTAGGAAATGTCAGATAGGATTTATTTTTACTCATCGTAAGTTTTATTTATAGAAACGAAACAGATATGTACTTCAGGCTATTAACTTAAATTGCAAGCCCCTAAGTCGAAAAACTCTTATATTTTTCTATAGGCTTCCTAAGAAGACGATTTTTATTTTTTGTTCTTTTCGCTTAAGTGTAATTTAATCAAGATTGGAGTAGCTTGTGCTGTTAAGATAACCAGTCAACAAAAAGCACCATAAGCTTTCAATTGATAAATAAAGTGAGTTATCAATATATGCCGTCGACCGCAATTCATTCATATCAGAATCGGTTTTTGCAAATAAATAGCAGTGTATGAGCCTTGGACAAGACATACCAAGTTAGTAGCTCGAGAAAGAATAATGTTGTTCAAAGCTCTACCAATTTTGCTGACCATTGGCGCAGCTTTGGCTACGACACCAGTGGAAGTGAGGATCCAATCTGAAGGTTCTCTGATGGACGTTATGATGATGCCCCGCGCTGTGGATCCGCAAGTACAGCAATATTGTTTTAATCGCTACGTGCCAATCCTTAAGAATATTACGGATGACTACGAGACTGAGTATAAGGGATGTCAAAAAGATTACGATACGGAAGTAGCAGCAATTGACTCTGGGTACACCAAACTACGGGAAAATGTTACTGCTACTTCCAAAAACTCCTGCCAATATCTGCAGCAATGCGATGGTATTCCAAGCTACCTCGACGCCTTCGATTGCTTTGGAAAAACAGTAAGTAAATCATCTGAAAAATACGAGATGCACACTAACCAAATTCTTCCTTTTAGGGTTACGAACAATCTAATAATCTGGCATACATGTCAGGCCAATCTAACGAGGCAGCTGCTAGCATTAGGGAGAAATATATTACCGCTGATAACATTCGGCAAGATTGCTTTATAAAATCGTATAACAAGTATACCGATAATTCCATCAAAACCAATGATGAACTGAAAAACTGTCTGGATGGCAACATCGCACCCAATCCCCAGCCCGACACTACAACCATTAAACCAACCGTTAAGCCAACCATTCAACCAACTTATCCAACAACCATTGTTAATTAAAAAGTATATTTAAAAATATATATATGACAATGTTTATATAACTTTATATACATATATAAAGAAATTGAATATTTATCTGTTTTCTTTGGCAACCTACTATAATGAATAGATATACTTAGAAAAGACATACCATCTACTTTTTATAAGAAAAACTAAAATAAAACTAATATAAATAAAAAATTTTGCAACTTTTAATCTCATAGCCTTTTAGATTAGACGACCAGAGAATGGGGATAAAATTTCTATCATTGATAAGAAAAGTTAGTCACTCCACACACTGTTCGTGTCATCATCGTCTACGTTCTACGATAACGATAAGAGCCGTGTGTAGATGTCCATGTTCTCAAAACTTAATATACTTGAGTGCCGAGAACTCCAATTTCTTAAACTAAGTTAACAGCGACATCAATAATTAAAAGATAAAAGTTTTTCTGAAGAAATTCCGAATGGAATGGATATAAATACAGCGAGAATTGTTGGAGCTTAGAAATTGAAATCGTTGAGGTGAACCTATAAAGAAACTCGACTCCGTCATTATCTTAGTGAAAATGTTCCTGAAGGTATCCGTACTCCTGATGGGCCTTAGCATGACTACGGCCTACAGGCAGCAACTGTCAATGAAATCTCACGAGAAAATTAACAAGCTCCACAGCGATAGTATGGTGTTAGCCGAAGGACATAAGGATTACTCATCGACATGCTTTCCAATATACAATCCTCAATTGAACTCTATTACGGATCAGTACGAAGTGGAATATAATAGTTGCATTAGTGCATATGAAACATCAAACGCATTGGTTGAGAATTATTATAAGGATGCACGCCTCCAACTGGAGAGCAGTGCCTACAGTTCCTGCCGATCTCTGAAAGACTGCGACCAGTCATCGACAGCCTACAATGTGTTTGAGTGTGCCGCTGCCAGGGTTTGTACTTTCCGTGAATGATGAATGTTTTTCGAAATCATATTAAATTCCTTGTCTAGGCTTCTGAAGATGCGAAAATCTTTTATGAAATTTCGGCGAATGCAACGGATGCTGCCAACAAAAGCAAATCGGACTATCTTCGAGTGGAGAGCACAAAAACTATTTGCGTAAAAGAGGCTGAAAGGAATTACGTTGAAAACACCTCAATTGTCTATGGAAAATTAAATGCCTGTCTGCTTGGCAACCATCCCGTTGAATCTCCAGTGTCCGATTAAACTACCGTTGATCCGAGCCCTGCTGTTATCCGTAGATCCTCTCCACCATCTAGTGGGTAATTAACTACATACTACAATCAGTATTAATACTTTTTGCACATACTTATATATGTTGTAAATATTGTTATCAGTCTCGAAACTGAATAAATTATCCCAGGTTTTTATAATGTATTATTATATCAACTCGGAACTAAATTTATATATAACCAAGTTTTTTTTTTCAAAGTGATCTACCCCAAGGGATACACAGTAGCTTGACGATACATCCTTCGCCATATTTGATTGTGTGTTTTAATACAAAAAAATAAAAATATTAAAAGTGATCATCATAACGATCTTAGATGTTAGAACAGTTTTAACTTGTAATGTATTTTTTCAAGTAATTTAGACACGAATATTCTAACATTTCTTCTGCTACCAGTTGATGTTAAAAAATTACCCAATTAATTATTTAATTACCAATTAAAATTTAAAAAAAAATGTTTTTCTCAAATTAAATGTTAACTGTCGAACGATAGGACAGCTATATGATATAGTATTCTTTCGGACTACCTGTAGCAAAAAGACGGATCTGTACCAAGACTCAACAGGATAGCTTTAAAACTAAGAAAATATATAACAGAATATCAATATATCATTAATTTTTATTAATTTTAAAGAAAAACAAATGTCGTCAGACTTATTTATAAACTTACTTATATTGATAACCATTCACATGCTAAATAAAGGTTTCCCCGGAAGAGACTTTATATTTGCCCATTTCCGATCGAATATTATTCAATCAAGATAGAGTGTGCAGTTAAGATAACCATTTAACAAAAAGCACCTTACGTTATCAATTGATCAATAGAAAGTGGTAATCATAATCAGTCGTCGACCATAAATCTTTCAAATCGAAATCGATTTTGGCAAATAAATAGCTGTATTTGAGACCTGGACAAGACATACCAACTTAGTAGCTCGAAAAAGAATAATGTTGTTCAAAACTCTACCACTTTTGCTGACCATTGGCGCAGTTTTGGCTGTGACTCCAATGGATGTCAGGATCCAATCTGAAAGTTCTCTGATGGAAGTCCTGATGACGCCCCGCGCTGTGGATCCGCAAGTACAACAATATTGTTTCAATCGCTACGTGCCAATCCTTAAGAAGATTACGGATGACTACGAGACTGAGCATAAGGGTTGTCAAACCGACTACGATGAGAAATGTAAAACAATCGACTCCGAATACACCAAAGTTCGGGAAAATGTTACTGCTACTGCCAAAGATTCCTGCGCATATCTGCAGCAATGCGATCTTATTGCAAGCAACCTCGACGCCTTCGATTGCTTTGGAAAAACAGTAAGTAAATCATCTGAAAAATACGAGATGCACACTAACCAAATTCTTCCTTTTAGGGTTACGAACAATCTAATAATGTGGCATACCTATCAGGTGAATCTAACGAGGCAGCTGGTAGCATTAGGGAGAAATATATTACCGCTGATAACATTCGGCAAGATTGCTTTATAAAATCGTATAACAAGTATACCGATAATTCCATCAAAACTAATGATGAACTGAAAAACTGTCTGGATGGCAACATCGTAACACCTTAGTCTGAGTGCTAAAAATTATTTATTACAATATGATACGATAAATTCTAAATAAATTTTAAATTGTAAGTTAATCTAAATGAAACAAAGTCTTTATATTATTTTTTTAACTTAGCTAACATAAAATATGATAATTAGAAAATACTATTTCTTTCTAGTAACAAACTGTAAATATATAAAATCTGAAATAGATTTCTTACAAGATTTTAAAAAGACAATATAATCGTATTCTGAAAACTTCTCTTAATTTCCTCTATCCAAAAAAAAAGAAAAAACAGCGGATATGTTGAGATAAGGAAAAGATTTTACCGTGTTCACATTTCAATTAAAGACAATTAAGATAAGTTACTCGTAGCTCTTATAAGATATAACTAAAAAATAGGTAGCGAATAAAGTAATCTATAACACATGTAATTCATCGGAGAGAACATGGTTTAATTGTCAACAGTATCATTAGAAAGCAATTCATATCGAACTCTGGGCCTTATAAAAGCTGGTAAGTTCTTCAGTTAAAGTAATTGAAGTTTTCTTGAGGCATTGAAATGACATCGACGTGCTTTTTGTTGCTGCTCTTGAGCCTGGCTATTGTGGTGACAGGAAAACTGGAAGTATTCAAGATCCAGATCCTTAAGCAGCAGTCACAGGTTCTGAGCGAACAGAATCCTAGAAATGGTCCTGCTTGCTTTTCAGTCTACAGACCAAAACTGGATAGTATTTCAAAACAATATGAGATCGAGTTGACAAGCTGCAATACTGCGTATTATTATTTTAAGTCCAATTACAGGGAAAAATTGGATATAAATTTTCCTCTTTCTTATTAGAAATGACATAAAGTCCAGCAATAGCTGTGAGAAGTGTTCTCTATTTTCACTCCACATTTCTCCCCGAGATTTCAGCAAGCGTAGAGAGCCCGGGGTTGGCGAGCGAAGCGAGCAGGGGGAAACCCCCCAGTAAGCCAATAAAGTGAAAAAATAATAATTTTGAATAGTTTTTGTTAATATAAACAAACTACATCATACATATTTACTATGACATTATTTCTTATATTTAAATAATCTGCAGATATTATTTATTTGTGTCAAAAAGTGAAAATGTGTAGCGATTTGATAACAATAATAGAAATGAATTTAGAACTGATATCACTAATCAGAATGTCGGCATTCATAAAAAACTGAAAGTTGATTCCACGAATTTCAATGGCATTTCTCGGGCCGGGACTTCTTTCCGTATAATTTACAACCCAAACTGAACCGGATGACGTACAAGATTGGGTAATTACCTTAATAACAAGCAATTCTAAGAAGAGCAACAAAGAAAGGGTATCTGTGTTGAGCTAAAGAAATTATATACCCATACACAGATCCATATATTAAATTTTCGATTAATCGTTCTAATAAGAACTATATTGTATGGTATTCGTAATTTAACTATACTTTGTTAAGATTTGAGAAATTTAACCATTTACAATCTTTGAGTTTGGTTGAGATATACTACGAAACAACAAAGTTACACTGACGTAGGTTGATATCATTTTGTCTCGACATTTCTATTGCATTAATGGGGCGTGGCAGTCCCTAAAAGTATAAGTATCGCTATATATACATACTATACATAGACTGTTAACTTTTTTTATTCATTGATTCATTGCTTGTACATTGCGTATTGATTTTTGGATGGTCATTCAACTTAAATTTAAAACGTCTGTCTGCTGCGAAATGACGGATTATTAACTAGTTTTATTAAAAAAGCTTAAAAACTAAGGAATGAGCTTACCATATTTTGCACAAATTTAATTAAAGTCTGTTAACATTAATCTTAATAAAATTATTATTCAATTAATTACAGTGATGATAAGAGACTTCAAAATAATTCTTAGGAAATGTCAGATAGGATTTATTTTTACTCATCGTAAGTTTTATTTATAGAAACGAAACAGATATGTACTTCAGGCTATTAACTTAAATTGCAAGCCCCTAAGTCGAAAAACTCTTATATTTTTCTATAGGCTTCCTAAGAAGACGATTTTTATTTTTTGTTCTTTTCGCTTAAGTGTAATTTAATCAAGATTGGAGTAGCTTGTGCTGTTAAGATAACCAGTCAACAAAAAGCACCATAAGCTTTCAATTGATAAATAAAGTGAGTTATCAATATATGCCGTCGACCGCAATTCATTCATATCAGAATCGGTTTTTGCAAATAAATAGCAGTGTATGAGCCTTGGACAAGACATACCAAGTTAGTAGCTCGAGAAAGAATAATGTTGTTCAAAGCTCTACCAATTTTGCTGACCATTGGCGCAGCTTTGGCTACGACACCAGTGGAAGTGAGGATCCAATCTGAAGGTTCTCTGATGGACGTTATGATGATGCCCCGCGCTGTGGATCCGCAAGTACAGCAATATTGTTTTAATCGCTACGTGCCAATCCTTAAGAATATTACGGATGACTACGAGACTGAGTATAAGGGATGTCAAAAAGATTACGATACGGAAGTAGCAGCAATTGACTCTGGGTACACCAAACTACGGGAAAATGTTACTGCTACTTCCAAAAACTCCTGCCAATATCTGCAGCAATGCGATGGTATTCCAAGCTACCTCGACGCCTTCGATTGCTTTGGAAAAACAGTAAGTAAATCATCTGAAAAATACGAGATGCACACTAACCAAATTCTTCCTTTTAGGGTTACGAACAATCTAATAATCTGGCATACATGTCAGGCCAATCTAACGAGGCAGCTGCTAGCATTAGGGAGAAATATATTACCGCTGATAACATTCGGCAAGATTGCTTTATAAAATCGTATAACAAGTATACCGATAATTCCATCAAAACCAATGATGAACTGAAAAACTGTCTGGATGGCAACATCGCACCCAATCCCCAGCCCGACACTACAACCATTAAACCAACCGTTAAGCCAACCATTCAACCAACTTATCCAACAACCATTGTTAATTAAAAAGTATATTTAAAAATATATATATGACAATGTTTATATAACTTTATATACATATATAAAGAAATTGAATATTTATCTGTTTTCTTTGGCAACCTACTATAATGAATAGATATACTTAGAAAAGACATACCATCTACTTTTTATAAGAAAAACTAAAATAAAACTAATATAAATAAAAAATTTTGCAACTTTTAATCTCATAGCCTTTTAGATTAGACGACCAGAGAATGGGGATAAAATTTCTATCATTGATAAGAAAAGTTAGTCACTCCACACACTGTTCGTGTCATCATCGTCTACGTTCTACGATAACGATAAGAGCCGTGTGTAGATGTCCATGTTCTCAAAACTTAATATACTTGAGTGCCGAGAACTCCAATTTCTTAAACTAAGTTAACAGCGACATCAATAATTAAAAGATAAAAGTTTTTCTGAAGAAATTCCGAATGGAATGGATATAAATACAGCGAGAATTGTTGGAGCTTAGAAATTGAAATCGTTGAGGTGAACCTATAAAGAAACTCGACTCCGTCATTATCTTAGTGAAAATGTTCCTGAAGGTATCCGTACTCCTGATGGGCCTTAGCATGACTACGGCCTACAGGCAGCAACTGTCAATGAAATCTCACGAGAAAATTAACAAGCTCCACAGCGATAGTATGGTGTTAGCCGAAGGACATAAGGATTACTCATCGACATGCTTTCCAATATACAATCCTCAATTGAACTCTATTACGGATCAGTACGAAGTGGAATATAATAGTTGCATTAGTGCATATGAAACATCAAACGCATTGGTTGAGAATTATTATAAGGATGCACGCCTCCAACTGGAGAGCAGTGCCTACAGTTCCTGCCGATCTCTGAAAGACTGCGACCAGTCATCGACAGCCTACAATGTGTTTGAGTGTGCCGCTGCCAGGGTTTGTACTTTCCGTGAATGATGAATGTTTTTCGAAATCATATTAAATTCCTTGTCTAGGCTTCTGAAGATGCGAAAATCTTTTATGAAATCTCGGCGAATGCAACGGATGCTGCCAACAAAAGCAAATCGGACTATCTTCGAGTGGAGAGCACAAAAACTATTTGCGTAAAAGAGGCTGAAAGGAATTACGTTGAAAACACCTCAATTGTCTATGGAAAATTAAATGCCTGTCTGCTTGGCAACCCTCCCGTTGAACCTCCAGTGTCCGATTAAACTACCGCTGATCCGAACCCTGCTGTTATCCATAGATTCTCTCCACCATCTAGTGGGTAATTAACTACACCCCACAATCAGTATAAATACTTTTTGCACATACTTATATATGTTGTAAAGTCTCTCTCTGTCTCGAAACTGAATAAATTATCCCAGGTTTTTATAATGTATTATTATATCAGCTCGGAAATAAATTTAAGTACAACCAAGTTTTTATATTATTTAAAGTGATCGCTGATACTCCAAGGGATACACAGTAGCTTGACGATACATCCTTAGCCATATTTGATTTCATTTAAATTAATTTGTGTTTTGATACAGAAAAATAAAATCTTTTTAAAACTAAAGCTAACGCTTCGAAAATATTAAAAGTGATCATCATAACGATCTTAGATGTTAGAACAGTTTTAACTTGTAATGTTTTTTTCAAGTAATTTAGACACGAATATTCTAACATTTCTTCTGCTACCAGTTGATGTGATTACCCAATTAATTATTTAATTACCAATTAAAATTAAAAAAAAAATGTTTTTCTCAAATTAAATGTTAACTGTCGAACGATAGGACAGCTATATGATATAGTATTCTTTCGGACTACCTGTAGCTAAAAGACGGATCTGTACCAAGACTCAACAGGATAGCTTTAAAACTAACTATTATATTAATTTTAAAGAAAAACAAATGTCGTCAGACTTATTTATAGAAACGTAGCTCATAAACCAGGTTATTAACTTATATTGATAACCTTTCACATGCTAAATAAAGGTTTCCCCGGAAGAGACTTTATATTTGCCCATTTCCGATCGAATATTATTCAATCAAGATAGAGTGTGCAGTTAAGATAACCATTTAACAAAAAGCACCTTACGTTATCAATTGATATAGAAAGTGGTAATCATAATCAGTCGTCGACCATAAATCTTTCAAATCGAAATCGATTTTGGCAAATAAATAGCTGTATTTGAGACCTGGACAAGACATACCAAGTTAGTAGCTCGAAAAAGAATAATGTTGTTCAAAACTCTACCACTTTTGCTGACCATTGGCGCAGTTTTGGCTGTGACTCCAATGGATGTCAGGATCCAATCTGAAAGTTCTCTGATGGAAGTCCTGATGACGCCCCGCGCTGTGGATCCGCAAGTACAACAATATTGTTTCAATCGCTACGTGCCAATCCTTAAGAAGATTACGGATGACTACGAGACTGAGCATAAGGGTTGTCAAACCGACTACGATGAGAAATGTAAAACAATCGACTCCGAATACACCAAAGTTCGGGAAAATGTTACTGCTACTGCCAAAGATTCCTGCGCATATCTGCAGCAATGCGATCTTATTGCAAGCTACCTCGAAGCCTTTGATTGCTTTGGACAAAGAGTAAGTAAATCATCTGAAAAATACGAGATGCACACTAACCAATTTCTTCCTTTAGGGTTACGAACAATCTAATAATGTGGCATACCTATCAGGTGAATCTAACGAGGCAGCTGCTAGCATTAGGGAGAAATATATTACCGCTGATAACATTCGACAAGATTGCTTTATAAAATCGTATAACAAGTATACCGATAATTCCATCAAAACTAATGATGAACTGAAAAACTGTCTGGATGGCAACATCGTAACACCTTAGTCTGAGTGCTAAAAATAATTTATTATATAATGAAATAAATTTTAAATTGCAAGTTGATCTAAAAGAAACAAATTCTTTATATTATTTTTTTAACTTAGCTAACAAAAAATATGATAACTAGAAAAGATTATTTCTTTCTAGTAACAAACAATAAATATCTAAAATCTAAAATAAATTTTGAAAAGGCAACATAATCGTAATTTGAAAACTTCTCTTAATTTCCTCTAACCCACAAAAAACAGCGGATATGTTGAGATAAGGAAAAGATTTTACTGTGTTCACATTTCATTTAAAGACAATTAAGATAAGTTACTCGTAGCTCTTATAAGATATAACTAAAAAATAGGTAACGAATAAAGTAATCTATAACACATGTAATTCATCCGAGAGAACATGGTTTAATTGTCAACAGTATCATTAGAAAGCAATTCATTTAGAACTCTGGGCCTTATAAAAGCTGGTAAGTTCTTCAGTTAAAGTAATTGAAGTTTTCTTGAGGCATTGAAATGACATCGACGTGCTTTTTGTTGCTGCTTTTGGGGTTGGCTATTGTGGTGACAGGAAAACGGGAAGTACCCAAGATCCAGATCCTTAAGCAGCAGTCACAGGTGCTGAGCGAACAGAATCCTAGAAATGGTCCTGCTTGCTTTTCAGTCTACAGACCAAAACTGGATAGTATTTCAAAACAATATGAGATCGAGTACACAAGCTGCAATACCGCATTTGACAATGAAATTGCTCTAGAGGATGCCAAGTGGCAGGTTTCTCGCTCTAAAATGGAAGCAAATGGAGAAAAAGCTTGTAGTGCGATCACTGATTGCTCCTCAATAGTGGGCTACGTGGAAGCCTTCGAGTGCTATGCCCAGGTGGTAAGTACACCATAAACAATAGAAACTTTAAGTCAACTGAGTTTCTTTTTAGGGTGCTGTGCAATCCAAGTCAATGTACAACTTATCTGCGGATGCTACCGAGCTAGCTGTGGAAGTTAAAACCTATTATCGGATAATTGAAACCTCCAAGACAATGTGTATCAAAACTGCCGAGAGAACTTATGTTGAGCAGACTACAACAACCTATGAGCAACTGAATAGTTGCCTCGATGGCAAGAATCCGGCAAATTCATCAACATACTATTACACTACTACTACTCGTTCTCCTCCTCGTCCTGTACCCTCTACTACTGTTTCTGATCCTCGTCCTCCTGTTTACACTACTACTACACGAAGAGCTGGACCTGTCCCTACAAGGACTACTTCTGATCCTCGTCCGTCTATTTACACTACTACTACTACTCGTTCTCCTCCTCGTCCTGAACCCTCTACTACTACTTCTGATCCTCGTCCTCCTCTTGACACTACTACTACGACTCGTTCTCCTCCTCGTCCTCCTATTTACACTTCTACTGTAAATACTCCATTTGACCGTACTGCTACTACTTCCACTGCATTTACTCCTTTTGACCGGACTGCTACTACTACTACTGCATTTACTCCTTTTGACCGGACTGCTACTACTACTACTGCATTTACTCCTTTTGACCGGACTGCTACTACTACTACTGCATTTACTCCTTTTGATAGAACTGCTACTACTACTACTGCATTTACTCCTTTTGATAGAACTGCTACTACTACTACTGCATTTACCCCTTTTGATAGAACTGCTACTACTACTACTGCATTTACCCCTTTTGATAGAACTGCTACTACTACTACTGCATTTACCCCTTTTGATAGAACTGCTACTACTTCTACTGCATTTACTCCTTTTGATCGTACTGCTACTACTACTACTGCATTTACTCCTTTTGACAGAACTGCTACTACTACAACTTATGCACCACCTACAGCCTATACTGGTTCACCCCATTGGTAGGTCATCTTATAATAATTAATTATCTTATAAGATTTCAATTTGATCCTGGAACCATAATAAAATAATTCATGTGATTTAATAATATTCGATATCTAATTTAACAACCAAAGCTGTGTGTCAAAAACAACTCTAAATTATAGAATATTAATTCCTTAAGTAGTCATAACAGAAACTTAGGATTAATAGATTCAGAAAAAGTAAGTGTAAGAACTTAATTCATTACAAATTCTTTCATCTGTATCAAAAAAGAGATAATCATAATTAATAATGTTTATTGTTTAAATCGCCCAATAATTATCCTATCTCACAAAGTGTTCAAGTTTTTCAGATACACTTTGAAAATGTAAATACATTAGCTGAAAGGAGCTGATCTACAAATATACCCAATATCAAACTAGTCAAATAGTATAGAATGTTAGTAGACCACCCGAAAAGACATTCGAACAAATCTAAAACTAACTAGTTTTTTTTTATGTCAAATTTTACGACAATTTGCGGCAACAAAAGATGAACAAGTTTCCCACACACGACAAACACACATTGGAATAGGGCGACAGTTACAATAGATAATGCTTGCGATATGGCGATTATCGGTCCAAATATCAATGAAAGTCTCCTCGAAATCCTTTGCCTCACATCGCTTACGTATTTATGACCTTGCCACACCCATTGCCAGAGACAGGTACAGAAATCAGTGCGTCCTTTGAGTCCTTTTGTGAGTTGCCGCCTTCAGTTAGGTTCAGGTTACCAAATTTTGCGCTTAATTAATTTGAAATATTTTGCGGGAAGATGTCAAGTAAGGATTGTTGAGGAGCTACCTCAATTGAGTTGTAACTTGCAATGTTGTATGTTGTATGTTGTATGTTGGTTGTGTGTGTGTGTGTGTGTATGTGTGTGTGTGTGTTGCATGTGTCTTGGGCATCCTCAATGGGCAAGTAGGCGTCAAACTGTTTTTTGAAAAGGACGTTGGCTGTCTGGATCGTCGAACCCAGAGTTTTGCTCAGTTTTGTGGTCGTTTGCCGATGTCGGGACTACAATTGCCAGTCATGTCTTCATAAATTTTATTGAATTGAACCGCTTGCCGGGTCTCAACATGCGCCCAACATACAAAACGGCTCCGTGTCTGCAACTGCCGCAAGGTGGGGAAACCACATGGATAGAGTGGCAAAGCGGGTGAGAGGGGAGAGAGGGCGATGGCAGTGGGGCACAGGCCATTGGGGACTTGCGTCTATTTGACTATTTCATCTTTTGCCGACGCTTGTACATAGCCTTAAATTGAATCGTTACAAATTTTGTTGCTCGTTATAGCAAGCGTTTTATTGCCCAACCAGTTTTTGGCCCAATGCAAACCAGACATCAGTAGATAGTACTATTCCACAGATTATGATCGTCTTAGACTACGTAGATCGTAGTCTCAATACACACCCTCGCATATCTAACTCGTCCTCGATAGCCTTTGGTCCCGCTTCTCGACTCCTGTAAGGGACACAGCGTTAAATAACTTCATTAAATGCCCTTTGACATTTATGTGCGCAGCAGACATAGATACATATTTATTTCTATATGTGTGTGTGTGTGTGTGTGTGTGCAGATGCCCCGTTTGCTATCTCTTTGGGCAGATCAAGAACAGGTAGCTCTCTACTTAATAAATTACGTAATCATCTGATAATGAAATTGTTTACAAGCTACGTCTTCTATTCAGCACGCCCCCAGTAGCCGCTGAGGAGACACAAAAGGTCATAGCAGCAATCAGCATTTGTTTTTTTATATTTATATTTATATGTATTCTCTGTATTTTGTTCTTGCTGACCATCATGTCAAATGATAGCTGATTAGTTGCCTTTTTATGAAGTCTGTCTACAGATACAGCTATAGCTACAACTAATTGCTCTAATTTCTAGCTAAGCAGAAGCGTCTTAGTCTCCAACAACAAGTCGGTCGACATTTTTCAGCACTGCCATAAATATTGAATGTGGCATCGTTAAAAGGATCGCCTTGTTTAAGGCTCAGATCGGAACGGTTAAGATCAGCAGCCACAGCCACAGACGCAGCCGCAGCTTGCGCCGTCGATGCTTATCAAGTTGAACCCCTCTCTTGGCCCAATGTTAACCGAATTTGTCCACGTTTTTTGGCTTGCCTACCATTCGTCGGCCCTTTTGGCAAACAATAGCTCCTTTAGCATTTGGATTTGACTGTGCTTAGCGGAATAAAGAGCAAGCTTAAGATTTATTATGCTCGATACTCTACATTCTGCGGAAAGATCACAACGATGGCACTTGATTTGGATAAGGGATTTAAGCAGGCAAAACATGTTTGAAATTAAGGAATAATATTTCCAACTGTAGCGCATTTCAACTTCGGTTTTAATCAAACAAACTTGTTAAACCTGCGATCTGCCGCTGTGATTTTTGTGTATTTTGTTCGCATGGCGGGGATCTTCAAGCCAAGTGATCGATATGCGAAGAGCTACCAAACTGTGATCACAGATCGTTGTCGATCGTTGGTTTCTTTGGGGCATGTTTGATCAGAAAATTATTATGTATCTCGAAGCGATTAACAGACGCATTTCAATTTTATTGCACGAGATTATTATCTGTGAGAGATGGAACCTTTTGGAAATCAAACGAAGACAATGCGAGGCTGGAGCCAAAACTGTATATTAAACGCAACAGCAAATCATTAGATTCATGATCAGTCCAGGGCACCAAGCACCAAGTATCTTTAAAGATCTTCAAAGCATCAGCACCGCGGATTAACAAGCAGGCGCGAAGTGAAACTCTTTGGCTTTCGCTTTGACTATGACGACGATTTCACCCAGTGCCACACTTTTAAATGGCAAAAAGAGAACGCCATACGAGATGGACGTGCCATTGCGGGTGGCTTTGGTAATTAGACAACAAGTGTCTAAAACGCGCGTTGCGGCCAGTTCAAAAGACCAAGGTAGGTTCACTAATGAGGAGTCAAACACATCATCATCATCCGATGTGATGAGCTCAGTTGTGCTCAGTTGTGCTGAGCTGAAGAGGTGTTAAAATTGTTGCCGCCTTTGGGCAATTGATCGGTCGAGTGCATCCCGGACCAGGGATTGGGCAAATAAAATTAATCATAAGAAAATCGCCTAACGAGACAAACGAGGAACGATCAACGATCACCGATCAACGAGTCTCTTTAACCTGGCCGCTAATTTTCATATGGTTTACTTAATAAATTAGGCAGCCTGAGGATGATCTTCACTTAGCTGCTTAAATGGCTAACTGCTTAGCTGATGGCCAAACTGTTCAATGTTGCCTCTTCCATTCGCTAGTCAAATAATTTTTTTTGTTCTTTTTTGGTTATTTTTTTTTGATCACACCGACAAATATGATGACGATGATGGGCACTTCGGAAGCGGCTTCTGTGGCCCAACAAACCAAATCAATTTAATTTGTTTGTCCAGCGGCAGCGATTGGTAATGGAAAGCTAAGTGGCCGAACAGTTGTTTGACCAAAATTCTGTTGCCGTCTTTTGTTTGCTTGTTTGTCCCTCCGATTTGGCTGACAAATTGAGTTGGCTTGCCGCATTGCATTCTAAGAAAATAACGAATTCAATGCAGCTTCATCAAAATGTAATCAAAATATTCACTATAACATATGTTAAGACCTCTTTGATGCTTAAAATATGTTTTTCCTCCCACGCCTGGGATGCTTAAATTGGCTTACACCAACAGCAACAATGGACGAGGGTTGGTGTTAACCACCCGTAGCCAAAGGCAAAGCCCCAATCCCAAATCTATACCCAAAAGACAAGGGCAAGTTTGTTTATGCATTCGTTTCACCCTTCAGCAGATGATGATGATGATAATGATGCTTGTGTTATATATGGAATGCATGTTTTTCAAAGGGAGCAAGTGAGTGAGACAATTTAACCCACACACACATTGAGACTTACTCTTACTCTTTCTTTACTTGATCTACTTAATAACCCCGCACATTCTCCCAATGCGTGGTCTTATAATTTGCCATTTAGCAACTGAGCAACAGAGCCCGCCTAACCAGTTCCCAAAAAGAGAGGCATTACCCACAGCTTACCACAACCCACCCCCGCTAGTTGGACAACTCTCCACCCTGGTGATGGTGGTGGTGGTGATGGCATGGACCATCATCCTATTGAATTGACTTTTGGATAGGGATGAGCTGGGATGGGATCGCTGTCAGCGCATATTAATCCAATTATCATGCAGTGTGCACGAAATCACTTAATCGCTTCAAATCCGGAAGGCGATGCCAATGATACCAATGATGGCAATAACTGCGCTTACATTGGGTTACAGTTACACCAAAATGATTACAGTTACGCATAGTTAGCTTAACTGTAGTTATGATAGTTTACATACTCCCTATCTCGCTAGTTTCTTATTTTATTTATTATTTCTCTATTTGAAGGGGTTAGCATGGGGGCATTTTGATTGATAGGGGCTAGTTGACAATGAAATGACAGTTGTATTTCTTTTAATCCTCTGTATTTTTAAAATTTGACTTTTTGGGCAAAACAAATTGAGTTATATGCATAATGAAATCACACACAACTAATCCTACAAAAAGACAGGCTATTCATTTGATTCTGTGAATTTATTTATATCAGAGTAAGGAATTTATTGACTTAGTCTACTATTTCCTGTAGCTTGAAACGAATAAAAACTCAGAACTTAATTTAAAGTGTTGGCTTACGCCAATCAGGAGTTTATTAAAAGTGGAGAAAAAAGATTTAATTCCAAAATTGTTGAAAAAATTGATTTTAAGTTCAATTTATAGTTTGTAACAATATGAAATTTAACAGAAATTCAATTCAATCGATAGATAATAAATTTATAAAAGAGGTGCTCTTTAGGTTTCTGAAATCTGGAGGCTTTCTTTTCTTTTGCAACAATTTAGATGTACATTTAATTGAGATAACGCTGCACAAATTATTTTATTGACCTGAGTAGTTAAATTGGAAATGTTCATAAACAAATATTTCTTATGTAGTTTCAAATGTTAAATGGAAGTTAATCAATTTATATTTAAACCAGCATTAAATTGTAGATGTTTAAAAATTTTTAGAATAAACCCTCAACTGCAACAATTGGCCACTCAAAAGTCCACAAATATTTATAGAAACTTAAAATTTGCACGGAAAAGTAAATTCAATACAATACATAATAAAAACCTTGTAAATATTATAAGCTCCCACCCCTCTCTCTCATAGGGAAAGTCACACGGACGATGGGCAAAAGGACAAAATAAAAAAAAAAACAATTTGATTTAATTAAAAAATTACGGGATTACACATATTAATGCTTGTCAAGCCAATATATATGCAAATTGCACAAACAGCCTCGTCGGCAGGCATTGAGGCTGCAGGGTTGTGTGTTGGGTGTTGCCGGGGTGAAGAGAGAGGGGTTGACTATGGCGAGTGTCGCATATTAAAGAATATTTTATTTGCTTTTATTACACAGCACGCCCAGTTCAATGTGACCCCGCCACGCCTCCTGTCCATAGCTTGCCCCCAACTCCCTCACGTACCGGAAACTTGCAGCACAGACGTTGATGCTGACGATGCCGTCGCCGGTTCTAGGAGGAAAAGAAAAATAAAGGAAAAAAAGGAATCAGGCAACCCACAATGAGGCTGAGAATCTAATAAATTGTGGCACTGTCACTTGGCTTAGTGAAGGATAACTGGCCACACGCCCTCTGCAACACCAACAGCAACAACAACAACCAGCAACCAGTAACAACAACCATTGTGGGACGAAGCTCATCAAAAATTCATAACGCGCCACGTAATAAAAATTATTCAAATTTTTCGCAGGCAACGACCAAAGGAAGGCGTCGGGTGTATGTGGGGGTGAAGTCAACTAAATTGCGGTGATGTTTCATAAGGATGCGCGCTGGCAAAAGGCAAACGCAGAAAAGGACAAATCACACCCTCGATTATGATGCGCAAACATACACGCGCAGCAAAAGAAGTCAGAAGTGAGAAATCAGAAATCAGGAGATGGGAATTGCAAGTCGTCCGGAGAGTGTGAGGCATGTGGGGAGTGTGCCCAAACGGAAATTGAATGATTTTGCGCAACAGTCGCGGAAGTTGCTACTTTATAGTCATTTAGTGGTTGGACGACAACGTGGCGCAGGACAATGCATCACAGGCTGGCTTATCAGAGGGAGGGAGGAGGGGTATCAATATGCTTGCCATCGGCTGTGTCACATGGGGATTATACTTAGCTTGCAACATTCAAAAACCGCAAAGCAATGCTTAAAATTTTTAACAGAAATGTGAGCAACCTTCCCACTAGGATGTCCGATAACAAAGTAAAAGTGCCGCAGGACAACGGTGTGACAGCAGCCGAATGTCGTTTGCTTTTTGCCAAATGCCGAATGTCGAATGCCAAGTTGACGCTGTTTCCGCCGGATGTGTAATTTGATACTTTAACAGTTTGGCACTGGCAACAACAACAACAACAACAGCAACTCTGCCATTGAAAGGGGTGTCTGAAGCACGCTAATTCCAGCAATTGACTTCTGAAACCTTCAGCTAGCTGGGAAGCTGGACGGCGCCTCAGAAAACGCACATAACGAGCTCCTTTTTTGTGATATTTTGTGAATTTCAATTCAATTTCCTCTTGCATTCGAAATTGCACACGACAAAGAGACAGAGACTGAGACAAGAGAGTGGATAGAGGATGGAAGGGGAAGGACAAGGGCTAGAATGACCATTATGCATGCGTCTATGTCATATACTATGGCTATACTACAGCAGCTATTCGCTAAGGTGAGTAGTCATTGAAATAGATTATCATTTTGTAAAGCTGCAGTCGATTTAGCGAGCCTTCACTTTAACATACGTGCAATATTCACAATTTGGTTGGCCAGGTTCCATGGTCTCTCTTTGGCCATTCAATGAATCGCCTGACTCTGTCTCCATCTCTGTCTCTGGTTGCAATGTGACTGAGTGAACTGTCACAATTGACGTGGGGCGTATAAATTTTACATTTAACGAAAACGTAATCGAATTGAGCGCTCTATATGGACTGACTGTGGCTCTGACTGTGGCAGAGGAGTTGAAGCATCCAAACAAGCAAAGATTGAAGCCAGTTAGCCAGTTGAACAGTCGGTTGACCAGTTAGCCATGGCTGCTTAGTTTTTGGTGTATGTATTATGAAGACATCAGCAAAAGGCGCACGGCAATTTGTGGGACGCCACAGAGCCTGGCTTATGGCATGGATCGACAATTTGATGAGGGAGTCAGAGAGGGGACTAAGGGGGTAATCCAACATGCAGAGAATGCATTCATCAAGACAGCATTGTTTGCCATTGATGGGCCTGCAACTTGGGATTGTACGCATTCCCCCGTTCACATTAATAGTCAATAATGGGCCACCTTGGAAAATAATAGAGCAAACTGTACAAAGAGACACAGAGAGAGAGAGAGAGAGAGATTGAGTGTCGAGAAATCAAATTAAATCCCTCTGACTTGCCATCACCTGGGGACACATTTAGCAACGTTTTTCAATCAGCATAAAATTTATCAAATCAAATTCAAATGCTGCCTTCGTGCAAATAAAATGCAAAGCAGTTGCTGCCGAAACGAGTATAAAAATCGCATGCCAATCGCATAGCAATCAAAGTCTCTCTCTCTCTTTCCCCATTTTCCCCCATTTCCTCCTCCATCTCATTCATCTCTTCCCACATCTGGCGCCATATTGATGATGGCTCTACGTGATGTTTGCTCACCGAAAATTTGCATGTGAAAAGGTTTCTTCCATTGGCCTGTCGTTTTGCAAAGATGCCAAGTGGGTTGCTTGTTAAATGGCTTAAAGTACCATAGAAAAAACGGAATTGAAATCGATTAAAATGAAATCAAATCGCAAACCAATCGCAGCTTTGTTTGCCATTCGACAAAATCGTCAGTGGCATCGAGGATATCGCTAATGTTCTCGATAAAGCGTTTGTCAGCTGCGCACAAATCGTTTAACTCAAATTGATTTGTCAATATTTAATTAGGCCCAGTCCGAGAGAGGACAAGAGACAGGGGAGGGTAGACAATGCGGGTGATTAAAAGGCACCTTTGATGTACGGTGCTTCCTGCGGATTAGTCGGCGGTGTCCTTTTGTGGGCGTCGTGTTGCAAAACCACTTCATATTTCAGTATATTTGATCTGTGGGTTAGACATGTTAATAAGCGGAAACTAACAGACGAGTCTTTACTTTAAGCAAATTTATTTATTTATCAATTATATCCACGTTAAAGATTGTCAAATTGACAACTGATTCTTCTGTAATCACTGTTTGCTTTGCCTTGATAAATGATTAAGTAAATGACTGTAGAATTAATCTTGAACAGCCATTGCGTATGCGCAATCTCTAGAGATTTTTAAGTCTTTCAATCACACCAATTACCAATCAATCAATATAACTGGCAAACATTTAACATATACACACACACTCACACACAATCAGCTATCAATGTCAAATGCGCTCAAATACAATTAAAGGCTTTTGCGATTTCGATGCTCGGTTCAACCAAAAGGACCTGCGTTAAGAGGCTTAATTTTTTGGGCAAACGGCGAATGGTGAATGCCTGTCAAAAGGCACGTGAAAAAACGTGTCCCATTGACATTTAGCTTGATGAATGATCCTAAGCACAATTCCAGCCATAGTTCCCAGTCACTGTCCAAGGGTTTGACTGACTGCTGACACGTGACTTGAACTTGGAACTTGAATCTTGGATCTTGGGATGGAATGGGTGACAGAAACGACAGCTAGCAGTGATTGCAATAATTCGATATTTAGTATTAATGTATATTTTAATTACATAAATGTAAGAATAGTAATTCCTGGAATTATTCAAAATTAATTACAGGAATCCCTTCAAATGTTTAGCATTCAAAATCGAATTATGTCTAGAATTAGATTTCCAGCAAACTGATAACTTCGTAACAAAAATTGTATTATGGTCATGATTTTAAGATGTTTGAGTTTTAATGATTTTCTTTAATAATAATTTTTATGTAACTAACAAGTAATTCAATAAAAATCAGACTATAATCATTATAAATTATTCTTCGTTATGAGTTTTAACTGAATTGTTTCATATCCTTTTCAAAGCCACCTAGAATAACCATCCTAAATGTATTCAATTATTACAGAATAACCTAAATATGTCTAGCTGAGTATATTCAAAATCTTATTATGTCTTAACTTCCCCAAATTTAAAATGGTTATTTTAATTAATATGTTTAATAAAGGTATTAATAATATGGCATTGTAAAATAATAATTAAATATAAAACATTTACTTATAAATTATATTATTTTTTAAAAGTAAAAATTCTGCTTTAATTTTCATATCAACTTTTCACAGTTCTTTGTGTTCTTTACTGTTCTTTACTGCGCCACTTGTAAGTCACTTTAAGAGCTATAATTTGTTGTTATGGACGAAAGTGTCAAACTTTTCGCATACCTGTGACAAGACAACACTCGACACACACTGACATCCGGCATCATTAGCACATACATACATATAAACATCTATCGACGACTCCGGCAAATGTCGCAACGTCAAATGGACTTCGATTTTCTTCTCTTATTTTTTGTTTGCAATAGTCATCGGAAATTTTGTAGCGACGCAAACTTTTTTGCTTCCTGTTGTTGTCAATAACTAATTCGTTTGTCATTTTCCGTTTACATAACAGGCAATAGCAGCAACAACAACAACAAATGGTAGGTGGCATGCAACAAAATGGCGCACACTTCCATGTAAGGACAAAGTTGTGCCTGCATCTTGTGGCTGCTTTGTCCTTGTTGTGGGTGCCAGTTGTCGGTTTGTTTATCGCCTCAACTTACGACATAATGCAAAAATGTTCGAAACATATTGAAGGCATCACCCGATACCCCCCGTCCTAGTCCTTTCCTCTTCCTTCGTTTCCCTTACATACAAAACATTTTTTTTACCCTACAGTCGTAAAAGGCGAAGAAGAAGGGGATATAATAACCAAAATAAGTTGTTGAAAATGGCGAAAGTAAGGATTTTTTAATACATATATACCGATATATATTTATAACTATTGATATAAGAATTTCTAAATTCTCAAAAAACTATTTACAACCTAATTTTTATTAATGATAAGGCTTTGATTTTTTTCGCTCCTTTAGCTATTTACATTATCTAAATATTCTGAAGCGTTCAGCATGAATGTGTGTGTATTCCAGGGTAACGTCAAGTCGATCAATTTCGATTATCTACGGCAACTGTTAAGTGACTTCAAGTGCCACTTTTGTAGTGGAGCTCATAGAAATAACGTCAAGCCTATGAAAATGTTGCCGCTGTGATTTACATTAATTTGCAATTTTTCATGCTGTGCTCAACACTGGAAATTGATGTGTGTGTGTGTGAGTGTAAATGTGTGTTGTATGTGGGTGACTCGTAAAAAAACACTGAGAAGATTTTATTATGCAAATTATGGCCAGGCAATGAAAGGATCAAGTTATGTGTGCTGTTGATGAGCTCCTGGATAGCCATTTAGTGTCCTGGCACGCGTTGAGCCTTTTTTATTAAAAGAATAAAGCTGGAATTGACTATAGCCCGGTTTAAGATCCTTTAAATGGCAACTGGTTTCAACTTGAAGTGATTTGCATTTGCAATAACATTTGCCTGACAAGCGCCTGCAAAATGTTAATTTAGTGTGCGATGCGATGCGTTGATGTCTTCAACGACAACGCAAACGACGAGATCCGAGATGGAGATGGAAATGGAGATGCAGATGGAGATCGACAGCTTTATGCAGATATATCAGTCACTCAACTGAACGGAGCTGATGCCAAAGTCAAAGACGTTGCCAAGCTGCTTGTCATAAAGCGCTCAGCGGAAGGCTTGACATTTCAATTTGCAATAAGACGAGGACAAGACGATCTCAGACATGGATGGGAGGACAGGACAGGACAGAACAGAACAGAACAGGGCAGGATGGAGGACGTGATGGAGGAAAACAACATTCAAGACATGCAAATATGCAAATCAACACTCTGACAATTTTCAGCCAAATCAAATATGCAATTGCGCTAAGAATTCCACTGTTCCTGTACCTCGAACTCTCTCTTTCTCTCTCTCTTTCTGGTTCTCTTTTTCCCTCTCTCTTTCGCGTTGTCTCACGAACTTCGTTAATTTATATTTGCCGCGTGCCACACACACAAATAATCCAAAAAATCGCTTCTAGCAACGACGCTGCCAGCAACAAGCAATTACAAAAAGTTACTGTAATCCTAGGTAAAATCCTGCTCCTGCCTCCCCGCTTCTGCTCCTGCTCCTTGTCCTGATGCTGATGCTGGTCCTGTTACTGGTGCTGGTCCTAGTCCTTGCTCGTGCTCCCTGTCATAGTTACAAGCGCTAAGCCGCTTAGCATTGTTGACTTTCACATGGGCATCACTTAGGGGTTGATTTCACTTGCTTCTCTACTGTTTGTCCTGATCCTGGCCTTGTATCTCTCTCTTTCTCTCTCTATCCCTTTGCATATCTGGGTGTGTTTGTTGTTTTGTGCCTCGCTTTTTGATGTGTGATTAGCCTATTAGCCAAACAACACAAAAAACCCATCCTTAACGGCAAACTCATGATGAGAAACGTAAATATTGAATGTGATGAGCAGCAGACAGGACCAAAAATGTGATGTCCTTCAGGCGTTAGTTAATATTACAAATCGAATGCAGCGAGCGTGGGATACAAAAGTTTATCCAATTAGCAACAATTTATAGTTGTTATATTAATAAGCAATTTGAAAGAACCGTTTTTATACTCAAGTTTCACTTATAAGCACTTTATAAACGATTCTGAATTAAATAAATAAATGTATTTAATGTATACTTAATTTAAAGTGACTCTTATTCGTTAGAAACATGTACATAAGAAGTTAACTTAATATACTCCTAGTTTACTTTTGAAGCATTTTCGAAACGATTCTGTATTAAATAAATTGATGTCATTAAAGTTTGTTTATTTTCTAAAAGTAGTAGCATCTATATAATCTTTGTTGAAATTATGTATAGAAGATATAGAGTCTATATTATAGACTTATTATACCTTAAGTTCATTTTTCAAACAGACTCTGAATTAAACAAATAAATATAATCATATTCCGTTTATATTTAAGAAAGCATCACTAAGCTATATATGTTCTTTATTTTTGCAAAAGAGAAAAAATAACTTCAGTTTAAAATTATATAGAGCTGTTACATTTTTTCTACATAATCTGTAACACTAAATATAGCCTTGATTTCTTAGAATTATGTATAGAACGTGTTTACTGTATACATTGTGTAGCTTCGCCAATTAGAGTGCATTTAAAGTGCTCACTATACAAGAATACGAGTTTTTTATTTCTTAAGCTTGCAATCCAATAAATCAGCTATAACTTCAAACAACTACAAATATGTGCAAGTATTTAAAGTCTTAAGGAGCATACACTATATAGGAATCGCTGGCAAATCCATGGACCCCGTTTTGCGGACCTCTGAATGTTTGTTGCATTGTTTTCTTTTGGCTTATTGATGAAAATTTCAGAAATTTTAATTTAAAATATTTCTTTGAATGCTAAATTGTTGACTCTTTGCACCCGCAGGCAGAGACAACCGATCCCAAGCCAGAGTCAGAGCCAGAGTCGGAGTCTGAGACGCAGTCAAGCGCTGAACCATGGCCATAGAGCGAAGTCGGCCCAAAAGATTGGGATGGCCAAAGAAACCAGCTAAACAAACCCCACGACAAAGACACAAAAGAACAAAAGCGCGCGACAAACAAAACCAAAAGCAAACTCACACACACACACACAACAAACCGAATGATCGCATAGAGAAGGAGATAGAGAGACAGAGAGTGAAAGAGAAAGAGAGAGTTGGGAAGAGAGTGCGGTGTTTGGGGGTGGACTTGGGGGCGAAGAGGAAAGAAATGATACTCTGAGACTAAGACTGAGACATTCTGACAGTCTGCAGGATCGTGTCGCTCGTTTGTTTCTGTTGAAAATCTTAAAATTCTCGCAATTTCATGTTCGTTAAATTTTGATGTTGCAAATAAATTGAATTGTTAAACGTGCAACTTTGAATGTTGTCGTTGCCTCGCTGTTGTTGCTGTTGCTGTTGCTTTTGTTATTGTTATTGTTGCTGTTGTTACTGTGAATTGCAGGCGCATATTTAAACAAATGATGGCCAGATTTGGCGGCAATGCCGCGTTGCACTGAAAGATGGACATCTCCTATGAGAGAGAAGTAGCTTAAACGAGGGATGTTTTTTTTTATTTATTCAATATGATTTATTGCCTATAACTAGAATTAACGAATTAATAATTGCTTAAGCTCATTGTTCAGTTTTAAATTATTTGTAAAAGAAGAATGAACGAATTTGAACATAGCTTAAACTTTGTTTAAAAACTAATCTTTATCAGTCTTGTGTATGACATTGTGTTTGTTACCATTTCATATTAATTAATTTATTTAATTTATTTGTCATTTCATTTTATTACTTGATTGAATTACTTGATCTTAAGACAGCATCATTAAAAATAAATTGGTTTCTTCTGATTAAATGTTACTTATTTTTTACAATTTCTAATAATTCCAGCTACTTTTCATACAGCCCTCGGCTGTTTTGCTTTTGAGAGCATCTGCATTGAAAAGTTGTCCCATTGGTATTCGACTGCCCTTTGTTATTGTGAGTTAAAATATTTATTTGTCGTAGCGCCTGGCCGGAGTGAGAAATTCTGATGGGTTTCTTATTTGCTTCGCTCGGCCTGTTTGCATACGTTCGTTCGTATATGTGTCCGGTCACAACGATGACTACATTAGCCGTCTGCATAATAAACCAAACTGAAACGATACCAAAACTTAACCGATTCCAGGCTGTAACGCCCCCCGGGCCATTGCTATTGGCTTCGATTTTTATATGGAAATGCGGCTCCAACAATGGCTTCATATTTTCATCTCTCTCTCTCGGGTTGGCACCGGCGCATTCAAATCCTTGCTGCACCTTTGACATGTTTGCTTCGCATGATTTATGCAGCCATGGAACGTCGCCAGCTCCAGCTATAGCTCTAGTCCCAGTCCAACTCCAAGTCCGAGTCCGAGTCCAAGTCACAGCAACTGCAACAGCTACATGTGAAAAATTAAGTGATATTTCTGAATTTGTTGGCAGCCATCGGCTTCAACTTCGACTTTGACTTCTACTTTGACTTTGGATTGGGCTTACACACTGAGAAAAAACTCATTACATGTGTCAGCTTTAAAATATTTGATTTTAGTTGGCATCTTTTAAGTATGAAGGATAGAAGTTCATGTTAAATTAAGACTATTGAATCAGCACTAAAATTGGCAATTAAGTTAATGATTAGTATATAATTTAATTACAAAAGTTATTTAAGACCTTCAATAGTCAAAATATTGACTGAAAATTATTTAAAAAAACTTTACTTTAATCAAGTATTTTTGTGCTCGGTTTAGGAGTATCCGAGGTAATCACAAAGTTGTCTTTCTGTGTATGTTTTAGTTTCGCTCTCGGTCTGCGGAGAGACCGGAGAGGAGTTTGTAATTGATGCTGCTGCTCTCAATCAATGCCCAAATAGATTCTTGAGCATTTTTCCCGAGTTGTTTTCCCAAGCCGCAATGCATTTTCTATCTAATAGAAAAATTATTAAATGTCTGTTGCTGTTGTCATTTGGCTTGTTTGCCCATTAATTCATCATTATTAAGATGTCAACGTTGTGGTTGACATTTGTGACCGTCCCTCTCCTTCCTTCCCTCACACCCGTCTCGCTTGCCCCTGTATCCTCATTCCGACCAACTATGCGGGCCACTTGACATCTGTTGGCTGTCAGGCTGCTTAGAGATTTGCCTGCCAGTTTGTCGTTTATCGTATATCGTTTTGTTTTGCTCTGTTCTCATTCCCATTCCTCGATGTCTGCACCTGCATTTGATTGATGCTAATTTTACACGACATTATTGCTAGTTAATCTAGAATTCCAGAAAATGTTCAATTTGAGTGATGCATCGATATTATTAATCGATGTCCATGTGGGTGACCCAGAACCCTTTGCCAACTCCAGTACATTAATATGCAGAACTAAGAGTACTTGCTAGAGCAGATGCAACTCTTAGAAATCTACAATCTATCTTTAACTGGTCACTTCCCATCTCAGTCTGTGCAATATATCATTTATCTTAAGTCTTTTCTTTGAAAGGAAATTTACTTAATTTAAATAAGTGTATATTTTAATGAACTATCAATAGAAAGATCTTGTTTGAATTCCAGCCTGAATAATGAAGGAATAACAAAGTGAAGTTTTTATATGCAAGTTTAATCAAGAGTGTCTCCTTTTCATGAGTTTTATGGTGAAATCTATATTAATCAATAATTTAATGAGTTAATAATGAAATCTGCAAGTTATTATTTTCCAGTCCACACAGAAATCTTAATCTACACTCCTAGTAAAATTTTTACTTCTGTTTGTGTTGGTTTATTAATAAAACTTATTTGAATAACTTAAATGAATGAACAATGAAATCTCTAATGAGTCATTAAATGCATATCGCCCTAGCTGAAAGTCAGGTTGAATATAAACAGTTTTGGGTGGCTTTTTAACTAGCATTTTTAGTATCTTTCACTTCTTTTGGTTGAGGGCGTGGCACAGCTTTTGTTAAAACTAAGCATTTAACACCCGCACACCGCCAATGTTACCCAACCACCTAATTAATGCCAACTGCGCTAAAATTTACGTTTGAATGCTTAATTGGCTGGCTATCAGAGCCGTCGCATCAAATCACATGGCTATTTGTTACATCAACACCAACCATCCAGAGACAGTCACAAAACACGCAAAGCTTAAGCACACGCACAGAAAGCCACCCACAATGAGATATATGTATATAAATATATATATACGTGTACATATGTATGTGTAGATATATAATGTTTATATACAGTGACGCCATTGCAAAATCACAAAATGCCTTCCTCACTTTTCGCGCTTAATTAAACAATTAAATTTAATTACGGTTAATATGGCTCTAATTGCTGTATTTCCTACGCTCTCGCCATGCCAAAGGCTGTCACACGCACATGGACATAGCTCCAGCTGCTCTCAGCCAGTCTCAGTCCCATTCCCATTCCAAGTCCCTGTTTCAGTCCCTGTCTCAGTCAATGTTCCATTCCCAGTCTCGGTATCAGTCGCAGACTCTGAAGCTTCTATAGATGAATGTATATACTCGTAAACTGAGGGCAAGGCAGGAGCCTCCCCGTGGTACATAAAAGCATCAAATTAAAAGTGGCAACGCCAGGTCACTGTATGTCAGTGTTGGAGTGCAAAAGAGAAAGAGAGAAAGATGCTGAGTGTGAAAGGGTGAGTGAAAGGGAGATAGCCTCGAAATGTCCTTACACAGGCTATCTGTCTGCTGCGCAGGGGCACAATTAAGCGGAAAGAAAAATTATTATAACTTTATGTTTTGTCATTCACAGCACGTAGCTGGGAACTTCAGGACCCTCTTTATATACTACCTTTTACATACATACATAGATCCCAAGCGTTAGGGGCAAGTATATGGTTTGAAATCAATAAAAACTACCCCAAAAACACGAGTTTGTTGGCCAAAGTAGGGATGGGATGGGAGCTCTTCAAATTCACCACGACAACACTTTTTGTTGGGCATGCGCAGTGTCAAGCATCAGCGTGTGACAAGGACAGCCATAATGCTATGGCGCTCTATATAGTTCGCTCTCATTCTCGCTCGTACTGTCCCTGTTGTCCTGTCTGGCTGCAACAATTCTTTCACTTGGCTGCGTTTATTTGCACAGTTAAATTGCAAAAATGGCGTCAAGCTCAAAATACCGACTGCGCTGTCGACGTCTGCGTCGGCTTTGTCGTTGGCGACAACGTCGACGTCGACGCAACCATACTAATATGTCCAATTGTGGAAAATAATTATAATGAAACAAATTTCCACTCACTTGCCAAGTGAAAAGCAAAACGTCATATCCTTTTGGCCTGCCTTCTTCTCTCTCATTCGCACGCAAGCCAATCCGTTATATGTATGCTTCTCTCCTGCTCTCTCTCACAGTCTCTTTGGCCCTACCATGTACTGGGAAAATGTAATAAATGGTTGCGTTTACCGTTACTTTTTAAAAGGGTTGTCTGTCGTTTGTATGAGTGGCTTTGTGTGCAAGTGTGTGTGCATGTGTGTGTGTGTGTCTGTGTGTTGTAAAATATGTGCATGTGGTCGAGTTGAGCAAAATTAAGTTCGTATAAAATAAAATATAACAAGAACAGCAATATCATAATGAAGGCGGGGGAGTTAAATCGTTTCTACTTGAATTAAGGTGAATTCTCCCAGTGTGCGTGTGAGTGTGAGTGTGTGTGCGTGGGTATAAGTCTGTGTGTTTGTGAGTTTTATTGTTTCTACTTGGCGTGGATTTTGAGTTATAATTGGAAGTGTAAAGCAATAAATGTGCACAAACAGATACGCATATGTATGTACATATATGCAAATAAAGATATGTATACATATGTACATATATTCATTCACATATATGTCAGGGATTATAGTGTAAAAATGTTTGGAGGCTCAACATATTAAAATAGTATGTATATTTAGTACTTATAAAAAGCTAGTAATAATAATAGTTTCTATTCCATATAAGAATGTCGTCAAGTAACACTAATAATACCAAAAGTTAGAAACAGAAATTAGGAAAAGAAAACTAGGACGGAATCTCAAATAAAAATAAAAATTAGCAAGCCAAAATCTACGTTTCAGAAAGCGAAGCTTAGTTAAGAAAAAAATAAGGAAAAGCTGAAATTAAAGATTCTTTATTAAAAATCGAGCAACTTCTGTTTAATAATTTAGCAACTTAGTTTAGTTTCAGAAAAAGATAATATATTTTGTTTTACCATTTATTTAGAAATATTTTAATTCAAGGATATATACATTCTATTAAAAAACTCATTAGAAATTTTTAACTGAATTAACTGTTAACTATTTTAGTACTGATTCATTGCCGTTTGATTCATATAATGTTGTAGTCTTCCAATTATATCCTAAAACCTAAAAAGCTTAAGCTAATATAAAGAGTAACAACGGAATTTTAGTTTTTATTTATTTTTTCTTTGTACAGAAAACTCTAGATACTTATTTGATCAATAAAGATTTAGCATCAAGGAATTGTTTTATAAACTAATTTTCTATGTTGAGTTTCTTTTCGGACTTACACCAACCTTAATCATTTATACATTGAGACCAATCATTTTTTATCTTGCGGAAACGATTAGACTTAATGAAATAATCTGCTGGATTGACTCCTCTTGAGGTCCATTCATGAATGAAACATTGCCATCAGTGGCACCCACGGTGGGCGGTAATCTGTCTTGAATATCTAAATGTTTGCTAATTTGCTTAATAATTGCATTTTGCACAGCACTGTGCATTAGAAACGACAACAACAACTGGCAGACAGATAGATAACATTTTCTATTTGGCATAGAACAATCAACGTCATTCAGATAGGACAGGGCGCCTAATAGCAACAACAGCAACAGCAACCATACCAACAACAACAGCAGCAGCAACAACAAAATCTACTAGTTTCATGTGGCAAGCCATCAATTCTAAGTAGATGACACCGCGCAGATAAATTTGTCCTACTAAATTGGCCAAAACATGAAATAATTGCGAATGTAATTAGTTATTGCCCACAAGAGCGAGAAATGCACACAGAGACTCAAAGCAACATACGAGATACATAGATGCAGATGGTGAGGGAGAGTCAGTGAGAGGGAGAAACAGAGAGAGAGAGAGAGAGAGAGAGAGAGAGAGTGTAAAAGAGGAGCTCTGTGGCAGGGCTGACTCTGGTGGAGTCAAGTGGAATGCCATGCTGCAGATGCCACTTAATTTCGCACAAAAGTGAATTGTCTTGTAGCTACAACTGCAACAGCAAAAGCAACAACAACAACAGCAGCAACAACCATGGCACTAGAGAAACGAGCAAACATTACATGCTCTGCTCTGCCCAAGCAGCCAGGCCCCGCCCAACACCACCGCCTTGTCCCACATCTATGTTGTGCAACCTAGAAAACGTTGGGAACAGCCTGGCATGGATCTCAGAATCATTTGGTTGGTGTTGTTGCAGCAGCAGCAGTTGCTGTTGGGGCCGTATTGGGCGCACATGCCGACGATTAAAATCTTCAGACAAATTTTGCATTTTGCTGGCGTCCCTGTCGCACACAGCACGGCCTCATGAATTAAAATACGTGAGAGTAAATTGAAAAGTGGCTAACCGAACTATAGATACACTTAATAATAAGCTAAATCCTAGACTTAAACAATGGTAACCCAGAAGTTCACACTATCAGTAGAAGAAAAGTCAGAGTACAACGAAAGTGGCTAACTGAATCCAAAATGGTCAGATAAATTCAAAATAAATCTGTGGTATCTCTCAAGTTGAAAGTCTAGTTTTATTTGTGTGTGACAAGTGAATTGAGCGATCCGTTAGACTCTAATGAAAGGGTATGCTAAATTAAATTGTATTTGCAATGGGCAACAGCAACGGCGGCCTACACTTTCGCTAATGTATCTCACAGATACGTGCGTTCGTTTTGGGGCGCAAATTAATTGTGCATCCAAACGGAGCGTGCCGGCAACGAAGACAACAACGAAGACGACGACGACGACGACAACAGCGACGTCGACGCGCTTGATATGCGCGATTCCTTGAAATTGTTCGCATGAAAATGCAAACAGCAACAACAACTGCATTTAATTCAATTGAAAATAGTGCGAAACAGTAGCAACAACAACAACAATAACAACAACACCAACAAGAACAACAGCAATCAGCCACTGGGCACAAAAATTTAATTGAGTATTCAAAAAAGTAAACTCCGTGGCAATGGCAAGGAGTTGAAGATACAGACGAATGAAGGTATCTCTTCGTATGTATATTCCGTACACCTCTTGAGACTTTTTCGCAGAATTCTAAACTTGGAAATTAGGTTTCAGTTTCAGTCATGGGAGCCCACGACAATGTTCTGCTTCCGAGCCTCATATCGGACGCGTATCTCACGCTATTTTGTTTAATTGCATTCTACACATTTTGTTTCCCGGAATTTTTGCAGTTAACCACAAAATTAATGCAGGCTACTCGAAGAAGAATTATAGTATTCTTACTTCCATTAAACGCCTCGAAAACACTTCAATAGCTATAAAATGATGAATGTCCATTATTATCACCCACAGCACTCGACTTATCATAATTACGCGCACATTTTCAGCCAATTAATGCCGCTTGAGCCATCTTTTGGGCCATTAAAAGTATGTACATATGTATGAACTCAAATGAATGGGCAGCTTTGACCCTATACAAAGTCAATTGTAGTCATCCCAACAATTCCATGAATAATTTGCATAATACTTTGTCGCTAAATGTTTTTATTACACCTTTATTGCATTTTTCATTGACCTGAGAATAATTGAAATGCATGGGAATTGGGACAAGGAAGTGAATACTCTATAAATAAGATTCAAGGTTTGGTGAAAGTACTTTATATCGATGAATACACTTAATATATAATATTATTTTTATTACTTTTATCATTATAATTTTCATTATCATTTGAATTTTCATTATCATTTGAATTTTCATTATGTAGCATAAGTTTTAACAAGAATGACTTTAGCATTAGCAATTAACATTAGAAGTAAAATTAATGCGACTTACTAGAACACATTGGTAAAACAATTCAAAAACAATATTTAATATTCAGTTCATTGGAACAGCATAGTTACCATTAGTTTGACTTAACCAATGGAAATGAACCTAAAACGTACAGGGTATACGGAGATTGTTTAATCTATGCTATTTTCAAATAGAAGCAACCCCATTAATGAGCGCATTTTCCATGAATTACATTATTAATTCCTTGGATTGCATTATTAATGCTGTAGTTTGCATATTGATCTTACTCCGAGTGAACTGAAGCCACACGTGTACGAACATATGATTATGCCCCATTTTGTTGTGGAGTAGTAAGTTGGGAGACGGATGGTCTCTGGTTGGCAGGTGGTTGGTTGACTTCTTGGAAAAAGTGGCAGCACAATTGGCTTACAGCTGCTCTGTCTGCCATAATGAGGTGAAAACATTATTTTTATTACCTAATTACCTCAATTTATTCGCAGTAATTGTTAATGTTTCCCATACGCCATGCCGTCTGCCACGACTCCAGCCAGCGTCCAGAGTACTCCGACCCAGTGGATAAATAATGAGCTGGCCAAAAGACTCTCTGAAGTACTCCTAACCAAAGCAGGTTAAGCAAACGGATTTCCAATTCGCTTGCCTTTATGAATGAATTTTCTGTTGTATTTTAATTTTCATTTACTACTCGAATGGGCAATTTTCGTTTGTTGAACTTGCCACTGCCGTTTGCTTCTGTTGCTGTTGTTGTTGTTGCTGTTGCTGATGTTGCCACTTGTGTTGCTGTTGCAGCGTGTTGTTGATCTTAGCGTGGAACAAGTGGACTCAGGGGACGCAATTGAAATGGCCATGCCTTGCATAATCAGCTCATAATGAGCTCATTTGCATGTGTGGGCAACAGGGGTCGGTGGTGTGGTGTGGCGTGGTGCAGTGGTGTTATGGGGCTGGGGGTGTTAATTAAAAATGTTATGGCTGGCAAAGTTGTTGGTCGTACTGTAGAGGCGTTACTCACCCTACAATACGATTACCGCAGCAATACAACTGGAAATTCAACTAAATTTATACAAACTTTCAAACTGTCACTTCACTTAATTTTCCCAATCGGGTCATAGATCAAATTTGGCTGTCTCCCATCAAGCTAATTTAAATAGTTACATTATTAATGCAATTTCTACTTGTAGTTAAAATCTCTATATTTTTCTACAGATAGAGATAGATAGATGGATACAATTTTGTATATTTTAACTTATGCCATTTTAGAGAAATGTTTAGCAATTATTTTAATATTGAGATAATTTTTCTGTGGTCTAGAGTCGATGTAACTTTAATTGACTTTAATTTTAACATATTAAATATACATATTCAAAAAAATTAATTTACCTAAAAATATTTCCTTTTTAAGATAATAAATATTTAATTGGTTAACAATAAATACTTTATATATTGTCAAACTAAATATAAATATTTAATAAAATCGATAATAAACGGATAACAGTTACACCTTAAAATTGACCTCATGAAAAACCTGTATTTATATTTTCATATTTAAGAACATCAAATTTTATAATTTCCAATTTATTAAGACGAGTGATTGTTTGAATCTATCTAATGTTGTTCTTCTATAGTTGATCTGTTTAAATTAGACCCTCTCAGTTAGGCCAAGTATGACAACTTGTTCAATTGCCCATACCTAAACCCATTCAATGTTCCGTTCTTTGAACGCGGCAGACTCATTGATAACTTTGAACACAAATATTATCATTGTAAATGCGCCGCCTCACAGTTGGGCGTTAATGTCGTGCTGTGCCACCGTCCAGCTGGATGGCAAGAGGGAGCTGACTGAAGGGAGGCAAATGGAGGGGAGGGTATTGGGGATACAGCTACACATTTGATTGGGTGCAGAGCGGAGCGTCGACGGCGACGCTAAACAAATGCGCGCAATCAGCGCAGGCGGCGCTCGGTCCATTAGGCCAGATATAAAGCTTAATTGCCGGGCCCGGTAACGCTCAGCGGGGCAACCGATGTGACCAGGCTGTGATTATACTCGTAATGTTCTTGTTGTTGTTGTTGTTGTTGTGGTTGTCCCTGTTGTTGTTGTTGTTGTCTCTCTTATGGTCTACCCTTTGCCAAATGATTTGATTACGTTTTGATTAACGCGTTGCACTTTCCGCAGCGGCGCGTTTTGCATGCAGCACCACCTGTGGCTACCTGCAGCCGCATCAGGCCTAATTAATAAAGAGACGAGGGCGCCGTCTACATCTACATTGACGTTGGCGTCGCAGCTGCCGTCGGCGTCGGCGTCGTCGACGGCGTCAGCGTGGGCAGCACTGTAATTATATACGCGTAATTAATTGCAGAGACAATCGATTTGACATTCAAGATAAAAATACTTGGCTGCTGTAGAAATTTGCATTCATATGCCAATACATTTATCATTGTGGACATATACTTAATTAATGCATTAATAATTCCATTATGTGTTTGATTTCTGGCTAATAAAATGACAAACAATGCTTGCATTTTAATTGCTAACTAATTTCTTGTTATCTTAGCGACATGTTAAGCACCGACAGCTGCATACCCTATAACCAATAATTTTGATTATTGCACAATTAATGCATTAAAGAATTGATAAGCACGCGGTATTATCTAGTCGGAAATGCCGCCTTTGTTCTCTTATTCAAATAAATTAACGCCAGTCTTATTAATTAAAGAATGATGTTTTTAATTGCGAGCTCGCTTATCAGCTCCAAAGTGGCAAATAATATTTTAATTTATTTATTGAACACATGAACACAGAGCACATTCATGCATATATAAATAAATATTTTATAATTGAGCACATTTGCAACTGTTAACAAATGGAAAATAAATCAAAACAACAAAATCATTTGACATGTTGAGAGCTGGACAGCATTTGCGTTATTTCCATTTGTTGTTAAATTAATTGGGGTTTAATTCAGAGCGATAACGGACAACATCGATTGACGCTCGCACATTGTCAACATCGAATATATATATATATTAAATAATAAAATTATATAGCAAGTGCTTGGAGTCTGTTATTGAACCCGTCTGACACTCGACAAATCGCATAGAATATATATAAAATTAATAATAATAATTACAATTTGATAATCACTCAAGTGAGCTGAGCTTGCAATGATGATGATCGCGTCTGTGTTTAACCTCCACTTAGTTTCAACCGATTGACAGCAATAATCCAGTAAACAAGAATACTCATACGACATGTGCGACCCGTAATTTACACAGAAGCCCTCAATATAATAATTGATCACTGATAAGCACGCTCTGGCGCTTTTGCTTTTCGCACTTGGCTGGCTGATTATGAATTTCAGACCGCGTCAGGAGCGTCAGCAATTATTGATTTCATCATCAAAGAGTCTACAAAGTAATAGCTATATAACAAATAAATGATGTAACGTTTCTGCATACCGTAGGTAAATTGATCTTACACACTTAAAATGCCACAGCTTAAAAAAACTGTAAGAAAATTTAGACATGAAAATTAAGTTCTTTTAGGAACTCCATTTTCCATTAGGTGTTGTGCAAATGTTAGAATAGTATGCCTGATCAGCAATTGATCCTATAAACAGCCGACTACTATGTAGTATACGTGACCAATTTACTTACGTACTTGATCTTAAAAACAGTCGACTAATATTTAGTATACGTGACCAATTTACTTACGTAGTTGATGATAGGGCAGCACAAATCCGATTTCTTAACAGATCAATCATTTCATTCAGAAGATAAATATTATTTGATCAATTCTAAGATATATAAAGGATCTTACAGATCGTACACAACTACTAGAAACTAAAGGTATTCTAGAATAAGTTTAGTTTGCCTGATCTGCAATTGATCTTATGAACAGTCGACTACTAGTCTACGTGACCAATTTAATTACGTACTAAATGATAAAGAAGCACAAATCAGATTTCTTATCAGGTCAACGATTTTGCTACTAATCGTTGAACAAATTCATTTAAAGGCTAAATATTAATTGATCACTTCTTAGAAATAAAAAACTTATTTTAGAAGAGAATTCTGGTATTCTACAGTTCCCGTGGCGTCAAGATCTGTTGACGGATTCTAATAGATTGGCGAGAAATTAATTAGGTGTTGTGTAAATGTGTGAATAGTATATATATACTCTGTCTCATATATGCCTGATCAGCAATTGATCTTATGAACATTCGACTACCGGTCTACGTGACCAATTGCACAAATCAGATTTCTTATCAGTTCAATCAGTTTCATTCAGAGGTAATTGATTGAAAACTTACATCATACAGATTTTGCTGCTATGACGTCTCATTCCACAATAAATACTAGTTGCTGTGCAATTAAATAAAACAAAATTTCTTTTAAATTGTTCGTATAATTATATATTTTCGGTTGATTTTTTGTTGATTTTTTTTTAAATAATTTTTTTTTTTTTTAGTTATTTTCTGGGGAATTTTTGTTTTATGATTTAAGTGTAAACAACTACAGAGGATTAACACTATATGGTAGTATTTGTATGAATGTATGAGCTATATATATAGGGGCTGTGTATTATATTAGGTTTAATGTATAATTAACGGCATAGTTATAGCTGTTTTTAGTTAAGTTCCTTAAAGGTATTTTTTAAATACATGCGTTCTTTTAACTAGACTTACTTAATACAAAATACAATACAATCAAATATCATTTACGGCTTAAGCTTGGGTCGATTCTCATTTTATATGTTTATTGACTTGAGTTTTATAAATAAATTAATCAATTACAATGTCATTATCATTATTACTTTTTCTTTTCATTTATTTCAGATATTTTCGAAATTCTATACAGTGTATTTGTAACAACTTCTAAACGCAAATTGGCTTTTAAGAATTCTTGATTAGGTTTACTTGCTAATTTTATGTACAATTAGGAAACATATTCGCTTGCTTTTGCTTTGATATTTACAAAGTTCTCTATCGAATTGCTCTCTCTCTCTCTCTCTCTCTCTCTCTCTCTCTGTCTCTTTCCCTGTCGACTTCTCCTTCTCTATGCTTACAGTATTTACAGAGTGCATTTTAAACAACATTTGGAAGTATCGTAAAGTAAAATGCGCTAACATCACAGCAAAATTTTGGGGGGTTTTTTTTTAAGCAAACACGACTCTTTGGGGGCGTGCTGGCGGCTGGGACCGAGGGCGTGGCTCAGTTATTTGGTTGTCGCTCTGGCTGTTTATATATTCAATTGTGGTTTTGTTGCTGGTGTGTTTGTTACTTTGGAGCACACACCAACTTGGCTGCCACTTATCCCAGATGCATTAGACTCGGATGAAAGTAACCGGCCATGGCCCACTGTGCACCTGGGGCTCCTCGTCCCAGCGCCGCCATTTTAATTTTCTCGATTTCCGCTTCCTGCAGCCGCTTGGCTTTGGCCCGGCGATTTTGAAACCAAATCTTCACCTGCGTCTCAGTGAGTCGCAGTGATGATGAGAACTCGGCACGCTCCGCAATGCTCAGGTATTGCTTCTCCCGGAACTTCTTCTCAAGAGAAAGCAGCTGCTGTGTGGTGAAGGGAGTGCGCGGCTTCCGGTTGGGTTTATGTTTACGCAGATTGCACTTGATGCGAGGCGGCTCATTGGCATCTGCAACAGAAAAAAAGAGAAAGAGTGTTGATTAGTTTAATGTATACACAAGTCATGTCGATTGCTTAGTTAATTAAGAGGTGTTGATTAGCCCCATGTTGCACGCGGGGCCAATTAAATGCAACTAAATCCGCAAGAGATTTGCATACAATTGAAGCGCCAAATGAGATGCTGTCAACTTGCGATGTCGTCTGCTGTGCTGTCCTTGGCCTTGTCATGGCTAAAAGCGGCAACCAGCAGCCGACAACGGCAACGTCTACAGCAAACGGTAATTACTCCTTTAAGTGGCCAATAAATTTGCTGTCTAAACTATTTGTCAGACAAAGCAGTCGACGGGAAATGCAATGTCCCCAGTTCGTTCGATTCTCTCTCGCGCTCACTCCCTCTCTCTCTCTCTCTCTCGCTCTCTTTGCTGGCTGCAAAACAATTTTAATTTGGGCATTTTGTTTTGGCAAACAAAGACCGAGACAGCAGCCGACGAGGATGAGGTTGGGCAGTTGAATAAAAAAAGAAACGCAAAAAACGGAGGGAACAAAAAACGTGCATGCCTTATAAAGCAGCCGCTGAAGTTGGATCAGGGTGAATGGAGAATGGAGGGCCTGGAGAGAAGAGCTGATGCAGCTGCTCCTTCATCGTGCGCCTGTGGCATTAAGTTGGAGTGTTGTTAATGAAAGTAATGAGCTTGCCATGGGCCTGCCAGCGCCAAGCCACAAAGATGCAAATGGCATTTTAAAGATGCATCCCCGGGTTCGGGTCAGCAGCCCGACACAGTCGAGCAATCGAGCAACCCGTAACTTGTACCCGGACTTTTATCCATTCCAGTATTCCAGTCTGTCCCAGTCTTCAGACATTCTGAAGGCACGCGTAATTTATGGAGCAGTTTGTTTAGCCGACTGAAAAAGACATCGTCTCAAGGGGCAGGAATCAAATTGAAGAGAGAGCCAAGCAAATGATATGCAACGCTTTAATTTTACGCATAATTACACAAATTGAAATTGTTGAGTGACAAACCAAAAATGTTGCTCTTGTGCTTTTTGGCATTGTAATTGCTTTTTATGCATTGATGGCATGTGGAAATGATTCGTTAAACTACAACAATGGACAGAAGCAACCAGATGGGATCACATTGGACCAAAATGTATAAATATACAAGTATATGTTCCCAGGCAAATTCCAGTTTCAGTTTCAATTCTAGACGACAACAAGTCTGCCACAAAATACAGGTTGCAACATATTCAAAACTGGCTGAATGTTCACACACACATTTTGTGGGACATTATGTTATCGATAAACAAATAAATGTCAGCTCGAAACATGTGTCCAGTACTAGAACTTGACTCCTAAAACTAATAATCTCTGTTTGACTTGGTTGCATTTGCAACGGAGAGACTCGACTTATGGACAGTGGGACTGATCAGCTCATTAAGTAATTAGTGTGACATGTCAAAGTTATGTTAATGCCCCAAGCTCGATCGTACAGATTGGGGTCTTATCTCTCTCAAAGCGTTGTTGTTGTTGCTGCATCAATAATATGCATATAATTTCATTTATTTGTGTGAGTGTGTATATTTTTTTGTTGTCGTTTTGTATTGAATGCAGCCTCGTAAAAGCGTTTTGTATGGCCTAACAAGGTGAAACGAAATGTGAAAAGCCCAGATAAAGAGACAAGATGATCATCGTTATTATTATGATCATGATGAGGATGAGCAGCACTGAGAAATTTGTTACAGACTGCATCTATAAATATACATAAATACATTTCGATATTCATTTTTGTTTCTTTTCCTTTTTGTTATCTATATGTATGTACATATATTTATTGTTGTTGCTGTTGTTGACGCTCTTGTTGTGATGGCCATAAATTAGTTGCCAAATTAGCATATAAACGATGCGGTCAAGTTTTTACAGCTTTGGTTGCCTTTTGTCACATGCCTTTATAACTCGCCTCATCAAAATAATCACTTTTATATATGATATCTCTCTCACACTCTTACACTCTCTCGCTCTCCCTCTCCCTCTCTAACTATCTATAGGTATTTGCACTCTTTTGCATTTATTTCAAAATTAATTGCTCATTTGTCGCTAAATTGTTGGAATGGGGTTTCGATTTCCATTGCTGGCTAATGCACAAAAACTAAAGCAAGTGGAATTGAATAGCTCCATATTCCCCTCTTCCCACCCCGCTTCCCCACCACTCTTTGGTTGCCCGGATCAACTAAACCAATGGTTGCACAAATAACCTGCAACAGATCCAACTGGGATGCGGTTGCGAGGGGGATTGAAGAGAAGGCGACCACGCACGTCCAAACCAGAGTGCGAGACTTGTTTTCGCCTTTTTGTGCTTTTATAGGCATTGTTGTTGCCATTGTTGTTGCTCGTTGCCAGATCGTTGCTGCATGTTGCTGCTGCTGTGGCTGTTGCTGCTGCTATTGCTGTTGCTGGGGCAATACGTCGCCAGCGTCGCCATCGCCATCGCCATTGCCAGCACAGTGCAAATACATGCCACAAACGCCAATTGTGACATTTAGCCTATGTTTGTAATGGATTTTCAATTAATTTGAGTTCTCCGGTGTATTGTAGCCGACGACATATAAGACTCGATCAGCAACAACAGCAACAACGACAACAACCACAACACAGACAAACAACAATTGTGAAATTTACGCGTATCGATAGAGGTCTCTATGTCTCTCTGTCTCTATGTCTCCTTGTCTCTATGGCCATGCCCGGGTCTATAGTGACAACGTTGGATTGATTTGCGCTGCAAATTGCTGGCAATTAATTCTTCATTAAAGCGTTTTCGCATAGCCAAATAGGCAGCAGCAACACACCAGAGAAACAGACAGACAAACAGACAGACGGACAGTCTGTCGAACGTTTTTGTAGTGAAAATCATTTTGCAATCGATTGGAGTTAAAATCGAGGCAAACGTTTGTTTGGCTAATGCAATTACACGCTTACGGTCAAACGGCCAGTGCTATAGGAAAAAGAGCTGGAGTTGCAGTTGCTGTTGGAGCTGCCGTTGATTGGAGCAGCTGATTTCATAATGAAGGATTTTAATTAGCACCAAATATGTAGGTGAGGAGCAATCGACTGCTTGGGGAGAGAAGAATTATGTAGTGGCAATTGATGATGATCACAAGAGAAACAGTTAATTGGAATTGACCTGCATCAATCAGTTAACAGTCTTAAGAGTCTTGAATTAACTTTACAAAGTTATAAATACCAATGAACAGTCTTAACAATAATCAATATAAATAAAAGAAATACAGAAGAGAGAGAGAAAGAATGAAATAATAAATAACTATATTTATTTAAATAGAAATAGTAAATTAGAAAATTTGAAATTTCATTTTGTATAGCAACAGAGAATATTCAAGAAATTTAACCCTTTTGCAACTTTATTTCTAATTTGAGAGAAAAATGCTTCTTCCATTAGAGCCTATTAATTAGCAAAGAGCGTGTTAAAACCGGCTGCCATAGATAAGTTTGCACTAAGAACTGGGCGCGATCAGTGGACAAATCTTGTCGCATTGCATGTTACCCAGTTGACCAAGTGTCTGACATGTCCAATTGTCCAATTGTCCAGCTTGTCCAACTTGTCCACTAGTGCAATTGGAATGCGTTGTTGTTGCCTGCGAGGCAATGAGGTGCATATTTTAATCAGCAATGGCTGCCTCTGTGCAAGATAAGCGACGATAACGAGGCCAACGTTGGTAGGGAATTGGCAGAACAAGAGGGTAAGGAGAGGGTAAGAAGTGGTGACAATGAAGGGTGGTCGAGGGGAGCAAGTCCACGTGGGTTGGGCACGATGCCTCAAAACACGCAGCTTCAGTTGCCCACTTGCAGTTCAAATGCTGAAGCTCTCTTTTAATTACTCAGCTGAAAATACACATAGAGAGAGAGAGAGAGAGAGATGGAAAGAGAGAGACAGAGGGAGCAAGACAGTGACTCAAATTAGTTGAACTACCAATTGTCTACAAACATTTAGCAAATGTTTGCCGTTGTCTACCAACATATAACCAAATGTCTACGCCAGCAACACCTTGCGGCACATATGCAAGTCATTGGCAACGTACCCCCTGCAACCCCCCATCACCTTCCCTTTTCTCTCCTCTTGACGCCTGCCGTTGTTGTTGTTGTTGTTGCTGTTGATGTTGCTTTTGTCTGCCTGGTAATTTAATGCAAATAAATTTTATTTACCAAAACATACATCAAAATGTCTGCGCCAGCACACCTCAACCCAGTGGCCTCCCCCCGTGCCCCTTCCCAACCTCTCCTCTCCTTCCACTGCTGTGTCTGGCATGCAGCTATGCTGTGTGTGTGTGTGTAAGTATGTATCTGTGTGTATTTAGTACAGCTTATGCACGTTAGATGGCGTGCAGAATGCAAATATTATTTTAGCTTTTGGCTTTTGGCGTCTTCGCTTGGGGCCTTTTGCGAATGGTGTTAAAACGCATGCAAACTCTCCGTTCAACGTCCTTCTCCGCTTTTCCCCTCGTCACCTCTACTTCACCATCCCCTCTGCACCTTCTCTTGGCCCAGCAGCCGTCGGCTGTCGCCGTCTGTCAACGTTTAAATTGCTGCCTGGCTGCAAATAAAAATTGCGTGCTTAGGTGGGCGTAGCTGACATGCCACACCTACCAGTTTGCCAGTTGTGTCTCTATCTCACTCACTCTCGCAGTAGCTATGTGTGTGTGTGTGTGTGTGTATTTGCTGCTTCTGTTGTTTGTATTTATGCAATGACTCCCAAGTTGTTGCTCGTTTGTTCAGCTTGAAAATTAATTTCTATAATGGCTGCCAAGAATTGCAGCTGCATTAGCCAACCTCCCCAACCACCTCCCTTCCACCCACTTTCCCCTTTCCCCTCACCCCCACCACCCTGGTAGGCCACTTTGAGAATTGCTAGTTGGTTATGCCATAAAGTACGTGACGTGCCTGCGCTTTGCAATTAGTTAAATTATGAAGGCAACGTCGAAGGCATTTTAACTGCACGTAAATGTAAATCAATTGCCAAGGCCCTCAAAGAAGCATAAAACCATGACGAACGGCAGCAGGAGTGGGACGAGAGACAAGATGAGGGGAAAGGCCTATAGTTTTGGCCACACAACAACACTGCTGCACCACCTGTGTGTTCCTCTAATCGCAGACTATTTAAGATGCCAGCCTGTGGTATTTCAATTTAATTGAATCAGCCATGAAACAAACATGAAACTAGCGCCGCTGATAAAGCCAAGTTAACAACAGAGACAGAGGGCTACCGTTTGGCTAAGCGACACACAGTTACAGATACAGATACAATGAGAGACATAGATACAGATACTTTGCTTTGAGCAGGGCCAAATAAAGGCACTAAGTACCTAACACTTGACATAATGCGGCAACAGATAGCGGCACAGGTCACACAATGATTAAATAGGGAGAGAAAAGAGAGACAGAGAGAGAGGACAGTTTAAGGCAACCTGCTGCGCTAATGAGACCTGCTGAGGATGAGACTCAAAGGAGGAAAAATAAAAAACAGCTGCCAAAATGAAATAAAGTTGTACAGCCAAAAGTATCTGTGTGTGTGTGTATGTGTGTGTGTGGAGCTGCAGTTGACAGCAAATGACAAAATAAGCGGCAAATGTTTGAAATAGTTTTTTGTTCCTAATACTGTTGTTGTTGTTGTCGCTGTCATTTTTAAGACAATTTAAATGGGCTCTTTAAAAGACCTAATAAAGTGTGGATAGCTGATGATTGAATGACAGCAATTTCCATAGTGTCTATTTAAAGAATTGTTTTATTTATATTGTATATTATTTGTACCAAATTAAATCATATTTTAGCAGATATTTTAATAATAAAAAGAAATAAAAGTGATTCTTAAAAATTGAATTGTGTTACCTATCAAATCAACTCTTTATTTAAAACAAAGCAGACATTTGAACAATTTAAATCATTTAGAAGCAAAAGGAACAAATATTGTTTTTAAACCGAAAGAGGAAAGAGACAAAATATTTGTTATTTATCTAGTCAACTATTTATACTAGTTATGGCATATTTTAGCAGACTCTTTGAATAATTTAATTTAGTTTTTTTACCAAAGAGCGGAACAAGACAGTTATTCCAATTTTATACAAATGAAGAAATATATTATAGATGTAAACAACTATATATAACAAATTAAAGCCTAATTCAGCAACTGTTTTAACAATTGTAATAAGTTAATTAGTTAAAGAGAAAGAAACACTTGTGTATTCTTGTAAAGAATTTTTTTTATAAATAATGCATATTTTAGCTGCTGTTTTTTAACAAGTTAAAAGAGAAAGCAAAAAGTACTTTAACTACATTTATTAACTATATTTTTGGTTTACTAAAATCAAATTAATATTTACAAGACCCCTTTGTGAGTACTCGAATGATTCGATATTTACTTACAGCTGCATTCATGAGTATGTTAATGATCCGAGTGTTGACTTTCAGAAAAACCAATGTTGAATGTGGCGCCTCTCATGGGCGTCTGCCCGTTGACAGCTTTATAAAACAATGCAAGAGAACAACAAAAAACAACAACAGCTGCTTGTTTATATTGTTATTGTTATTGCTATAGTTGTTGTTGGACGGAAATGCAAAGTTCGCGATAGGTTTTTTGCCCCAACAAATGGTAAAGTTCACATGTCTGTCAGCCGTCGGAGTTTTAGGGTTTTTTCTATGTCCTGGACTTGCAGCAAGGTGTGACCAGCAACAGCAGTGTTGCAACTGGTAAGTGTGGCAAATGTGGCAAGTGGGGCATGTGGGGCAAGTGTTGCAAGCGCTTGGTCACTTTTTTGCCGATGCCGGAAAATGCAAGAAAAGTGTGAACTGTGCATACAGATACAAATCGTCCAGACCTGCCTGTCAGACTCGCTTCAATTAGTCTGGCCAGTCAGTTTAGTCAGATATATGACCATATATACTAGATATGTTATATGTGGTTTGTGGCATATAGTATATTAAGGGGGCTGACATAGACCGGAAAACACCAAAAACACAACAACGAAAAAACGCCAATGCAATAATGAATAAGCAGACGCGACAATTGAGTTAAATCAAAACCGACGCGACAACAGCAACCACAGCAAATACAACAACTATAACAACAACTACCATATAACAACAAATGCAACAACATCAAATGATAATAATGATGTTGTGGATTATACGAGTAAATGGTCATCGCAATCAAGAACATTTCATTGTTTTATTTAAAGCAACGGAATAATTGCCACGCACTTTGACTACAACATCAGACATCAGACATCAGAGTGTATTCTGTACGAGCGGGGGCAGAGGTGAAGGCAACAGCTACTATGGAAAAGGGGTGGGATGGTGGAGAGGCAGGGCCCGCACCCGCAGATCCGATGGCCGCCGATGGCAGCCATTATCATATACAGACGTCAATTGAGGCGCGGGTCAGTTAAATTCAATTAAACGACTCGTAACAAAATGGAGACAACGATCTATTGATACAACTTATTGACTGGAATAATATTTTGGGAAATTGCGTTGCCGAGGATAACTAAATCCTATTATAATCCTATTACAAGCCAATTTAGTTATTTAATGTTTAAAAAAATAAGTATACCCTTAATTCGAATCTCTATAGTTTCCCTCTTTCTTTGATCAAATATCTTTTTGTTAAAATCATATTCCATAAAATAAATAAATAGATCAAAAAGTTATCCGATGGCGTCTAGGATAACTAAATTCTGTCTTCTATCTGTCTAATCTTAAGTTTAATCTCTACAGTTTCCCTCTTTCTTTGATCAATTATCATATTATGCAAATAGATTTCTTCTAAGATAAATAATTACAGTATAATTTGAGTCTGTTTTAGGCAATTAAATAAAAATACATAACTTAACAATTATTGATCTATTGACTTTAATAGGGATATATAAATATTTCAGGAGATTTTGAATTTGTTCAGCTATTCCATTCCCAAGCTATGTAAATTTATATGGTCATCAATTAAATTTGTTTATAATAACTAACTGTTATAGTTATTATAATATAACCCAAACAGACATTTGACTAACTAAACAAATATTTGTATAATTAGTGTATTTTTATTTTAAACTGGCACACATAAATATATGTACACACACAGTTTGCCAGATGTGTGGCAGGTGTGACCGCGTCATAATTGGAATTCTTAGTGCTAATTGGTTTGTTTTTCTTAACAAATTTTCTCATTCTTTAGATGAAATGTTGTGTGACACTTACCTCCTCCGAAACCCGGTCCTGGAAACAGACCCGGCGGTCCAAATGGCGGCATTTGTCGTGCTCCCGGCCATGGCACTCCTCCTCCCATGCCTCCCCAGGCGACTGCAGCGGCTAAGGCTGTGAATGGTGTTGGTCGGATAGGCACATGTCCGCTGGCGGCCAACGCTGCTGGTGATAGGATTGTGGTTGGCATTTGACCGGAGCCGGCACCCGAACCAGGATGTCCGTGGGAGCTTTCTAGGGATTTGCTGCTGCTGTCGAGACCATCGGGTGTGGAGCGAGGTGAATCGTCAGCATTCATGTCCTCAATGTCCACAATTGAGTCCTCTTCCTCATCATGATCGGCGTCATGTTCATGCAGCATATCCTCGTCGTATTCCAACTCAGAGTCCGTGTGACTGCTGCCACCAAGCGGAGAGTGGCGTTCATTTTTGGCGGGCGTGGAGCTGGCGCCAACTGTATGCGCTATGGGCGTTGAGCTGGGCGTGGAGCTGGCGGAGGCTGAGGCGGGTGGGGAGCTGGCACGGGCATCCGCTTGAGCCTGACGCAGTTGCGCCATGGCCAATTGCTGTTGTTGATGCTGCTGCTGTTGTTGCTGGGCATGTGCTGCTGCTGCCGCGTGAGCGGCATGCAGCAAGTGGGCGTGATGCGCTACGGCGGCGGGATGAAACGCATGCGGGGGCGGCACAGATGTCTGCATTGCTGGTGGAGGCGTGCCCGCAGCGCTGCTCTGCGAGATGGGCGATGTTGCTGCGGAGCTGGACAGATTCGTGGGTGCATCGCTTGCATTTGGAGTACGTGGCCGTGTATCCGCCAGCAATGAGGCAACACTGAAATTGCTCAGCCTGGAGCTACTCTTATGCAGATGATGTGGTGCCGGATGCACTGCAGCCAATTGCAATGCCTGCTGATGTTGCTGCTGTTGTTGCTGCTGCTGTTGCTGCTGTTGTTGCTGATGCTGTGCCAGCAAGTGTTGCTGATGTGCCAAAAGCAACGCCGACGGCGATGTCGGACTTGACAGCGGATGCAGTGCACCACTGCCGGCGGTGGAGGTCAGCGTGTTGCTCAAACTGCTGTTGCTGCTGCTGCTGCCGGAGCTGCTCAGCGTTGTGGTTGGCGGCACCGTCGGGCTGGTCATCGTTTGACGCAGTCCAGTCACTGTCATGCTCCTGCTCCTGCTTCTGTTGGTGCTCCTGGTCGTTGCGTTCACGTTCACGTTGTTGGACAGCTTTAACATAAAGCTAGCGATTTGTAAAAACACTTATTCTCTGTTGTTCTTATTGTTGTTGAAGTTGTTATTGTTATTGTTATTTTTAATGGTGATTTATTAAAACATTGCACTGTCAAGTGGCAAGTGGCATGTGGCAACTGAGGAGCGAGTTCAAATTGGCACTCGGTATAAATATATGTGTCGTTAATTTGTTTTGATTATCTTTTAATTAATTCGCTCGTTCATCACACACTCACTAATACACATACACACATACACTCTCGCACGCGTTGAATTCACGTTGCGTTTTCGTCGTCGGCGGCTCTAAAAACTCGAGAGAGAGACACGTCCTCTTGAGATCACGTCTGTTCTACAACTAAACGTTGACGGCGACGCAACTGCTGCTACTGCTGCTGCTGTCGGTGTTGCTGCTGCACACACACACACACACACACACCCTCACACACAAGTACTCATACTCACAAGGGTATGCCTGAAACCTGCTTGCACTCTCTCGCTCGCACACGCTCCTTCATCCCATGCAGCGACACCATTTTTATTGGCCTAACTGTTTCGGTTATGCTCGCTCTCACAGTGTTTTTTCTTATTTACCTTTTGTTGTGTTTCTTTGCGCCGCCTTCTTTTCAACCGCTGTTCGTTTCCAGTGTGGTGAATTTGTTGTGAGCGAGATGCCACCACTGCTGCAGTCGCTATCTTTGGCTGTCCCGCTCGCACGCCTAATTATTATTGAATAATTCAATCTTCAAAGCGTTTTTGCTGCGCGTATTAGCATTTTATAACAAGCAGCAGCGACAGCAGCAACAGCAGCAACAACAGCAACAGCAACAACATTCACCGCAACCGTCGCTTGTCCATTTCCACTTTTGGGATAATTTTTTCTTCTTTTCACTGTTGCTGTTGTTGCTGGTGTGTTGTTGTCTCCCCCGTATGCGTTGTCTCGCTCTGACACGTCGCAGCTTCCACATTCATGACTTCATTTGCCTGCCGCTTCTTATTAAATTCTGCTGTCAACGTAATTGGCGGCAGCGTCGTCGCGCTGTCTGCTTACGTTTTGGAGTCTCGGGTCCCAGTTTCCAGCACCCAGTTTTTCCGAAGGGAAAATTTAATTGGTGCTCGAAGCGGGCGCACGCGGCGTATGAGCAATCAGTTAATAAATGTCGCATCGCTGCCCGAATAAAACAATCTAACTAGGTATGTAAATGCGACTTCGTTTATATGCACACAAATAATACACAATAAGCCCATCATTATGATGATGAAAAGCTCATTCGTTGACGACGGCATCTTTCTTATCACAAAGCTGCAATCTGGTCCAGGAAATTATGCTTTTTTATGTCTCTTCTCTTTCTGCTTGCTGTGCGGAAAGAATCGTACAATTTATGTCTATGGCGTACACCTCAAAGATAAACCATAAAATTCTTATCGGTACGCATAAATCGAGTAGCCAGCATGGCAAATCAATCAAACGTAAATCTAAAAAATATGCAGCATCCCAAAAAAAAAATAAGCAGCATCCTTTAAATTCTCCTCTCTTCCTCTTCTCCCAAAAGCACTGCCCACTCCACGGTTAAGGACAACAAAAGGTTGTGCCAGGATAAGCTAAACTTTTTGGGGTTCATTATATTTCATAAATGGCACAAAAGGCATCTCCCTTGCACACTCATTGTCAATCTCTATTTCTCTCTCTATCTCCTTCCGCCTTTTGCTGTCTATCGTTCTTTCTCTGGTTATAATTTTACTCTACAAATTAAACTCATTTTAAGGATTATTATGTGAAAATTGTTTGCTGCAAAGTTTTGTATTGTCTGTTTTCGTGAGGAGACCTTTTGGGGGCTGTTTTGGGTTAATGATGGGCGAAACTTTGTCCGTCGTGGGAGTATACGTAATGAAGCTTCCAAAGAATAATCAGCTCAATTAGAGCTAGTGAACGAGACAGTTGAAAATGTTCCTGATGCTTCTCATTGGATGGGATCTGTAAAGACTCCTACAAATTGAAATATAGATTGGAAATATTAACTAAATTGTCAGTTATTGTGAGATTAAGGGAACATCAGCTCTGCATATACAGCTAAACAAATAGTTTAAATACATAAAATATAGTTTTTTAAAATACTTATTGCCATCTCTTAAATAGGAACTACAAATTTGTAATACTGTGTTTACACTGGGCCGCATCATTGGATTTTTACTTACCACGTTTGTTAACCTTAGTAGGCCGGCATCATTTTTCAACTATTCGGCCTACTAAGGTAAACAAACGTGGTAAGTAATACTGTTTTTACATTGTCAAAAAAAGATGCGGCTCCAGTGTAAAAACAGTATTAGACTTTCAAACATAATTCTAAAAATTCTGATATTAATATTTACATATAAATACTGAGAATGTTAAAGACCTGCTAAATTTAAAAATATGCACATAAATATTAAAAATAAATTAAATTCAGAGAAAACAAATTTGTCGTTTATTGTTTCAAAATTCGCTTATGTTTCACACGTGTCGCATAAATTTATTTTGTTTATTAATTGATCCCAACACTTAATGTACCTATTTATAATCTTTAGCCTGTTTGATTCATACAATTTAAAATGCAAACATTTCGAGGAATGTCTAATTTTTCACATTTCTTTCTCATTTTTCGTGGCCATTTTCCATTCTATTTCTACATCTGTTTTCCAACTCGGGGCAAAACAAGTGACTGATTAAAACATTTTGAGGCTGTCAGTTAAGCGGCTCATTAAAAATCAACAATTCCGCTTTCTTTTCAATTAAAAATATTGAAATAACAAAAGCCGAGTGCTAGGCCTCATTAATATGCTTTTTCAAAAGAGTTTACTATAAGTTGAGTGAGTATGAGTTGGCTGTTGGCACGAACAATTATAGCCAATTACAAATATTAATTTCTCAGACGAAACGCGTCAAGAGTTTTTATAATCTTCATCATTATTCATTGCGCTTTGAAATACGCAAATGAGACCCGCAGCCAAAACGAGGCGCAAATTAATTTTTCAATAAACATCATAATCATATACTACTTATGACTCGGCCCCTCTATGGACAGACAGCCGTTTCCCTTTCCCCTTTTCCCTCCACAAACTTGTACGCCTCCAATTGCCTTTAACCACATTCAAAGTATTCAAAGCTTTTTCTTCGCAGTCCAAAGATGAAAAGACGCCGTCAGCGCAGAACGACTGCCAGCCAGTCAACAACAACAACAAGTAACAGCAACAACAACAGTACTCAACAGTTTGGGAAGTTGGTCAGTTGATAAATGGGCCGTCGCGTTGGCCGCATGTAAATGTTTTGATAGTTTTTCATAATTTTTTTCAATTTTTTCCATTTTATTATTTTCAATTTTTGTTGCTTGTTTGGTTGGTTGCTATTTGTGTTTGATTTTGTTTGCCCCTCCTCCCCCTGCCATCCTACCAATTTAAATATGCGTGAATGTGTGTGTGGGCGTGGGTGTGGATATTGCACATTTATGTGGGCAGTTAGCTTTTCAAATAGCCGCCGCCGTCATCAATTAAACAAGATTGTTGTTTTTATGGTGCAATTAATTCATAATTAAATTGCGTAATTGCAGATGATTTACAGATGATTTTTTGATTCGGCTAACGAGCATTTTAGCAATATTATCTATCAAATAATCCCAAAGAGATTGTTGCTAATAATTCAACTAAATATTTTTCTGCATTTTCGTAGTAAGTGAAATTAAAATTAAGCAATTAAAGTTAATAAAGATTTTATTACATTTGACATTTCTAAGCTGTTTTAATGGTTTCAGAAAATGTTGAAGGCATATTAATATTTCCAAATTTAGTCATCTCTTCTGGCTGGTTTCTATAAATGAATTTTTACCCCATTAGCTCTATCATTTATTTGTGTCTTATTTTCTTATTACAGAATAATTTAAATTCTATAATAGAAACATAACATTTTTATACCCTTGCAGAGGGTATTATATTTTTGTCACGAAATGTGTAACGCATTGAAGGAAGCCTCACAGACCCCATAAAGTATATATATTCTTGATCAGGGCGACGAGCTGAGTCGATATAGCCATGTCCGTCTGTCTGTCCGTCTGTCCGTCGGTCCGTCTGTCCGTCTGTCCGTCTGTCCGTCTGTCTGTCTGTTTCTATGCAAACTAGTCTCTCAGTTTTGAAGCTATCTTGATGAAACTTGGTACAGGTCCGTCTTTTTGCTGCACGCAGTACATATGTCGAAACCGGCCGGATCGGATAACTATATCATATAGCTGCCATAGGAACGATCGGTTGGAAATAAACATTTAGTATGAAAAACTTTTTTGTTTCTCAAGATATCGCAACCAAATATACACATTGTGTGTTTGAATAAGTTTTAAACAGGCTGACCAAATTTGGTGTAAATCGGATAACTATATCATATAGCTGTCATAGGAACGATCGGTTGGAAATAAACATTTAGTATGAAAAACTTTTTTTGTTTCTCAAGATATCGCAACCAAATATACACATTGTGTGTTTGATTAAGTTTCAAACAGGTCGACCAAATTTGGTGTAAATCGGACTACTATATCTTATAGCTGCCATAGGAACGATCGGTTCGAAAACAACATTTAGTATGAAAAACTTTTTTGTTTCTCAAGATATCTCAACCAAATATACACATTGTGTGTTTGAATAAGTTTTAAACAGGCTGACCAAATTTGGTGTAAATCGGATAACTATATCATATAGCTGTCATAGGAACGATCGGTTGGAAATAAAAATTTAGTATGAAAAACTTTTTTGTTTCTCAAGATATCGCAACCAAATATACACATTGTGTGTTTGATTAAGTTTCAAACAGGTCGACCAAATTTGGTGTAAATCGGACTACTATATCTTATAGCTGCCATAGGAACGATCGGTTCGAAAACAACATTTAGTATGAAAAACTTTTTTGTTTCTCAAGATATCTCAACCAAATATACGCATTGTGTGTTTGAATAAGTTTTAAACAGGCTGACCAAATTTGGTTAAAATCGGACTACTATATCATATAGCTGCCATTGGAACGATCGGTTAAAAATTCAACATTTAACAAATTTTGTAAAAAATCTGTCGGCTTACACAAGGCACTGCAAGGGTATCCAAACTTTGGCGCGCCAAAGTTAGCTTGCGCTATATTTAAAATTCTATTAGCAATTACAGCTTAATTTATTTTAAAAGGTATAAAATTAAAATTAATCTATTAAGTGACATTTAAAAAAAATTAAATAGAATACAAGAGTTGAACTTTAATTAATTTTTAAACAAACAACAGTTTAAACATTTTGTTGTTGCAACTTTAATTAAATCTAAAAACTGTATAAGATGATTAACTTATAATGATCTGTTAAACGATATATTAAAAAATTATATAGAGTTTAAGAGTTGCCATTTGTTTTTTTTTTCAAAGAAGTTCATTACAATATATTTGTTCACAATTCACTTATTTAAAGTATAACAATATGTGTTGATGTTTCACACATTTCAACTGTGCCATGTTTGTCACAATCTTTCTCTAGAAATCACACATATTCATTGGCCATGCACATAAGGGCTTAATAAGTCGTGTTAATTAGCAGACAAAAGGCAACTCTCCCCTCTCTCTCCACCCCTGCATTTCTACTGAACTGATGACAACCAAAAGTGAAAAGTGAAAGAAACATACTTGACACTAACGGCGATAAATACACGTCGCTTCTGGCTAAGAGAAGCAGCCAAGCGGTACATAATCAAAATTTCATTATCCCTGCGATGCGTTAAATCGCTTAAACATGCTAAAAACGTCCCCCAAGAATCCCAACTAACCAAAGCAACCAACCCTCAACAAATTCCCGGGCTGACGCCCCGATTTGACGTGTTGACAGTTCAGATTTTTGGCCAGGATGGAGGATGCAGTCGAAGCTGGTGCGAAATTTACTCAATAAACGTTATTGAGCAGGGACATGTAAGGAGAAGAGAAAGCGAGGATGGTTTCAACTTCTTCTTCTTTTTTTGCTATGGGGTTGGTTTGCCAGTCAAGTAAATAAACCAACCCCCACACACTTACACACATACACAAATACAATGCGGTTGTCAGTCAGTCATTTAGTCACAGCGGCTGTTGTGGCAATTGCGGCTGCTGCCTCGTCCTCGTCCTCATTCTCGGTCTCTACAATATGTATATATAGAGAATCGTATATAGCCTGCTAAACGGTTGGGTGTTGGCTAAAGGCTGACAGAGAGAGAGAGAGACAGAGGATTGGGATTGGCATTGGGATTGGGAGGGGACTTCTCTGATGATGGTGTGCTCGTTTATTGAATTACATCCGCATGACTGCGCATTTAACGAGCTCTTGGGTGTCGTTTTGCTGATGGCGTAAATGTTTGCCAAACAACAAACAAATAAATAAAGTTCTGATTTGGCGCTGATTGCTTTACGGGCAAGAGCTCGGGTTCGGGTACGGTTTGGGCGGGGTGTTGGGCCTCACAAAGTTGGTTGCCCAAGCCCAGTCAATCATAGCAGGCATTGAAATTGACAGTTGCAAACAGAAAGAGAGAGAATAAATGAGTGAAAAAGAGATAGAGAAGTTGGCTCCCACCAATTCTACCCATTCTTTCAACCACTTTGCTCAAATAATTGCCTACACGGCGCTCGACGTACGTCCAAACTCGTTATGATTCCTTTTCACGCAGCCATTTTATTAATTTAGTTTCTATTTATTCAATGCTCGTTTACTTCAGCTCCACGCTAGACAAGTTCTTATCTTCATTGCCGGCATTTAATGCGATAAGCGCAGGACGACGACAACGATGCGTCGTTGGCAAACAACAGGCTAGATCCTTTCCCATTCCCATTCCCTCCTTCACTTTACTCCCATTCTATGCCAAGCAACCCTATAAAAATGTAAATCAAATAAATTTACCTAATATCAAATTTCCCCTTCGTTGCAGCTACCAAGAACGATGAACCAACCCGAGTCCGGACCAAGCTCCGTCCCTTGGCCCCCTTGCTTCCCTCTTGCGCCATCATCATCATCATTCACGCTCATCCTTTATCCGCTCGTTTAACAATCATTTAATAATTTAGCCTGGTAAATAACACTAACACTCAGGCCGCAGTTAACAGAGAGGGGGAAAGTCAGTTTTGTTGGTCTACGGATCTTTGGTTTCGGCTTTGCTGAAAGCCAAGTACAGTGGGGCAAATTGTAAAGAACTATTGAGCGTGCAAGTGATTTAAGAATATGTGTTGAAGATAATGGCGAATAAACTGAAGTATATAAGTTAAAATATAAAAATATTTTTATGGGTATATCATTAATTTACTATTGATATTACTATTACTAGCAAGTAATATTTGTTTCATTATTATTACATGATTAGGAGGATTTTAAGTCTCCTTACCCTACACGATAATTGGGTTTAATATTTTAATAATTGTCAAATTAAGACTATTTGGCAACTATACAGCACTTAAAATATTTGATTAAGTACCACACTCTTTTGAGAACTCCGTTGATTAAAATTTGTTCTAAGAATGAAATAAAAAGCAGTACTTAAATAAAGTATTTCATACTCTTAAGAAAATCTGAGTTTACCCAACTTATGACGTTAGTTAGATTGTTTTTATTCCGGACATCCCATATCCATTTTTAGGGTATTTCCTTTAAAGTGTTATGACTAAAGATAGTGCATTTCCACAAAGAAGATTTGAAGATCTTTTTTAGTTGAATAAAGTACTATTAAACTTAAAATTTAAACTGCTAGACTGTCAGATTTGACTCACATGCCCCACTGTTGCTTCAGGCATCAGCGTGCGTTTATCCTGCTCAGCATATTAGCTGCTATCGTGAGCCAAACCGCAACCCCCACATGACAACCCCTGGACATGGTTCGACTGGTGGCAAGCAGCCATGTCTGAATGCCATACCATTGCAGCCATTCTCTGGGCCGTACTTGGCTCTCGAGTCATTTAGCCATTTAACTTTGGCTTAATTCAATTTGCAATTTTTCAAAAGCCTCTGCCTCTACTCGGATGCTGATGATGGTGATGATGCTGGGAGAGAGGAGAGGCGTTAAAGTTGTTGAGAATACCCCAACCACGCCTCCCCCGTCCCGGATTGGGGCTGAGCATACGCTTTTCAAGCGTTTTTATGTGCCTTCGGGGCTTCTGGGGGTTGGTTGACTTTTGTAATTTTAGCCGGCTGCTTCCTGGCACAGGATGTGCGGTTCTGTCGCCTTTCATGTGCCTCAGGTCCTGTGCACATATTTACTTATGGTATATACACAAATTTATAGGCCTTTGGTTTATTTGTCGTCGCTCGGCTAATGAATTTTGATTGCCATTGTCTTTGCCCAGTTGTGGGAGGAGAAATCTCAAATGGAGAGGAGAAGAGAAGAGCAGAGGTAACAGGAGAAGGAGGCTTACTTTGTTGTCGGCAACCTTTGTGCAGCTTAATTACAAGTTAATTGCGTGTTATGCGTACAAATTTTCAGCTTCCTATTAAAAGCGCGACGACAGCTAAAATCAAATTAGCTAAATGTATTTATCTTGTCAATTGCAAAACTGCAACTGCAACTGAGATTTTCAATGCCAATCAGAGAGAAGAGAGAAGAATCACAGAATCTGAAAGCGGCAGGCAGTTCATTAGGCGGACTCAAGTTGAAGTTGATGTTGAAGTTGAAAAGTTGCTAAAATGTTTACAAGTCACTTTGTGAACGCTTTCAGAAGCTACAGACAATTCGCTTTACTGTTGTCTGGAATCGAGCTGCCTCTGGACGACATCAATTGTTTGTTTGCCTCAGATCTCACTCACTTATTGACTAGCAAAGCCAGCTTCCAACTTCCAACTTCCAGAGATTCGAACAACATTTGTTTGTCAACTGCGTAGCCGTTCATGGTCCCTGACTTTCTTGTTGTTGCTGTTGTTGTTGTTGGCTTTCTGCTTTGCACTGATTGCACTTTGCACAAGGATCTCTAGAAGTGGCTTCTCGCGCGACGCACATAAAGTGTCATTCCGTAGCTGCTAATTGACATCGCACACAGCCGCCAGACTTTGCGATCCAAGAAGCTAACATACAACAGCATCTCCAGCTCTAGCTTCAGAAGAACCAAAAGGCCCAGTAGCTTCTCCAACCAGTCTCAATTGTTCTGGTCTTTGGTCCATTGATGCAATTTGAATGCGCAAGCGGCGCATTTATATACCCTAACCAAAGGTAGCATAGTTATTATTTTAATATAGTTTGAGATATTTTCCTTCTCATTACACACAGTTTAGCTGGGAAGAAGTAGAAATAGACTTTTCTACAGATCTTGTGAAACTATCTTTTTAGCATCAGGTAACGTCAAAAGCTTTTTAAATTTAATATGGTTAAAACTAAATGTACATTATTTCAAATATTTTTATAAAAAGATTTGTACAAAAACGGTTGACAATTTACAGAGTTGCTTGCTTTTCAAGTCTTGACTCTGCACTTTATAAAATTAGTCTGTCTGACTGAATGTACACCTAGATTTCAGAGATTAAAGATCACAATGGTCGATTGATTTTATCTATTTTACTAAATATAGTCCAACTGAAAAACTTTTCTAATACATATGACTTTTTTCTTAGAATTAACAGAGTTTGCTGAAAACTGTAGTTACTTTTCTCTAAATCACATGTATGCATTATAGTGTATCTCGACTTCGACTTGCTATATCTACACTACTGTATTGTGATTGGGTTTATTTATAGAGCCCGGTAGCTTTGCCACACACTCAAAGTGTCGCAGTTAATTGGCAAATGTGAGTCAAAGTTTATAGAAATCTGCCACAAACAATTGGCGTGACGGCACTTTGAAGTCATAATAGATGTATTCGAGAGAGCTCAATGGTCAGTTCTAGCGATGACCAAAGGCAATCTCCAGAGTCGATGTTGATGTCGAAGCTGGAGTTGGAGTTGCAGTTGAAGTTGGAGCCACTGATGTGCCGACTTTTCACTGTATAGTTTTGGTTCGGCACCTGACAATGTGATCGGACCACACTGTGAAAAAAGGGGACTGTTGCTATATTTGCATGGTCAATATTGACACAAGGTAGTTGGAAGATGACAGAGATGAAGAGGATGACGATGACGAAGATAAAGATGAAGATGGTGCAAATAAATCATAAATACTAAGCGAGTTGTCTCCATTGCCTTAATGTTTGGCAAAGTAATTGAGTAAGTGGCGGCAACGTCGACTTGTCATACCCATTAGCATTTGTTTGTGAAGGTGCTGGGTTCGAATATGCCGCCGTTGTCGCAGAAGCTGAAAGTCATACGGCATAACACAAATGCCACATTAATTGTTTCAAGTTGCGGCGGGTTGTTCTGCAAATATTTACGCTTATTTTCAAGTGGCAAGATTATGACGCATTCACGCCAGTCAACCTGACAAGGGGCTCCACATCTGACTGATATTTGCAGAAAACTCAGAGAAAACTGAGATGAGATGAGATTAAGATGAGGCCACTTGGCCACTTGTGTGTTCCAGTTTTGTTGAGTTTTCAGTTTTTTCAGTTTTTCAGCTGCAGTTATTAATTGGTATTTAAAGTAAAGAATAATGTTAGCTCAAACAAAAGGACGACACTTGAGGCTGAGTGGCTCATGGCTCATCCATCACCCACAGCGTCTCGAGTGGCATACACAAACACACACACTGTGCACACTTTCTCGTAGGTAAACCAAATTGCAATCAGCTAGAACTAAGAAGTTAGAAGTTAACAGCCAGCTGGATACTCAAACAGAGACACATACAAGTGCCGTGCACTGTTTTGGACAATTGTTCGACCCGGAACCGCAGGACACATTTTCCTCTATTGGCATTTTTATTATTTTCACACTTGAAAATAATTGCATGCTGTGAGCTTAGCTCAGATCCGAGTGCAGACGCTGAGGCACCACACCCAGAGGCACTCGTAGACCTCGTGGCAACTGTCTGTCCAAAGTTTATGACATCGACATGGCAGCTGTGGCCCAATCCTATTACCTAATACAGAGTCCATACTCTGGGCCAATATAGTGCCAGCTAGCCGAGCCGTTAAAACGACTGCCAAAACATTCAATAAATATGTTGGCTCATATAAATTATGGCAGCTAATGAACACGCGCGTCGTCATTTGCCCAACAATCCAAGAGATACATACATAGGTGTATCTCAAGGCACAATAAAGCGCAGTTGCATCTGCCACTGCCACTGGCAACGATCCACGCTTATCAACCGCCACGAATCTCTAAGATTTCCAATGAAATTTACTATATCAATAGCCAAGCACACAATGTCGACTCCCTTTTGGTAGCCCTAGACCTAGTCCAAGACCTCAGAGCCCAGACCCTAGTTCTAGACCGTCACCTTTATGGGCAACGTATGGCGACTGTTGTTGTACTCAAGGGTTGCCCTTTGCCTGATTGGAATTTGTGAGCTACTTGGCTTTATGGATTGCTAATTAATGAAACACCAAAAAAAAAAAAAAAAAAAGAAATAGAGAAAGAGAAAGAACGAAAGTCGTCGAGGCTTAAACTGGTATTGTGACATTTGTTGTTTGATTTGATAGCGACATAATAACAAGTAATAGTTAGATCTCAAGATAACATTTAAATAACTTTATTAGTTTTGTTGCCATCTACTTTTCATAGTTATCCTATTAAGATTACAGATAAATTCTAATAAAACCAATTTGCAAGCAACATTTCAAAAACAAAACTGACTTTCTTTCAAGTCTTTGACAAACTTTAAATTGACTAAATAAACACTTAAAATTTCAGTGTCTGATTGTGAGTATAACATAATAACAGATTGTTAGCTATAGTCAACTATAAAATAAATGCAAGTGTTAAGATGCTAAGATACATAAATGCAAATAGACAAACAGAATGTTTTAAAAAACAAAAAAAGTGAGAAACTTCAAATTGACTGAATAATCACATTTAAAATCAGTATCAGATATTATACTGAGATAGAGAAATGTATATATTTACAAAAGCATTTCAATCTATGAAAAAACGAAATAAAGAAAAATTTTTTCCATTCAATTTATTACAACAAAAACTCTAAATACAAATAACGAAAAACTCGACTTAAATTCAAAAAGATACCAACTATATCTTTGTTGAAATTTTCTCTACTAGTTCCTTGTTCAATTATTTCTTTTTCTAAAATTTACTTTTACAAATTCATTAGATTTTAGCATTCAATTAAAATATTTTAAATTTCATTTAAATAAGGAAATGAATCTCTTGCTCTTTTATTAGTTCCTAAACGGATTTGTCAAGGGATTTATAGAACTTATGAATAGATTTACTTTCAAATGTCCTCTTAAATTCTCATACATTTGCTGTGGCTTTCAACAGTAATAATAAAAAAAGAAACAAGCCAAAAAATATCATTTAATTATGCTTCGCATTTGAACTGCAATCAATAATATTTATCCCGAACTCTGGCAGCTGTTTGAGCCCCCAGACAATGGACAAATGGCCTTTACATTGCCTGAGTTGTAATCTATAGTCTCTATAAGCGCATAATGCCCTGTCTGCACTTTGACTTCCAAATTGGCTGATCCATTGCAACAATGGACCAAATCCTGCTAATCCGCTTGTAGTCTACGAGTATGTTGCCTTTTTGACACTCATCAAACGGCTCAACAACTTGTGGAAACTCAAGTGTGTATCTTTTGCATATTGAATTGTTTTCTGATTTTTCACACAGCAAAATTCTGTTTAAAAAAAATTTAGAAAATAACAAACAATTGGCCTGTCAACAATGTGGATGTCAAGGGAGCAGCTCTTAGAGCGAACTGTTTGCTTTTTGATGGATTCCAAGTCGAGTCACATTGTCGTCGAGTTCATTATTAAATCATAAGAGACTCTGAGACTCTTGACACGTGAGCTGACCACACACCTAGGATACCAGCTGAACATGACTTGACCAAAATTTGTAGATTCATATGCAGATTTTGGCCAAGCAGCTGCCACTATGGTAATGAATTTATCTGTGAGGCAAATCAATTAAGGACATTTTTGTATAGCTCAGCTGTTGCCCCGCTTAATCTAAACATAATTGGCTTATTGCAATGCACAAAAGCCAGAAATAATGAGGGTCCACAATATTAACGATATGTGAATCATGAGAATCATTAAAGTGGGGGAGGTTTTTCGAGTTGAATCATAAAATCAAAAAGGGAGATTCACAGATTTTCATATTCTGAACAAGGCAATCAAAACAAAACAGACAAGCAAAATACGATGATAAACATCTCCATAATGGTCTGAATTTGGACAGATCGCATGATAATGTTTGGGATTCAAAGAGGAACATATGCTTTAATTGCAGCTTGTTGACTGCAATTGGCAACTGGCATTTGGTAAGTACAACTGACAGGCAATTAAATTGCAAGTCAAGGACTCGTATCCCTGCTTGTTATGCTGCTGCCCATGCGGGTTGCCTTTTGGAGGTGCTAACAAACATTTACACAAAGACTACAGTAAGGATCTGAATTGTGTAGAGATCGCCAGTTGTTGGACAAACGCACACGCCTCCGATCAGGCCAGAGTCGGCAAAAAAAAGAAGAGAATGGCCCAAATGGAATCTACTACAACTTGTGGGAGTGACCAGGGCAATTTTCAAATTAAAAACCACTAAAGATGCAGTTGACACGCTTCATATATCAACGAAGGCAAACAACAACACGTTAACTGTAGCACACCTTTTTTGATTTCCGGGAAAATTGACCGGCCCGGGGCGTTAAAACAGTTTTGGAAAACACTTTGGTACTTGGCAATTAGATGCGCTTCACTTGAACCTCTTTAAAATACAATTGCTAGCAAAAACAACACACAACACACAACACTCTCAGAGACAAAAGAGGTGTAAAATTTTGTATTTTGTGTGTGTGTTTCGCAAAAGCCGCTAAGCAACAATGCCCATCCACTGATTGAAACAATGGAACGGGCCAGCGGGTCCCGGTCTCGGTCTCGGCCTCTGTCCCGATCTTGGCCAGGGTGCAGTCACAGCTGAGACAATGGCCAAGACGCTGTTGCTACAGTTTTTGCAATTTGAAAGCGTGTAAAAGACGTTGCGGCCAAAAGGTGCACTCAGAAATACAACAATGCTAGTGCATTGTGTTGCAAGCAGAGGCGCTACAACAACAGACAACCAGAGAGAACAACAATCTGAAACCAGAGACCATGAAAGAACAACCAAGAACTCTTTGCTCTGCTTATCAAAACTGATTTGTTTCTTTTTAATATTTTTGTGGCAAGTTCAATAAACCCCGAACCTCGAATTCAATAAATTGGTATCAGCAATTGTTTAGCTTAGCTTAACTCCCTCTCTCTCTCCCTGAGGGACCCTCATCGACTTATCAGTTCAAATTAAAACATTGCGCTTGTAATTGGCCATGGAAGGATAACACCGTTGACAGCAGCTGCCTTATCAACAACGGGGCCTCGCTGTGTGTAATTGAGGCTGTCGTTGAGTGTGTATGTGTGTGTGTGTGTGGTGCGTGTGAGTGTGAGTGTGTGGTGTGCCTCATTCCTTGCCGCTCTAATCAGCCGGCATAACGCTTGACTAGCCCCAACGGCGAATGCTTATCACTACACACGACCCACTCTCTCACTCTCTCTTATTCCAACTTGCCCTCTCTCTCTCACACACAACGATGTAATTATATGAAAGAGATAACCCCCTTAACCCCCCCTTTACAGCATCCAAGTCGAACTGAAACTATCGCCAGGCTAGTCAAGATTTATGGACTTGGGCTGACAATTAGCGCTGATAAAGTTCGGTTTTGGGTTTTGCCCGATTTCCCAGTTGCCCCATTGCCATTGGAAAATTGAAATTGCCTGTCTAATTTGGTGAATTATTGTGGCAAGTTCGAAAGCCGCTCTGTTAGCCAGCAATACATAGAGTAATTATCAATTAATATTGGAATTATTCAAGCATTCCAAATATATCATATTCTTCCATTGCCAGCTGCAACTTTACTAAAGGCGTGGCAAGTCGGCTGCCCAAACATTAAACGGTAGTTAGTCCGATTAGAGCGACAGAGAGGGAGAGAGAGAAAGAAACAGAGAAAGGTTCAACAGACAACATGATCAGCTACTTTCTCTATGAAGCATGTCCAGAACTGGCGCCAAAGGTGGAACACTTGTCGCACATTCCGCGACGCGTCGCTTTCTTTGTGTATCACATTACCGAGTTGCAACCTCATAGTTGAGGGAGTTGCAACAGTAACAGCAACAGTTGCTCCTGGCTGCCGCTTGTTAGCCCTTTTCTCACACGCCTCATTAATACGACTCATATTTTTCACGCCACTGGGAGAATTTCAAAAGATGCCTAATGAGTTTGTGTCAAAGAGTTTTCAAGGAAACAAGAGCAGCATCATAAATTACAAGCAAAAACCAGATATAGAAAATTTAAAATATGACACCAAAATCTAAAGAACTATCAGCAAATAAAAATATGCCTATTACACCCAAGTAGTTATAATTCTTAAGTCTTTAATATTGTTTGCTTCCTTGATGTGCTTGTATAAGCAAACCCTCCATAAACCAATCAATATTAACAACTTATAGACCATACATAAGAGCTCAGAAGCTTTCATACTAGTTCAATAGCATTGAAATTATGAAGATTACAACCAAGAAACTCTCATTTTTTATATGATCAGTTTCCACTATAGTATTTACTTCCCTTATGTGCTTGTATAAGTAAACTTTCAATAAACCAACCAACACCAACAACTTATAGGCCATTCGTGTGTTGTGTATGTGTAAAGCTCAAAAGCTTTTATACAATTTCGATAGAATTGCAGTGTACAATCAAAGCTTCGATCTCATGCCACATTTGACGCCATTTTGCTGTACACCAGTGGCAATTTAATCAACCTAGTGACACATAAGGCATGAAATGGTATGAAATGCAATTTTCATCAAATTTATTGTTATTGTTGTGCGTTTGAGTGTGCGAGCAAATGACAGTCAGGCAGGCAGGCAGTCAAAATGGCATGCAAATGGCAACGGAATGGCAATTGCATTAATGGCGTCGTCTGTCTCATTATACAGGCATTATGCTGACAGGGAACAGTGAGAGGAAAGAGATGACAGAGGAGAGGGAGAGGGAGGTGGAATGGGCACATTCATGCTGGTCAATTGCCAAAAGCATTATTAACATGAGCACACACACACACACAAGCACGGGGCCAGTGAAGCGGGCTAAGCAGATTGGGGGATATTATTGCCACTATAACGAGTATTGTTATCCTTTCAACGCAAAATGGCTGCCTGACATGCCCGAGAGCCGCCAGACTCTGACATTCAAATGCTGTCGCCATTGTTCCCAACTAACTGTGCGTACCGAGCCGCATCCGAGCATCTCTGTGAGCAGCAAACTCCGCACAGCGGGCAGCGTGCAGCGGGCAGCTGATGTCGACCGATTAAAATCTCAGCGAGAGAAAACAAAACAGAAATGCCTGGGAAATGCTATGCAAAACATTTGCAATGGTGTGAAATTTTTGGCATACACATAAATTAGATTTTCGACTTTTAATTTGATAAGTGTTAACTGAAGGGAAATTCACTTTTTCCCTTACAATAAGAGGCGTTAAAATGTTAATGATATGAGAGACTAGCTACACTTTTCTTTTGGACTGAAATTATACCTAAGTATCTCTCACTTACTAAAACATTGTCATAACTCAAAGAAGGGCATTTCAATAAAAAAGCATTTAAGAGTTTCAACTACAACCTACATAATGTCTAGTTTAAAATTGATTTCAGATTATATTTGCAGAGCTTAGACTATGTCCAGATTAAGAGGAAATGCATCAGTACTTAAATTCTCAAGTAGACCCAATCAAGTTGAATTCCATAATTCGAATATAATGTAACGAATGTTACACACGCTAAGAAATGAATAACCCCACTTAAATCAAGAGCTTTGTTCTCGGCTTAAGAAAGTCCGAGATTACCAAACTTTTGACACCGTTTGGACTGACATTATTTCGGAAAAAGTAAACAATATTTAAATATAATTAAAAAATAAAGATACAGATATATAATAAAAGTTGGATATAGATTTTAGGTTACTTATATATTCAGATCTTTGGACTTTGCCGACATTTGCAGCTGTTTCCGTTCGCAGAGTGCAGCGAATTGTAAATTCCTTAAATGTTTATTAATTGTTTGAACAGAATTGATAATTATAGATCATACGGTGGCGGCATCGGCGCTTAATGTATGTAGACAAACCTGCTCCAATTACAGACTCGGAAATTCCCACACGAGGGCGGAAATACGAGAGCAGATCGAGCATTGGGATCTCTCGTCGTCAGACTGATTGCCGCTGCAAGGATCGTTAGCGGCAGACAAGTTGGGCGCAACCGCAACAACACAATTCCCGGGAAAACAACATTCAATGCCACAGAGGCAACCACACGCGGCGTTTCCAGGCCAAATATCAGAGGCAGGAACATAGGCGGTGGCGGTGGCAAAGGCGTCGGCGGCGTTACAGATGCTGCAAATAGCTGTCATTTCCAACACATGTTTTGACCGCATCAATAAATCATCGCATCTCAGGCGTGTCAACAACACCAACAACCAACAGCCAAGTGACACCAGCTACTCCAAATTCTAATAGTAACTCTATTAATAATATTTTCTAAATAACTTCACTTTACTCCCGTAATGATACAAGTTTAAAATAAGTTAATAATGACAAAAGGCCCAACCTGACTGCAAACTTCATCATTATTTCTGCATCTTACATTCCACCAGAATAACACTTAAGAAGTTGAGAATCCTTAATCTAATGATCGTTTTTTGTCCGAAAATAAATTGACTAAACATCAAAAAAACTCACTAAGCAAATTCTACTACAAAGTAAGAATAATATAATACTAATAAAAACCTTCATAACGACCTTCCAACTCAAATCGAATACTCCATATTATTTATTGAGTTATTGTTAAAATTTAAAATTAATTAATAAAATTACAATTGAGTTCCCAAATATTTTATTCATATTCCAACAATTCCTGAAAATTGTTTATCTATCGGAAGTTTCAATAGATTAAACTCAACAGAATTGCATGTGTCCTTTTGGCATTCCCACACTCAATTTGAACAATTGCTTGATTATCATTTCATTTATTTTCAATAACTCTCACTTAATTTTCAAGAGGACCAGCAGCAATTTTAAGTGGAACCTTGACTCAGGCGTTTAAATTATCTACAGTAGACGATCTTAAAGATACAAAACAGACAAACTGTTTGGCCCTTAAGGCAAAAGATGGCAAGTCAAGCACCCAAACTGCCCACAGTTGAAATGCTCAATAAATTTCAAATGTTAATTTAAATGAAATTCATTACAGACTCCTTGAACGAGTGACAGAGAGGGAGACACTGAAAGTGAGAGAGATGGATGGCGAGATTCTATTATAAATCAAGTTAAAATTTGAAAATTCATCGCCACTTTAGTAACCCCTAATGACTTTTATGTAGGAATTGTTTGGGCAATCAAGTCAAGCCAAGCCAATTCAACCAAGGTCCTGGCCAACCCCCAGTGTTAAATTAGCCAGTCGAGAGAGGGGATGAATCAGGGACAAGGCAAAAGGTGCAAAATGCACAAATGAGTATAAATATTTTCACAATTAACCAGAAATTAAAGGCGACAAAGATGCATGGCGGTGGTAAAAAAAAAAAAAACACAAGCAGAGAATAAAAGTAAAACCCGGCTGTCGCAATGATCCTGCCGAATATACATTGATCCTGCCAGAGTCAGACAAACAACCACTTCATGAATTAGGGTCCAGGCAATGGCACTCGAATCAGACAATGGGCAGAACACGCATTTAATAGACTCGACGCAGGCTGAGGATGCTCATCGTGTAGATGACGATGATGATGTCCTTCTGCCATTTAATGCGTACAAAATATCTAATAAATTAACTTCACTTCACTGTTTGTTGTTTGTGCCTGTGTGTGTGTGTGTGTTGTGTTTTGTGTAAGTGGCCTGAAAGAAAAATCGTTTTCAAATGAATTTCAATGCAACGAAGCGTAAAACATTTTACGCCGCGCGTCTCATCATTTTGGGGTGCGGGAAAGGAAAAGGAGGACGGGAACGGGAGCTCGGTACAAAAGGACATGCAGCGGCTGCAGCTACTCGAAAAAGATATGGATATTCTATAAGCTATTAAACATTTTATTAATGAATCCTTTCAATTGTTAGCTCGTGATTTCACTTTCCACAAAAACGCATACAGCATTCGATCCATTCAAGGACAATTAAATGACAGCCAAGAACTGAAGGACTCGCATGCGTACTAAATAGGGACAACCAATTGCCAATCGATGTTTATGAAATGAAACTCAATGAGCCAGAAAGCATAGCTCGCTGTAAATATGATTGCTTATAAATTTGGAGTCCTATTGCAGTGCAGTCCGAGAAAAAGGATAACAGATGAAAGTTGTCCTGCCGCTACTGTTCCTTGGCTTCACAATGGTGTCAAATAATTTCCTAGATTTCGCTGCTTGTTCGATTTTTTAAGCGGAAAAATCGTTAATCACCTTTCTCTTCGGATATTTATGATAGCGGCAAGTCTTAAAAGACGGCGTCCTGCACGTGTTATGGGTCAACATGTTCCATACGAAAGGTATAATGACAACTTTTATAGATATATGTTCATGAAAGTATGCTACAATAAAATGAGAAATACGGAGATGATACTGACCAACCAAGGGAATTAATTATAATTATAAAGAATCAGCATCTTTTTTTTAAGTCTATTTAAATACAAATGATTAAAATAAGATTTATCTCTTATTATCAGGAGGTTTGGTATAACTAGCTACTGTGTATCTCGTAGTAAAATATTAGTACATATTAATGATTCTTTAGTTAATCTTTTACAATGCCTATAATACATATAGAAAATATTGAATATATTTTAGATGATTTCCTATCTAAGAGCTATCTTATAATTGTGCCATCTTACAATTTAAGCAAAATGTTATGATCTATCTGAATATCCTACTCAGGACGATTATTAGAATTTTATTAATTTAACATTAACTACAAGTTGAACCATTAAGATATTTATAATTTCATTACTGTCTTATAAATTTAAACAGACTCCTTATTTGTTTAGAGTATAAAAGAGTATCATAAGATTACCGAAAACTAATTTGAAATGCGCTGAAATACTGTAATAGTTAATTGAGTTCTTTTTCTGGGGTATCTTGTAGTCATATCAATCACTTCTATCTTTCATACTTGTTAGCTATTTGGTATTTGCCAGGGAATGGTATCTTTTCCATCTGCTCCTGTCGCATTGGCATCACGAATTGGAATTATGAGCCAAGCCAAATCAGATTTCAAAGCATTATAATAAATGTCAACTGATTTTGAACAGATAGACAGACAAGTTCTTTACTCAATGTGTTAAAAAGAGTGTAAGAGATGAAGATGAACTGACAATGGGCAGAATTGGCTTTGAAGTACCAAATGAATGGCATAAAAAAAAGTGGTGTAGTTTTCATTATGAGCAAACCATTGAACAAATTTACTCAATGTGCACGTATTTATATGTATTTACTACGTATACTCTCTCTTTCTATCTCTATCTATCTCTTTCTCTTATTGTCTACGTCTGTAACTCTGTGAAATATTATTGTTTGTTTTCACAGGCGACCGATGGCGGCACATGCAGCGACATCGACTAATACGATTATAAATATGCGATTATTAACACTCGATTGCCCGCTGACATAATTAAGACACAAGAGTCTATAGAAAACGATGATGATGATGATGCTGATGCTGAGCAAATAAGTAGATGGAGAAGCTACGAGGGTTATACAACAATGGCCGCAATGTCACTTGGATAAGGCAGTTTGGCAGTTGACATTGGCTGATAAGTGACATGTGCTGGGGATGCACTCGACCCGCCATAATGGCCTCTTAATAGATCCGTGTACACAATTTTAAATTATAAGCAAACCGCAGAACATAACAGAGATAAATGGCCAATAAGGGGAACAGAGACGCCGCATCGGCTTAGTCTCATTTTCCTCCCTATCATTGATGAGCATTTCAGTCTTTAAAGATTAAAAATCGTCAACAAATTTAAAGAGAAAATTTAAAAATGAATTAAGCGAGTGTCGATTAATATTATTAACGCCTTAAATTGGCATAATTATGTAACAATTGTGCCAACCTTGAGTTATTGCATACGTTGAAAAGGAAAGGATGTCGGAGATGGAGATGGAGGCTCGTTTAGCGCAATTAGCCACAATCGAGTTTATATGTCAAATTAATAAATAATCAAGTTGAAGGTGGCCAGTGAACAAGTCGAGGTTAAGGCGCATAAATTGCACAATTTGAGGCGTTGATTTGTTGGCCATAAACGGGTTTCTTTCGTCTTCAACAGGGTTCTCGATTCTCGGCTTTTGGTTGTGTGCGGCCTGTCAAAAGGCCGTAATTTCTGTTTAACTTTGGGCGAGCTACTTCGATAAATTATCACAATTTGCGTTGCATTTAACGCCGCAGTCGCAGTCGCAGTTGCTATTGCTGCTGCTGTTGCAGTCGCTAAATTAACAGAAGCCGAATGCAACTAATTTGCGACAAAACGCCCTCAGGTACTGGACATTGTGCCAATAAATCACGTCAACCTAAAGTGGGAGCCCGACCAGCCGCTTGGCATCATTTGGCGCTCGAATTTGTTGTCGTCGTCTGCATGCGCGGCAAATAAATTGCCAGAGTTGAGGGCTAAGAGTTGAGGGCTAAGAGCTCGCTGGTAGCGAGGCTTAGGCACGGGCTCAAGTCGAAGCTCAGGTTGGGAGGGCACGGGTGGCAATTGTGCAGGATCACCATGAAATGGGATTAAATCGCACAAAAATGTTCGTTAGCGTCAATGAAAAGGCCAAAAGCGCGGCAAAGCAAAGCAGGCCAGCAGAACATGAATGGAAACAGACGAGCGCGAGGCTCCATCTCCATATCGAAGTGCAACCGCAATGCAAAAGTGGCAGCAACATCAGCAGCAGCTGCAAACGAGCCATCCTGCAAACTCCTCAATCCTCTCCATCCTCCATCCTCTGTCCAACTAGTCGGGGCCAACAACAAATTAACACCTTGGCTTTTGTGTTGCCACTTTGGGTACAAACAATAAATAAATATCACTTCACGCGGTGCGGCCTGTCAAGGCGGATGCGCCGACTGAGGACAACATTCAGATTGGCAAATTTATCGTCTTTTAATTAAAGTGCAAGCGACCTGGCCCTCTGTCAGCAAGAAAGAGCCAGCTAATTGCAGCTGAATGAGTCCAATCTCCATAGTTGACTTGGCCAAGTGCATTTCCGCTGCACTGCAACACGATTAGATCTAAATGCTGCCTCGTCAGGCAAAATAATTGACTGGTTTATCTGACCAGTTTGAGCCCAAAAGATGTGTACACTGTACACACATATCCAAGCCATGCCGATAAGCTCCTGCACTCCGATCTACACTGATCTTGGCCAGTTTGCCTGCCGATCGCAGTCTCATCAAAATTGAGTAATTTAACTACTCAATTCACGATAAATAACCTACTGCGCGCTACAGCTCTGGCCAGGCACAGCAAGTGACCAACTGGTCGTCTGATCAACTGGTCAGTTGGACAACTAGCCAAGTGAGCAACTGATCAGTGGGGGTGTCGATGCTTAACCGCCTCTAGCTTGACCCGCCCCCGGTCATCGTTAGCGGCATTTGAGGTGTTTTTGAAATTGCCGATCATTATGTGAAGATATGCGAGGGTTACCTAACAAGTTGTCAGTTAAATTGAAAGAATATTAACAAATCAACAAGTAGTTCCTAATTGCTAACAGTTTTTTTTATCCGCAAAAGAATCATTTTAAAGCTCCTTTTATAAAAACGAAATTTTTAAATTATTTTAAGACTACTTTCCAGTTAAAGAAAATATTTTTAATATACATATCGATTGCAAAAATTAAAAAAATACATTATACAAAAATCTTCGAAGTGCTTTTCAACTTTTAACAAGGTCGTTATGGTAAAAACTTTATTTTGTAACGAGTTTTCTTTCCATTTATTTAGAATAATGATTGTTATTATATTAAAGTCTTGCATAAACTTTGTGCTTATAAACTTAGATAATTTTACACTTTTTTATTTGCAGATTCATTTCCATCTTAGAAATAAATCTTTTCTGAATACGTAAGCTCGTTAATAAATTTTAAGAAATATTTCCAAACTATTTTCAGTTTTCTTCCTACATTTTAAATATCTATTGTGCTAGTATAAATTAGCTTAAAGTAGAGATATTATTTTATTACGATTACTCAGTTTAATAAAATTATTTCAAATATTCATTGCAATTGTATAAATGGTTACATAAAGTTAAGTATAGAATAATTTATAATTTTACTCTTTTCTATTTCCAAATTCGTTGCTATCTACAGTTTAATATATGTTAAGAAAGGAGTAGAGCAACCCTTTGGATTGTTTGGTTGCTTTGCCGCCGCATGATCAAAATGATCGGTCCAATGTTTTGTGATCTTTCAGCGAACGTTCAACTTAATCACAGCGCGCATTGTTGAAGCGGGAACTGGACTCCAAACACACACATACATAGATGAGGAAGAGGGGAGGTGGGAAGCGACTTTAACAACTGCAGAGATGTAACTACGAGATACTTATAGCACACTTTGTTTCTGATCGAACGTTGCCGACCCAACTGCAATTTAGTTTATTGTTATAAGTGAGTGGGGTTAAGTACGAGAGTAATCTCAGTCGTAGTAAGCTCTCTCATTCTTTCTCTCCCTCTCTCTCGCTCTCGCTCTAGCTCTCTGCTTACCTGTAGCATCATCATCATTTGTAAAAAACTGATTGCATTCCGTGGAGCATGTGTGTGTGCCACAAGTGGCGAGTGTGCCGGAGCAAAAGGTGTTATAAAATTTGTTTAACTTAATTTCAGCGAGCGCCGCCATCGGAGTGATCAGAGTCAAGGGGAAAGAAAAGGAGGAGGAGAAGTTGGGAGTTGACTCGGCTGGAAACGTGAGCGGTGCTCCTTTAATCAAGACTCTCGGCCGGGTACGATCAATCAAGTCATCAATTTGAATGTGTTGTAGCACAAAATATAGTAATTTTCAATATACATATTTTCAGCAATAATTCAATTTGCAATTATCCCATCCCAAGTGTTTTGACTTTAAACTTCAAGCCGTCCCAGCAGCATCAACCTCACTCGGTCTTCGATGGATTGTTGGATCGTTGGATCGTTGGTTCGTTGGATGAGAGGTTGTATCTTTGGACGATTGGTCTCGTCATCAAGCAGAACAAATGATTGGCCCCAGGGCAGATCACGAGTTGGGCATTGACGTTGTTGCTGGTGTAAATGAACCCAATTGATTAAAGCGTAAATTAACCTGGGGTTAACAATGTTTGGCTGCATTTGTTATTAATCATTGCACGTATGAATGCCTAATCAGTTAATAAATTATAACTGATTCTCCCTTTTACGGTCGGCGATTGTCAAAGCCTCCTCAGTCTTGGCTTTCCCATGATAGAAATTTCAATAAACGATGATTAGCCCAAAAGAAGAAAGTGCGATCAACAAAAGACGCACAAAATAAGAATTTCGGTGATAAGCAGACCAATAAATAATTGTTGAAAAACTTGAAAAAAACTTATCCATTTGTGTATTTGATGATATTCAATTGAAATTCACTTCTTCAAGGTTCAATTGAATATGAAAAGTGATCGCGATCGCCAACGCGATCTCCATCTCCATCACGATCGACTCACAATTGCCCATTGACGAGAATTAATTTTTCATCATTACTATTTCTGAGGAGATCGCCACAATAAATCAATCAACAATGCAACAACCAAGGCCAGAACTGAGTATTTTTTGGTCAGACTCAATGTCTGGCGATGATCATGCCCAGCTCTATATGGCCAATATGCCAGACAGTTTGGAGCCGCAGTCTCTCTTGTTGATTTGTTTACAATTTGACTTATCACAATTCATGCTTAGTTGGCACTTTTTTTTGTCATAGGGCGGGGCAGGTCAACACGAGTATCTTAACAACGGCAGCCCAACGGTAGAGGAGGCTTATGTCAATAGAACTTCTTCAGCAGCACAATTTGAAGTAGGAAAATTGACAGACCTAATGATCATGCCACACCATTAGATTGCCGCCAAAGAAAGAGTAAACTTGTATTTGGGCTTCAGTCATGCTCGAAGGAATTAGTCAAGGTTTTCACAGAGGAACACAAATATTCAAGAGCTTGTTTAGTTTTTTTTTCGTTCCCGGCAGGACAAGTTTTCAGGCTGACTAACGAACTCATTTAAAGCAAAAGGCAAACAATTTACAGACTTTAATCCGTGATCACAATATTTCAAGCTTTTTGTCGCTATGAAAATTAATTCAGTTGTCTAATTTTTGCAACATTTACTAAATAAATTGCATGCTGGCTGTGGCATGAAAGTGCTCAACTAGTCCCCTGACCACACACATCCAAAAGCTGGCAATCAAACCAAAACGTGGAACCATACAAAATGCGATGCTAAATCCCCAACAACAATGACAACAAGTTGTGGACGGAGGGGCAAAAGTGAGAGAAAAGGGGAAGTCATGCATATAAAATATTTTGATATTTGAGTTGCATTCATGTTAAGTTAAGCCTGGTTTATGAGTGTTGAAAGTGGAGAGCGGCCTGACAGCCAACCTGGTCAAGCTGGCCAACCTGGTCAACTGTCCAACTGTCCAATTGTCCAGATAGCCGGCCAGGGAGTCGCTGGTGCAACGTGATTGCAACTATTGTTGCGACCAAATGTGGCATGAAGTTTAAGGCTGCTATCAAATTTGGTAAAGACAATTTTAAATGCATGCGATATGGCTTATGAGCGGGCAGGAAATTCTACGTAAAAAAGCCCACTCGTTGGCATTGTAATGCGCCTTTGTGTTAAACAAATCATAAATCAATAAAAAGAAAAACTAACTTGCAGCATTCCACAACCCCAACCAAAATGTCAGGGCAGACTCAACGACTCGAAGACTCTTCGACTCTGGACTGTATGTAGTTTTGGCCTGCAAATGCCTGTCCACGATAATTGCGCATACACCTCGCTTTAGCTGGAGCTTGAGTCTGAGTCGGAGTCTAAGTCTGAGCCGAAAGACAAAACATCTTAACTTAGTGGTAAGTGCAGGCAACTAACTGCTACCACTGCTAACAAAGACAACAAACACTGCCAGGCCTCAAGTAGAACGCAGCATGTGCTATGGAAAATCGTGCCCACAGCTCACGACTCTCAGCCCAGGAACGGGAATGGATAGGGACCGAATAGGGGAATGGTCTCAGGAACTGTATGGTCCGGCTGCCCCAGAGGCAAGTGCCAGCGGCTGTAAAACACTCAGAGCTTGACTTGAGTGGGTGGCAGTGTCTAGAGGGAGGAGGAGGTGCAGGGAAAGCTGGCAACGGGCACACTATGGAAAATTGTCGCGTTGCTTAATCGACAGCCAAAATGCCTTAGGGAAAATTATTATCATGGTACCGTGGCAGTTTTCAGTTGTGCCCAGGAGAAGGTTGTGTGTCAACAAAAATGCTCAAGGTGTTGGAGAGTTCACGCTTTTGGCAACAACAACAACAACTACAAACACAACAATGATGAAACAACTGCAATAACAACAATGCTGGCAACAACTACTTACCAGACCTTCAACAAGCATATTAAGCCGCAAAATGAAGTTATCGCCAGGCCGCCAAACAAAAGCTTTGCACTATGAAAAACTGATTCATGACTCTCTAAGTTGAGGTTGAGGTTGAGGATGGGGATGAGGATGAGGATGTGGATGTGGATGGGGAATGTGGAGTATAGATGGTGGTGGGACTGCAGGAAGATCGTCGTGCATCCCAGGCACGGCATAGTTGTTGTAAATTTGTTGCCGCCGTTGCAGCTGCTGGTTACAGTTGTTGTTGCTGTTGCTGCTGCTGTTGTTGTTGTTCCCCGGATTGGTGATTTACGGCATGCGTTAAGCATTGGGCCCGGCCAGGGCTACCATTGGAAATTTGCATGCCCAGCGCGATCCTGCCGATAATAAAAGTGCAGCATCTAGCCCAGCCAGTGAGGCAGCGTGGCAGCAACTACTGTCGATCGTCCAAGTTGTTGTCGTTGTCGTTCTTGCTTACGATCTTATCGCTGCCAGAGTCAACGCTTTGGGCATGGGCCAAGTGCCATTTAGACGCAGAGACCAATGAGCAACAGCAACAGCAGCAACAGCAACAACTTTAAGTACAACAACAACATGGAAAAACAGCAGCAGGAACGCCACGTTTAGTTTGCGCATTTTATGATTATGTTGTTTTGATTTTCACGATCGTTTAGACCAGGCTAAGGCCAAGTATTTAGTGATCGCAGCTAAAAGGCAAAGGTTTAGCATGCTCACCGTTTGCATTGCCTTACCTTGCTGTGGCTTGGCTTAACCTGGCCTTTGATCGTGTTACTGATCGTGGCATAATTATTCCGCAATTCCTTGTTCCTGGCAACATAATTAACAAATGAGTTTGTTACCACTTCAATAACAACATTACTATCGGCAATCGTTACAGATCTCTAGCATTAAATTATGATTATCCATAAACAAAATATTGATTTGTATACTAAATGTTTTCAATGATAATTATAATATATTAATTAACAAAGTTCCATTTATTATAAAAGACTGTCTGATAATTGAAGGTCGGCTTGATTAGCTTTGAAAAAAAATTATATTAAGTGAATACTTTGATATCTCTAACTTAATTGTTTTCAATGATCTCATTTCTCCAAGAGATTAGATAGTTCCACTTGGAATTCAATTGATTTCCTTAGAATTGATAATAAATTTCCAGTGAAAACTTATCAAACTGGCATTTTGCCTATCTATATAGTAAAGAAAAAGTTATAGATGAGACTTGAACTAGACATAACAAGTTAGTAGCTTGCGAAGGTATAATGTTATTAAAAGCTTTACCTCTGTTGCTAGTAATTGCAACTGCTTTGACTCTGAAGCCAGTGCAGTCCAATATTTCTGAAGGCCGCACTCTTATGGACAAGATTCTTCAAACCAGTGCCTTAAAGTCTGAAACAACCGATGGCTGTTTCAACTACTACTTACCGACCTTGAATGAGATGTCAAATAAATACGATAATGATGTTATCGACTGTAAAGAAAACTCAGTAAGTACACAGATATAGTGAAATTCTGGAATCTACAAGAATATGTCAAAGTTATAATTTTTATTATCTTTAGATTAATGAAATCGAAGCCGATGCCTGCATTCGTGTTGCCAAAAGTGTTTACATCGCAGAAAGCTCCGTAGTATATGACGAACTTCGCAACTGTCTGGAAGGAAATGGAATTAAATAAATAAAATACATTCCAAAGAGCTATGCAAATAACTGATTAAATTATATTTAAATCAATATTATAATGTCAATCGTTATCTTGAGTTGTAAATATAGTATTTGATAGCTGATAACTGATTTGTTAACAATTGATAACAATTTGTACACTTATAAATAATACTTTTGAAATTAGTACTTGTCAGGTAAAATGCAACGGACGAATATTTTACGGAACATACTCACTTAATACATAGCTCCAGAAGAAATAATTTCGAAAGGAATAAGCTTGAATAATGGGAAACCATTGAATAGACTTGTTTTAATAGTTCACACTGCAAGACCTATGAAATATAGTTTTTCACGCCAATTAAAGTTACATTGATAAGAATTGAAAACATTCGAAAATGAGACATTTAATAAACCGCTTATCAAAATATAATGTAAACTAAATCTAGTAATACTAATAAGCAATCCCATTTGATTCATCAATACCTTAATTTAAAGTGTTGATCATCTTAAAGATTTCTGGCATAATTATTTCCTCGTAGGTATTAATGAAATACTTATCTATTTTTATTAAGCTATAAAGACAGTAAATCAATATTTTAAGCAGTAATTAAAATGTCCCAAAATGCATTTTATGCCTAACAAAAGTCTAAAAATCAAAAAATAATAAAACTGAAAGGAGAGAAGATTGGAAAAAAAGAGTTGGCGATGCGGCTGTAAAGTTGATTTATGATCTGTATTCGTATTCAAAAGAAAATCAGTTAATAGTTTAGCTCGCTGTGCATTTAATAAGGATTTATTGTTTCTCGCTAGATGTGAAAGCCTCCCGCCTGGCATTGACGCTGTGAAGGCATCCATATTTCCAGCTGCCAAGTTGTTTAATGGGCTATTAAGTGGACACACACAGAAATGCTCGGATCATAACTCTATTGAGAAGATGTTTTAATCAACATTCAGCATTTGGGCCTCTCAACGCTTAGTTGGCATTTTACGAGCGTAACCAACAAGGCCAACCAGCACAAGGCTTGTTTCTATATATTCCCATTCCCATTCCCAATCCACATTTCCATTCCCATTCCCAATCCGTAAAAGAGCTACAGCTGCCGGCGGCATACCAAAGATCCCACTCATCATAACATTTATTTGTTATTTGTAAATCAAAAGCGCATTTAAATGCCAACGAGTCTTTGAGCAAATAAATCAAAGTTTTGTGACATGAAATTCGAGTAATTTAACTGAACAAGGGGGGCCCCAAAAGCTGGCAATATTTAACGACACCCGCTTCTTTAATTTGTTAATTTGTTTTTCTTTTTCTTTTTTTTTTTGGGCAACACATGGTGCAATTTATGATATGATATGAGCCCTGAAATAAATGACAACCAAAGAACTTTATGCGTTTTGAATGAACCTTTATATACTGACTATAAATATACGAATATCTGCCATGACTATGCTTTCAAAATCTCAAAGCTCTGGCTTTATTTCCAGGAAGCGACGGAGCTAACTCTTTTTCACATCAGTAATTTATTATTATTTATCAGTTGACAAAGCTAGCAATTAATGTGTTCAATTTCAACATTCACCCTTGTTTTGCAGCTCCTTTGCGGATCAAAAATATATATGCTATGCACATATAGTATATGTTTTAGAGCACCAAATTTGAATATTTATGGTTTGGTTTATAGCTCATTCAATTGAGACAAACACTTGTATACATGAATAAAAATTCAGACAGTTCACAATTATTGAAATTAATTAAATTAATAAACTAATTATAATTGTCTCATACAGAGATCTTTCTATCAACAGTAATATCTATAATGGAGTCCTTTTAAAGTATACTGTTCATCCTTTTACCTGCAGGATATCGGTTATTGACAGCCGGACTTTCAAGAGTAGCCAAACATCGACTATGCCATGATTGCTTTCTCTCGCATTATTTACTCCCTGTTAATATTTTATTGTTGAATAAATGAATCAAAGGAAGTTGCAGGAATTTCATTTTTTTACTAAAGTGTGTGTGTATTGTCAGACTGAAGCGTGGCTAGCAGTTGTCACATCGTTGGCAATTTATGCCCAGACTGACGATCCTGGCTCACGTCCCAGCTTCAGCAACGAACCCAACTCTCAACCCTCTGCTCCAACAGGATGAGGAGCTGACGCAGTCGTCAGGGGAGTAAAGCAAAAAAAAAATAAAAGATACATCGCAGCATCAACACAGCAATCCTGTCGAAGCATTCATCAAAAAATGGAAACTAATTTCCTGTCAGTTGTTGTTTCTCTTGTTGAATGCTATTGTTGTTGTTCTCACAGCATTCGCTCACAATGCCTTACGCCTTCTTCGTTCTCTTCACTTTTTTCCCTTTCCCCTTTTTTTTTTATTTATTCATTTTTTATGCCATTTCTGTTTTATTGTTGCTCCATTTTTTACTTGGCTTTTTATTAATTTTTTGCTGTCTGACGTTGGTCGCGATACAATGAAGTGAAAATGGCGCTGCCTGCACATAAATTGACGCCGATTGCCGCTCGGTGTGTATTTGTTGTTGATTTGATACCTACACCCAAATGGGAGGAAGGGCGTGCTCCACTTACGACAAAATATAAAACCAGTCAGCTTTAGGTACAAAGTGATTAAACTAGCAATTACAACGATTTTATTACTAATTTCGTTGAAAGTACGGGTATATCAAAGTCTAGCATTCAAAAATTGTAGCTACTGTGCTTGTCAACTGCGCATATGGTAAAGTTATCTTTTGTGTATGGTGTCCCACCTGCCATTTGGCTGGGCAATTTTAATTGAAAAATTTTGCATATTGATGGAATTTTTGCCAGACCTTAAGATTTATGGAAGCACCACAGCGATTTCTTCTGCCAGTACGAATATAAGTAACAACTCAATAAGTTGTAGCCAACAATCGCCACTGGAGGCCATCGAAATTATATGGTGTTAGGCAGTGGTTTAATGCAGCCTCGTAATTTTATTGGCCCAAATAACAGAGTGCTAGCACCGAGTGCCGGGGCTTTCAGCCCAATGCTGGCAATTTGCTGGTGCATTAAGTTGACTCTGGTCAGATCTCGACTGAAGCTTTCTTAATTTGTGACAATAAGCTAAGCCATTGGGGCTGTGGCGATCGGCGGCGATTCAAAAGGATGTGCAACCTTTGGAAAATAACTTAAAAATATGAAATGAACAATACAATTTGGAAAATATTTGCAATTGGTTGCGCCGCCATTAAATTGCCGACAACACAAAACGAAACAAAACAAAACAAAACAAAATAATATAATATGAAGAGAGAAAAATAACTTGCAAACAAAGCAAAACGAAACGGAACGAAACAAAAGGCAGCAGTAATCATAATAAGTAATCATAATAATTGCAGCGAGAGGCGCAATAAAAACCAAGAAAAAGGCACACTGTAAACGAGTTAATTAAGACGTTTTGCCCAACGACCGTTACAAGCGGCGTATACGCAATTAAATACTCAAACATTCAAAATATGAAGAAAGCTGCCTCGGAAGCGGCGACAACCGTAATAACTGCGACGATCCAACGATCCGCCATTCGAATTATGAGTTTAAAACGGAAGTGCAACTAATTACGCAATGCGTGCAGGGCGTCATGGATAAAAGGGAGTACACTGAAAAGAATTTCTACATTAAGTGACAAAATGTATAGGGACAATATGTCTGCATTCTAAAATTAATTGAGTAAAATAATATTGAGAAATAAAAAGAATATACAAAATATTAAATAAAATATCTATTTGAAGATCAATCAGCTTTAACTATTTAATTTGAATATTTGGAACATGAAGTATAGGGTAGAATCTTTCCAGTAAACAGCTCTCAAACAAATCAAGTACAGTAATTTCTCATTCTCAAAAGAGTTAAATTTCTAAAATTATTTTTGCTTAACAATAAATTAAAACTTTCTTAAGAAATCAATTCAAGTACATTTTTGAAAAATAAAATTATGTAAGTATTGAACAAAAATATTCAAATTATTTTCGGCTTTGCAATTAGTGTTAATTTACAATTTTAAGAAATTAAAAAACAGACTTTCAATAAGAGACTTTTTAGTTGATTTTGTTGACTGTCAAAAGATTACAATTTCTGGAACTGTTTTAATTTAATAAAAAATATTCTTAAATTTTGACAGAATATTAAATCAAAAGATTATTCATTTACTTTTCTTTAATTCAACAAGAGTACTCAGATTATATAGATTAAATAAATATAGAAATATTTTAAATGATAAAAATAAACCCTTTTTTTAAATATTAAGAAATCGACATTTTTTGTTAGGAGAACGTGTACTGTTTAATTGAGAAACTGGAATTATTTTTGTTTAAAAATATCTAGATTTTTGACGATATATAAAAAAAGAAAACTATTGAATATTTTACTTATTTTTTTTTTTAAATAAGAATATTATACATTTACAAATTTATGACTTCTTACATTTTAAAATGTAAATACATAATACATTTTTTATAAGGAGAACACGTATTATTTGGTTGGGCAAGCAGTTTTAAGCTTGGAAAGCAGCTGTAAAGTTAAAGCTTACATATTTTTAATGTGGAGCTACATTGAACTCTAACCTGGCTGTGCGATGCCATTAGTCGTTGGACGTGGTCTTGGTTTGAGCACAAAATGGCAGGTAGCACTCGAAACTTAATTGCCTATTAGCAGGAGCTGCTGCAGACACAGACACGACCTCACTAAAACCAGCATGGATGGTGCCAGGGAGGCATAAGAGGGAGTTACACCCATTGGCAATTAAGTGCAAGCCAATCAAGCGATTTGTACATGCCCAACACACACATGCTCACATATGTATGAGATGAAGTTGGAGCTGAATCCCAAGTTGGAGCTCGGATCCACAGCTGAAGCTGTAGGCTAAAGTAAAACTCATTTGGGATGATTGTCGATGATATTGGTGGTAAAGTGAAGCCATTGCTGTGGCTGCTCTGACTGTGGCTGCTTTTGTGGCTATAACTGTGGCTGCATTAGCCTGGCGGGCGGTTTGACCTGGCTAACCAATGCGCACTTAAAAACTCTTTTTTGACGCCTAAAAAAACGCGCTATAAACTTTAATTAAGACATAAAATAGCTTTAACTATGCACTAAACACAGGCAAAGCCAAAGCCAACTCAAAAAAGTGAAAGAAGGGCAATGGTCTGAGGCCGTGTACCGTAAACGAAGTGGCAGCGACTCGCAAATCGGTCACGACGATATAGAAACTTAGACACGCTACGTAAAGGGAATCTTTGAAATAAACAGAGGTAGTTTAGCCGGAGAGCAAAACTATAAATAGTAGCACTATTTGATAATTCCTTAGAAACTCAGTGCAGCAAGGTCAGGACTAAGAGATACTCCTTATTCTAGTCTTATTTTCAAAACTGATTTACTCTCCTATCCTCTCTAAGATAAGCCAACATTTTAGAAATATAATAACAAATTAGCTTATTCTCAAATTTAGGGAATAGATTATTCATTTTACTAAACAAAGTCTAAACGTTCATTGCCGTTCCTTACCTGTCTCAAATATTTTCAATAATTTTTGGTACATTCGTAATGTTTACTAACTAAAATTATCGTGACTTATACTGGTTTATCAAAATGATACTAAAATGTGAGCAAACTGGGTTCCAAATTACCAGCTTAAATGTCCACTAAATCGACATTTATCAACTGCTCGAGCTACAAAATAAAAGCAGAAAAAGCAGAAGATAATATTTGAGTCGTTAAGAGAGCTCTCAAATCACTTACCAATTAACTTGGAAAGTTCACGAAACTACAAAAAACTGAAAAAACTGCAACTGCGCACTAAAAATCGACACATAAAATGAAGTCATTTGAGAATGTTGGGAGTGCAGCTTCAGTTGAAGTCAGATGAAGATACAGGATGAAGACACAGGCTGGCAGACTGACAATGTGCCAGACGGACAGACTGACAGACAGACTGACTAACTGACTCACTGACTGACTGACGGACAATGAGGCAGGCAGGCGGACAACCGGTCGACAGGTTGGGCAGTTGACCATTTGGCTGTTGGCCAGTTTGTTGGTTGGGATTGTCAGTCAGCGGCGATTTAACGTGGCGCACATTATTCATTCCTTACGTTTTTATTACTTCATGTTCGTGTTATTTGTAATTTTAACAAGATAATTTTGTTCAAGCATTTAATGACAAGACGTCGACGTCGACGACGACGATGTCCAACAAGTTATGGAACTTTCATGGTGCTCGTCAACAGATCCCATTTGCCGATGGCCACTTGCCACTCATAACTGGCCATTGGGTACTCCATTTAGTTGTTATTCACAGTATTCACATATGTATGTTCGAAGGATAACCAGAACTGAAGAGAACACATTCAGCAATAACATTTAATTGCCATTGAGCGGAAATGCAATTCATGTGATTTTTATGCTGGCAAACCAATTATGCCAATGTTACAGACGTGAGTTCCTCCAAAAGAAGCTTGTGTAGCAAATCTTAATTGGCAACAACTGACTCAAGTAAAAATATTAAATCAGCATTTTGCACAGCCAATTTGTAAGAAAAAACGCCAACAGGCAACAGCCAACAAACAACAGCCAAGAGCCAAGAGTCAAGCTGCATAATGAAGATATCAACTGCAACTCCACACTCCACACTCTACCTGGCTAACTGGCTGACAGCTTGGCCACATCCTGGACTGACCGGCGAATGCTGGACTTGGCAATTGTTTGAATCATCCAATAAATATGAGCTGGGCCAGGCCCTGTTGTTTGGCCAATACATATATCAATTTTGCAGCCATTGTGGCAGAAACACCATTTTTAGCAGTCAGTTGCCAGTGTCCAGTCCGGCATTCAAATTCCTAGAACAATGAAATAATTCCATAAATTCGATCGCTAATAGTGTGACCACCATTTTTAAAAGCAGTCACCACCATCTTTGGGTAGCCAGCGAGGGGCAACAAAAGCTCCACCTACCAATGGGAAAGGCGTTACCTTGATCGTCTTGATAGAAACAAGTTTTCGTGGTTAAAACACAGACAGAGGCAAACACACAGACACACAGATGGAACTTGCTGGCCAAAAACTGGTTTTGCCATTTAAGGGGAAACTCAACACGGCCTAAACGTTGTAAACTTGGCCAGTGTATGGCGCTCACACCGCACGCAGGCAGCAAAATATTGGCTAAAATGCCTGTCCTGGCTTGAGTTATGGTCAGTAACACTTGAGCTGAACGTCTGAATGGGTTTTACAAAACGACAACAACCATAACAACAGCCACAACAACAGCAACAAAAACGTCAAGAAGTGAGACTGTTAACCTGGCCAAGACTGTCGCAGCCATCAGTTACCAGCCGTCGGCAGTTACATCTGGTCATGACCATTTGATCTAATTTACGTCAATTTAGTGTCATTGGAATCGAGTGTTTATTATAATTTGCACAAGTCCATCGAAGATAATCACAAAACAAGTCTAAACTGTCGATTTTGTGCTTCTTTTAATGCTCTAAATATTCAGTGTTAAACCATGGGAAACTAAGAAAAGAAGAGAGAAGATAAAATCTAAAGAGAACTGCTTCTAACTATCATATTGTGCTAATTTCTATATGGATTGATTTTTAGCATTTAGAATGGAAAAGTTTTTATATTTACCTACAAATTGTGATTAATTTTTACTAGTCATATTTCACAATCGAACTGATCGAACCTAAACACTTACCAAACTTGAGAGAGAGAACTGCACCTAACTATCACATTGTTTCAATTTCTATAAAAATTCATTATTTACAACTAAACACTAAGTAACTATTTTGATCTACAAATTGAGATTAATTTTTACTATTTCTGAAATGTAGCAAACTGACTTTAGCTGTTTATGGTATAAGAGAACCTATATATCCCAAGTTTGGCAACTCTTTCGACCATTAAAGTCATTTAGATTGAGGCGATAATAAGCATAGACTCATATATCTTGATTTATTCATCTTAAGGTGTGTCCTTCAGCCTGTTACGCATTCACATATTGGAACAACTTCATTATCCCCTTTTAAGACTAGAGAAACAAATTTATGCATTTGATTGCCTTTGAGATATAATTAAGGTACTTAATAATAGTACTTACAATATTGATAAAAGTAGTATATAGCTGGGGAATTAATTGTAATTACGAGTATCAAGAAGGCGCCTCCACTTCCCATTTCCCCCCTCCGAGTATCCAGTTTCGAAGTGGCAAAGAGTTCTTAAGCCCAATGGAGAGGGCAATTAAAACGTGCAACAGCGCGCAAAACGCACGAAACGGAATTAAAAAGGCATCTTGTTATTAATTAGGGAGAACAGTAGCTGACAGATATAAAATGTTGGCTAATTTGAGATATATATTCCTTTAGCTGTCTCGACTGCGTCCTGTTCTCCACCATCCTCTCATGTTATTCTCTGTCTCTCTTTTATTTTCATTCGGCCAGCGAAATTCGCGATAAAGCGAAATTCAATGTCTTTAGCTTATAATTGGCAAAGTCAGTCGCAACGTCTTCGACCTGGCAACACAAAACGACAGACGATGAAAAGATACAAGATACATTGCTTCAGCATTTGCAGAACGAATGCCTTTACTCTCCATCTCCATCTGCGTCTTACTTCCCTGCAGTTAAAAACAAACCGAACCAGGCAAAACTTTGCTGGCAAAATACTGCTTAATTTTCTATCATTAATATTTTAAGATTCCGTTTTTAGCTTTCAGTTTCGTTTGCGGATCGTTATCAGAGCGCCAACTTTTACCTTCTCATGAATATGCCAAATACGCTCACAAAGATATTATAAGTAGTCGAAAATTCAAATTAGCATAACTTCCGTCTGCCAAATGCGCATATCAACGACTTATTATTCGCGCTAATTGGACAGGCATTGTCTAACAACTTGCCACAGGAGGTGGCACCATCCTGACACTCCAACTCCAATTCCACATCCAGCAGCCTCCAGAGCCGATCCCATTTAACATAAGACTTTTGCTATTGTTTACCAGATTCCAAATGGCATGTGGCCTTGTTATACCCTGTAAGCTTTTCAAAAAGAGTATTATGAGTATGCCAATGTAACAGACACATACTAGTGAATACTTACTATAAGTCAACAAACCACCAAATTTCTGAGACAAAAAACATAATAAAAATATTCATATTCGACAAATTGTTGAAAAAAAATTACAATAACTTAAAAAAAAAATCCATGCCATCTCCAAACATTTTGTTAAACTAAAAGAAATAGGTATGTATTTAAACATTAGATTTAATAAGACATTACATTACTTAGACTTTTCTGCTTTTTAGGGTTTGGTTTCTCGATTATAATATTTTAAGAGTATGTTAAATATGAATGGTTTTTGTTAATGCCTTAAAAAAATTAGATTAAGAACAACACTGCATCATTAGTTCTTTGAATTTGTCTGTTAATCATCTCACAATTAGAGAGCAAAATTTACGGGGTAAGTAGACTTTAGTTCTCCACTGTATAGCTTTATTCATTAACAGTGCGGCCGCAATCTGATTACAGGGTATTCCAAAGTCATAGGGTTAGTAATGTGTAAATATATATAATAGATTTGCTTGTATACTGTGTATGCTGGGTATATTTTAGTCGCTTACTCTCATCATCTTGTTTCTGTTTGTAATTCTGCTCGTTATCGCTCGATTTGATATAATTTCAGTTTGGAATGCAATGAAATTTTGAAATTCCTCAACCATAACTATAATTTAAAATAAAAACAACAAGAATTACATAAACAAGCTGAACAACAACTAAAATAACAACATGCTAATAGACTCAGAGTTATCGGAGCTCAGCGATCTTCAACAAACAGAACACCGCGTGCAAATTGATTTTCGCTCTTTGCATGCAAATTTCAATCAAAATTAATTAGTTAACATTTTTATTGTTGTACAAATGAGCAAAATTAATTTGCATGACTATTAAAAGGAATGACTTTCGTGCAATAAATAATGCCAGCCAGCCAACAACAACAACTACTACAACAACACACAAACTCAAACTGCGAGCGAACAACAACTGTAAAAAATCAACTTTTTTGAGACTCAAATACATATACATAGAAACAAACAAGAAAACAAAATATGTAAATATGTAAATATATCCGAAAGTGCAATACTCTAATATTATAGTTTCAAATCAAGTAACTAATTCAAGAATTCAAGCCTAAATTGTGAATAAAATTGAAGTAATGTTAAATTAATTTGGATTATAAGATAATACTTAACAATTGACATTATTAATCATTGTGTCTTAGAATTAACTCTAATGTGTAATATAGGTTTTTGTCAGAGCAACAAAGGGATATTTAAAAATAACAACTTAATAATGTATATATAATGAATGTATATTATATGTTTCAAAAATACTCCAACTGCAATTATAGATTTGAGTGAACTGTTTAGATCAGGGGTGCCCAGGCCCTATACACATAGTACACTTTTGTTTTTGTTTTACACTTGACTATGCTAGGTGCATAGGCTTACACAGATATTACACTTCCCATAAGGAACGCACACAAACGTAAAATGAACAACAAAGCAAAGCACACTTCGGTTCATGCCTATGCATTAGAGCTGCAAAATTGAAAATTGAATTTAAAGTATTGAACAAAATAAAAATATGCAATTTAAATAAAAATAAATATTTCTTTTTTAACGCGTACTTAAATATTTAATTTAATTAACAAATTTCTTTGGTTAACATACACCAATTTGGAAACGATTTGACAATCATTTTTTTTAAGTGTACAAGTTGACAGGAAACCAAAATGTTCCTTTATATGTGTTTGTGCTTTTATTCACATGTATTAGTTAGTACACTGCCGAAAGCAAGCTTTGGGCACCCCTGGTTTAGATTAAATACTATACTACTTGCTATTCATTAAATAATTTGTTTGTTTTCTATAATAACCAATACTTTTTCTGAAAGTCGTTGACACCTTTAAAGTATCCTACATATTTGTTAGGGTATATGAAAATAATGCTCCATTGCCCGCTTAACACCTGATGCGATGGGACGCAACTCTGGGGCACAATTTATGGGTGCGCTACCACAAAACTACAAAACTATCGGGTTACAAGGCAACAAGACAACCTACAACATGTTCTGCAGTTTTTGGGATCTGCCGAGAGTTGAGAGTCGAGAGTCGTCCATATGTTGATTATGTTGAACGTGGCGCGTTTGTGGCAGCCAGTGACTCTGCCAAGTGGCAATATCATTTTGTAAGGGAATTTATCGATCTGTATGTGTGTGTGTGAGATGCGATCATTGTTAGCTGACCCAATTTGCTGTGCTGTTTATGTTTATAGTTGATTTAAATGAAAGAAAAACTATACTCATATGCCCAAGAAGTTTTACGAGCATCGTCTTGTCTGTCTTATCAGTAAGATCTGAGGAGCATGTGATAACAAATGCTAGTGGACTGGAAATCAACAATCCACAATCGACAATCGACAATGGGTACAAAACAAAGGCCTCGCATAAAATTATAAGCATTTTAAAGGTCAAAACTGGCTTATAAAATCAGTTAAATCTTCGAATCAACAATTTGAGATATGGCACGACAAATGAGCGAAGCTGAAAGCAAACTTTAAGTAAAAAACCAAATGAAATAAAAAACAAACCAAAAATAAAAAGAAAAGCAAAAAGGAAAAGGAAAACGTGGCTACCGTGCACGCGAATACACGCCATGAAGTGGATTAACTGCCTACTCTTGGAGTGTTAGGGACAGACTCGTGCGTATGCGTGATATAAGATGGCTCGAGAGTTGTCAGTGACAAACGTTGTACATCAAATCATAAAAGCCAAACGATAATTTTATGCTGCCAATTTAAAGAAACATGCAACAGCAAGTCAGAGTTAGCCGAGTCGGAGTCGGAAGCGAGCGAGTGGATCGCTTAAATAGTTGTTAATTAAAACAAGATTCTTTTCTTGAGTGAACTCAACGTTTTTCCAAGAATCAATTAACAAACGTTGCTGGCTGCACATTAACCAATTAACTGCTAATCTAATTTTATAGATAGATACGATAGGATAGTAGAGGATAGGATTGGATAGTATAGTATAGAATAGGAGTGAGGCAAAAGCGCATAGAGGAAACCATAAGGTAAGTCTCAGTGATTGTTGCTGTTGCTTCTTGATTTTTCCCAATACTCACTCGCATTATCAATGAAATGCAATCCGGTGCAGAGAAGGGAAAAAGGCTGAACTGAGCCCTTCAACTAATTAGCATTTTTCACTAAATTCCCAAAGCCCAATTAAAAAACACGAAAACACGACGTTAAGAACCGAGCGATAATTTACCTACATCAATGAGTTTCATTATGGAACAGCCACAACACACGATGACGATGACGATGACGATGGCTCGTCGCTCTTTTAACTCTGTTCCATGTGTGTGTGTAAGAGATCTTTATCTCAAAATGTGACTATGGCACTGAAGATTGGTTCGAATCGAAGTTGGAGTTGGAGTTAAAGCTGGAGCTCTGATTTCACAGCAGGCACTGTGACAGACCACACGAGCGTCTTGGTTACCATCCACAATGTCATTCATAATTAAAAACAAAAGTTATACCAATATGTCAAGCATAATTTTTATTTGAATGGTCGGTCTACAGAAACCAGTCCCCAATCGAAAGGGATCTCTCTCTCTCGTAACCCTCTGGCCACCATAAATTTCTGGCATAATCGAGTCAATGTTGAAAATCTTCTCACCTTTGCTCGGTGCTTCCTGCGACTCCAACATCGACTCCATCTTCAGCAGCGCCAGTCGAGCAGGCAAATTAACATTTGTGTGTTGGCTTTTGCTCTTTTATCCGTTTGTTTGGATTAATTTTAAATTCAGTTTGTCTGCTGCTCTGCTGCCACTCTGTAGCTCCACTCTGCATTCTAGTATTAATTACTTTGGCTTCCGAAATCGAATTTACATATTAAAGTCGTTTTAAGGTAAGCAGGCAAGCAGGCAGGCAGTCGAAGCGAAGAGACCACGATCGTATCGTGCGCGAAGCAATGAAATGGCATCGGGAATGGGAGCGGGAATGGGAATGGGGAAAGGGAACTGCAGGGTGCAGCTCGAAAGTCGATCCTCGCAAGACGGTGCAGCAGGTTAAATGGAAATGGAAATCAGCGCCAGCCACAGCCCCAACTCCAGTTCCAACTACAGTTCCAACGTGGACATCTGAAATCAATGGGAGCGAGCGTCAACGACCATTTCACAAATCGATACAACAACAACAACAACAACAACCAAATGGGAGAGTCGTTGGGTCGCCAAGTGTCGACTCTCTGCCAGTGTCTTTTATTTTGTTTTCTTTTATTTGTATTTTAATTTTTATTTTAATTGGAACAACATAATTCCTAGAAGTTCGCACGAACTAAACACAACAACGTCCAGGAAAGAGCTGCTAATGGAGTTCGTTTGTTTGGGTTTGCTTGATTCCTGAGTTCCTCAGTTCTTCAGCTCTTCAGCTCTTCAGTTCTTCAGTTCCTCAAGATTCGAGTTGTCGAGTTCCTGGGTTGCTTGGTGTCATGAGCTTGGCAATGCAATCGCCATGAGGGCATCGTAAATTACCTGATCGTGTATTGTGGCTCCCCTTGTGGCAGTGCCCCCAAAAGAGGATTGAAAACAATTAAAAAATTGGCAAACACGAATCGATTGTGATTACAGTAAATTGTTGTCAAATTAGCTCCAAAATGAGCGACTTCCACTCAGCTTAACTGAGTTAAACTGCGACTGGAGACTGGAGACTGGCCTGGTGGGTTACGATGAGTGGATCAATAGTGGGTGGGTGGAGTTGATAAAAAGTGTAATCCATGTGGGTGTGGATACTCTGTGTGTGTGCAGAGAAAGTTGAACCTTTGCAGTCGACAGAGAATTAAAACTGGTTCACTAGGACAGAGATACTCGTAATTGAATAGCTTTCAAATCATACGAGTATGATATATCACAAACTGGAATCTGAATGATTTATAAAGGTTGTAAAAGTAGAAGTAGAGCAGACTAATCACTGGATCTATAAATTAGCAGAAACATAGACAAGATAATATCGGCAAATCATTAACTTTGTTTGTATTCTTTACTTGGTTTTCCTAACAACTCCAACTGACAGCATAATTGTAGTAACATTTAAATAAACTCAAGTCCCAAGTCTCATGTGGTTATCACATGAGATCAACACATCAAAATAACAATTGGATATTTAAACTATCCCATAACGTCTTTATAACAAACACGAATATACACTGAGGGAAAGAGAGAAAGAGAGAGTGAGAAAGAGAGAGAAACGATTGATCGATCATCAAACGAGAAAAGAATCTCTGAGTCCGATCCGAACAGTTGAAATAATTATGAAATGTCAAACTTGTGTTCGCGCTCGATTACGCCACTTGACATGGCCAATTAATCTCGGCTTAATTGGTTTGTGCCACAACAACAACACACACGCACACACACACACACACACACACACACACACAAAGAAAGAGACAGGCGACACTCTGCCTGAGAGCCAGACGATCGATATTGATGTGCATGAGCTTCTGATTTTGTCTTGTAAGATACAAACACACAGATATACAGATACAGATACAGATATATAAAAATATGTATGTATTTTTTTTTTGCTTCAACGAAATTTGTCATATTTACCGCCGGTGCGGGCCACGTTCAAGGCTGTGATCGATATATAGAGAATGCTGAAAGGTGGACCAGGTGAGAGAGAGGGAGCTGAAACTGAAATCAGAGTTGTGCCGTGACATGAAGGTGTGCATGAGTGTGTGTGTGTTTGTGTGTGCAACGTTTTTGTTGCAAGCTTTGAGCTTTGAGTTTCTCAATTCTCGATTCTCTCGATACTCGAATCTTGAATCTCTGGCGGCAACGCCCGCCGCCGCTTGTAGACATTTTATCAGATTCTTTAATTGCGTAAAACATTTTTGGATTCTTCACGTACGAAATTCCAAAACACCGTAGCTTGTTAAAATTCTTCTATCAATGAGCAGCAAACGACAGAGACGACCAAATCAATGTTGAAAACAGACAGAAACAGACAGATAGTTGGCTAAAAAGAGTGTGAGAGAGAGAGAGAGAGCGAGAGAGACAACGACAACTTATTGGAACACGAGCGTTTATGAAGTGGAACGCACGAAACGCCAATTAAGAAATTGACAAATTAAAGCTGAATGCTTTTTATAATCAAAACAGACAAAGCAAATAAGCTGCCAGCCAGTTGGACAGAGAGACAGACATTTAGCCAAGCTGAAATGTTGTTTTAACAAAATTTATGAATTTCGTATTTATTAACATGGTTGCTGTGAGAGCGACAAACAAGTGTCTTGGCTGCTTGTTTAATTTGTTCATATTTTATTAAAATTAATACAATGAATTCTCAGACTTGACATTTATTTGCATTTCGCATTTCGCCAGCAAAACTTTCTTTTTGTTTTCTTTCAGCTGTCGCCAATCGTTGCCAATCAGCGGCAAATTAACGCAACGGCTTGTTGCAAACACATTTTACAATCTCAGTTGAGTTTTTGTTTTTGTTTTTGTTTGTTTTTTTTTTCGGTTGCAACGACAGCAATCAATCGATCAAGCGATCAAGCGATCAAACGAGCGAAAGCTGCACCGGCCATGTCAAAGTCCTTACCACAACGAAGGTATGGAGGCATGGGGCATGGGGCAGGAGGAGGAGGAGAGCCAATCGATGGCCAACGATGGCTGCTGCTTGCATTCCGAAATGACAAAACAGTTAAAAAATAATTAATTGCGTTGCCTTAAATGGCCTAAAGCGGTTTGGCTTTTTGCTGCTGCTGCTGCTGCTGCTGCTCCTGTTGCTGCCGCATCGCTTGTTTGCAACCTGCAGCAGCAGCAGCAACAACATCAGCAAGTGCACATGTTGGACATTCAATGTATTTTTGCTTCCTTCTCATTGCCCATTTTGGCTTTTGTTTTTATTGCCCGCCTGGAGAGGCTACCGGGCAACATCACCAGCCATCAACCAACAGCCATCGGCCACTTTAGGGCTTATTAATGATGGATTCTCCTCAATTGTTGCAGCAGCTTTTTTTATTTGTATTTTGTCGTTTTGTTGTTGTTGTTTTTGTTGTTGTTGCAGCGTTTCTTTTATTGCGCAATGTGCAACCACGAAGACGCTGCGTTGCCACAAAGTGCACAAATGTATGTCAACGGCAACAGTCCTGAATGACAAATGAACAAATGTTTGCAGCAGGAGTTTCTTCATTTTTTCCCTGTGTTTTTCCTTTGTTTTTAACCTGCAACCTGAAAGCTGAGACTGCCACTTCCACTGCCACTGCCTCTGCCTCTGCCACTGTAGGGACTGGCGAGAGCGTTGTACTAAACGTTTTGGCAGCTTGCCGACTAATTTGGGCCACATTGATGAGCTTTTCCATGGTCCCATGGGGAGCAGAAAATGGAAATTGGTAACAAGCTGTCGAAGAGATATCAATTGTGGTGTAAAGCAATAAAACAATAACGAAATAAACTTAAAATAACTAAAAAATATACAAGTAATATAAGACTGAACTCTCTGCTGACTGTAAATAATAAACGTTTCTTTTTATTTATATAACTTTAAAAGAAATAATAATACAATCTAATATCAATGTTTATGTATTCAAGAAGAACAGATCGGAGAATATTTCCAGATTAATGAATACAATTTAAAGATGCAGAAAACGATTGAGTTATATCCGACCGACAAATACCTTTATTATATACCTTTAATCTATTTACAATTGATAAAGATTGCCACTCAATGATTGCTACAAAACATATGATCTCTTTATTTATGCAAGATTCAAATTGAATTCGTTTCAATTCAAAGAAACAGACAATTCTCCAATCAATGCCAAAGTTTATGTGAAACAATCTTGTTTTCCTCACACGCCCAACAATAATCTTATATCTAAATATATATATCTTATCATATAAACAATATATATAAATCAACATGAATGTCGTTTAGACAAACAAACTAATTTTCACTTTTATTTAACAAATGACCTGTGCTCAAATAACACACACATAAATACTGTAACGATCTGATGATCATAAGTTTGAATCTGTAACGGCTTAACGAGCCAGTTTTAATAACTCGTGGTCCAAAATTGGCAGCCACCAAAGAAGGTTGGACAAATGGAAGAGAAGGGTTCGATGAGGGGGGAACCTGTAAGTAATTTATGCTCTGGGACACAGGGCTCCGATTATAGATCGTAAGCAACGCCCAAAAGAAAGATTAGCGATCGCCAATGCAAAGGGAAACGACAAATCGAAAATGCTTTGGCGATAAATTCCAATCAAAAGGCGAGATACAACAACAACAACAGCAACAGAAACGACGACAACAATTGTCGTGGGTTTGTTGCATAATTAGACAGCATCTATGATATGATAGTCTACCTATAGACATATACAGGTATACATATGTATAAAATTCCACTGGAAAAGGGCTCTAAATTAGATTTACGAGTGTCGATCAATGGATCATGGGGCTCAATTAAAATCAGCTTAATAATTTTCTAGATTCGCTGTGCACCGTTGGAGGTGCGACACGAATGAGATAGGAAATAGGAATGGGATGCTCAATATAAAAGCCGAGCATTTCTTAGAGTGCGATAAATAAAGTGTGATAATAATTTTATGAAAGAGCCTGGCGAGGTAACAAATCATTGGAATATAATACGCATCGAGCCAATAAAAAAGATTTAAAGAAGGCATTTACATTCATGAACATAAATCTTACAATTTTTTCTTAAACCCAAACGAACCAAATCGGACAGCCAACAATTTCATTATGAGCCTGGAGCACTATCAATGAATGGCTGAATGTTTGAATAGAGTTGAATAGAGATGAATGAATGAATGACTCAGACTGCACTCTGTCTTGGAGGACCTCACAATTGGAAGCGTGCATTTTGGGCGATTAAGTGTTAAACAGACAATTCGTTGAGCATTCCTGAACCGGCAGAATCGCAGGATATGTTATTTATGGGTTACAGAAACAAAGGACTTTATCCTGTGTCGCTGACTAGAAGCTGTTTCAATTATAATTGAACTGCAGGTAATAATTATTTCATCTTCTTGGTGGTCAGTTTGGGTCAGGCAGCTTGGCAATGAAGTGCGATTCCTGCGCATGCGTCGCTGGACACTCGACTGAATTTGTTAATTACATTGGGCCAAGACACAGTAGAACTTTCAAGTTGCCACAACAAGCGCCGCGGCGCCGCAATTAAGCTGAGTTCATAAAAAATTAAGTTTAATGTAAGCTTTAGTCTGCTAATTAAGATATGGATGCCTGAAACAATACGCTTGACTGATCCGTTCCCCACTCCCTCTCAACCACTTCAGTTGCAACTGCAACTTCAACTGCAACGGCATCAGAAACAGAAACTGTACATTGCCTGCACCTTTCGACAAGTCATTGAGCTGTTAAATTTATTTAATGCCTTACAAAAGGCTCGGCCATGTTGGCACTTGGTTTATTATTAATTTTTATTGCTCTTCGCGATTGTGGCAGGTTGTTGTGCCTCGGCAGGCCAAAGGATTCCCATGATCCCATCCCTTCGATCGTTGCAACCTGCTGCGCTTTTGTTTCGACCCCTTCAAAATTCGAGTGCCTGCAAAAGGACACCGAAAATGTTAAAGATCCATTTCACTGAATGAATGCAGTTAGTTCAGCAGTTCATTCATGTCAAGATCTTTTCATTCATTCAACTATTCGACTCTGGTCTTCTGGTGGGTGTGTCCTTAAGGATTACACTAATGCGTGCGTTGTCCTGCGCAACATTTTAATGTACTCGCCGCTCGATACTCAAAAGGATTTAATGATGTTCATGTTCCCATCAAGCTCAAGTGCCCCACAGTCGGCACAAATTCGCAAAAAAGGATTTTCTTTTCTCATTGTTCAATTACACGAGAATCCTTTCTTCTTGCATCTTTTCCTTTCTTTTACAAGAACCTTTCATATTTTATGAGTGTACAAAGCAGCAGCATATTTCTCATGTCACAGAGTCAGACACTTGAGTTACTTGAAGTGTTTGTTGTCTATTCGCATTGTTCCCAGCACTCAGAACACTTGAACATCCTCGACTCCTCAGCAACTGTTCCTGGTCAAGTGCCTGCTGTGTAGGTGATCGCACGAGCCGATCGTCCTGACTTTGCGGTTATCTTCTTGGCTCTTGGCACTTGTTATTGATCCGCTTAATGCAAATCGCCTGATGCGCTTAACTCCTCTGATTTTCTTGACATACATATACATATATCTGAGATTAGTCAGCAGCTCATTGGGATCTAAAAGATCGAAACAAGAACAAGATCCAATGACATGTTGACTTAATAACAATACTATTCATCTGATGCGTTTACATCCTTCGACTCTACCTACAAATCTGAAATGTAAGGATTAATACTTATTTAAAAAAAAAAGGAAGAACAAACCTATTTTAAACAAAGAATCAATTTATATAACAAACCATGGCTAAAATTACATTCCACATAAATCGAGTTAGTTTTGTCAAAGCTATGCAAGTTTGAAATCTTTTGACCCTTGTGACTAGGAACTACAAGTGAAATTTTTGTTTAGATTTGGGATGATTTTTCCCAAATAAAAATTGAACTCCTTATAATTAATTTTAAAGTATTCTCTTGTACTAATTTGGTCACCAGGAGATGATTAAAAGAGAGATACAAAAAATTATTTTCTGTAAATCTGAATCTTTTTGAAAGGAGAAAACAATTTTTATTTTTATTAAATCTGTCGAGATTTTACATAGAAAAATAATAAACTGGGGCCTAGTGCTTATTTTGAAACAAAATGTCATGAAAAAGTAAGTTAATCTCTTCACATAAAATATTAGAAGCGAAAACAATATAGGAAGTTATTTATTATAACAACTTATTCTCTATTTTTTAAAAATTGCCCTTATTCTCTTTTAGCTTACATTTTATTTATCATTTCGCAGCAAATTATTTTGTAATATTTTTAATAAATTTTATCACTATCACAAGTTTTTAGTTTTGTGCTAGAGAATAGTTGACTGTAAACGTAACCAATAATTGTAGGTATTATATGTTTAATATTATTCATATTATTTGTATTTAATACTTCATAATTAAAGCTACATTTTACCCTTGGATCGTGACACATCCTTTCTCATAGGATGGAGACTTTAGCTGGTGTTAAAATCAAGCAAAAATTAATACACTCACGCTATGCTGTCAACGAGAAGAAAACAACATTGTCTCATAAATACGCATGAGAGATCCATCCATTCATCCATTGGCAGCATTTCAAAGGAAATTATTTGCCAAGTGTCTGTACCCCCGTTTCCCCCCCCCCCCTCTTCCACTGCTTATTGCCTTATGTTGCAGTGAAGCATCCGTTGAGCTTACGCAATCGATGCGCGGGCTCATTACGAAGGTAACGTCATGGATGGAGATGGAGTCATGGCCTGGCACAGCTGGCAACGGCAACAGTGGCAACATTTGCAACAAATGGCAGTTGCAAGTTTTTGTGTGGTTTTTAATTAACGCTTTTGCACAATGCTTGTCTAATTACGCCTATGGTGCCATGACAACAACCACAAAAGCGACATTAACTCATACTAAATCATCAATATTGTCAGCAAAGATGAGGAAGAAAAGCAGCTGCTGCTGTTGCTGCTGCTCCTGCTGCCTCCGTAGGGAGACATGGATCCTTTGGGATGAGCAATAGAGAAAGAGTCAAAGAGACGACGATCATCGCATGGCAATTAGGCATTGGCAGAATTTAATACATTATTGATTGCATTAAATTTGCATTAAAATGCGATGAGACATGCCAACAATCTTGAGCTGATGAAGTCATACGAAGGTTGGGTTGTGTGTTACCAAGAAGAAGCGATCGCTACGCAACAGAAATGCCAATTTAAAATGGCTAAAATAAATTGGTAGCCAGCACAAAATAGACTATCATCAATTTAAAATCAATATGTCACATAAATTGGAAGGGAAATCAACGCCAGCAAAAAAAGAAAATTGAAAACCAAAATGGACAAAAGCCGAAAAGGCAACTCGCTCTGCGATTACTTTGCTATAATTCGTTGTTATTGTGGTTGTTGTTGCTGTTGTTGTCGCTTGGGTTTTATTGGCCACTTTTGGCCACATCAGCGACAACGATGAGACAAGCTCGCTTCCTGCCTGCCTGTCTGCACCGTAGAGCCTTAGGATCCCATCGACAAGTTGCCATTATTATGCGCATGTTGGCATTACATTGTTGTTTTAGCCTTAGCTTTTGCAGTTGTTGTTCGTTGCTGTTGTTGTTGTTGTTGCCGGATTTGTCAGCGATCCTCAAAGTGATAAAAATTGCTCGTAAATCCTTAACGAGTGGAACTAACACGCGCTTGAACTACTCCTGAGCTCAGTCGAACTCCAACTCCCACTTGCACCCGCAACTACCTTAACCAATGCCACCACACACCACATTTGTCTTTTTAGCGAGCTCCTAAAACAACACAACAGCAACAGCAACAACAACAAGAGCAACAATCATCGAAATGGAACAATGGCCGATCCTGACAATGTCTGCAATGGACGCGCTCATCTCTTGATCTGCATTGTTAGCAGCTCCCAATGTGTCTTCTCTTTCCTTGTGCTTTGCATTCAGCATTCAACATTCAACGTTCAACATTCGACTTTCAAGATTCAACATTCAGCCTTCAGATGAACTCACACCAACGCTCCACTTTATGCATCTCAAACACCAAATTGACTCCATTAAATTCCAATTGTCCAATGTTCGTCTCTGAGGATTCGCTTGCATCCTTCTCCTTAAACCATTGCTGATTTTCCTGTTCTTCTTCTGACCAAGTTGAAGGTTATTATGATGGTATATTCTTTTCCTCTTCTTTTAGCTATAGATCAACACTTGTGATAAAATGATAAATTTGATAATTTGCATAGATTGTTTATTGATAAGCGTCTAAGTTGACGTTTGTGACAATTGCTTAGTTTTGGCCTTAGATTTGACACAATTTTCTAAAAACTCTTTCAATACTAAGATAAAGTCAACTTTAAAATGGCGAAAAGTGAATGATTATTTATAGAGATCGATTTAAGTTGATACGCATAGATAAACATTATAAAAAATCATGTCAAGTCTGTCATAAAAATGCATATAAAAACTAATTAAGCTATTAACATTTGAAAGTCAGTTAAAAGTGTAATAAAATTATATATGGCTATGCACTACATTTTATTCCTATCTTTATTAAATTCACGTTTATTGATTCAATGCTCCGATTGATGAGTAAGCTTTAATTTTTGCAATTTACTGCACGGAAAAAATGAAAGGCAAGTAGGTGAAGTTACTGTAATCAAAGAGGTGAGGAGATAGTCAGAAGATAACTGCACTTTAATAGTTTAAAAGTTTCTAAATCAAAAACAATAATAGAAAGTTAAATACTTCAATCAATATAAAATTTCATCTTTTCCAAATGGCTTACATTTTAATAAGGGCGTAGGTTTATTTTAAAGATCAAATTCAATTAATGTCAATTAACAGTTTATAAACTTGATCAATAACATATAAATAAACTTTATAGCTTCAAATATATCAATTTCTTAATTGCCAACAGAAGCGTGTGTAGGAAATAATTATATACTCTTGGCTTTGAATGCGAATGGAGACTTTTCTCATTTAAAAAACAAACTGAAAACGAGCTGAAAATGTATTCAACAAATTTAAGGTTTTAACGATCGGCAAATTAACAAACATACGTATTCACATACAATGTATTACAATATGCTTGGGCAAACGGGTTTTCGTAGGCCACCCAGTAGCCCCCAGCGGGGAGGCGGGGCGGAGATGGTGAGGGGGCGAGTTGACTACACGTTTAATAAGTAGGTGTTGACAGTTCGTTAGAATAATAACTACTTTAAAATAAAGCCAAAGGCATGCTGATAATTAATTACAAGCGATTAATGACAGTGTTATCTAAGCGTATGACAAAATGTTTTTGCCGGCAACAGCAACAACATCCACAACAATAACAACAATAACAACAGCAACAACAACCACGGCAATTGGTGGCCCGCTTGAGTTCAGTTGAGTTCATGCGTAGCACCGCCAAATTGGAATGGTGCAGGGGAAAAGGGGAGGCGTTTTCAATTACCACCCGCTGTCTTCAAATTGTTCCGCATAATTTGCAAATGACTTGATAAACGTCTCCATTCCCAATGGACTCTGTGAGCGCCATCCGAATCCATCAGTGGAGTGGTTGCTGTGGTTCAAGTGGTTGTTGTGGCAAACTATACAAAATCCTTTTAAATACAATATGTCACATGACTTTGCCCCGCATTTGTTTGCTTTGTTGCATGTTGTTTGTTTTCTTTCTATGTTTTTTCTAAACTTTACTCCATTTCGGATGCATAATTAATGTGCATGGCGACCCTCTTCGGGGCCTCAGATCCTTAAGTAGGGTGCGTCCCCTTCTAAGACACATAATTACGTTGTTTCATTAACAGCATTAGTAGCCATCATATTTCACTCTCTCCCCAAAAATAAAAAGAAGACACAATGCCGCCGACAATGCAACAAGCAAACAACTTGAGGTGCATCTTCTTCTACATTTCATTCTCCTCCTCAGCTTGTTCCTCTTCTTGCTCAAGAGCAAGATTTATTGGCATTAACAGATCGCTCAAATGCCTTTTACTGGGTGGCAACTGGAGAGAGTGGCATAGCCAAGGCATCTATAAGTGTTATATGATATTGCTATAGTATCTATAAGTATGCCATCTATAAGTGTTATATGCTATGGTCTTTGAAGATCTGTTAAAAATATCTGAAAGATACTCGAGAGTGAGCTACTTATGAATATGTGGATTCTTTTAGTCACGGATTATTATTTAATAGATTATGCTGATCTAAGTAGTTGTCACTCATCTCTAGCTTGTTACTAAATGAAAGAATACCCTTTACAAAGTCAATTTAATAAGAAGGGTGTACTAAGCGGAAGTCTATGTCAAATATGGTTTTTTTGTTCCCCTCAAATTAGTACACTCTCCCCTTAGATGTAGTCTTTTTGCAGCCAAGTCTAGCCTTTTCTTAACAAATTTGGTTTTTTCTCGATAAATTCTGGCTTTTTACCGCCAAATCTGATTTGTTGACCCCGTCAAATCTTGACATTTTTCCGTCATTTTCCATTTCTTCTCAAGTCTAACCTTTTCCCCTTAAATCTTGCTTGTTTCCCGCCAAATCTAATAATTTTCGGAGTAATCTAGCTTTTTCCGATGTCAATATAGCCTTTTCCCGCTAAATGTATCCATTCTGACTTTATGTCCTCCTTCAAATCTGGCTATTTCCCCAAATCTGAATATTTTTCTGCCAAATCTTTCCTTTTCCCGGAAAGTCTCACGTTATTCCCTTACCAAATCTGGACATTTTCTATTATCTAAAGAAAAATGTATATCTTAAGTATAGGGCATCTCCGAGTGCATCATTCGAAACTAGAGCACTCTAACGTATTATGGATTATTAATGTAATGGGTTGTACACGGGCATATGACGGGGCATTGATCATGGACTCTCTCTCTCTGTCGCTCTCTCTGTCCCTCTACCCCACACTCGTCTCTGCGACACAAACTGACTAATGCAATCTCAAGTATGTGCGACACGCGGTCTGAGGGTGCTGTGGAAGTGAGGGGAGCTTCAACATGTGGCATAAAAAGATGCATTCTCCCTCGCAGTGTAGAGTAGAGTAAAGTGATGCGGCTTGTCGAATTTATGTGCAGCGGCATGTTGCCATTGGCTTGCCGCTTGGTGGCAAGTTCTCGCACGCATTTAAATACCTAATAAAAGTTACACTTGAAAATTAATGAGCAACGTTTTAAGGCAACATTTATGGAACACGACAAAGTGACAACACTTGAATTAAGTTGTTCACTCTGCCCCTTCTGCCGATCTGCCGATCAGCCGATCTGCCTGCCCCTCTTCAGTACTGCTCTCGTTATTAGTATTGTTGCTGCTGGTTGCCTTTCAGATGTCACTTTATGCCATTGCCATTGCCATTCCGCGCCTGTGTCTCTCCGACACCGACTCCGACTTCGACTACGTCTCGCTGAGATTTCATTTTAGTTGGTGTAATAAATTTTGTGGTTTAATGGGGCGGGCGTTTGTCGACGTCAGCATCAATGGCAACGGCAACGGCAGCGACTGCGGCATGACTCTGAAGTTTCACTTTGATATTCGAGCGTCTATTAATGAAAACGTTTCCAAAGTGCCGGTCGCAGTTTTCCTGTGCCCCAACCCTAGTGCGAGTGGGGCGTACTTTTCTGGCCTATTCGTATGTGTTTTATAGGACACGGTTCCCTTTTTTAATGCACTCAAATGACTTACTCTCAGCCTCTCTCAGCCAAACGACACTATTAAACTGACAAAAATTGACACTAATCATGCTTGGCTGACAACTGAAAGGGTGGCCGACTATTTGTTGAGGCCCCTACTACCCACTACCAATCCAAGCTAGGGGCAGATGCCACATTTTGTTTCGCTGTCATGTATCAGTCTCAGTCCATAATTTATGTATCAACACCCAACAGATCGTTTGTACTTATCAGGCTAACAGTGATACTCAACTAATGTTAAACATGCAAATCCAAATAAACAAAATATGATAAATAAATAAACAGGTAAACAGCTTTACGGATTTTAAATGTACATACAAATTTAAGAGAAAAATAAATGAAGAAATCTACATTTAACATATTTATCATAAAATAATATTAATAATATTAAATAGCAATTTACAAAAAAGAGTATAGTATACAAAATAAAAAATAAATAAATTGAAAAAATTAAATTATAAAATATGCAAATATACAATTTTTTAACAAATAGCAAATGTACACATATTGATTATATTATGGCCAAACTTTGTCAGAATGTAAAAGATTTCTCTTGGAAATAGGCTCAGTTTCTACACAGTTTTGGCAATCTAAATTCTGAAACGGACGATATTATATCTAAAAGAGAGATTAGTAAGTTGTATTAGCAGTGAACTATTACAAAAATATATTTTAAAAAACATATATTGATTTGAAAATAATGTGTAAAGTTGTGACATTTTGTTCTTTTACTAACATTAATATAGATTTAGGTGTTCTGCGTTTTAAATACCACTCCTTAAACTAGAACCTTTATAAATTAAATGGAGAGTAACTACATTTCAAAATTGTTTATTAAAAAAAATAATTCTCAAATAAATGATTAGAATTGTTAGCATGTATTTATGGAAAATAAGACAAATTTAAATATGCAAATGATGAGAAAGCAATTATTTGCATTTGACGTGGGCACATGTTGCAATTGGTCACTGGCAAGTGGCAGATGGTAAGTGTTAAGCCATAAACCAGGTAATACCGCGGAGTGCTATCAATACCAAAGGAAAAGACAGTTAACAGGGCGCAGCATCGCATCGGGGCAGAAAAGTCCAACACCATCGCTAAACGCAGCAAAGTAAATTGTTCGATTAATTGGATTTTAACAGCGACAAGTAGTCGCCAGGCCAGGACAAGAGCCAATGAGCGCCACAAAAACTGCAACATTCCCCAACTGTAGAGGCAACAAGAAGAGGCTCCAACATTGAACTCTTGTTCATTGTGGCAGCAAAACGAAATAGAGATGAATTTACAGCTACAAATCGCTTGATCAGTCAACGTTTTAGCCACGTCTAATTGTCAGTCAGTCAACCAGACTGGGAACGTCAACAGTGCCTGCCTGAAAGAGACAGACACTGAGATAGAGGCAACTGCAACCTCGACTCGAAGCTCGAAGCTGGAAGCTGAAAACTTGAAACTGGCAGCAAAAAGAAGGCCCCAAAGTTGAATTTTTATTGTTGTCACAGCAATTTCAATTGGTTCGATGAGCATTCCAGCATTGCACGCGGCCAACTAGCGGAGAGACCCATGGCTAAAAAAAAGAAGGAATAACAATAATACAAGTACAATAACAAAAAGAAGACAGAGAGAGAAAAAGACAAACAAACTGGCTTAGACAACGATGAAACACAGCTCCATCATCGATATTATGTCGAGAGCCAGACGATTAATGATTGCCAAGGTGAAGATCTCATCGGCAGGCAGTTGCTTATACTCGTAGGTATGTCTACATACATACATATCTGTATGTATGGGTATTTGCTCTGACTTTTTGTCTCACTGCTCAATGTCAGTCATGCAGGCAGTTCGTCAGTTTGTCAGTCTGTCAGTTAGCCAGCAAACAGCAACAGTCTCTCTCCTCTCTCCGACACTTGGTATTTATGCCAATTAGTATGAAATTTCTTACGTGCCTCCAGACAGCAGCAAAGCTACTCGAACTCAAACTCAAACTCAAACTCCAACTGCAACTCCGACTCTGACTCCGACTTTAAGTCCCGTCCTCATCACACAGCTTCTTGGGCTTCTGCTGTTGCTGCTTCCGCTAAAACTGGTCCAGTTCCATTTCACGATTTCACCCTAATACGATAACTCCTGCTGCTTACCCGTATTGTATCGCTCTACAAAAGCGGCCTTAGCGCCATTTTTGTCGCGCTTTGTCGCTTCTTCGCTTTGCCTCTGAATCTGACTCTGGCTTTAGTTTTGGCTTTGGCGCTTCTGTCTTAAGCTAATCAGCGTGGCCAAATCACTTAAGCCTAAAAAAGAATATGTGTTTCTTACTTAATTTGCTGTTGTGCGTTTCCGATGCCTTTAAGAGTATACACTTATTAGTACATACACAAAATTTAATTTCAAACTATCGAATTTTCGTTTTATATCCTAATTCCTGATTCTTATTTATAAAAAGTACTTACGTAAAATAAGTACACATATTTGAATCTTAGCACTTTAAAAGATATGCATATAGAGTTTGGTTTTAATGGCTCTAAATTTTAGAAAAGAAAGTAGATATATTTTCGTTATTTAAACTAAATTTAATTTTAATTTAGTTAATTACTTTTTTTCGTTTAAGGAACAGTTTTTACCAGGGAATGAAACCGGAACCGGAACCGTTAATCGAAATTAACCGTTTCAAATGAAATACCGGAACCGGAACCGGAACCTAAATAAATTATTTTTCATGAACCGAAAAAAGCCGAAAACCGAAACGTTCGTACCGGTACGGTTTTGGTACATTAAAAAAAATTTGTTTGTTATTTTTTCTTACGAACATGGTTTTGCACTATGAAAAAATGTCTCGAATTATATGTCAGACTTAACATGCTAAAATGCATGCATTTGTACGTTTATACATACACAAATATTTGTTGATAAAATTCGATTTTTTTTTACTTCTAAAATTTTTTAAAAATTACTTTGCTGTACCGGTATGGACCGATACGAGAACCGGAACCGAAAGGACAAAACCGAAATAGAACCTTTTACCGAAATACTCGTTTCGGTTACGTACCGGAACCGGAACCGTATCCGAAATTCGTTTCGGTTTCATTCCCTGGTTTTTACAAAATGAATATTTTATATAACTAAATTAACAAACTAAAATAAAAGTTTATACACACTATATATTAATTTTAGAAAACAATGTCTAAGAACTTTCCTTATTTAAAGTGGATTTAACTAGTTTTATTTTAAATTTTAAATTTCAAAAAATTTTCATTGCTAAAAGTGCTTTTAAGTTTGAGAAACAGATTCCCCAAGTTAATTTTTATTACACCGAAGAAAGTTTGACTTACACCTTTCCCTACAGTGTATACATATTCGATGTACATTTTCCAATTGATGGAATCGACAAATTTCCAACAATTTTCCGCCCGGCAAGTGCAACACAATCTCTCCCTCTCTCTTTCTTTCTCCCTCTCTGTCACTCTTTCTCTCTCGCTTACTTTGCTAGGCGACGGTGGCGGCGGCTTCAATAATTGAGCAATTATTCATTCAAATGGATTGCCAATTTCGCTGACCAGCCTACTCTTGTTACTTGAGGCCGGAGGAGGCAGGCAGGAGGCAGGCCCCCAATGCCAAAGCCAATTTAGCAACATTGCATCGCATCGAACTGCAATTGCGATTGCAATTATAAAACAATCACTTGTCCGGCTAGGCGGCTCCCGGTCGCCACCTTAACGGCTGCCCATTATTTTGGGGCGGCGGCCACGCAAATTGTGCTTACTTAATAAGTCGTACAACCTGCTAATGTGAGCAATTTACCAAAGGAACGCGCATGCACTGCATCGACCTGGCCCCGATCGAGTCTCGTCTGGCCTGGTCTGGTCTGGTCTCTCTTTTAGCCTGGTCGGGACTGCGGGCCGTCCTCGCGCATGCGCAAATGCGATTGCAATCAGCGACCGGGATGGACCAAAAAGGCAGGAAGGTAGGAAGGCTGGCTGGCTGGCTGGCTGGACTCGGTAGCCATGGCCAGTAGCCGGGCCAAGACCGATTGCTGAGTGTGTGAGTGCGCACAATAAAAAGGTGCGAGCTTAAAGAATTTATGGGCCAGCTTGAGACGTCGATAAGCTGGCGAGGAGCAGCAGCACGAGAAACAAAGTCGCTTGGACAGCGCACCTAATTATTATAAATAAACCAATCGAACAATAAAGATCTGCTGGCCAACTTTCCACGAACTGTGCTCAGTTGCCTATAAGAACTTAATCGCAAATGAGATTCAGAACTGGAACTGCGACTGAGACTCAAGTTGGAGCTGAAGCTCAGACTCAGGTTGAGGCCGAGGCTGAGGCTGAAGTTGGCAACGCCATCGATAACACAATCGATGATGAGGCCACGGCAATTGGCCCAAAAAGCAGGACTGGTTGCCTAACAAGCGCTTGCCACGGTGACGAGCCGCAGCGGCCTTCTGGATTAATCGCTGACATGGACCATGGAGTGGAGTCCCCTTCTGGACTCCCGGTCTGCGGGGTCTGGAACGTAGCCCCAGATAACGCGCTGACGTAGTTAAACATATTGTAATTGCTGGGCTGCCGTTTTGGCCAAAACAGCCATACAGCCAAACTACCAAAACGGGTTTCGTCTTGCGGCCTGCAGCCTGGTCATTGTTTACCCTGGTGGACGGCGGCTGTATCTTTGGCTTAGCATCAGATTACCACTCTATGTGCAGACAAAGGCAGAGCCTTTAAGCCAATAAGTGGAAGGCGTCGCGATCTTGTCGTCGTCCTCGTTCTCGTTGTTTTGGCCTTTGATTTTTGTGGATCAGCCTCGGCTTCACAGTCTCAACTTTGCACAGTAGCCGTTCGATAATTTGCTACGGCATTCCAAGTGTATGTCTCCTTATCCCGCATGTCAATCAACCTCCTAATTATTCTCTGAATGCAAAAGATAATTGGCGTTTTGGGTGCTACCGCGGATGATCGAGAATGATCGCGGATGATCGAGGTTCACCGAGGATATCAATTTCAATATAAAATATACGAAAGAACGCGCGATCCTTTGACAGTTTTGTGGCAATTATGACAAACAATAGGACCCTGCGGAGCCAGTGGCAGTTGCATCATTGGATGCTTAATCAACACAACTAAAATCCAATTAAGTCCATAAAAAGCAACCACTAAAAACCAGATCAATAACAAGGAAACAGAATTCAACCACAATGCGTCGAAGAATTTATGCTCTTTTATATCATATAATGTTGTATCATAATTTAAATAATAAAGGATTGCACATTAGGAGTTAATTTCGCTTGGAGATTCGTTCAAATTAGATATAATTAATTAGAATATAATTAATGATGGTAATAACCAGTCAAAGAAAAGATTTTGCCTTGAGTCTGGGAAAATCAACACTATCTATAATTATTTTAATACCCTTTCTGAGAGTATTATGAAAATATTATCATCAAAATGTATCTGAAGGTTTTGAAATAAAATTATGAGCTAGAGGTGTTACAGAGTGGCACTTTTAAGACTATCTTATAGTAATAATAATCTGTTTTTATACAACCTGTTTGGGTATTCAATCATGTTTATATCAAATCTGGCTCACTATCTATATTGCTTCTGTTTCAATATAAATTTTAGATATTTTTTATTTAACATAAATATAGTGTAGCTAATATGCCATCAGCAAGGGCAGAGCATCAACAGAAGCTGCAGCATTGGCAGTGTGAGCGGCAACTAATTCATTTGGCGTCCCAGCAGGTTGCCAGTCGTCGGGCTATCTATGAGTGGTAATCATGCTGAGAACGCGTTGCACTGGTTCACATTCACAAACATTCACATACATTCACATACATATGTGTAGATTTAGATGCAAGTACGTCCTGGTCCTGGCAATTCGGCGAAGTGCAGTCGGCGATCGCAGCGCATTGCTTTAAGTGTAATGAAATCACACATAGACAGGCCCAAAGATAGCGAGAGGGAGAGAGCAACTGTGGGGCAGGTGGTGCAGGTGGGGCATATGGGGGTTGCACGATCGACACTTTGTACGTTACTTCGTCTGTTGTGTAAAACGATTGGCGCGTTAATCAACGAACAAATTTCCTACTTATATGGCTTGCGAATTAAATCGTTCCCTCGAGATCGCTGCCTGTCCCGCTGCTCCGTTGCCTGGTCCGCTGGTCCGATGGTCCGCTAGCTGACAGCTGGCGATTAGAACTGGAGCGATAAATTATACAATTGCCATGCGTGAGAGCTGAGCTGCTGTTGGCCAGTTTGAGGCAAAGGAACAGAGGAACAGGTCCCCAGCTCATCGGCTCTGACAATTACACTGATTATATTAAATATATGAGGCCCATATATGGGCCATAGCCATGCTGCTGTCATGGGAGTGTTAACTGTTTGCCTTCATTGGCATAACGAATATGTAATTTGGTGCAATTTGCTGCCCCTCAAACTATGCAGCACAAAAAACACACGAGAACACGAAAGAACTATGCAAATTACCTTAGAACTGAAACTTACTTGGAAGAAAATTTAAATTTCTGTTTTCATTGTTGTTGTTATCGTTGTTCTTGTTCTTATTTTTGGCGTGGAAGTATGCACATTTGTGACCCCAACTACCTCTTGTACAATTATGCGCCTCGTCACGAAAAAATCAATTAAGTTAGAGAAACCTTTTCAGCTAAACGCTAAACAATTGCGCATAATTACACACAGAGTCCAACTGCATTGCCTCAATTTGTGCATTTGCATAAGAAATAACAACAACAAGAACAATTAAGTACAAAATGTAAAAGTTAACGACCCCACAACTAAGGAAATTCAAACAGACGCAGTTGTTGTTGCCGACCCCAAAAACACACCTATTGCGACCCCTTTGAGCGTAGGCATACAAATGCGCAGAAATAAAAATTTATAGGTTAAACTGTTGAATGGTTTAAATAAAACAAATGTAAATTCAGAACCCACAATTGTGCTTTTTGTGTGCAACAATGTACGCGCATGGAATTGTTTAGCAAGAATGTTGTGCGAAAGCTATAATAGAAGTATACTTTATTGCGAGTCCTGAAGAATGTGTGACAAGAAGCGGGATAGGGGCACAAAAATCGATTTTAAATAGTTATTCGTTGATTTCTAGTAGGCCATATACAAAACATTATTATTCTTACGAATTATTTGAAAACAGTTTGAAACAGTATTAGAGAAGAGTTTTAAACCGCCCGTCAAAGCACTATAACTTCAAATTCGTGGGACATTTGTTGCATTAAATATCCCAAATCCAAATCTAAAGGGGTATTTAGCACAAAATATCCCAAATCCAAGACATTTACCTATCGGCCTATAGAAATCAACAACAACGCAGCCTCCAGTGCTGTAAGCCGATTGTGCTGCAGTGCTGTAAAATTTCTTCGGCAGGGAAAAATCATCGTAAAAAATTATCTATCGATATATCGATACATCAATACTTTTTCAACAATCCAGTCGCAACTTATTTTTGGGCAGAAAACAATTTATTGTTAAAATTATAGTTTTTTTTTTTAAATTGGAGGCAGTGTGTGCGCGAAAGATCGGAAAAATCCCATCGAATATCAGTGCAAACGAACTGAACCCTCAGTGTTACCGACCGTCACCAACCCAAGCACCTGCCGCCCTCCCCTTTCCAAATTAATATATTTTTGACGCACACCACAACGTACAAAAACGAAAAACACACCAACAAACACCAATAAACACTTGCACACGATTCTTTTTGCCTTGCGAAATCTAAGACGAAGGCCACCGCCATCCGATTCCGATTAGCAGGCAAGCAACCAACAGACAAGAGACCCAACTAGACCCATAAACACAGCAACAAACCCCAATTAATTACAAATGCGTGAGGCGCTTAAAAGTTGATGTAGAATTTAGTGAAACGCTATCGAAACGCAATTTGCAAAGTCACGCCGCGTCAGCTATAGTTACAGCTGAGCCATGTCCATCCGGACACAGGTGCTGGGATTTGTGGATGTCATGATGCGGGTGCCACCCATCATAGTCATCGATGAGATTCTAAAGATTGGCATGGGTCTGCCAACACGACTTTATCCAGACAAAGTGTCAGCCACGGAGGCAGTGGCAGCGACGACGACGACACCTGCACCTGATACTGAAACCAATACAGATCCGTTTAGCACGATCAAAGCGTTTTTAGGCATGGGCAGCGATCAGACAACCGTCTCTAGTGTCATCACATCCTCCATCAGCAACACAAGCCAAGAGATTCTGGAAAAATCCATTGAGAATGCCTCCAAATCGGCGCATGCCAACGGATTGCTAAGCAATAACTTTAATACGCTTATTGACGAGCTGGCGCACGATGGCATGCTGTCAGATATTCTAAGCATAACGACGATCAAATTCGTCATTTGCTTATTAGGTGAGTGGAATTGTTGTTGTCGCTTATCAAATGGTTGCTGTATTTATTACGCTTTGTTTGTACTTTAAACCCTGCAGGTTTCTTTAGCGCCGCTTGCATTTTCATGCTCTGGACGCGACACTTGGTGATGGTCTATATGTTTCTTACCTCCCTGGGACTCTCATTTCTCTCCTATTGGTCCAATGTAAGCGCCCTAGCGCTAATGGAGAACAGTCCCTGTATACTACAGGATCTGATGTCCATGAATACCACCAGGCTATTGGATTCGGGCGGAGTTATCATGTCGCTGGCACCACATATCATTGCACAGTGGTTTATGGGCATGCTCTTTGCCTATATTCATTTGGGGCCACGTTTAGCTATTATTCAGAAACTGATGCCCATCATATTTACTAGTCCAATCCTGATTGCCATGTTGCCACTCCCGCCGTACGTTGTGGAAAAGCTGCCAGTGATTGCCGGCATAACGCCCATTATACTGACCAAAATCACGTTAGTGCAAAGTGCCATGGAAGCCAGCAGAACGGTCTACAATGGCTATCAATATGCCATGAACTTTGTCTCCAATTTCGGACTCTCTGCCCTCATTGAGAACGAATGGCAGCGACTGAATGTGCCCAATGTTCTGCGGCTCTTTTGGACAATCAGGTAGATCAGATCGAGCTTAACAAGTGGGATCTATACTTATCTAATCTTCCTTCGTTTGTTTCACAGGATTTTAAAGGGCAGCTACACTTTAATCACAGCTGAGACAGATGTGCCTTTGCTACTGTTTCCAGCGATTGAAAAGCTCCTCGTTGACGGCTGTGAAACCCTGACCGCTGTGTTGGGCATGACTGGGGTCATCTCGATGGTGTGCCACTATATTGGACGCGGCTTTCAGTGGTATCTGCTGACCTACGACAATGATGAAGAGAAATCGCTGGGCACCGTTTCTGCGGTCCTTTTTTATATATTGGCATTGCAAACTGGTCTCACATCGCTGTCGCCAGATAAACGTTTTGTTCGTCTGTGTCGCAATCTGTGCCTTCTGGTCACTGCATTGCTGCACTTCCTCCATAACATTGTCTCTCCCATTTTAATGTCATTGAGTGCAGCTCGCAATCCTTCACGCAAACGACATGTGCGCGCATTATCAGTTTGCGCCTTTCTCATATTTATGCCAGTCGGCTTGCTTTATTATCTGTGGGCACAACACTCGCCCTCCACTTGGCTGCTGGCAGTGACTGCCTTCTCCGTCGAGGTGATAGTCAAGGTATGTGCTGCTCATATTTGAAACATTTTCTGTTGAGCTGCAATCTAATTTGGTGTACACAACAACAGGTACTCGTTTCACTGGCCACGTATACGCTCTTTTTGTTGGACGCTCGTCGACAATTCTTCTGGGAGAAATTGGATGACTATCTGTACTATGTTCGGGCATTTGGCAATTCAGTTGAGTTCTGTTTTGGAATTTTGCTGTTTATAAACGGTGCATGGATTTTAGTCTTTGAATCGGGTAAGTTACTGGCTGGCTTTCGTCGCCGTCGAATTACATCAACACATCTGCAACGTAGAGCATTGAAAATGATCGAAATCATTTCCTGTCATTGACGTTCATAACTTAATCATGTGAATAGTGTGCTTTTGTCCAGCTTTTTTGTTCCGTGTGTGCATGTAATTTTATTATTTGGTTGATTTTGTGTATCGATAACTATAACTTGATAGCCCAAAATGCTACAGGCGGCGCCATCAGAGCTATCATGATGTGCATTCATGCCTACTTCAACATCTGGTGCGAAGCCCGCGCCGGTTGGTCCGTCTTCATGAAAAGACGTTCTGCGGTTCACAAGATATCAGCCCTACCCGAAGCCACTCCTGCCCAGCTCCAAGCCTTTGACGATGTCTGCGCCATTTGCTATCAGGTAAGGTGCAAAGCCAATGTGATTGTAATAATCTCTGCTGATACTGCAATTTATGCTTACAGGAAATGTACTCTGCCAAGATAACGCGTTGTCGTCATTTCTTCCATGGCGTTTGCCTGCGCAAATGGCTCTACGTACAGGACCGTTGTCCGCTGTGTCACGAGATTATGATGTACACTGACAAGCCGGAAGATAATGGCCAAGATGCGGATCCAGCGGCTGCGGCACAAGCTGAACAGCCCATTCGCATATATCCCCGCGACGTAAGTATATCTTTGTTTCAACGAACGATTCATTATAAAGTTTGTTTTTCCAATTCATTATTCAGGATGGAAATAATGACGCCACGACGCGTCGGACGCCAGAACGAGCTGCCGAAGCTGCTGCTGCAGAGGTTGCTGCAACATTATTGAATGCTGCCACAGCACTTAGTGATAATGCAAGCGAAGCGGCAGCAATTGCTGCAGAAACGAGAGCTGCCGCAGCCGCAGCCGCTGCGAGCAGCAGCAGCAGCAGTAGCAATGTCAGCTATATGAGTGCATCTGGACAACCACCGCCATCGACAGCAACATCAGCGGCAGCTGTGGCAACTGCTGCGGCAAGCAACACGACGCACATATTTAGGTTGTCTCAGGAACAGCAGTGAACTACTGTATCGTTAATTCTATTCTTAATCATACCACATGTAACTGTTCTACGTGTTAGTGTACTTATGTAAAAATTCGAAACATCTAATCGAAACTATGATCTGCTTATTGAATGTTTCGAAATCGATAATTCCTATAAAAAAACACACACACACCATTGATCCTCATACGCACGCACACACACCCACAAGCAAATCCAAAGGCGCGTCAAGATGATTGGCTTAAACCCCACACACTAAGTTAAATTATAAACCTTGCATATAAGTACATACATATTATAATATGACCGTGCCGAACGAAACGAGAATTCAATCAGAGATCTTTGTAAATTAAGTTTGTGGTAAAAAGTTGACCCAAAAATGTTGAAAAAGGTTAGTCTTAAGTTTACAGTGAAATGGTGTTGAAAAAAAAAAGAAAACAGTAAAAAAAAAAACAAACAAAATATAATGCGGTGAAGTCTGAAAATGATTTAATCAAGTACCAAGTAAATAACTAGTTAACAAATCGCGAAATAATTTGTAATGTACAAGAAATTAAAATTAGCAAATTTTGTTTTCTTATTACTTATTTAATTTAATTTAATTAAACGAAAGAAAAGCGGAAAAAATACAATACAATATGTAAGCAAAAAATTAATTGCGACGTATTTCGTTTAGACACAACAATATTCATGGAACTTGTTTGACCCTCTTTCGGTTTACATTCAGTTCCCCATTGGATCATCTGAAACTCTTAGTTATTTGGATACTTTTTTGAAAGGGAAAGCCACCGTGAAACAATGGTGGGTAATGGATCCAATTTATAAGGCAGCTAATGTATAAAAATTGTATATAGAACGTATGCATATTGTAATTTAATGTCAAGTATTTTGTATTGCAACATGTTAACCAAAATACAAATTGCCTTAAACTGAACCAATTTGTTGCAATGGCGCAATTGTTCAATTTGTCTTTTGATTCATTTTTTGCTGTGCAAAACTGGGATACAACAACTGTAAAGAACATAGAACAATAATTGTATAACGGTTTTAGTTGAAAATCAAATCGTTATAGTTGCGCAACAGATGATATGGCGAGACACGACAGCAGGTTGTGGTGCGAACCACCGTGATGCGATCAGCGCGCTCAAAGTTGGCCTTCACGGTCTCATAATAACGACCATCGCTGTGGAAATAATCAGTTATGAAGAGAGCATATTGCTTGCCACAATTCCAAGGCTTACCTCAGGACCATGCAACGCAGCTTCAGACACTTGACACGCAATATATCGATCGCCTTCTGGCTCTTGTCGGAGAAACGCAAGTTATCCGGATCCCAGCGCAACTCCAAACGCTCCAGATTACCACAATTGGAGGCTATGGTGTCCATCAACTGATCAACATGTATGTTGACACCGAGTTTCTCTGCAGTGCCCATGACGATGATCCTTAAGGATAACAGATTAGACATTTATAGATCTTCGATTCCTCACTATACTCACTTGCAGTTGCCCAACAAGGGAAGTATGCTCATCCAAAGCTGATCTGTGATATGGGGCATGCCGGATAGACAACAAGCGCTCAACTGATGTCCATGACGCTGCAGGAACTTCAACATGCCCTCATCTGTAATGTTATCCGAAGAGTCCAAGTCCAAAGAGATGAGGGATCTAGATAGCAGGGATTATAAACTATACATAGAACTTGATCCATTTGAAACTTACCTGGTGTTGCCCAACTCCATCCATTGCTTCAAGACGGTATCATTAAAACCATTGATCTGGCCAGCTGACAGAAACTTCAGGTTGGGGATGCGGGTCAACATGTCGACGAGACATTCGCTGGTCAAATCAGCGGCCGTTATGTCCAGTTCCTGTAGAGCACACTTTTCCCACTCGACCTGCATGACAAACTCGGACTTCAGACTAGTGCCATTCATGAGAAGGCAGGTCAAGCGCTTGGAACGCTGCACCAACGTCTTCATGGTGGATCCGGTGACCTTATTGCAGAAATTAACAGCCAGGCACTCCAGCTGGATGCAATTGGAGCTAAAGGCATCAATGTGCGAGTCATCGATGAAGTTGATTCCGTACAGATTGATGACACGCAAATTGGGTGTGGCCGACTTTAGTTTATGCACATTGATGACCTCGTAGATTTCTTCCTCCTCCTCCTCTGACTTCTCATAGGTGCCAACCAAGTGCAGCACTTCCAGGCCATTGATGAAGTTGTAGATCTTACGCATGAAACCCTCCATGAAGATCACCTCGGACAGGCAGATGCACATGTAACGCAACTTGGTGGGAAATGCCTGCATCTCACTAAAATCATGAAGCTGCATAGCTGAATGGAAGATAATTAGATATAGATCGCAATATATAAAGTTTTATTCACTTACCTGTGGAGAAATCTAACAGCATGTGGGTAAGATTTGGACACTTGGCTGACAGTTCGTGGAGCACCGTGTGCGTGATCAGCTCAATAGGCAGCTCAATATAACGAAGAGTGGGTCCAAATCTCACCGAGATTAGCGATAGCAGCATCTCCAGAGAGCCAACGTGTAGTCCAGAAACCTCCGGCCGTAAAGATACATTCTTCCACAGACGCGTATCGTAGGCGATTTGACGCCAGCGACGACAGATGCGGGCGAGACGACAAATCTCTCGATGGGATAGATATGAAAATATGTGCAATAGCACCTTGTCGGGCAGCTTCTCGATAGTCTGTAAGAGAAGTGATCATACATATAGCATATTTAAATATGTCTGATCAATAAACTCTTCCGCTCTTTGAACTATCTACCGTGTCGGCAAAGGGACTGCGCATTGTGCCATCGGACAGGTAGACCTGTGAGGCCTCCACTGCCAGTTGACCCCAAATATCGGTAGAAATATCCATTCTTCTATATAGTATTTAGTTCAGATATATATATATATTACTATATGTTCTGCTTATATAAATGATATAAATGATCACTGCGAGCGATACGCGCGTTCCCGAGCACCTTCAACGTCTGTCTGAATTAGCTGTGCCCACTTGGCGCTACTGTGAGGAATCTCCAAAAAGCCCACAATTCTTTGACACACTCGCAGGCAGCCAGGCAACCAGTCAGTCAGCTCAAGAGAAACGCTAAAGAGGAGATCCTATTTATAGCTGAGCGCTAGTAATGTTCAGAGTATGAGAATATCGAAATGCCATGAATTTCTAGAGCATTTCGTATCTTTTGGTGGTCAAAAGAGCGAGCTACTCTGGGCCTGATAAACAGCTGTTGGGATGGGCAATACGCACACTTGTCCACTGCGTATATAGTCACTATATACACAACAACATATAGACAAACTATATACAACAGATTTATACGCAATCGATCAGCTTTGTTTTGTTTACTGCATGTTTTTTTCTGAATGGGTTTTCTCAATGTTTTCTTTACTCACCAAACGCGTCTTTATCACCGCACCGAGATCATCTCGTCCAATGGCCTGGGATGAGGTTTGTGCTGCCAAAACGTTCCAATTATCCATAGTGCTTTTCTAATTTTTAAATTACTTGTGTGCTCTGTTGTTCTAATTGTTGCGGGACTCTTGTATTTGCGGGGAGATTTATTTGAAAGTACTCCTTCTAATAGTATCTATTCTAATAGATCTATTCTCTAAATATGTATAGTATGTACTTGGCGCCGGTTTTTGTGTATTTACTGGTTCTACAAGTAGCCAAGGAGATTATCAGTCGGATTAAGCAAACTTTCAAAAATATGTATACAATTATTTTCGTATTCAAAGTAAGCAAATATTTTCTCTACGGAAGAATGGGCGTGGGGAAACGGGTATACTGTTTAAATTCAATAATTTGGACATTCATCTCAAATTGATTAAAGCTTATTATAAAAATATTTCTATTTACAGAGGAAATTTACAAGTATTCAGGAATATTTGAACGATCTGTACACTACTGGATTGTGGGTTACGAATAACGGAACATATTTACCCATTATAAAATGTGTTTAGTAGTTGTTTTAGTACAGATTAAAAACGAAACTCTATAAATAATGTAAATTATGTGAAAGAAATTAATAAAACAACAGATTGTTGCACTCGCCACACGCATTAAATATGACGTCACTATAATGTATAATTGCCTTCAATCATCTTACAATAGAAAAATTATGCAAATTGTGAATAATTTTGTATAATTTTGTCATGTTCTGGGAGCAACCGAGAAGATCTGTTCTACCTTTTGGGTTATTTATAGGCAAATTGTTGGTCTGCAATGCAAAATTTGTTTCTGCAATTTAGCAATTGCATGAAATTTCGTAACGCCCACAGTAGAAATTATGTACTTTGAATTATTGGTTAATTGGCACTTTTGTTTTCACTTTGTCTTCAGTCTTTTGTATTAGTCCAAGCTGAGCTACTTGACAACTTTGTTGCAAATTCTTGAGGAATTCGTTTTAGATTCGTATTCCGTTTACACACAACAAATTTGTTCCGCGTAGTTGAGAGCTCCACAACGTTCATGCAACTGAGATCAGGCGTCCGCGAAAAATGGTTTTTGGCAAAATGAATATAGCCCGGTTGTGGCGAACCGCCAGAGAAGAACATGAGGATGAGGGGTACGTTGGAGCACTGGTGAATGCGCGTCATTTGTTGTAGCCGGCAGATGGTTGGCAAGCATGCTAAGTGATGGCGCCTGGCCAAAAGAAAAGCGTCGCACATGCTATTTACACACCTTTCATTCAAAATATGCATATGTTTATTATTACCAAGTCTCTTGGACTTTAAGTCAATTCAAAAAGTAACGATCAGGGCGCCAAGCTGTTTCTTCTGTGATCAGTGGGGGCGCTTTGTAGTTCCCAATGTGACCAGTGGCGGCGCTGACAAAACAAGCGCGTACAAAATAACTTAAAATAACTTGTATTAACAAAATTTTTTTTAACCAAGAAAACAAAAATTCAAAACTAGACACAATTACGCCGATTTTTTCAAAACATGTCTTGATTTTCTAGATTTACTGGGGCCCAATAAAATTTTCATCATTCGTTTCTGAATTTCACTCAGAAGTGCCGCCAAGCGAGGAAACCAGCTAGAATGAGAGAGAGAAAGAGAGAGCGAGAGAGTGCTCATCAGGCAGTGTTGCCAATTCCGCTTTTTCCCGTAAAATCTGGCGTTTTTCAAAGTCTCTCAAATTCTGCCAGAGAGAGCAATTCTGATCAGAGCCAAAACAACATGAATTCAGTCGTTTCTTTGCTGCGCACGCAGACGGTCGCACGTTGCTCTCCGAGTGTCTTCCCTTTGAACGTAGGTGTGTCAGTACAGCACTAAGTGCGCTTGTGTAAGTGTATGTGTCAGCGGCCAGTCTTGGCCAAAAAGTGGTTGCTGAGTGCGCATATTTGTTTACATTAGCGTCGTTACAGTTATTAGATTTCCTTAAAAGAAATAAACAAATTCTAATTTAGGATACTTTGCAAAATATCCAACAGTAATAATAAACTTTACTTTGTTTATACTTGGAGTACAGTGCAACAAATGAAGTAGTGTGTGTGTAACGCCCAAAGAGCGCATTGAGAGGCAAAGAAAATTAGTGAGAGCAAAAGAAGTAACGCAGGTGTTGTTGTCAAAGCTGCCAAAAAGAGGTGTTTCTATCAGCAAGAGAAGGCAAAAACAGCATAAATAATTCAGAGAAAATCTACATATTTTCACAGAAAAGCGTTAAAAGACGAAAAAAATTTTAGAATCCTGAATCCCCGCTTCCCACAATTCACAAATTTTTCCCGCCGTTGGCCTTAAAAAACAGCCAAATATGACTGACAAAATTACTTAATTAACAACACTGGTACAAACAAGAAGCGCAGTTGGCCTAAAGACAAAAACAAATCATAAACAAATTAAAATTATTTAAACTCAATTGCAATTGCATGAGCAATAAATTAATTAACAATTTTCAACCATACAGCCCAAAAACCACGCCCACCCGTTAAAAATGTCGTACAGCGCAGAACGTGCGCTCTCCTTTCTCTATCCCTTTATCATTGTAACATCGTTGGTCTGCTGCATTACTTCGGCAGTGGCATGGACCCATTGGCGTTATGTGCTCAACGCCTGCCCGGACACCAATTGCGGATGCGTGCTGTACGGGCGTACCGCCTACAACAGCTTCGAGGGCGGTAACATTGCCTACTGTCATTATGCCACCTACGGACTCCTCTTGCCACTCCTCTTTGCCGTGGTGCTGGGCGTCTATCATGGCTATCGGATGTGCATTGGCAAGGGCAAACGGAAGGCGGGCACCACAACGATCAGACAGCGGTAAGTGTTGTGTTGTGGATAGCAAAAACAGCAGCCACCCAATTCTAATTTAGACGGGGTCATCTGGGTTAATCGGCAAAAACAGCAGCTTGCGACACTCGCTCGATATATGGCACTAATTAAGTCTTATGCTAATGGGAGCCACAAATGACTAATGAAGCAACAAATTTCATACTTTATACCAATTTAATTACACACCCTCTTTCAGATCCGGTGATATGATCGTGGTAACCACTGAATCCGAACTAACCCCCGATGGTCTCTCGCCCTACTATTGTAAGTACATAGATACCGTGCAGAATTATCGTACTCTAATTAATGAGTTTATTTTCTTAGGGCTTCCTGCAACCGTCATTTCGGTTATTATGGCCATTTATCAGCTTGTCTATGCTTCCATTTTCACCGATGGCTTTGAGGTCACCTGCAAGCAGTATCGTCAGTCTGTGCTGCAGGAAATTCAAGGAGTCGGCAACATTGTGCCTGTGATCAAGGCACGTTTGTCCTGTGCAGCTATTTTTGATTTTATGGACTTTATGGTGGAAAGCATTTCATATGAACGTCGGCGCTATGGCCGCATCAATACCTCTGTCTGCTTGTACTTTACGCTAGTATTATCCTGGTTTACCCTCTTTGGGTGGCTTGCCATTTGTGTCATCAATATTGTTAATATGCGCCGCACACGAGCTGCTCGAGTCTAAAGAGTCGAAAACGAACAAAATGACAATACGATCGTAGATTATATCACTGCACATTCGCCTTATCACTTATCACATTCCGCACACTTAGCTTTTAGTCTTGCGTCCACGGTAATATACCGCCATCAACGAATTGTACAAATAAATGTATGAACGATTTATCTTAAAGCTATTTTTGATTTTAAATTAACGGCTTACAAAAAAACTGCGTTGAACGATGTAGTTTCGTTCGCAATTCACAAAACCAGTTCGTAGAGACAGCTGCTAACTTATTTGGATAAGGAAGATAATAATTTCTAATTAAATTTGTTCATTAAATTTACATTTTAAACTGGCGCCTAAATTTTGAATTTAACAGATTCCACGGAGAATCGAAAGTGTCTGACTGCTGTCGATTGTAGCTCGATAGCGCCCATAATGATATCGATAGTTACCCACCTCTCGATAGCGACATAAAACTGTCGATAGTGGCTCAGAAAGGTAAAAATTCGATACCTCGATAGTGCCATCGATAGTTTCCCAGCTCTAACACTCAGTGCTGACGTGCCGCTATTAAAAATTGTTTACGGGATAAAAACTAAAAAGTTGGCAGAAATCTCAACATGTTCGATGTACAGACACATATGGTAAGTGTAGTTGGTTATAAGCTGCAACGTATAATAACTTGTGTATGTTTCCCAGGACTTTGTCGGCCAGGCAAAAGCAGAGCGCTGGTCGCGCCTTATCATAACATTCTTTGGAGTCGTTGGGCTCGTCTATGGAGCGTTTGTCCAACAGTTCTCACAAACTGTTTACGTGCTGGGCGTGGGCTTTCTGCTGTCTTCACTGGTAGGTCCACTAAATAAGGCTCAGTTTGGATCTGTTGCTAATTACACGTCATTTTGTCCCTCGTCCAGATCACGATTCCTCCATGGCCGTTTTACCGTAACAATCCTCTGAAATGGCAGAAACCGGTGAATACCGAGCAGAAACCACAGACGGGCGATTCTGGTGATGAGGGAAAGAAGAAGAAAAAGTAGGCATTTAAATAAAAGTAACTTTGAGTTTTATTAAACTTTAAATAAATTAACAAAACCTTAAATTGGACGACGGTACGATATAAGATCGTTGTGATCATAGTACTTGTGTATGAGATCATACATGTTTGCGAAGAAGAACAACATATTGTCATAGTGTCCATTATAAGGGGACTCCCGAGTAATGCTCCCTGTTGGTGTCTTCATTGTCCTCGGAGCTGCCAGTTGATGGAAGCCCTCGGTAATCTCTAAGTTGTCAAGGCCTCGATAATCCGCGTTCAGGCCCCACGCGTTCACGTGCAGCTCCAGCAGGAACTGATGTATGGCCTCAATAGTGGCTAAATACCAGCGGGGACTTCCCCGCTGATGGCGCCAGAACTGCGACAAGCGATTCTGGAGTACCACGGTACGCAGGCGGCGAATTCGCTCATCTGCATAGATGCTTCGACTTTGGTTCCAGGTGCTGTCTATGAAAATAGCTCGACGAATGGGCAAATTTCCGTATGTGTAGTGTTTAGAGCTTTGCTCCGAATTCGGCTCCGTTTCACCAACAATCTCGTCCATGCGACGTCGCAGCATTGTTCCCATGTGATGACCCTTTGGCAAGCCATAATTGTCATCAATCTTCAGCTGGACATTGCGCTCAAAGAGCTGGGGCACTGTGAGGCTTGTTGCACTGGGAAAGATGAGCACCACACCATCATCCTGTCTGTAATCGGGAATATCCGGATATGTGTAGATTCGCACATTATCAGGTGCTAGCACTGCCGCATGGACCGCCGTGCTCTTGCCATCGATCTCTTTCTTGTGCTTGATTATGTCTATTTGGATTGGCAGCTCCACTCGAGGCAACAAGCTTCCCAGATCTCCCACGGGAACATGGCAACTGTAGCAGAAGAACTTCCTGGACCGGTTGCAGTGCCGGCAACTTTGACGTCCCTCTATTGTGTCCAGCACAGAGTGATCCGCTATGCGCATGTTGACAAACGGATACTTGCGCGGATGTCCTTTTGTCTGAACGGGATGTGACATCGTGGTGGTCACGCCGTTTTAAATAATTGTTTTAAAAATCATAAACAGAAATAATCACAGGGTACTCGATAGAGCTGCAAAAAAATCGATGTCAACATCGATACTATCGATTCTTATGTTTTCGGGAAAGCATCGATACTGTTTAGGGAGAATCTCACCTCTGTCACCTTAGCGCCATCTATGGTTTTTTCCGGGGAACTAAATAAAATGACGCCATCTATTATCTTGTGATGATAATTTTATCCGCCGTCGGTCATATTGGGAACTAAAAAGCGCCACTCTGGGGTCATAGTGGGAACTACTGTATTTGAAAAAGGTTGGCAGCATTTCATTGTGTTGGGGCAGTGCTGCAAATTGATAAAAAACAGTGCTGTTTACCTCAATAAAACTTTTTAAAGTGCGAAACTTGTTTACAAAAATATTATATTATATTTATTGTATTGATTTCCATATCGAGCATAATAATAGTTATGTACAATTCGGGTGAGTTGAATTTTATTTTTTTCTATCATCTATACAAATTTCGCGCATCGAATGAAGCCATCGCTGCTTGCAATGTACACAGCATTCTTGGCGCCACAACAAATGTGATTTACACAACTGCCGACATCAACTTCGCCGAGTGCACGCGGTTGGATTGCTGTCAAATCGGTCCAACCTTTGACCTTGTTGTCGTAGCCTCCAGAATACAAGTGTTGTTCATCTCCGCAAATGCTGTTCATAATCCAATCATGGCATTGCTGTTGGGCAAATGGTAATAATCAACAACAACTCGAGATTTGAGAAGAAAACTGCGATAAACTTACTGGCATTTTCCAAATGTGAGAAAACTTGTGCTCTGGCAGATTGTGCACAAGCTGCAAGCCCATCCCAGTGCGATCGGGAAACGCCAGAAAGCTTCGCTTGCCACCCACTATTGGTCCAAGAAGTGTTAACGGGGACTTTCCCGGCAGCACAGCCTTGTTGCTGTATCTACCGGACTTTCCCTCCACAATTACCGATACGACCACGTCCAGATCACGCACTGTGTAGATAAGTTTCTCTTCGCCAACCAGAGATTTAACTTCCTCTACCAAATTGTACTTGAAGAGCATGCGATCGTTGGTCCAAGTAGTCACTACACCTTTGTCATCGCCCGTGTAGAGCACAGCTCCATCGCAATACATTGCCTGGATCGCATCATCGCAGCGGAAGAGTTCCTGCACGGATGCATCCTCATACGGTGGCAGCATATACTTAACCTGTCCATCACAGCTGCTTGTGTAAAGCTTCCCATGCTCATTCACGGCCATACAATAAATATACGCATCGTGGGCGTTTACCGTAGATAGCAACTGTAGGGTCTCTGACCAAATCTGCAAAGGGGTTGCCGGCGTTAAGCGGATTAATGACTAACTCAACTCAGGAATACCTACGCGTATTTTTCCATCGGCTCCGCCGGAGAACAGCTGATTGCCAAAGTAAGCCACACAAGTGGCGTCCCCTTCGTGTGCCTCAGAGGAGGTGAATTCAATGTTGGGCATCTGGCGAGAGATTCACAACTAAACTGGCCAGCAGCATATGCTGCTATTGAATATGCTATATGCACAAGTTGAAAACTCATATATATAGAAACTACTTGCTCTCTTATTTATAGACGCAATCAACAGTGCGTACACGAAATTATCGTTCACTCTCGGAAAGAAAAGACTTTGGTTTCACAGTTTAATATGCAATTATTTAGTTTTCAGCAAGTAAATACATAGAAATAATTATATTTATATATATATAGTGTATGTATTATATATATTAGTCGAGATTGCATTCCGGTCGCTTTGCCTTAAACATAAAGTTGCAATGCGCACAGAAATCGTTAAACAATTGGAACTAAAGTTGGATTAAGTTAAGTTTCCTTCACTAGGTATCACAAAAGTCGCTTAAACTCAAAAAGGAAACCATATATAAAACCATATATAACACATATATTTTCTACAATTTTCAAATGAATCCTCTTTGGTAGATTGTCAATAAGCTTGAAAATTCTTTATGACGCAGACAATTTTGTTTAGTTTTAAGTTATTTTTAAGACGAACAATATTTAATTATCTAATATATGGCTTTTACGTCAAGTTAGGATTATGCCTATACTCTTTCCGATAGAATTTTAAGATCAGAATTCGTTAACATCTAGTTTAAAATCGATTTTATTCTCGATGATCTACTCGTAGTTCGTATAGTCTTTGGGCGTATACTTTGAGTTTTCGTATGTCTGAACACTTTGCAATTGAATATCTATCGGATTTCTCTATTAGAACTAACTGGAAAGAGTACTCGTAGCTTCGAAAATTAACCGAAGACTGTAACTTATTCATAATCTCTGCTAAATTGTATTATTCACTCTTTGTATTTGCTAGTGGCTTTGCTTAATTGCTTCGATTTCGAAAATCATTTTCTACATGTGTATATAAGTATTTATCTTATACCTAGGGACCAAGACATTCCTAAATTACGATATTACGTATATTATTTTTTGGTAGACACACATTGAAAGTGCAGTTTTAACTTTAACACAACATATTCTTATAAACGAGTCCCAAGCGTTGCTTAAATCTGAATACTAGAGTAGAGTATATGTATTTTGAGTACATACGTATACGTAACAAACACACATTGAGTATTGCTTAGCTCAAAGGCCTTAACTAAGAATGGGGTTTTTGTTTCTTTTTTCTATCGGTGACTCTTTCGGACACTCAAGTGGTTGTAGGGATAGTTAGGAGAGCTCTAGACGTAGTATGCATTGTAGGGATTGCGCTTCTCCAGGCAGGGCAGCACACACTCGAGGGTATTGCGAAAGGCATCGCGAAAGTCTCGATTGAAGTAAGCATAGATGAGCGGATTGAGCGTTGAGTTGAAGTATCCAATCCAGAATAGGACAAGGACGAGCACATCCGGGCAAGGACAGGCGGCGCCACAAAGCGATGTGATGACATACCTGTCGGGTTGTTAAACTGACCGATGAGCTGACTGACGTCTTAGGATTATGGGGGACTATTACTTACCAAAGGAAAAAGGGAAGCCAACAGAGCAGAAATACGCCCATTATAATACCCAAAGTGCGAGCGGCTTTGTGTTCGGCCTTCCAACCTTTCGCGGGTCGCACTGATCCGCCTGTCATACCAGATAAAGATTTTGATGAGTTTTGATAAGACACGGAGAGAGAAAGACATAGAAGAAGCACACAGACAAAGGCGTGAGAGTGTGAAAGAGTGAGTGAGCAAGAGACAGAAACTGACTGATTAGTTAAATTTCAAGTTTGGCACAGTCACAAGTACTATGTTGCAGTCTGTTAAGAATATGATGCCAAAAGCTCTCTGAGTGTGTGTGTGTGTGTGTGAGTGTGTGGGTGTATTTGTTGTTTGCTTGTAATGCCTGGCATTTTGTGTGTAACACCATGTGTGACGGGTCATGTGCTGGCATGTTTAACTTTGACATTAATACTGTTGTTGTTGTATCGATGATAATCAGTTCACCTCCCCTTTCCTCTTTCCCCCAGAAGACTTCCCCAACTCTCTAAGCAGCGTTATTTAACTGTACTCGAGTTGTGTCTGTGTGGGTGTGTAGGTGTGTAGGTGTGTGGGTGTGTGTTCGTTGGAAAAGTAATAAAAACGAAGCAAACAATTGAAAATATTTACACAGGACACTTGTTATTACAAAGATATACAGCGTTAACCCACCACTCCCACACACACAGACACACACAGACCAACACACACAGGCGCACATAACATAAACAGCATTGGAAAGTAAAAGTATGTACATAAAAAAAAGAAGAAAAACAAATCAGACAACAGACTGAGAAACAGACAACAGTAAGCAACAGGAAGTGGCAAACAAGTTTGTCCTCGACCTCCAGCGGAGGGGGAAAGGAATGTGGAAACGGGTCGGGAATGGGAGGGTTACGATAGAGCGGAAGCCCCTGAGTAAGAAATCATAATGCAAAAAAAACATAGCAAAGTGGACGTTGGAAAGCAAAGCAAATGCACGTGCAAAACGGAAGCAATTATGTACAGCTTGAGAGCACCGAACACCGATGGAATTAAGTCTTGGAGAGTGTTTTGGAGCATGGTCATCCAAGCGTTTAACCTCAACAAGCTGAGCGTGTTAAGACCCTAGACGCCTCCAGCAATGAAAGGAAATGTGGCAAACTCTCTCTATTTGGAAAGGATTGGGACAACTTTAGTCAAGTTGCTAGAACTGGGCATTGGTTTGGGATTTGGGGTTGAGTTTATGACATTGATTTGGCTGTAAATGTTAATGCTTGACATTGCTCAGCTATATCTAACCATTTGACGTGTCAAAACATTTTGATTGCTTCTAGAATCAACAAAAATCCTAACATGTAAATGGCCACAGATTAAGATTTTCTTTTATGAGCATCAATCATATCCATGCAGGCATTCAGCAGGTAGTTTAATGAGTAATCGCTTCTTTACTTATGATGGATCAGTAATCAGTTCCTGCTGAATATTATGATACCTTGTTATACAAATCAGCGTATTAGAAGAAACCTTTTTGTTAAATTAGCTTATTACGTCTTTCAAAATTTCGAAAATAATCTATATTCTTTCATAAATAGCAGTTAGCTTCAGCTATCACACTATTTGCTGAAATTGTCTTGCAGAATTTAAAAAGCAGAAATCAGATATCAAAATTAACCCATTATACGCAACAATAAAATGAGAAAAATTTATCAAAATATTTACAAAACAATTTTACACTTTACTATAATTAATTTTCCTAAATATTACTCATTTTACTAACACTCAATTTCCATTTAAAAATTTTCAATTACGTATTAAAATTTCTTTGTAAAAACTTATATCGAAGTATTAACTTAGGTTTGGGGTGGTAATTTATCAATCACTTATGGGGAAAAAGTTAAAAATTTATTTACAAAAATGTTGAAATTTCGTAAACTTATGCAATGGATGCAAACTTTTGTGGATGTGTATTTAGAATCGCATGAATGACACATTTATGGGAAGTTTGGCAAAGGATATGCATGACGTATGAGCATGACAAAGATAGCAACAGGCAATGCAAGAAAGAGAGATAAGTAGAGAGATAGAGAGAGTTAGACAGAGCGAGATAGAGATCGAAAGAGATAGTGAAGTGGAAAGTGGAAGTGGGATAGAGTTACGTTTCGAATGGTCAGTGTTTGCTGTGGAGATGACAAAACAACTCACCGGTTGCACCACAGTGACTACATCCGGTTGTAAAGCGCCGCTTCCGGTTTTTACTCTGCTGCCAAAATGCTGCGACCGCCGCCTTTCGTTTGTGCCAGAAGCGTGCTTGCCCATCCTGCCCAGAAGCCAGAGATGGGACTGGAGCTGGGACGTGACTACTACGTTTACTACTTGCACTGACTGAGGTGTTGGTGTCGGTGGTTGTGGTGGTGGTGGTAGTGGTGGTGGTAGTTGTGGTGGTTATATTGCCGGTGGTGGCGGTGATCTCGGCCCCACAAAGCGGACATTTGGGCAGCGGGCTGGCCGGGGCAAATGTAATGCCTCGCGGTTTCTGCTCAATGATCTCGGCCTCGTCTTCATCCACAAAAATGCAGATGCCGCCCCGTCGTATTAGCGAGGATTTATTGGAAAGTTCAGGCTCTGCTTGAAGTTTTCGTGTTGTTTTTTTTTTTTTTTTTTGATATTTTTTGGTGGGACGACGACAATTTGAGTTGGAGTTGAGTTGGAAAAGTTTTTGATTTTGTTTTTGTGGATTGAACACAATTTGATGGTATATTTAACAAACACACAAAGCAATTCACATATAGAAAGAGAGACAGATATTTAATAGAGCGAAATAGAGATAGAGTGAGTCAGAGGTAGATAGAAAGATAAGGATAGTAAAAGAGACATACATATGCATTGTTGTTAACAAATTTCACAAATTTTTAAAGGTGGTTCTACAAGTGGTAGGTATTTAAGTGGATAACATCCAAAACAGTTGTCATGCCATGCAGTCGACAGAGGACGAACGAGTAAAAAGGATATACGTAAAAGAAGAGGAGAGGACAACTGTCACGGAACGAGTGCAATAAACATTTCAAATCTTAGTCTCCATCGATCGCTGCTTGGATCGACTAGGCGTATGCGTAATGACAATACAACTAAGTGCTTTCGACAATAGTTGAAGCTAGTCGAGTTATTTGCTGCCTGGCTACGTTCAGTTGAAGATCTACAATCTAAAAAGCGACTTGCTAGCACATCTAATCAATGGGCGAACTATCAACTGACAGCTGAAAACAAGGTCAAAGTTCCTCCGGAATTTGTGTCCATCCTTTGGGATTGAATTAAATGCGATTCAATAAAATTCAAAGTCAAAACTCATAATTCATTGACTCAACTTTTGTCAGTGATTGTGTCAGTGAAGCGTATCCGTGACCCTGACCTTGTTGCTTGTTGCTGACCTCTTTTGATGATTCGCCCATGCCAATATTAAATCTTGTCCAAAGTACTTACTCGCCGAGCTGGTGGAAACCCGTCCCATAGGAATGTAACTACGACTGTCACTGTGCTCCTGCGAGAAATTGATGACGTTGACATCGTAGGTAACCACCGAGGCTTGTCGCTTGCGCACCGTCTGAATGCCCTCGTATCCAGTGAGAATGCTGCAACGTTGTCGGCCGCCGGAAGCGCCCACATCCGCTTCGGTGGTGCTATCTTTTCGCTTCAACAGCGGCGAGGTGACATCCTTGTTCTCGGGAAAGCCATGGCCATCGTTGCCACTGTCCACCGGAGAGAGTGTTGAGTCAAGTATTATTTCAGGCTTGGGTGATATGTTGAGTGGATGCTGTTGTTGTTGTTGCTGCTGCTGCTGGTGCTGCTGAGATGTTGACTGTGGCACCGGCAATGTGGTGACCACGTCCAGGGATACTGTGGAGGTGTCACTTGGCGTATAGCCGCCAGAATGCGGTGGTGGCGACAGGAAGTACACGTTGATGGCTGTCGACTGGGAATTGGAATTGGCAACGGTAGCATTAACAGCAGCTGGCGTATTCGGTGGGGACATCAGATAGTTGGCACACACCTGATCGCTCAGCGTGCTCATGCGTTGTGGACGCCTGGACTTTGACTGCTCACCCAATGGAAAGCTCAGCGAGCGAAAGATTTCGGCCAGCTCTGAGCTATTCGCGATAAGCATGCCGCTCTGCTCTGGCAGCTCTGGCGGTGATAACGATGGTGGCGGTGTTGCCGGCTGTTTAGGTGACTCTACAAAGCAATCCGCCAGCTGAGCGAGTTCATCGCCCGTGACTCCACCGACAACCGCATCGTTGCCAAAGTCAATTAGCTGCAAACCATCGCTGAATTGCTTGATAAGCTGACCATCCGATGCAGTTGCCGCATTCTGCTCGCTGAGTACATTAATGTCCAGCAGAAGGTCCGGTTTGTTGGGCGTCGAGTCCGTGTCACTGTGTTGTCGTGCCCGCTGCTCAACTTTACGTTCCTTGTTGCCACCAACTCCCCCATTGTAGCTATGGGATAACTTGCGGCTACGTGACCGTCGAAAGAAACTAGAACCCTCTGAGGTCGCCTGCTGTCGTTTCTTTTCGATGGTGAAGCACTCGGCACTGGAGCGTTTGGTTTTTGCCAACAGCGACATGAAATTGAAGCCCTTCTCTTTGCCAGCCACTTGACTCGGTGCCTTCGATTCACTAATGGTCCGCAAAAACTCCGAGTCACTTGATGCGAATGTGGCTTTGTGGCCAGTTGCAGCAGCTCCCGATTTCAACCGAATGAAATCTGATTCACTCAACGCTGCATATTTCCCACCTGCAGCTCCCGTTTGCTTCTTGAAATACAAATAGTTATCCTCGATGAGTCGCTTCAGCTCCTTGTTATCCTCCGCCAGTGGCAAGTGTGTGTCATAATGATCTGTAGTTTCGCTCTCATCGCTGTTTAGACCAAAGACCCGATAAGCCGTTGACTCTGGCTCCTGTTCGCTGTTTCCACTGCCGCTGGTCAGGCTTAGTTGTTGTTGAATGGCTGTAGAAGCTGCTGGATTTGGATGGGACTGTTGTGGCACCTTGTTGCTCACCAGCGTCTCTATCCAGATTTGTGGATTGAACACGGGCGCTGGTGTTTGCAGCTGGTTGGGGCCAAGCTGCTGTTGAAGAGCCATCATCGATGGAGCGCTGTCCGTGTGCGTGACCTTCTCATAACGCTCCTGCTCGAGGTCACGCAAGTCAATGCTGCTGCGACTTAGGCGACGTGGTGGTGGCGATGGCACTCGGAGTTCATCGCACTCGTCCTTGTCATCGTCCTCATCGGTGGCCGTCTGCAGCATGTCCTGTGTGTGTCCGATTACACATATGATTTATATATATCATTTTGTAGCATCTACATCGATTGGACTTAAATGTGATTGTTGAACTTACCTCCAAATTGCTGACTGCACTATTCGTCTCCTCACGTGCCGACTTTGTATTCAGATCACAGTCGCTAGGATGCAAATAGCTCAGATTGGTGGGCTGTTGGGTGTGTCCCATGTGCACGCTATTCAACAGGATGTTGGAGCTGGTACGGCTTAATGCCTTGCGCTGACGTATAGCCTCCCTGGAAAGACCACAGAATGTTGCAGAGAATGGGGGCAGATTACAGGCCAATGGTCAGTTGATGGACACTCACTTGAAGATGCGCCAGTACATAACCAGCATGACAATGCCAGGTATCCAGAAGCTGACTGAGCTCGAGATGAGAGCATAGGCCTTGTTGACCACAAACGTGCATTGATCCGGCCGTAGTGAAACCTCCAGTAAATGCTCAGTCGTCGTATACCAGCCCAGAAATATGGGCGTAAAGGAAATTAGGGCGGGCAATATCCACACATTGGCCAACATGAAGCAAACTGTTTTGTGCGTCATGTTTAATGGATACTCCAAGGGTCGCACTATTGCATAGTATCTGTATTGAAGAGAACGTTTTATTAATGATAAGATTGTAGTCTTTATCAGCTAATCGAAGCTAATCAAAGCAGCATCAAAAAAGAACTAAATCTTTTATCCTTCAACTGCCTGTAATCGATTTTTATTACATTTATAATGCAAGATTCTGTTGTTTATTGAAGTTTCTGGGGAATTCAAAGAACAACATTAATTACTTTGCCAGAACGTATTTCTATTTTTGCTGGCATTTTGTTTTGCTGCGTGTTTTGCGGCCCATCGAAAGGTGTGTGAAATATAAATTAATTAAAACGGACAAACAAAAGGCTCCGGACTGTCGGCCTATTGGGATGAGATGTCGAGGTGTCCAGTGGCCACTGGGCATTCAACATTGTTGTTTGTGTGTATTGCCAGGTTTGGGTACCAGGGTACCAGCTGGTCGAAGCTTCCGTTTAGGCCGCAACTCCAATTAACAAGTGGCGGGACTAGGGCGTTCCATGGTTGGCCATGTTCGGTGTGCAAATCATTTGGGCCGCATTCATCATACGCCTTGGCCAAGCTTAATGTTTGCTTTTGATGTGCGCGCCTTTCACAGTAATTAATTGTTTCCCAGAGCCTTGGTATTGAGAGTACGAGTGAGATTGCGGCTGCCGGAGTCAAGATTAATGGCTCTTCTCTATTTGAGGCACCTTCAGCTGTGCCTCAACGTTTGACAAGTTAGTGTGTACTTGGCATAAAATTTATGTACTCACCTATCCACCGATATGCAACAGAGATGCAGTATGCTGGCTGTGGAAAAGTAAACATCCAGACTGTTGTACACGTTGCACATAAACGGGCCAAACATCCACTTGCCGCCGGACAACTCCACGGATGCGTTGAATGTCATCGCACAGAGGGCCACCAACATGTCGGCCATCGCCAGTGACACAACAAAGTAATTTGTTATAACGCTGCAAATGAGACAAAGGCAAGCTCTACATTAAATGAACGTCGTGGTTCATGTTCCACGAAAACCACCATCCGCCATACGCCATTCGCCATTCAGAGCAACCAGCAACCACCAGCAACAACCAAACCACCGACCACGACAGTCGTACAGGCACAGAAAAATCCATGTCGAGAGAATGACATTGCATTTGTTGGTAGTGTAACAAATGCCGTTTTCTCTTCGTCACTTCGTCCCCTTTCAACTTTATTTCATTGCTGCAGTCATTGGGGGTCAGGCGCCAGGTCACCTTAATGTTGCAATTTCCCTAGCTGTCATAAGTCATTCGGCTGACTAGGCAGCTGTCGTTTTAGCTCTAGGGTAAATTTCAGCGTCTGCATCAAATACTATACAGTAAATTCCACGTTTATGCAGATACCCCTGATATCCTGAATAACATCATGACTTGCGTGCATGCCTGTACTAAATTCTTCTTGTGAAGCGATTCATAATATTTAACACAAGTTTGATTAAAATACCTTGTCGATAACGTAAATTTTGTATTTGAAGACAAGCTCAAAAGCAAGCAACTTGCTTGCTAGAAATATCATGGAACTTTGTTAAGAGATTCTCGTTAATGTCGAATTTTAGATTAATATCCCACTTATTCTACAAAAACTTATACTTTTCTTACTATTTTTAATTATACTTAAGCCCAAAAGTTCAGGAGTTGATCTGTGAATAGAGTTTATAAGGAACTGCAGATTAGCTAGAAAAATTATCAAACGGTTTGTTAGCAGGTTCTCGTTAAAATGGAACTAAAGATTAATATCCCACTCATTTTACAAGTAAATATATTTTCCTTACTATTGCTTTAAATTTACTTAAGGCCAAGTGTATGCCACTTACTTTTATATCTACGAAATCGGTTTATCAGAAATTCCAGCAATTCTAAGTAGTTAAAAAGTTTGTTAACATGTTCTTGTTAATATTGCGCCAAAGATGAATAGCCCACTCAGTTCAATAAAATAATTAATAAGTACGCTAGATTTTAATTCGACTCCACTAAATAATTTTTCTTTGGGCAGAAGCAATTACTGTGATTTGTTTAAAAAGCAGCTCCCGAGAATAACAGTTCTAGTTGCTAATTTTCAATAGTTTAACGAACTTTGCATTTGCTTCAATTTAATTTTGGAAGAAACTAAAAAGCTTTTTAACATTTTATATAAAATCTCTGCAGACATTTTCGTTAGCTCAAAATAATATCCTATTAAAAACGGAGCTTCTTGGTTAGTTTGTTCAAGTTTGTGCTGTAACTAACAGCATTAAGCCATTTACCAAAAAATTCAGGACAATTTTCCCTGCATAAATGCTGCACACAGAACGCAGAACACGGACATAAAAAGCTCTCCCTAAAAAGTGTGCTACACTTTTGTGCAGTGCGCTCTGGGGTGCCATGTCATTGCCATCGTGTGTCATATTTAAGTTCATTTAATGTTTTATTATTTCGCTTGTCGTTCATTTAAATTACATTTACCAGTGAGTTTGTACCGTTTGTGAAATTGTTGCAGGTTGCAAGTGGCATCCTGTTGCTAGGATGCCACGCCATTCACGAATGACGGGGAATTCAAAAAGGTAATTAAATGTATGGCATTGAGTGAATGAATAGTCGACCCGCTGTGTGGCCATTGAATTTGACTTGTCTTACCGCAACTTTCGATTACGCTGGACCGAAATGATGACCAGAGCATTGCCCAGCACCGCGGCCAGTATAATTGACGAGAATATGAAACCCTTGAGCAGGAGTAGGGATACATCGACCCAACTGTCTTCAAGCTGGTCGCTGGACTCGATTGAGTTGCTGATATTGGCATTTGCGTTTGCCGTTATGTTGCTCGCGACTGTTGAGAACAGGTCCAGGGCAGTTGCTGACGACGACGGCAATGATGAGGAGACTGGGGAGGATGTTGACGATGCCGTTAATGACAGCGAAGTCAACGAGGCGTCCACAAATTGTGATGTTGTTGGCAAATTTGTTGTCGTTGTTGACATTGTAGTTGCGCCAGTTCCTCTCGTTGTTCCTGCAGTTGTTGCCCCTGTTCCTGATCCGGTTGTTGTTGTTATTGTTTTTGTTGCTGCAGTCAGCAAGAAGTTGCTACTGCTGCTGCTGTTAGTTATTGCCGTTGTTGTTGTTCTTGACGTTGTAGCTGTTGCGTTTAAGGCTGCACCGCCAACAACAAATGTTGTCATCGATTTGCTTGGCCTTCTTGTTCTTGCCGTTGTCGTTGTCATTGCCGTTGTTGTTGACGTTGACGTTGGCGTTGGCGTTGTTGTCATTGCTGTTGTTGCCGACTTGATGGCAGTGCTTGAGCTAAGATAACTGCTAAGCGTTATCATTATATCAATTTATTGCTTCCGCGTTGATTAAAATGTTAGTTTAGTGCACTCTCTCGGATCCAAAACGTTTGTCGCTCGCATACATAATTGCAATTTCGAAAGCAAAGAAGCGTGTCAGGGTTCCGTGTTATCCACGGTCTCAGCCTCAGCCTCAGCGTCAGCCTCATCAACTGGTAGTCGAGATGCTCGTCAACAACGTCAATAGCAACGACATTGAGTGTTTGCCTAGTTCTTTGCCAGGTCGCGATGCCATGGCTATCCCCTTATACCCAGTTCTGTCCCTGTCCCTTGTCGCCTATCGTACTTCCTCCTCCTGTTGCTAGCTCCTCGCTTGACTGGCGTTTATTTGAATTGCTCGCAAATCCAAATGTTGTCCGGGCTTTAACTGCAACGCTCAAGCGTTCAAACGCTCAATAATCGGCGACTCGACAACTCGACTGCAAATGAATAAATAAATAATTTATTAACTAACAGACGTAACAGAATGAAATTGCCCAAAAAAAGAATGTATAAAATGGAAAAATGCCGGATATAAATATGTATTGATGTGCCTGCAATTTGTTCGACCCTGAAGCTGTTAAAGCCTGTTGCCGCATCGTTACCAGCATCCTCACTTCCAATGTCTATATGTTTCTCTCCTGTCTGTTAAAATACAGAAATATATTGCGTATACGCTATGTAAGCACTTGGCATGCATTTTATTGGAACACATCTGCATATCTCATTCGACTGTCATCAGTGCTGTCAAGTGCTGACATCTAGGGTGTAAGATTCTGTACAAGCATTAACCCCAAAACTCTGACTACAACCAAAAGATTCTCAAAGCACATAAATAAAATATAATGTTACTTATAATATAAAAGTATACATTTAGTTAGAGGGAAGTAAGGGGAGTAAGCTGTGCTTCATATTCTATGCACTTGTTAAAGTTTTATTTATTTTATACTCAAAATTTGTCTTTTTGAGTCTAGAACTTACCCAAGTAAAAGTTTTGTTCATTTATGTACACATGTATTTATTTTATTTATATTCATATTTGGATTAGTTAAAAATAGTTCAACAAAAAGTGAGTGAGTGTATAAACAGAATTCCATTAATTTAAGTTACACTCAAAAGTTGACTAGGAAATTCATGGTATAAATACTGCATCATTAAATAAATTTCCAAGTAATATCTGCTATTTTGTATTTCTGTGTATTCATAAACAGAGTATACATTTTCTACTCAAGAACGAATAATATGCTAGTCAGTACAAGTTTGACTTTGGCTAACAATAAAGTGAAAATATTGTTTATGAACTAACCAGTTTTGTTTACAAGGTAGAACTACTTTGGTAATTTATTGAAATGACGCAGCTCTAGAACTTATTTATAGTGTAATAATCATTTTAAATCGTTTGTTCAATTCGACGAAATTGTAATTAATAGCTATCGTTATTATGGCTTTTAAGCAACTGATTTCAACAACTCTAACAACGATTATTATCCCTAGGCACTAACTTATTCTGTTGTCTGTTGTATTGAAGGATTGAAGTTGAAATGTCCTTGGCAGCATCATAAATCGTTAGCGATTTCCTTTTGTCTGATTCTCTTGCTTCGAGGGAAAACAAGTTTTTGCTGCCCTTTAGTATTTTGATTTCAATTTTTTTAAGGACTTATAAGTGGTAAGGGATACACCCACACAAACACACACACACAACCCACACAGAGTGATCCGCAGAGGTTGAGAGCAATGTAAACTACGTCCTTGCACGCTTCACAGAGCTATTATCCTTGTTAGCTGTTTCGTCCTTAGTTCGTCAGTTAATTTTGACTTGTTTGCTTGCCTCAGCTTCACGCTGCTGTCATTCATCCATTTCTAGGATTGGCAACTAAATATTTTAATGTGCGGATTTCGCGAGGATAACACAGGACATCATTCAGTGAGTGGCAGCTGTTAGAGGGTAAAAGTCGCAGCCCAAAACTTGTATTTGTTAAGGGCTTTTAAATCTGTCTAAGTGTGGCTGCAACTTATAAATTTCATGCACCATTGCCCGGTGCTGACGGAGTGCCTTTTAATATCCTGGATAAGTTGCCACATCAGACGATGCCATTGTGGCATAATTAATGCCTTCAAGTGGCTTGTGTTGTATGTAAGTGCGTTGTGCTGCCGGAAACTCAATAAAGCCGCTGCTCTTCCGGCAGAAAAGTTGCGCTTAAGCGCAAATATCAACATGAACAGCGTCGACTAAGTTGGCTCCCTGATCCCACTTCATACTCCCCACTCACTCAACAAACAGTGCGCATGGGTCAGTAAGGACTGACCTGGAGGCTATGGTCCAGTTGTGGGCGGGTGTAAAGTGCAAACTTCAAAGTGCCACCCGCGCACAGGACATTGCTAATTCAATTAAGTCCATAACCAGCTCCGCAATTCCTCACTCACTCTCTCTCTCTCTCCATGTCAATAAGAGGCTTAACTGCTGCCGGGTTGACAAACACAAAACTGATAAAGTGACCGAACAAATACTAATTGTAAACACTGTAATCATCTCTATCAACAATTCCTATAAATTCAATATGAAATATGAACTACGAACTACGAACTATGAACTATGAACTGGAAACTGGCAAACGGCAACTGGCAACTGGGAACTCAATTGATGGCAGTGCGAAAGAAGCCGGAAAATAGAAAAGCTGAGCAGTTCAAGGAGCAAGAGTCAAAATGTGTCTGCAAAAGACATTTGGCAATCTTACTGATGCTTGAAATGAAATGGGGATTTGTCTCATTGAATGTGCTCAGAATTGTCAAATTGTCATCAAGTTTACAAACTACTCGAGCTTGCGGTTCGGTGACTTCCGTTTCACAAGCTTCAAGTACATTTAAAATGTATCTTTAAACTGTTGCAAAATTAACAGCAGAGCAGAGTGTCAATAAATAAAAGTGCCCATTGTCTATTGAGTTACTGGATAAACATACAAGTATATCACAGTCGAGGGTCAGTTTGGGTCATGTTTGTCTAAATTCAGGGCAAAAATAACACATTCATGCTGTCAGGGCTGCCTTCTTTGTGGATGAATTGCCAGTGTTTAATTGGAAAATTCCTAGTGATTTGCTGCTTACGAGAAACGATTGAAAGTTTACATTCTCGTTAAATAGTTAGGTTGTTAGTTTTGTGTGTGTCCTTAAAGTTTGTCGTTTGATTTGACAATTGACATAAATTCTTTGCATGCCATTTAAGATGCCATGCCCATTGACAGCTGACACTCACTTCTTCTGACCGGGCTGTCACTTGAGACTTTGGCAGGTGCGCAGCTGTTTGCCCAACAAATTAAAGTTAATGCGGCTCAGAAATAAGCCTCAACGGAGGGAAGTGCGGGGGATGGGAACACTCCAAGCCTTTCCAGCCAACTGGCAATGACAAACAAGCGAAAATCCCCCGCTTAGACACATTGTGACGACAACTGTCAGCATTTAAATAAGATTGATCGATTGGCATTGGCATTGATGTTGGTCCTACTCCTGATTTTGCTCCTACTTGTCATCCTACTGCTGCTCCTGCTGCTGCTTCTCATCCTGTTTCTGCTCCTGTCTTGGAACGTGGCGAGCTTTTCACGCGAATTGATTTGCATAGAGCGTGTACAGACCACCTGCCGTGATAAGCACAGTGGTGCGAAAATGCTAATAAGTTGCAAAAATATGTGCAGCTGTCAACTGGAAATTGACAATACTTTCGCTCGAAAATATAAATAAATTATATTTAATATTCGAATTACATTCTACAGACTCGTCGAAAATATCTATTTTGTTATTCAGTTTTGGCCACAATGTAACAGCAGCTGTTGGCAATTGGGCGAGACAAATGGTTAGAACTTCCGTTTTGGCTTTGGGATTTGACTTGTTTACTACAACCCAGTGACTATCGCATTTGGTTGTGATTAGGAGCGCATAACAAATCATTTAGTGGCTGTCATTCAATGGCCTAATCACGCTTGAAAAAGGCTTAAGCCGATGGCCTATAAAAATTGTCGCATTTCTTGGCCAGAGAATCAGTTGTCCGGCAGCCGCAACACGTTACGCATTATACTCGCAGCTCCAAGTGCTCGTAGTAGTGTTCAGTGTCCAGTTTGTAGTCCGCTCGTAAAACGTAAAAAGGAAAGGCTCTACGCTCGACTTGGCCCCGTGTCCTTACAGTTATGTGTAGACTAAGTTATGGCACATTGCTGTTAATCGCAGCATCCTGTTACCTGGTCTACTGCTGCCATGCCAAGGCCATACAGGTAAGTTTTCAGGTTAGCAGAATCTTAACAAGTCCCACTTAATCAGTTTTATTTGCGAGTTGAAAAGTTCGCCAAGGCAAAACTTTTGTGAAATCCCTTCGACAAGCCATTGAATGCGTTTTGTGGCTGTTAACTTTTGGCAACTGCAGCTAGAAGTAATTTCCCGATTGTCATTGCCGCCATACCAACTGCTAATTACTTGGCTTAAGGCAATGTCAATGCCATTTTCCATCAATTGGCATAATCAATTTGTTCAGTTTTCAATCGATATTCGTCTCTTAAGTTACGTTTCAGCTTTGGCTAAGGCATCTATTGAATCTTACAATGCTTAGTCAGAGATTTAATTAAATTTCAGTTGCTCTCTTGGCAACACAGCATGTGTTGTTTGATAGTGTTTGTGTGTGTGTGTGTGTGTGTGTGTGTGTGTGTGTGTGTGTGTGTGTTGAGTTTATGGCCAAGGTACAACTTACGAGCAGATTTAAGGTGTTGGCATTTCAATTCACATTGAGTTGTCTAATCAAGCGGCACACGCAGCCTGTCATGCTGTAAATTGAAACAATAAAGTGCTTGACTCACCCACACACATTTACGCACTTACACACACACACACACTCACGCCCACATACAAACACAGAGATTGAGTGAGCTGTGTGTGTGCAGCTCACGTATGCGCATAAATAGGCAGCATAAAAATAACTTAACACGTGTCGACAGTTTGAAAGCCGCCAGGAACGATATTGAAAGCCTTGCCGCAGGCGAAAGGACCTCAAATGAAATATTTCAAATATTTTTTGTTGTTTTGTTTCGTGCTGTTTTGCTACTTGCCGCTTGCCGCTTTGTGGCACTTCATTTGCGCAGGGCACAAACAAACTGGATTTACCAAATCGCATCAACGGCATCGGCAGCGGCGTCGGCAGCGGTGTTGGCAGCGCAGCAGCTGCGGCGGAAGCACGCCACAAGCGCGCCATGGGCGAATACAAAGAGCTGAACGACATCATTGACGAGTTGGAAGAGAACAGTTTGGTGCAAAAGGCGAGCGTTGCCGTGCCGTCAGCTCAGTCGCAGGAATTCGACCTGGATAACATGCCACCGTTGGCCTACTACCTGCTGTTGCAGAAGCTTCGACAGCGTAAGTATTACGTACAAGTATCCAAGCACACACGCTGCGTATGAGCAATGTGTCCTTATGACAACCAAGCTACCAAGTTATCGAGCTGCGGAAACATTTCAAATATGCATTACCAAAGAGTTATGCTTATACTTTCATAAATTGATTTCTTTTTCCATCAACTTTTATTCTGAAGTTTTTAAAGCCAGACAACTCACAATTTGCAACTTTCATCTGTTAAGATTTCAAACATCAACTAAAGTTAAATTTACTTCACGAAATCTTTTATGATTTTGTAACTTGATAATGGGTTTGTTTCTTTGTCTTTGTCTTTGTCTTTGAAAATAATTATATATCAGAAACTATTTTAATTGTTATTTGTTTGTTGTTAGATTAAAGTTAGTTTCTAGTCAAAAAGTATGAAATTCCGAAGGATTTTCAACGTTTTTATATCTATATTTATTCTAAGGCCAAAGAATTGAAACTTTCATGACTGAACACTGTCAAATATAAACTAAACTGAAGTTTACTTTACGGAATCTTTCATGATTTTGTAATATGATAGTGGGTTTGAGTCTTTGTCAGCTCTTAGAACTTCTTAAATATATAAACTCCTTTAATTGTTGTTTTACCTCAAGTTATTTTCTTGTGAAAATGTATTCTTTTCCGAAGGATATTCCAATTTTTTATTTCTGTATTTATTCTGAAGCTTTTAAAGCCAAAGAACTTGCAACTTGCAACTGTCGAGATTTCAAACGTCAACTAAACTAAAATTTACTTAACGAAATTTGTCATGACTTTGTAATTTGATAATGGGTTTATTTCCTTGTTAGCCCGTGAAATTAGTTAAATATCAGAAACTCTTTTAATTCTTGTTTTGATTAAAGTTAGTTTCTAGTGAAAATGTATTCAATTTCGAAGGATTTTCAACGTTTTTATTTTTATTTATATTCTGAAGCTCTTAAAGCCAAGCAACTTTCAATTTGCAACTTGTTAGTGTCAAGATTTTAAACATAATCTAAACTTAAATTTACTGGACGGAATCTACTATGACTTTGTAATTTGATAATGGGTTTGTTTCTTTGTCAGCTCAGAAACTATTTTAGTTTCAACTAAAGTTAAATTTACTTCACAAAATCTTTTATTATTTGGAAATTTGATAATAAGTTTGTTTCCTTGTCAGCACGTGAATATAATTAAATATCATAAACTCTTTCAATTGTTGTTTTGCTTAAAGTTCGTTTCTAGTGAGAATGTATTCCATTCCGAAGGATTTTCAACGTTTTCGTGCTGTCCTTATTGTTGGGTGTGTGTGTTTAATTCAGAGTCCTTTAATTTTGTTGCCTTTCTTTTTTAATAATGCAGTGCAAAGCAACGGCGAGCCTGCCTATCGCGTGCGCACGCCACGCCTTGGACGCAGCATTGACTTTCAGCAGCTTTTGGATGGCAGGACGAACAGCGAGGAGTCAGCTGGCGGCCAGTTTATGTCCCGCTTGACTAAGAAATCGGTGCCATTCAAGCCGCGCCTGGGCAAACGTGCTCAAGTGTGTGCCGGCGGGGATTAAGTCATGGCAGGAACAGAAACCGAAACAGAACATCAACAACAACAACAAGAACACGACTAGGACAACGGCAAGGACGAGCCCTTGAGCAAGGTTGAGGTCAGCCATTGGTTGGCACATTGCCAGCTCCACTTAAACTACTCACATAACGCCCCAAATCGACATCGTAAAAACAAAACAAAACAAAACAAAAAAAAGAAAACAAAAATGAAAATGAAAAGCGTCAAACGATGTGCAATAATTAATCTCATATACTCTTATTAAATATTATACATAATTGTAGCATAGCTAGGCCCAAGTCTTAAGGGAAATTCGACTATTATTTAAATAAAATGCAGCACCTACAAAAATAAAACTCTGCTAATATTTGTTTATCTAGTAGATCCAAATATAAATATTCCTGCTCGCACAAATTGAATAAATTGACACAAAAACACGCCCTCAACGAATGGCAGCCAATAATTATAATTGACCTCCGACTCTCGGCTTGTGTGTGTTTTATTTTTGGCTGGCAAAAGAAAATTAATAAAATTTTCATCAGTCGATATCATGCGAAATTTGAAAAGTGCGGCAGCTGCTGCGGTGGCAGCTGCAATGTGGGAGGAGGTATCAGTTGAGTTGCACGTATTGACATTTCCATAATTCCCGGACTTTCGTTAACCAAAAGCTGCTCGCCACATTCAGCTTGATCAAGCATGAATCATATTTGCAATGTCTCTACAAACAGACATTTGTATGAGTACTTGATACTCGTTATCATGAGTATTACCACTGTTATATGAATATCTAATTATTTACTAGCAGGCATACAACTAAACTATCTACAAGTAAATCATCTTCGAATGTAGGCAACATAAGATATGCTCTTGCTAATGTCTATGTTAATTTTAGTCAAACATTTTAACATTGTTACTGTATTATATTGAATGACAAATTATTAATATTAGCTTGGTGTTTATTATTTGTCGAGATGATATGCCCTGCACTATAATTTCCATATCTTTTGTGTATCAATTTTTGTTGTAAACGAATTAAAATTATATCTGATAACTCTTAGCCCCTTGTTCCCTTAATTTTGTGTTTAATTTATATGCTTTAGCAGATTTGTTAATCACTGCATTGCCGACCACTTCATGCTGTGAATTGGGTCGGAGTGCAGACTCGATGTTCTTATATTGTCATATCATTACTGTTCATTGTTAATGTTCTTTTGAAATAAATAAATAAAAACAAATGAAAACGTACAACTTTTCAGCATACTTTTTCACGTATTATAGAATTAAAATTATAATTAAATCCGTGTATATAATGTTTGTGCATTAACCAAAAACAATGTGGTCAGATAAATATGCTGTTACAACAACCGAAAAATAAAACAAATTAAATGTACAATGCATTCAATGACGACAAAATAAGAATATTCATTTCATTTACATAGATAAACATATTATTGCACTTAATTCTGAGAATGTCTGCAGCTTTGAATTGTAAATAAATAAATTTTGGAAGGGAGTTCGTTTGCATAAACGAAATTGCTGGAATTGCAACCTCAGACATAAAACAATAAGACACATAACGATACTGAATCATAGAAAATATATTTCCAAATATAGTGCCTTAAGTAATGATTAAAATATTGTAGTTAAATGAGAATGAGAAACTTTTGGTTCGGTTTCAAAAATATGCAAAATTATATTTAATTTTTTAAATTCAACAACTTATTATAGCTATTATTATTTTTTCTTTTTTTTATCAATAGGCTATTTGCAGTCTTATTTGCACTCTCTGAAGTACATTGAAAATGATTTTAAATTTCATTACATTAAATCAAAGTCTCCACATACATTTGCATATCAGGCACATACATGCGAGTATACTCATATTATTTGAATGTTTCGTTGGGCAACAGACTTAAACAATTTATGGTAATGGCACTTGGGGTATACGTAGTAGATAAATGCTGCTCGATTTAGTATCTTGACGCTGCAGCTGCTCATTTAAAAGATAGTTCAAGCCGGGACCAGGAGATATTCCTAAATGGCTTAATGGAACTGCCACAGCTGTGTGGAGTTGCAATGCAGTGGTTGTTAAATTGGCAAATGCAAAACTCATTCGTTAAGCTACAAGATATTCATATAAACCCATTTGCTGTCGAGAGAGCAGCCTGAGTAGTTGGAACTTTAAGCAAGTCATTAGAGACTCGGCACGTGCCAATTAGTTCGGTTGGGAAAATTTGGGACTTCGTCTTACAATCAGATGGATTTGTTCTTTGTCATTGTTAGTTCATGTTCCATGTTCAATTGCAGACCTTGAATTTGCCCAAAAAGCGGGTTAACCATAAAAGGTTAAAGGTTTACACTTACCCACACAATTCAGTTTTATTCTGGCTTAAGTTTGACAAATGTATGAGAAATGACGTAGACATCACGTAGCCGTCACGTAGCCGTTGCCCGTAGGCTGTCAATAAATGAACAGTCCATGGAGCACCTAATAGTACTTATATATCTGCTTGAATCGTTTCTAAAATGGCGCTAATGGGCACGCAATCCGCACACAAACATGGCCCAAACACACGGACACACAAAACGAGATATTGAAACATTATAACTGCAAAATGGTAATAAATTTTGGACCTCCTCCTGGGGCGTAAGGGACACTGCTGATAGACACTGTAAAAAGGGGGAAGAGAGAGATGGAGACACGCACGGCTCTCGATCCGGAGCTGGCAGGAACTTTCCATGATAGCCGTAAATTTACAACAGGGTTGTTGCGTAAGGTTAAACGGGCTCAACATCAGCTGCCACTGAGCTGGCTTCCTGTCTACAACGTGTTCACACAAACACACACACACACACATACATTCGTAATATACATTTGCAGATATCACATCCGCACATACGTGTATCTGTAAAATGATAAGTTGTGTTTGCATGTAAGTAAGTATATGTGTGTGTGGGTCGTGCGAAAATCACTTTGCCTGATTAAATGAAGCAAACCACAAGCAGCCACAGCAGCAGGCAGACTGACTGCCTGTTTTTGGCCAAACAAAAAAAACACAGATATTCAGTTAGCATGCACCTTGGCCAAAATTGATGTTAACCATTACGGTGAATTGTTAAAAATGCCTGCTAATATTTAGAAGGCCGACGCGTCGCGTCTTTCTGCATTCGACCGACCCTTATTTATTGTATTTAAGCAACTGATTTAAATTGATGGCCACATTTGCCAGGCTGCTTTCTCTTGGCTTGGCACTCACTTAATCAAATTTCAGCCATGCAAAAGACCTTCAAATTGCCTTTGTGTGTGTGACTGTGTGTGTGATTGTCTGGGCAACACACACCAAAGTAAAAGAGGTTATTTATTTATTTAATTTCATCCGACATGCCACGCATTTGTGGCCACTTTTTTTGGTACAACTTCCTACGTTCCCCATTAGCCTGCTTTCTTATTCAGCCAACCGCCCGCATAATGGGGAAGTCCCTTATCGCAATTATCAGATTTTAATTAATGCCAATGCAGTTGCCTGACAATGCCTCAACCACAGATCTGTGCCTTTGATTGTGTGGGCAGTGCACAGTGGAGATAGCTCAAGTTTTTCTTTGATCAATCAATCTCAACAGAAATAATAAATATACCTGTACCAAACTAAAAGTTAAAATATTAACATACTGTCAACAGTTGCACAGTGAAACTATTTGAATTAAAATATATATTTTAAATAAACATAACAGAACTGAATAAATATATATGAAAAGCAATAAAAGTCATAAGATAAATTAAAAACAAAACACAATTCTAGTAAATTCATTTCTTTTTAGTAATGTTATTTCTTTTTTCTTTATGCAGAAACTTTTGACTAACTAATAACATACGAGCCAATATTTGCACCTTTATTATTTTTCTTCTACTTTTATTCCATATATTGCAAGTACTGTACCACTGTACAATGATGAGCCCTGAGGTTGTCCGATATCAGTTGATGTGCTGATGCTTTAGTCTTTGATTTTCTTTTTGTTGTTCAGTCTCCAATGACATAGAGTTGAGAACTGTTTCTTTTGTTCTTGCTTTCTCAGCCAATTAAAAGGGTTGTGCTTGTGCAAATAATTATACTCAACCTGGTCATAGATTAAACTCCATTATTACAGGTCAGCTAGGGTTTGTCTTTTGTATTTTGCATTGTATTATGTTTTTTTAGGCAATTATCTCCAAAATAAAGAAACCTCTCAAATGGCAAACATCATAAGACCGCATTTGTTTTTACAATTAAATAAATTATTGAAATGATTCATCTAAGCACCAAGTGGGTGTTTTCGATTGAAATAAAGATTTGAAACTAGATAGATTTTGGGAATTTGTTTTTTCTATTTGAGGTTTTCGTTGGACTCCAAATTGCTTTGCTAATGCCATTAAATAGCATGTGGCAAACAGTAGACAGCTGGCTCCATTGCAAACTTGAATTGCGGTAGAAATAATGGCAGCAAGCGGCAACAAGAACAACTATACTAGCTACCATAGCAATGTGAAATCCATCGACAGGTAGACGCCTGAGGCACTTGGCCTTATGCAACTTTAACAAACTTTTCGAGGCTCCTTTTTCAGTTGTTGCTACTGCTGTTGGTTTGAATTTGCAGTTTTATCCGTTTTAAAATTGCAAATTCAGATGGGGCTTAACGAACGAACACACGCACACACACACACACACACACACACACACACACACACACACACACACACACTTACGTATGCACACACAGTGGTAACAATTTAAATTTGGCTGCTGCTGTTGTGTGTGAAGCACTTCCGGCGCTTGCCAGGACCAGCCGACATACAAAAGCGACCAAAACCGATCGAAAATCGAATTTTGGCAAACGCGGACAATGGCAGTAGCAATGGCAATGACAGTGACATTGGCTAGTAGTTGTAAGCCCCATGGCCAACAACAGTTGTTATTGTGGGCATGCTGGCGTTGTGTCAGCTCTCCAGAAAGTATGCAACACTTTTGAGCTCTGCAAATGACTTTGCATATTTTGTTCTGCAGGAAAATCCATGTTGGCACATTACTGAGCGTGACAGGTCCCTTTTGACTTGACCATCAATCATCAATTTGGCAACAGTGCATTGTACGTTGTATGTTGTATTTAGAAATTCGCCTGATGCAGCAAACACCTACGTTTGGCAGTTTCTTTAATTAGTGTCAATTAGACAAGCATTGTGCAGTCAATCTGAATGGCTGATAGTCTGAAATGCTGAAATGGCTAGTAAATAAGGAAATTACATGCCGCATCAATTCACATACTATACATCACGTAAATAATTTGCCATGCCAGCAATCAGATAATCGGCATGCTGCCATAGTCAGAATCAGGCTCAAATCCAAACCTGGGTCATGTCAATGGATATCAATAAGCTGGCGCCATTGTATTTCAGTCAGCCAGCCGTCGTTCAGTTAGTCAGCCAACTGGCTGCCCTTGAAGTTTTGCAAGGATATCGTTTTCAATTACGACAGTGCGCTGGCAACAATTCTGACATTGCCCTTGCATTGCCAATAGTATGAATGACACGCCAACAGGCTAACTGGCTGAAACAATTCGGAAGTGGAGGTCGATTGGGCTTATAAATGTTTGCTCGATTTCATTTGCTAACTGCTTTTGCTGCTTCTGCAAAAAATAGGTTTACCACCAATGTACGACGTGGGTAATAAAGCAAATACAAATCAAATTCCCATTCATCTCTCTCGATTCCACCCGATTTTTCCAAAAACCGTCCTTCGAAGACCATTAATTGTGTCAGTATCGTGGATTTTTGGGCCCAGGAGAGAATGTGGCTATCAAGAGGGAACGTTGCATGCTAAACACATTTGTAGGCGTCGGGTAATGAAAAAATTAAATAAACTGGCACGCAAACAGGCAAATGATGTAACCGATCCATAAGCAAACAAAAGAAAAATTATATATATATATTTATTTTCGGCACATATATATATATTCATATCTTCCTAGTGCTTAGTATAAAACAGTTTGTTCTTTTTTTTTGAGCTGCAGTTGATATTTCAATTTCGGAATTGAACAATTCTTTCTTAGTACACAACATGACGTATACTTAATGGCATATAACCGGCATTTAGACTTTCAGCTAACCCACGAATACATCTAATATTCGCTCTATTTTTGTTCAAGATACACACATATGTGTTTGTGTTGTTCGGTCAATCGATAACTGACAATCAATCAATCGGTAAATTCGTTTTTGACACTTCGAAATGTTCTGAGAATAAAAATGGTAGGCAGGTTGCCATTATTTTTCGTTCTTCAGAAGTTCGGTTTGTTATTATTTCTTTTCACTGTCAAAAGACTTGTCAAAACTGTACTTGCACTCCATTTGAAAGCTCTTGACATTGTCGAGTGTTTGAATTTTTAATTGTATTATAAAAAGTTTATTAACTAACTATTTAAATATGCCAGCTGATAATTATTTGACTGAAAAGTCTTTCTTTACCTAAAAGTGTACATATTCAAAATAATAATTACTGTTTGAGCTTTTAAGTATCTTAATTTTGACTCTTGTTTATATTTTTGTAGGCAGGCAATTATAGTCGTATTTTGGGAAATGCAATTATTCGGTTTTGGAGCATTACTCAGGTATTCACGTGGTACTCGCTTACAGTTACGTGCCTGTCGCACAGGCCTGTCAAATGTCAAACTTAATCATAGCTAGAAATGAACATTTCATGATTGAAAATTTTGAACAAAAAATGCTTTAAGCTCGAAGGTTACAAAGCTTCGAGGACTGCGTGACAATGGCTCATTGTTGGCCAGGCTTTCTACCGCTATCGAATGTTGTTAGTGTCACAAACACACGCCCAAACACACACACACGCACACACAAAATCACATACAAACACAGCTAAGCACTACTCGCATGGTTAGGCCATAACATTGAACTTCACCATTCGCTGTCCATCAACAATAAGCGCGTACTCGAATTATTTATAGGTAAGTGGCCCTGCCATTTAGCCGACTTTCGTGATGGAAACTGAATTTAGTTGGGCAGCCAACTAGTTATCTGTCTATTTATAATGTCATGTATAATTTGGCCAAAAAACCGGCGGGGCGTATGCGTATTTCGATTGCGTGCAAAATACATTTATAAAATCATAAACGAGGGACTGACTTTATGGCAGATTGCCTTCGGTACTCTTCCTTTCTCTCTGGGGATGGACATGAAAAGCGCTGGCAATTAACTTTTCTTGTTTTTGTTATATTTTGAAACATTGTTGTTGCTGGCGCTGATGCATTGCAATTATGGTTTAATTATGACGGTGGTTTGATGCAAATTAACGTATAACTCGTTGGCTACTTTCTGATTGGGGACATTTTCTGACTTTTAATTGCTCCTTTGAGAGGGGGAACAGGGATTGGGAAATGTGTGCATGTGTGGGCGTAACAGAAAAGTTATGATTGAGCACATTTCATATGGTTAGCAGAGTTAACTCATTTCTAATTCAAGCGAAATGTCAATTTATAAATGTTTAGTTCATTTTACGCAATAATCGCACGCATAGTCAGAATTTCTTTGAGTTAATGAACCAATTTACAAAACAATTCAGTGCAATTGTCAGTCCATTGAAGTTAAATGAACTGTTTAGCAAGATATTTGCGCAAATTAGGCTAAGTCGAATAAGAATAAAAGCAAAACTGAAACAGACACAGCAACGAGACAGATAAGAATTTAAATTTGGGTAAATATTAACATAGAGAGAGAAAGAGAAAGAAGAACACCTTTTTAAATATTTAGATACCGAGAGAATCCTAGATAAACATGTCGCAAATCTCGCATTAGGATTTTCATGGATTTAATCCACCATTTGAATGACTTGAGGCAAAGTTTGAGAACTGTTTTTGTTGCTTTTGGCTAGTTTTCTGTCCAACCACTTGATGGCAGTTTTATTGATTTGTTGTCGTTGTAGTTGCTACAAAGTTTTGCTTTATATCGCTTCAATTTTATGGGGCAAAACAGCAACAATAACAATGTCTTTCCGTCTCTGACAGCACCACCAAAATTTGCATGCGCTGACCAAATTTATTTTATTTTTATTCTCATGTGTAACCACAAACACACGCACAGTCACACACACACACACACGCACACACACACGCGCTCATATACAGAAATGTATTCACGTATGTATATGGTTTAATTTTGAAGGGCACGACAGAAATGTCGAGGAACAAATTTAAACAGTGCACGCCCATTTACTTTGAAAGCGTTTTGTTATTTATTCCCTCTCCGTTACTCGTTCCCCTGATGCTTTGACAGGATTTTGCCTTTAATACTCATATACATATACACTCAACTTTTAATGCGCAAAGCAAAAAACAACCAACATTAGCATAAAGCGCTTTTGAAAAATTCTGCAAGTCGCGCAAAAAAGTATGCTATGAAAAGTTTTGCGGATCTACGACTATTTTTCGTGTGGCTGCAACGCTGTTGTGGCATCCAAACGGCACGCGCTAATTAAAAGAAATAACAGAGACCCAAAACACTATAGAAAACAAACAGCGACAACGAATGTGGTGCTTCAAAAAAATAGAGGAGAAAAACACAAGAATTAACTGGAGGAAATAATAATGAAATCGCGTATACGCCACGTGGCACTGAAACATGTGCGTGACGCGTAAATTGCTTTTAATTAATTTGCGTGGCCTTAAACCTTAAAACAAACCTTGACGACGACAACAACGACAGCCCACAATATCTTGTCGGCAATTTCAAAAAAGAAAGCAATTAGATTTGTTCTCCACGGCAACTAAACAAGGTCGCATAATTGTGAGCAAAGGCAAACGAAGACGGTCGATTCTTTCAAAAACTTACAAAGAAGTTGCTTAACAACGAGATTTAAATAAATATCTAAAAGTGGATGTAATGATTACTTGACATACGGACAGTTGAGAGCCTTACATACTCAGCATTTAAGCCATTTGCTAGGTCAAGTATAAATGTGTTGGAAGAGTGTCTACTCAGATTCACTTAGGACCACTTTATATGAAAGCAGCCAAGCGTTAAGACCTTCGGGGTACTCCAAGTGTGCCAGTCAGCCTTCCCTTGGGTCACTCCATCCACAATCACCCCAAGTGAATACATATTGTCAGATTTGAACAATTATTGTTGAAATTATGAAGCGGGCGAACGTAATTACGAATGTCTAAGCCACAAATGGACAGCACAAGTAACGTGTTGTTTTTGGTCGCCCGGCAGAATGGACATTTGTGTCCTTAGGACAAATCAAAGCTAATGACGGGTCGTTAGACTAAACAGGAATACCACTCCAGTCACGTATTCTAATTTTATTTATGCCTTCCTTTACTCTACCTTTTACGCTTGACATTGCTGTCAAATTTATTACCTACTCGTAAGCGATTTTGTGCTTTTTAGTGCACAAAATGTGGTACTCGGCGACCATCTCAAGAGAGGATTATCAAAAATTTAGACAAGTGTCTCTGTTTTACCTTGTACGCTTTCTTTCCTGATTTTACACGAGCAACTGCCTGGGGCCATTTGGCAATGGGCTGTGTCGTTGATTAAAGCTTCTGCATTATTTATGTGGGTCAGCGAAACGACCTTTAATTGGCTCGCAAATACGGTGTACGGTGTAATCTCCTTTCCGTCAAGCCCAACCATTTGCCTGCTTGCCTGCCTGTCAGCCTTTCACTCTAGTCTTTTCACAGACTATATTTAACAGCGACACGAAAGTTTCACTCAGTATAAAGAGGGTTGTAGAATTATTATTATGCAAAAGTGGGCCAATGTAAAGCGGAGTTGTCTTTAAAAAGAATATCCTTATAAGTATTATTGCAATCAACATTTAAAGAGTTCGCTTTGAAGTTGAATCAAGTAAATAATGGCATGATAATATTGTGTATATATTAAAGTACAAAATTCAACTTATATGTAGTGAGCATAATGTGTGCTCTATTCGTTTTACCTTCTATGAATACTTGCAATGCAGCAAATTTAAAGGCATTGAACAATGCTTTGTTTGGCATTTTGCCAAGCTACTTGGTATAGTAACGAACATTGCCGTTGGCGACAATCGTGAAATTGAAAAGTTTTCACTAGAAACAGGCTAACAATGAAAAGTTAGTCAGAAAAGAATTAAGCTAGAGCAAAGAGAAATGAGAGAGAACGAGAATTGTTTTGCACTCCAACGTTTTACTCAATGAATCATGGACAACAGCTGATTTATATTTATGAGCTGTGGGCGTACACACACATACATCCTGGGAAAATGCGTGTGCTCTTGTCCTTGATTCAGTTCAAGTACGAACGTCGAGTGCGCCAAGTGTCTCATTGTGCATTTGTGTGTCCGTCCGAAGGTCGCCTGTAAAAGACTAAATCCTGCTGCGGTCGGACAATGTCATTAGGTGGTGTGAGGGGGCGGGGAAGTATCTGGGAGGTTGTCTGGCCCACTTCGTTCTGTCAGCCATTTCGTTTCCTTGCTTCACAGACAAAGGTAAACAAAAGCCTGATTCCGAATACAATGTCCCAGCCCGTGTCCATGTTCGTATCCGTGTCCGAGCTATTGCAGATAATTGACAACGATCTGTTGTAGTTGAAAATCAATTGAGTGACTTTGCATGTTGTAATGTTGGGCTATTTTTGTACTTGCCACACCTGTTTTGATGTAACTTCTACTACTCACATTGTTGTTATCATTGTGTCGGCCCTTTGTCAATATTGAACAAAGACTTTGAAGCGCGTAAAAAGTGAATGAAATGTGGGGAACCCCTGCAACACATGTTGGTTGGTATTTCCTCTTGTTGCTGTTCTTGTTGTTGTTGTTGTTGTATGTGGTTTCACTGTTTGCCTGTCGACTTGAGTTAACCAGCAGCTCACACAACACGTCAAACTGGCTCAGGTGAGCACATTGTTTGCCACAGTAGGTGGCAACCAACAGCGGCAGCTGCCACAGATCCCGCAGGCGCATCATTTATGCTCTTTACTGTTTGATTAACGTTTTAACGATTTGTGCAAACAATTGTGGCAATAGCAGCAACACCAGCAACATCATATGGCATTAAACGAAAGCGTACATAAGCATCCCCGTTCCCCGCATTAAGCTTACGAGCACTTGGCCAACAACAAATAGAGTAACTACCGCATGTAGCCTGCCACATGTTGCTACTCAATTAAAATAAAGCAATGTGGACATTGTGTTGAGCACCACTGTTGCCATCCAAATGAATTAAATAAACATATACTTGTATTGACGCATTAATTAAGTAGTTAACAAGTATTTATTTTATTTTTACTTGATGCAAAAAAGTTGTTAATTTCCAATTTGTGTTTTTATTCAATTTTATTGGTAGAAAGAAACTACATTTACGGCTGAACTGATCAAATAACTACGAAAGATTTCATTGAATTTGATAGCCGGAGCCCATTAAAGATATTGTTAAAATATACTTAATAAAGGACTTACTAAACTTGATTATTATCAACTTATTTCTGCTGCCTTTGATTAAGATACCCGCAAATAAAAAAAGTGCCTCATACAACAACTGAATAAAGAGCGATCATTTCTAGAAGTTGGCTTAATTGATGCAATTCGACAGACTCTGGTATCTGTGTCATTAATAAACCTAGGCAGTCAGAAAGATACTGTCTTATTCGCTATCTACAATAATTTATTAATCAAAAATTTAAGCTAGCGGAATTTTCAATACATTTAATATTCAACTGTGAAACACTTTACAAACTGAAACATTAAGAAAAATTGCAAGCAATAAAACAATCAGTTTATTGAGATATTAAATTAAATTTATTTATCTGCGAAAGCAATTTGAAATTCAGAGATACCCAAATCAAAGTATTAAATTTGGCCACTTAACTAAATTACTTTTAATTAATTGAAATGAATTTAAATCTCAATTGATTTATGTGCGATTACAAGAAATTTAGGCTGTAATTCAAGACAGCAACTTTAACCTGGCCAAGGCGATGTAAGAATATGCAACAGGTGAGAGAGCATTGGGGTTAGGTAACTTGATTATGTCATCAAGGTCGCTTTCCTTGCCAATCAATAATGGCATCAGTTGGTGCTGTTTACTTAAAAGTATAAACCAAGAAAGGCTCGCCAGTCTATGTATTACATATGCACATCAGATACAACTTTATGGGACTATGTGTGTAAGTCTTGGCTGCACTTTGCCTTATTACCTACGCGCACTTTGCTATTCCGCGTTTGCCATTGTTGAGTTGTTTGCAAATTGGTTTTCCCAGTGCCCATATACCCTCGTTTCCTTTAGCCAATCCGCTCTCTTATGCCACTGTCATTGCTGACATCCTTGTACTTATTGTTATTGTTGTTGTTGATGTTGTTGATGTTGCTGCTGTTGTTGGCAGAGTCGCGTTCATTTTAAATTACTTCGTCGCGTAAATTAAACAAGCGACAGTGAAAGGCGTCACTCCAGTGCACACAGTTCCCATTCTAACATGTTGGTGGTTCAAGTGCTTTTACATAGATTTCTGGTGTATATATATATATATATGTATATAAGTATTTTTCATCTTCTTTGTAGCAAAAAATTTGATTATGGTTTTTGTCGACGGCGGCTAATTTCATTTTCCCAGACCTCGATCTAATGCTGAGTGATGTGGCAGCAAACCCCGCAAACTGAGAGCTGAGAACTGAGAACTGCGAACTGTGAACAGGGAACGGCCTCTGTCTAATTTCATTAAGGGTCCCAAAAATATTTAACAGATTTTTGCAACAGCTACATTATTAATGGTATGAGTATGAAAGCAACTCGCGAAATGGAAGCCCAACTCATTTTTAAAACACGCGCCGCATTGTTTAACTTTAACCTTTTTTATGAGTTTCTCTACTACTTTTTTTCCCCTTCCCCTTCGATGTGTGTCTACAGTACACATGCACATACATACACACACATAATTGTATGTATCTGTGTGTATATTTGTGTAAGCTTCTTAATTAGGCGCTGCTTTTGAAAGACGTCCCTCTCTGATTTCCCTCTCCTCTCACGGCTTGACTGTAAATAAGTTGCTCTAATGAGCCTTCACTTGAATCTGTTTTAGATCTTTTATTCTTTCGGCGCGGCTGTTGAATCTAATCAGGGTTCAATAAACAGCGCATCAGGACCTCTTAGCAAAGGAGTCTGAAAATGCAAATCAACAGCTTAAAATTTAATTTAGGCGTTAGCTGTGTAAATAAACCGAGTCGCAGCAGCAGTCAGAGAGAGCCAGAGAGAGTCAGAGGATTTTGGAGATGGAACGAGTTTTGTGTACTTAGGAGCGCGCTTCGTTGGCCATTTATGACTTGGACATTGTCCCCAAATTCAATTCCAAGCATTTGGTTAACTTTGTTAAAAAGTCAAAATTAAAATCAGGCAAAAAGTCAGGAGTGTTGACCACATTGTGGCCTTTTTCCGACTTAGTTAACTTTGAATTGTGTATACGCCGCGTGTTACGAAATAAATGCAAAGAAAAACCCTAAAAGTAAGCAATTTTCCCAGTTCGTTTCATTGTTGCTGTTGTTGCTATTGTTGTTGTTGTTGTTGAGTCAGACAAATTGCAGGACTCAAAGTAAAGTTGATGAGCTCCAAAAGTTCGTTGTAAATTTGGCTGAAGAATGATTTAATTTTGGAGGGAAACTGCGACACGTTTGTCTGAAATGGTTTTGGTAATAAGACCATGGCGGCCAATCCAGTCAGTGCCTTTGAAATGCGTATACAAAATCAATAATAGCATAAATAATGCATATATGGAGCTGTTAGCAATGCTCACTCACCATCCACAGATAAAAAAACAGGGAAAATGAAACTGAAAAAAAGCCTAAGAGACAATGGCCTAGGCCGAAAAGGCCCAGGGGCCAACGAGAGGACAAAGGCAAACAGTGAAGCTCATAGACCGAGCTTACATATGCCTGACACAACACAAAAATGAAAGTTAAATCCTAAGCAAAAAAATTTGTGTGTGTGTGTGTGTATGTGTGTGTTTGTTGGAAGAGGAAAAGAACTGTGAAGTGGGCAGTCTCCCTCTCTGTCTCTCTCGTTCTCTAGCCGGCGTACAAAAGGATAGCTCAATGGCTTTTAAAGTTGCAGGACCTGGATGCGACGAGTGCAAAACAAACACAAGTAGTACAAAGAAAACTCAAACACGTTACACGAGGGCTGTCTCAACAATACTCGTAACAACCAACTGGGACACTTGGGAAATGTCAGACGCCGGGCTCCCATGCAAACAATTTATCAGAATCTTAAATAACATTTTAATACGAGCATCTTGAAGACGAAGACGACAAAATGTATATTTGATATTTTCATCATAACGGAACTAAAGTTTATCCCTTGTTTATTTTACTTTACTTTACTTTACTTTAAGTTTGGTTTAGCCAAAGACATTCATGAAAAGTCGAGTATTTCTTGATACTCAAACTGATATTGTTACATTGTTGCATATAAATCAACTTAGAAACATTGACAAGGATACACAATTTTCGAAGACAACCAAGTCCCACTTAATGACATAAACACTGTCAATGGCCAAGTTCCTAGCGGAAGTCATTTTAATGAGAACCTCAAATCGCTTATTTACGACTACACCCAGTCCCTGGCACCACAACTCTGTCTCTCTCTCTTTCTCTCTCAGTCAGTCTGTCTCATTCTTATTAATTTTCAACGCTCATTCTGTCTCTTTCTCACACTCTTTCTATAATTAGTTTGCAGCTTTGCTGTTTGGTCGTATCCGACGTTAAAAGCAAAATCTACACGCAATTCTAGATATTTAGTGGCTAATAAAATACGAAAGCGAACGGAAAGTGCAAAACTGATTTAAATGATTTTGTAGACATATTTCCGGATTTGTTTTTGTTTGTTCGTTTTATTGTGAATTAGTATTAAACATTTATGACAACTAAGTGGTATTTTATGTTTCTCCTGCATTTCTTTTGCCATCCTATGGCAATATTTTCTGTCGTTCATTTGAAGCATAATAATGTGCTTGGGCTTTAAAACGATGTGATAATGTTGGAATGCAATGTTGATGTTATGGAATTTAAAGTTTAACAATTTTAAGTAAATATGTATAGAAACTAATGGGAATTTAATCTGTCTATGGGACCATTTGAAATTATTTTGTATTATTGGCAAGTTTATCTAGAGTGTAAAATTGTCTTTCTGTCTGTCCACAGATGTGTAAATAAGTATTTTGAAAACACAGAATGGATAGCTAACTGATTGATTCAACAATTGTCACATATCAATAGTTGATCATATTAAAACAGAAATGTTTACATAAAATCGTAATAGTCTCGCTTTAATGTTTTCTGAAATTATAAAATGATTGTTAAATTGTGTACATGAAACACTTAACATATTTACCTAAAACAAATTTTATTGCTTAGTAAGACAACTTGTTTAATTAAATTTTCAATTGCAACTCCGAGGCATTTACTGTGATTTGAGCTACATAGGCATCATTATGCTGGCAATGAATCTGATAAGCTTACGGCTAAATCCAAAACAGAGACAGAGAAAAGAGACAGATAGAAAGATACACACAGAGACAGCTGTAAGAATGGCAAACAGAAATGCCTACAGGCATTTATTCTATTTATCATTTATCCAGCCATTTATCGAAAGACATTTGAGACGCAGCAGGGTGCCGAGAATTGTAGAGGGAAGGTAGGGTTTGGAGGGAGCTGTGTCTATAAAATATCACTGGAATGAATAATGCCATTCACATTGAAAACATTTATGCGCAAATATTTGCCAGATTTAAGTCGTGACATTAGCCCGGAATTATCTGAATTAAATAGATTCAAATCTTGTATACACCATTATATATTTAGATTATTATTATTATCGGTTAACGGGGCATGTGGCAGTCACAAAGTATTTAATGATAGTCTAAAGTTTCCAGCAAATAAAACATTGACAGTCGAAACTAACTAAACTAAACCCGTCGCAATACGAGTATCTCACAGATACAAAACTTTTTCAAGCGTAGCTCAAAAAGTTTCAATTTGTCTATACCACACTGCACATGTGTGGGTGAGTAGGTGAGTGTGTGTGAGTAGGTGGTTGTGTGTGTGTGTGTTTGGATGCGTACTTGTATATTTTGTTGGCCATGTAGTTTTACAATTTATGCAGAAAAGTTTGCATTCCTTGTGACAGACTTTCCATGAATGCCAAATAGCTGGTGCATGTAATATTCGGCTTTTGCTTAATTTAATTCGAAAGGCCCGACAAATAAAGCTAGTTATATCAAAGGACCCTACGGGTCTTATGCTAATAAAATCGATTGCTCAACCAAAGGCGTAGACTTCTCTATTAAAAAAGTGAATGAAAAATAACAAAAAGATTGTCGGACTAAAAGCAAATGTCAGTGGAATCAGGTTTAGCAACAAAAAAACCGAGCCAGCAGCTGTAGTTGAAGCTGCTGAGAGTCGAGTGGCAGTTTCCATCAAGGCCTAACAGCCAAGAACCAATTTAAAAGTAAGGTCCAGAGTGCTGCACAGTGGTCTGAATACCGAAGACATTGCACGAAAACTATCCATGAAATTTCTATGTAAAAATAAATGTGAATTGGTGATCATTTATTAAGGTTAAATACACTATGCAACAAATATAAAAAATTAACATTTTAAAAATTGTTCTGAGCCAGAACTTTCCTTTATGCCAATTTGTAAAATTTAGTTTTCTTTTTTTGATGCACTTCAGAGGTGAACTTGCATTTTCCATTATTTAAAACTGTACATTTTCTAAAAGCCAATGATGATATCTTCTACCTTTGCACTATATTCATTATTGAATTAAGAAAATGATGCTTCATTTTGTTGAGCTTCTGCTGAAGATTCTTTGTCTCTAAAATTCAAGGAAAGTTCTTAAAACTATTTTAACCATTTATTCAATCTTGTATAATATTATTATAAACCTATAATACTTTTCTTATATACATATATAATATACCTCAATTCTTGACATTGAGAGTTTTCAAGGAATTTATAATCATTCTAAAAATTTGATATTTTAGTTACCTCTCAAAAGAAAAGGGAAGCATTTAAGTTATCAATTCCACTTTACCTGATAGATGTTTCTCTCATTTATTTCTTTCCTTGACTTTCACAGCATATTGGTATTTTTGAGACCACTGTGTATACCTTCATGGACCTTCTGTTTGCTAAAGGCCAAGGAGAGGCGCGACACAATGCCACAGCCGTCCGTTGGCAGCATATTAAAAATGTCAGACCACTAACGTTTTAAGTTTATTAAATGTAAACCCAAACTCATACTCAAAACGAAACGTGAAGTGAGTTTTTCCAGCTCACCATCAACTGGCCAGCCAGCCAGCATTACCAATTTACGTAACCAGTTAATTGAATGGTCTCTTTTGGCTGGCAACTTACGAAGAGGCAACAGCGTAAAACGTTGTAAGGAGACAGGAAGAAAGTTTTATTGTTTGCTTACTTGATGAACGCGTGCTGTGGGGCACAGAGATCCTGTTGTGGCACGAGGTGGAGATAATTCTGGATCTGGAGATTGAGTTGGAGATGGCTAAAAGTCTCGACGTCGTCATTGTAGCTGCTGATTTGCGTTTTGTTATGTGATGTGACGTGATGTGATGTGGGCGGTGTAGGCGGGGCTGTTGCTTGTGGCGTTTACAACACGAGAATGAAACTTTTTTGTTTGTCTGTTGCTTTTATCGCTCTTTATTGTTGTTTTTTCTTCTTGTTGTAGTTAGTTGTTATTGTTATTATTGTTGATATCAGCGAAAAGTTCCCACACGCGCTTTCCCAAAATTTTGTTTCGTTTTTGTTTTCGCTTTGGTATTTGTTTTTCGATTTGGTTTTTGTTTTTTAACGATTTGAGATATCTGTGTGCAAACAATTTAATTTGTCATTATGCCGAAGTCTGTGCTATTTTTATTGCCATCCGCAAGTAAAAACCGAAATAGCGAAATCGATTTGTAAGAGCCGAATTTCTGTATATATTTTTTTGATTTTCACAACTGACCGTCATCAGGCCGCAACTTGCCGCACGTTTTGGCCAGCAAATGAACGTAAACACGTACAAGACGCCACACGAGCATGAGCCACACTCAAACACAGACACAGATACACGGACACAGATACAAACACAGAACCAGATACACGGTTACAGATACAAGTGTGGTACGAAGGGACGCGGACACAATTCAACGTAGAGTTTTGTATCGGTTTTTATTTAGCAGTACGGTTTACGAGCTGCGGCCAAAATCGAAATTGAAACACGCACGCACATGCACAGTCTGAAATAAGTCCGATGTCCTGACACAGTCAGTCCTGTCGCCTGACGCTGGAGTGGCACTTGAGTCAGACGCCAACGTCAACGGCAACGTCAACGTCAACGGCAGCGCCGGCAACTGTCAGTGGCACTTTAGGTTCCCTTTATGCAACACATGTGTGACAAGTGGTCACAGGTTTCAATTGTTGTTGCTGCCAGTTGCTACAGTTGCCACTACTGTGATGATGTTATTGTTTTTATTACAACAATTGCCAATGATGATTATGTCTCGTTGCTGTTGCTGTTGCTACGACTGTTGCGCTATGGAGTGTGCTTACTCTGGAAACTGGACAGCAACTAAATGTTAGGCACTGTGCCAAGTCCTTTGCCGGCCAACAAAACACAATCTGCGGCGAATTCGAGCCAAGAGAGCGCGTCTGCGCATTTAAATTTGGCGCGCAAGGCGAATTTGAAATGAACACAGAGTTGCATGTGAGCGTAGTATTTACCCAAACTAAAAGTGTATGAAAATACTACTTGAGATTGATTTAAATACAATTTATTTGAAATGATAATTTCCAATGTGTAAAACTTTAGTTAGATATTTAAATGAGAATTGTATTTTCTAGAAACCTTTTGCTACTACGTCCTGCGCAACTCTGTTGAGCCTGTGAAACTAAACAGCATCCCTTGAGTCTCAGCACATTTGAATGTCCCGCATAATCAAGACGCCGAGTGTTGCCCAAGGCACATTCACACTCACACTTACACTTCCACTCACAACACTGAAAGGACGCCCGTTTCCACCCCCTCTATGCATGCAGGGCGTCAATATTTGCATTTGTAATAACAATATTTTGATGGCATACCCAAAATGCGTGCGTAAATCTAAAAAAGATTTGTTATTACTGCTCGAGCTCGTGTTCGTTTTCATGTCGCGCAACGCAGACACAAATAACAAGTGGGTGGTGTAACAGGAAGTGTAGGGGGAAGCGAGAGGGAACAACAACTACACTACTTGAGTATCAAGTCTAGATGGCAACACGCTGAAGTCATGTTGTATGCTCGAGTTGCCAAGCGCCTGTCGCACTCTGTGCATGGGAAAGTTATTAAAATTTCATAAAAAGTAACGGCACAGGATTTGATTCTGATTTCTCGATTGTCGCTAGAGTCCTGTGTCTGTGTCTGTGTCGGTGACAGTTGTGAGTGTAACTAACTCACAAATTGAAAATCTGCAGCTCTATTTGACGTGTCTTGTGCATTTAAATATTAATTCAACAGGAGCACAAAAGCGAAAACAAAACAAGTTAGCAGGCGATGGAATAGAAAGTGATAGAATAGAGTATATCCTGTATACGCAAATTTTAGGAAATCATGCAAGCCTCACTTTCATCATCTAATTTTGGTTTAATTGCTGTGTTTATTAAATAATGTCATCCGCATACCAATTTGTAACCACAAATGCGCTGATTGCGGCCATTAAACACGCTTTGAAAGCAGTGATGTCAAAATTTGACCAGTGAAAATAGGATAAATTTTAATAAAAGGAAATAAAAAAACCAAAAAAATATCGAAGCTTAAACAAAAATAAACGAACTGTGGTCTTATTGTTTTTAATTTTTTCAAATTAAGAATCTATTACACCTTTTACTAAAGAGGTTAGGGATATGGATTTTTTCCGACCAGACTTCAGAGTAAAAAAATGTAGGTAACTAGTAATTGTCAGAATTGGATTGTATAAATATAGATTAATAAAAAGAAAAAAGAAAGATATATAAAAAATCCTAAAAGTATCTAAGCTTGAATTCAGCTCATTGGCTCCCTTTTAAATTAAAATAACTTTTAAGCCTCTTAAAAACACAAAAAATCCATGTCCTGTCACAATTCACAACTAAATCCCTTTGCATAATAAAGTAATGAAGTTTTAAGGATGAACATTTTTGTTCTACCAGAATAAAGTGTAGTAGAAAATGTAAATATTTTGTAAATGTGCCATCTGTAGCTTCTCTAGTGACTTTTGCTGCTAATGGATGAACCCACCAACTGCCTACTCTAACCTTTTTATTTTATTATACTCTGGCTCAACGTTTTTATGGCTACAGGGTATAAAAGTGAGAAATGCTGAAACATTTGAAATGGCGCTCAGTTTTTGACACCAACGTGTCGTTGTCACTGTCACTTGACATGGCCAAATTGGCGCATCTTATGAGCGATGGGCGTTGATTGGCTGCTTGACATTATGGATCACCATTGTGGGCGGTGCACCAAGCACCTAGCACCTAGCCCCTATGTTGTACCAAGTCTCAAGCACTGAGCACCTAGAGACATCTTCATCAGCATTTGCCTTGAGGCGACTTTGACTCCGCCAGAATGTCAAGTGGCAGAAGTCGAGCGTGCAATGATTTCATTTTGACTTTGATGAATGAACTTTGATTTTGAGTTATATTTATTATGCGCATATTTGTGTGGGATTCAAAGATGAGGCTGCACAGTTGGTTGGGAATAGTCCATGCATACTCTAACACCCAGAAACCAATCGCAAAAATTAAAAAAAATATTCAAGTCCGACCACGTCTGATATTGGCAGCATTGCAATCACTTCCTGTATTTACATCAAAGGAATCACATTTTGGATAAATTCTATGATGCGATTTAAATGGTTTTCACACCAGTGTGCAGCAGTTTCTAAAAAGTTTTACATGCTAAAATTATTATTAAATTGATGGATGTATAAAAAGTTTTCTATGGCTGATGCTCAAAATTAATATAATTTCTGAGCATACATATAAAATTATTTCACGGGCCCTGCTGTTTGAAACTGTAAGAGGGTGAGAAGGGGGCGATGTGGGGACGAGGTGATGCTGCTTTCACGCATATTTGGCGAGGAAATATTTAAGTTTAAATATTTTTGCTACATGATTTTGTCGGCATTTTCAATAAAGAGCACTCACACAGTGATACAAATATACTGCATACATATAAGCACTTACACGTATTCGCAAGGGCTACAATATTCTGCTTTATGAGTTTTTAAAATGCCAAAAAGTTTGCCCAGTTGGCACTTACATACATTGAAGCTGAATCTGAGTCGGAGGCGAAAGCGAAGGCGAAGGCAGAGGCAGAACTTTGGAGCAAGTGAGGGAAGTTTTTGGTGCGGTGACTGTCACCTGTTTGGCAAATGCGAGTAAATTTCATTTATAACGCCCTATCAAATTGAATAAAACTTCAGAGGTTGTCCAAAACTCAGACGTTAGCCCCCGGCCTTATTTAAAGTATTCAAATTGTTTGCCCTCACTGTATGGCGCATACTCCACGTTGACTGTTATTTGGGTCGGAACTTTTTGCTCATTGGCGAAAGCGACGCAATAATATAACAAATTACTTTGGCAATGTGATGAGCCGGCGCGTGAAGAGACAGAAATATGAGAAAGAGGCTGGTATCATTGCCATGACGCCGGTTAAATTATCTGCCAAATAAAAATCACTCATACGCCGTATGGTGCGACAGTACCTTTGTTACCCGGAGTGTGTTGACGGGAACATTTTGTAATATTACCAGACCAGCAGCCATGGCAGTTATTTAGAAGTTTACAACTGTCGCCGGCAGTAATCAGCTTACTTTTGTGCTGATTATGTTCTGTTAATGTAATTTGACTTGAAGTGGAGTTGGGGAATTTCGAACGAAATTTTTCAGCAACTTATATTTGGGTATACTTACTTGGAGTCCCTGTATAATGAACTGCGGCAATTTGTATATGAGAGTCTCTTTCCCCTTACCAAAAAGACAAGAATACTTTTTGATTTTAATTTTCATTATTTTAATTTGTTTTTTTTTCAAATTTTATTTAAACGTTTCTTTTAAGCTATAATAATATATTACATACAGCTTAAAATTCTTTCTTTTTGCCTTCTAATTGAGGCTTAATTTGCTTTTCATTACATTGGCTTAATCCTAGATTTTGCATATTGCATAGAAAATTGCATAGGAATACACAAAAAAAAAATTAACGCAAAACATTAGCAGAAAAATAAATAACACTCACATTTAATGTACATATATTCAATATAGTATAAACATCGTTAGTCATATGTATAAATTAGTTTAGCTTTTTATATAAATCTTTTTTTTTTATAAAAATATAACAAGTTCTTTGGAGATTGTTGCACTCATTATTCGTTTCTTTCATTTCATTTATTATTAAGGAAAATTATACAACTATTATACATTATGCATTTACAATTTGACGCCTATGAATATATTTTACGTAGTAAATAAGGAGTTTTGGTTGTTATTTTATTTTCATTGCATTTTTGTGGGTTTTCCTTTGCTTCCTGCTCTCTGTATCTTCCTGTTGGGGGGACTAGTATCGAAGTAAACAACAGAATTCTTGTGGCTTTCAACATGAATAATTCACATTATACTCGTGTTTCATTTTATTTTCTAACAATAAACAGCTTTGTTTTGGTTTCACTTTGTCCAATAAAGAAAATATTCGGCAAATAATAATAGAAATATAATTATAATAATAGTGCCATAAATACTAAATACAATGGCGAAATGTTGCTTGGCTTCACAATATTTTCATTGTGTTATTTTATTTAAATATAAATAACAAAAGAGCGGCAACAGTTTGCAAACAGTTTCGGTTTAAATGTTCTATTTAATTGTTCGGGAATTGAAGTATTTATGTTATTCGACAGAATTCAATGTTGAGCTTGGGCCGCAATTGCTGGAATCAAGTTGCTGACTTTGTAAGCAGTGCACAAGCCTTCCTCTTACAGGCTACACAGTCAACTTAATTCCAGGAACTGCAACGCAATTGCCTTGTCTGATATTTAATACACAAACACTCACATGTTAACACACACACTTGAAATTCACATTAAACACTTTGCACAGTAATTATATTTAGTACACACATTTGTTCTAAATTAGCTATCGATATCCATACCAATATCGATATCGATGTACTTGACCTAGCATTGGCTTTTACTTTTATTTTAAATTTAACTTTAAATTTCACTAGATTAGTTTTGATTTTGACTGCCACATTTTTAACTCTATAAATTTATGGATTCTATTTTTGGTTTAACTTTAAATTGTTCTATGATTCATATTCTTATATGGTTGAGCATTCTTATTGCATGCGATTGTCGTTCAATTAGCAACATTTGCCGAGTCTCTACTACATTTAACTAAGTATTAACTTTTTATATTTTTTGGGCTTTAGTTTCTTTAATTTAATTGCATATTTGTGTGCCGTCAATATATGTATTTCTATGATTTGGTTGGTTATAATATAACGAGTATTGCCAAACTCTTTAGTTTTTTTTTCCGGTTTTTCATGCGAGTTTCCCACATTTGTAGTTGCTGTTTTTTTTAAGCTTTAGTTAATTGGCACCGTTTATGTTTAATTTTAAATTTTATAGTTAGGTATAGTTTTGGTATTATCGGTTGTTCTGTTGCTTGATTTTTTTTGTCCATGTTATGTTTGCTTAAATACACGCTTAGCTCAATTTGTTGATTGCCCTGTGAATGATGCAGTAAACTCTTTAAAGGATTTGAAGAGTTTAGGTAGGCATAGAAATGTTTTTTTTTACACTAAATCGTTTTACAACCTGAGCTTAATTTAATTTAGTTATAGAATTTATACAAAAACATTAACTATGTACAAGAGGTGTGTGTTTTTGTCTATAGAAATCGACAATAAATTCAAAATACAATAGTAAAATAAATAAAAAATTATAAATTATGCATGCAGTGTGTTTTTTTGCTTGATTTGTTTTTCTTCGTTAGTTGTGCGCTTTAAAAGTCACAAGCAGAAAATTAAAGCTCTGTTAAATGTCAAGACAAATTATATATTACAAAATCGAGTATGAGTATAAAGTGCACTATGTACACTGATGGCCAAAATAAACAGCACGCCTCGGCGAGTGATTCCATAACGTTGACTTAAATAGTATGATCAATGTGAATGCAACCAGCATATTAATTTAAAAAAAAATTAATGGAAAATTGTAATTGCATTTATTCGATTGACGCAACTTTCAGCCATTCTCTGAATTGTCGTTTGTCATTTGTCGTTGTCATCAGCTCGGCTCAGCTCAGTCTTTTACACATGACTGGAGGCCGTGGCGGATGCTGCGTTATTATTCTTGTTCCATTTGTTGATATATTCCATGGGTATTTCAATTTGTATCTCCTGCACATCTTCGGCAGATAGGTTTCCCATGCTTGGCTTGGCTATGGCTCCAGTCCTGTTGCCTCCTCCGGCTCCAGATCCAGCTCCTCCTCCGACTGTAAGTCCGCCACTAGCACCAGAGGCACCATAGCCGCCTGCTGCCAATCTCTGCTGTTGCTGAGCAATGGGCGTCAGCAGCGCCTCGTCCCTGTATTATAAGTTGTCCGGCAGTTGGGACTGTCGGCGATGCGATGGCGTTGTCGAGTTGAGATAGCTCTCCGAGTAGACACTCTTGGCTCTTTGATCATAGCGGAGACTCGAGCGACGTATATCAATGTCGAGGGGCATGTGACGATCCTTCCACCAGTTGCAGAACAAGCACAACAATGTGTTGCGGAAAGCTTCTCGGAAATCACGATTAAAGTATGCATAGATCAACGGATTGAGTGTGGAGTTGAAGTAACCAATCCAGAAGAGTATTGAGACCCAAATATCAGGCACCTGACAAGGTTCGCCGCAAGTCATGGAAAGTGTGTACCTGAGAATGAAATAAACACACGGCATATGCATAAATTTTAAGTTTTTAAGTCTAACAGCCTTTTATGTTACATTATAAAAAGCAAGCGAGGCCCAAAAAGCGCGTCGTACCGTGGCGTATGAGTAATATTTAATTATGCATGCGCGACATTAAATAAATTATACTGAAATCCCATGCCAGCGGGTGAGTGAACACTGAACAGTGAACACTGAACACTTACCACAGGAAAAATGGCAGCCAGCAGAGTATAAAGGTGCCCATAATGATGCCCAGAGTGCGTGCGGCCTTGTGCTCTCTCTTCATTTTGATTAAATGTTTGTCCTTTGTCGGGGTATGCTCCTGCTCGACCTCATGCAGTGTCAACGTTTTCGATGAACCCGAGCCACTCAGTGCCTCGCCTGCCAAAGATGACATTATAAATGTGAAAGGCTTAGTTTCAGCATCGACATCAGTCTACATGGTAATTCGAGCTTTTGTTTTCACTCTTTTTCTCTCTGTCTCTTACCTGATGGCTGCATCGAGGGTCGATGCATCAACATGGCATTTCCATGTCGCATCATCAGCTGTTTCTCCTGTCGATTGGCCTCGCGGAAAATTGCCAGATAGGTGAAAATCATGATGGTGCAGGGTATCCAGAAGGAAATTGAGCTCGATATGATGGCATAGTATTTGTTCACAACAAAATTGCACGACTCGGGACTAAGTGCCACTTCTAGTTCATGCTCAGCGGTCGTATACCAGCCCATAAAAATGGGCAAAAATGACAGAAATGCTGGCGGTATCCATATGTTTAACAGCATAATACCGACCACACGTTTTGTCATGCAAATCGGATACTTTAGTGGCTTAACAATCGCATAGTATCTGCAAAAATAGAGAATTCAAACAGAAGAGACCACAGTTTTATTACCATTTCAAGTGTTTGACATTGGAAAAGGAAAATGAAAATGCTGAGAGTCTCAGAGATGCTGATGCTGATTATTTACCTATCTACAGATATGCAGCATAAATGCAAAATGCTTGCTGTTGAGAAGTACACATCCAAACTGTTCCACAGATCGCACAGAAACTGGCTAAAGTTCCAACTATATAAAAGAGTAGATAAATATTTACTTTAATATGATAAAGATAGCACAGTTTCCCAAACAATCGACTGTTTGACTAAGCTCTTGCTTTTGGGTTACAAGTTTATTTGTGTAGAGTGTAGAGTGTGGCAAGTCCGTGTGGCAACTGCCTGTGTTATCAGTGTCCCTGATTTATGTGTTTATCGATTTCATCTTACTTAGTTTCGGCGGCCAGGTGACATTGCCCATGAACTGGCACAGTTTTCCGCAGCTACTTTTCCAGGGCAACCCGGAAAATGAAAAGCTTTAATGCACTGCAAGACACAAAATTCGATGCTATAGAGTCGGCTGCTGAAACCGACAGTCCCAAAGTTGCCACAGGCGGTGGCAAACGAGAGCGGGTTGCATGAAAAACTCATTAAAACTCGCGTTGTTGTCTCTTCTGGTTGCCCCCTCCCCACCCTTTAACCGACTTTTCCCCTAACCTCGACCAAACCTCGACCATCTCAACCAGCTCGATTGTCCCCATCCGCCCCTGTTTTGCCGGCGGGCATGAAAATTTATTATCGGGGCACCCAGTTTGGCATCAGTTTCAAAAACTTTGTGACTATTCAGAAGCAGTGTGCGGACGCCAGAAATAACAGCCAGAATTTGGTGTGGCATGGCAGTCGTAGGCGTATTTGGCTTTTATGCTAGCGCCTTTTTTTTTGCATTTTTTTTTGTGCTGTTCTGTCCTGAATTGGCGCTTAAGCTGGCCCCACGTAAAAAGGTGCCAGGACAACGTCGACGACGACGACGATAGCCATGTTGGCGCCATGGGCTAGTGTCAATTATGCAACTAGGGACGACTCTCTCACTCTGGCTCTATGAAGGTAAAATTTGCTAATGAATGCCAAGTGGGAGGTTATAGTGCGGTAACGAACGCTCTGCGGCCAATGCCAATTTATATGCAACTCTCGTGGCCAAGTGGTTGACTAAAGTTTTCGGCCTGGCTGCAAGTGTGCACATTATGCGCTGCTCTCAACGATGCAACGTTGCGTGGCTGCTGCTGTTGATGACATGGCAAACACTTGTCCTAGTCTTACCATAAACCCAAATTCTCGGCTTTAAGCCAGGCCTTAAAGTTGCGACCGTGCATAATTAACTGAGTCAGCTATCTGCACTTGGCATCACATGCACACATATCGCATTACACACCCATAGACAGACGGACAGACAGATAGACTGATAGACAGACAGCCAGCTGTGTGAAGGATGTGACCATGTCACACTCTGACGGTTTTTGTCCCTCAGAATAGCATTGCCAAGTGTGTGTTTGTGGAAGTCTGTATGTGTGTGTTCCCTTTCTCCATAAGTATGCACACACTTTCCAATTCGTATCCTTACAACAATGCAGCAGCATTTGCCAAGTCCCTATTTGATATGATAGCCAAAGTCAATATTTGTTCAGACAGTCTGTCAAGTTTTGAGTAAGCTTTAAATATTAAGGTACATTTTTTCCAGGTCCAGTTAAATTTTATTAAATAGATATATTTAAATTCGGCATGGACCTTAATTTGATCACAGATTAGTAGATACTATTATATCCTAAACTATTTATCTAACATAAAATATTGACTGCATTATGGCTTAATCTATATAAGCTCCATAAAGAACTCGATAATGAATTAATGCTACTTTTATCTATATGATCAAACTTTTATTTCAAAAAATTTCAATGAGTTTTCAATTTCAATTCTTAAATTACTGTTTAAACAAATTCTTCAATATAATTAAATCTTTTTAAAGCGTCCCAATAATGTAATGTTCCTACATATAGTCGTAACAAATAAGATTATCATTGCCCAGTGGCCATCAGAAATGTTTGCTTGCTTTATTTTCCTGTCGAAATTCAAATTAAGTTTCGTTAAAAATACAATTGAAAGTGTAAATTGTATTCGGCGTGCAACAATTTATTTTATTTAATTTTTTTTGTTTTAACTTTTCTTTTGTAGTTTTTGTTTGCACATTTTAATACTTGAACACAAACTCACGCACACGAACTCGGAAAGAGAACGAGATGACTTTGTGCATTTGCATTTGCCACATATAAGCCCCCCCCCCCCACACACACACACACATACAAACAGACACCCACTGCAGCCACACCCACACACAGATACACTCACACAGACAGACACACGTATACATTTGCCCACACGTAGAGCAGCATAAATAAACGTTGCTTTTATTTTTTCAGGGATTTTTTGGTTGTTCGGACGAACCTCCCCCCTTCGCCGCCCCCACCGCCGCTTTCTCGGCCTTCTTCCTCCTTTCTCCTTTCTCCTCTTTCACCCTGTGTACTCTTTGTACCCCTCTTTACAGTCGACTGACATTTTGTTTGGTCTTGCGTTCGGTTGCAGTTGTAATTTTTGCTGCAGCTGTGCTTACTTTTGTTATTGTGTATATGGGTGTGTGTGTGTGTTTGTGTTTGTTGTTTTGTTGTTGTACTTACCACCCAGTTACTTGCACACTAAAGTTAAATGTCATGGCCATAATAGCGACCATTATATCAGCCATGGCTAAGGAAACTACAAAGTAATTCGTTATAACTCTGCAAAGAGAAAGAGCACAAAATCAAAGAAATATTAGATATTACGAATCATGCCACAACAACAACAATAATAACAGGAACAATAAAAGGAATAATAAACAGTATGAGAAAGGGATACGTTAGATGACTAATCAGGATATCACATTCACATATGCTAGTATGTGTGGGTAATAGTAAGAGTGTGAGTAAGTGTATGTGAGGGTGAGTGTTTCCTTTGTTGTACATTGTGTAATGGAGAGCAAGGAGAAGGAGGGGCGAGGCAAGAGGGGAGACTCTTTGTGAGGACCAGCAAATGATTTCAGTTAGCATTGTCCTTTCAGCACGGGACTTTAATTGAAAAGCAAGCAAAGGGTCGACTAAGCTATGAGTATTCACAAATTTCTGCAAGTGAATAGTGAATGTTTGAATTGAATACAAAATAAGCATATTTCAGCAGTTCGAAACCAAATCGATTCTTGTCTATTTTTTAGCTGTTTTTTCTAGCATTTTTTAAATGGAGATTCGAGCTCGGCCTTAAGTCTTAAATAACTTTCAACGTTTCAGGCGTTAATTGCAACAAATCGCCGCCATTTTGTAAATGTGTTGCCATTACTTAGCTCGCATTCAAGGAGTCTATCTTCCTCTCCCTCTCTCTCTCTCTCTGTTTCTATCTCGCTTTCGTTCTCTTGCTAGCCATTAAATTTTTGCAAATAGAAAGAAAAACAAAAAATAAGAAAAATCTCATTGCAGCACATTTAAACACTTTGAGCAGAAGGCGGAAACAGTTGCCGAGCATCCTTCAAGTGAAGGCGGCGCCTCTGTCGCTGTCGCTGCTGCTGCCTGTGCCGACGTTGACGTCGACGCAGCGTTAATGAGCAGCAGCCTCCATGTAATGGCAAATAGATGGCTACATATACAAGTTGCCACTTACATACATCACACACACTCTCTCTCTCTCTGTCTCTCTTTGTTTCGCTCTTTGAGTTGCGGTTTACTCTCAGCAGAGACTAAAGAAATATACGAAAATAATTTCAAATACAAACGTTTTTATGGCGCGACATATAGAAAATTTAAAATTTATGCTGTCATAAAAACCATAAGCCTCCTTAATTGCCAAAGTTGTTGCCGCGCGGTTTTCTGTGGCTTTTTCTGTAGTGTCACTTGCCGTTTTCTGTTGTTGTTGTTGCTGTTGTTGTTGTTTTTTTTATTCGGGTTTTCTTTCATTTTTTATGTGGTGGTCGAGTGTATTGTGTTTTTGTTCAATTTCAGTCTTTGAGCTTAACTGTCATGCTTTTCGAGTATTGTTTCTATTTTGTTTCTACATTCCACTTTTTATTGTTTTGTTTTAGTTGATGCCGCATGAATTTGCACACGAAGAACAATGGATAGATTTGCATCAGCCTGTGGTGTTTAAGTAAGTACGAATATTCATTCTAAAGAGAGAGTCAGCTGGCATTTTATTTAAGTCTACAAAGTTGTTGTTTTTTTCCGATTTCAATCTTGGAAATCTTTTGCGCCTGACTGGCATTAATTTGGGCCAGAAAATTAGATTTATATCTGAAAGAAGGCCAAGGAGAAGGACTTGGAATTACAGGGGAATAAATGCACGCAGCGCCTAGCTACAACATCATCATCATCATCATTATCATTATTATCTTGATAATGAACATTAGTAGCGTTATTAGTTAGGCACGGGAGCTGCCGACACGCAAGTCACTTAAAAAATAAAATGTTGCTCATTAGAAGCAGCAAAAAGAGAAATTAAGAGACGTTCAACCTTAATTATGCCCTGCCCCTTCTTCTCTGCCCCTTGCAATTCTCTTTATTTCTTTTGGTATCTAAGAAAGTTTTGTTTGCCTCACTTTTTTCTTGCCGTTTTTTTACTCAATTCTTTGAGCGAAGAACATTTAAAGTTTTCATTACTCTGGAAAAATTTGCATTGCTTAAGCTCCCTATATTTAACTTGGATGGGACCGGTGATTGGTAGCGAGGGAAGGGGGCGTGGTAACAACAACTTTTGATTGCATGCCTCTAAAATGATGCGACAAAGTTAACTTTGATTATGCGAACCCGTCGGAGTTTTATGATGCGCTAAATTGATTTGCCTGCCAGTTATTAAGGCATAACTAAAAATATTAACGAACCGAGCCAAGCTGACGGTCCCATCATTTATCACTACAAACTTTTTATGGTAATGCTCGTGTCTGTCTCTGTCTCAATCTCTATCTCACTCGCACTTTCTACGATATAAATGTCGAGCGAAGGACGCCAGTTCCGTGCCCGCAGTTGACATCGCATCTAACGAGGTCGTCTCTCTGAGATGTTGACAAGTGTCTCTTCCAACTCATACGGGAGTGTATTTATGTCTGTATGTCTGTGAGTATGGATGAGTGGCTATATTTATATTTTAGTTACAAATGGATAGAATGAAGGTTTATTGGTTTGCTATTGGGGCCAAATGATGATCAAGTCATCAATTTGCAATGGAAGTACTATGAATATTCGAATGATAAACAACTCGAATGCATCGACAATGACTGTGCATTTCAATTGATGGATAGAACGCTAATCAAATCAGCACTAAAAACGCTTTTAATTGGTTTTTGATTTAGATGAATGCAGGATAAACAATACTCGTGGTTGGATTCACTTCGGGAACGGGAACGTGAACGGGAACGCAATTAAGAATCTCTTTGCATGCAAATTAGATTCCTTTCACATTTTCGCATTTAAAATACAGTCATGAAAGTTAATTTGTCATCAAATTAATGAATTCCGCCAAGAGAATGTCATCCAACAGCAATTCTGTCCAAAACGAAATTGAAACAGAAATGCAAATATTGCCCCAAAGTACGAGAAGAAGATTCAGCGAAAGGACGAAAGTAGACGCTCAATTATGAGCTAAATAAATAAGGACAAAGCGGCTACATAAAGTAAGACAAAGCGAGCGCGAAAACAGGATACAAACTGGGACACGAATACGTGAATACGAATCCGGATACGGAATACGTTAACGTTTACGCTTACGTTGACGCTTATGTTTACGGCCGGGCGAACGTGCATGAATTTTATGCAAAGTTGACAAAAATTGAGCATAGCGAAAATGGAAATAATTAGAAAGTGTTAAGGTAACGCGACAGGTGCGCGTGGTGAAAGTTGAAAAGTAGGAGGAGTCCAGGACAAATTGGCAATCAAGACAGCACAAGGACTTGAAGAATTTTATGCAATTACAACAAAAATAAGCAAATAAGCAAAAGGAGCGCTAATTACTTTTCACAGATAATTAGAAAGTAAGCGTGTCGCTTTTTCGCTGGGCAATTAATGTACATAGTAGGAGTTCAAGTTAAAGTTAAACATACATATTACGTATACGCACCTTAATTTTCGAACACGCATCACAGAAATAATAACAAGCAGATTGCCACAAATGGCCGCTATGATGATAAACAGCATAATGAATGCCTTAAGACCCCAAAAGAGCCAAAACTCGTCGTTAGGCCTACATTCCGGCTGAGGTAGACTGCCGTTAATAGGGATGCTTAAATTTGTTGCATTTAGTTCGTGTATGGCGGGTATGGGAGTGGGTGTAGGTGTGGTTGTGGGCGTGGCAGTGCCTTGAAGAGAATGTGCAACGGCGTCCTCAACACTTGCTGTTGCATTGAGCGCATTCGTTGTATGCAGCATGGCCGCTGTGGTAAGTGCAACCGCCGTGCCGATCATCGTCAGATTGAGACTGGGATTGCTTATACGACTCGTTGTCGTTCCACGTGCCACATCTCTCTCTGATTGTGTTTCTGTTTCTGGACATGGCCTGCACCGACGACAGAGTCTTTTCCGTATCCTTGTGGCACTGGTTCTGTGACGCATTGTTGTTGTTGCCGCTGCCGTTGGCAGTGCAGGCAGTTGGCTAAGTTCCAAGCACTGCATGCTTTCTTTCCACTTGAGTCGACTTTCACTTGGAACACTCCCTTTAGGTTTTTCTTAACTTCTTTTGCTCTCACTTTCAGTTATTTTTCTTAGTTTTAGCTTTGCTAAACTTCTTGAACTCGGTCTCGTTTATGGTCTCGACCTTAGTTTCACTTGATCTTGCGTTAATTTGCTCGACAGTCACCGACGACGAGTAGGAGAAACGCCATTAGGGATTCGCGACACGCGTGGCGCTTGCGACGTTGAAACCAAAACTGAAACGGCCACCGCAACGGAAATTGATTCGGCAATGTTGCCGCGCGCCGTGCGAAGAAGATGGAGAAAGAGACAGACACGGAGAGGGAGACGAAGACGTAGACAGAGACGTCAACGTCAACGTCGTGCTTGTCGCTTTCGCCGCTGTCCTTGCCAGCCCCCACTCGACGCCCACTCACTTTTCTGCTGCTGTTGCTGTTGTTGTTGCTGCTGCTGCTGCTATTGCTGCTGCTGCTGCTGCTGCTGTTGCTGCTGTTGTTGTTGCTGTTGTTAATGATAATGTTATTATGGAGGCGACGTCGCTGCCTCTGCGGTTTATGCTGGACTTGTTGTCGTTTTAGCTATGGCTACGTATTTCCTATGAGGCTTCTGTTATTTTCTATATTTCTTGTAGTTGCTGTTGTTGTTTAGATTGTTGTTGGTGTTGACTTTGCCCGTTGATTGGGTTTTTTTTCATGCTTCAAGCGGCTGCGTTTTAATTTTGTTCATTTTTTGCGGCTACTGTGAAGACCGCGTCGCTTAGCTGCTTCTACTTCTACTTCTGTTGCTGTTGCTGTTGCTGCTGCCACAAAATTTCAGTATTCTTTTAGTTTTATTTTTACCATTTCATGTCTTTAATTTATTTTTAGTATAGTTCGTGCAAGTGGTTTCCACTAACTGAAAATATTTCGATGTATTTTTTATTTCTGTTTGTGCCATAAAAACTAAATTATTGGAATACAAAAAACCAACAAAAAAAAAGAGTCGAGGAAAATATTAAGAAAAATCATAGAAAATCATGCGTTCGATTTTCATATGTTTTTCCCATTATATCATAAGTAACAATTGTTGTTGCTGCTTCTCATTTATATTGATTTTAGTCAATATTTGTTTATTTGCTGACGTCGAAATTTAGCTGTTTCTTCTGCTGCTGTTGTTGTTGTTGCTGTGGTTGTTGTTGCTATATTTAAGTAGTTTGTATTTTTGTTGGTTATTTGTGGAGCAGCTCCCAAAATTTATAGGGTGTCTGGTGTGGATGCTTTAACCTATATTAACTTCCTGAATAAGCATTATTTAACAATCTATTTAGAAAATGATTAATCTTAGAAACTAATTTGCCTTCGCTTTCTATATACAGGGTGTTTGGTTTAGAATACTTTAATTCACTTTAAGCATGTCTAAGAATCATACATTTTGAAATTTGTCTTGAGCTACTTGGAAGTTTCTCACTCTAAGCTAACTTTATTGGCTTAAGGCTTAAAGGACTCACCCTGTATGGTGCTAATGATTTATGTGACGACAGCTGTGCTAAAGAATGTCACTTTCTTGATATTGCTCGCTTCAAAAATCTTCTAGCTTATATCCATATGTCTATGAGTATTCCCAATTTTCCCTTGCCCATTCCCTACCCCTTCCCGCTGCCATTTCCTTTTCTTTGCCCTTTGCTTTGACCATCCGAGCATCTAAGTTGCGGAAAAAACGTCCTAATGCCATTATTATTATTTGTATATACATATGTAAATAAGTTTATTTTTGCTTTTCTTTTCTCACTGTTGTCAGTCTGCCTTTATCTTTATCTTTATATTTGTATATAAATATGTATAGTATCTGCTTCTATGTGTATTTGTATATATGTATTAATATTTATATTCCTTTTTTTGTGAATTAATTTCCTGACGATGTTTTATTTTCATGTTCGCACACGCTTTCAACGCTCACAATGTGGCCGCCTTTTTGATGTTGTTGTTTTTAGTCACTGTTCGCGTTGTTATTGTTGGTGCTGTTGTTGTTGTAATTGTTGTCGCAGATTCATACAACAAATTGGCCACTCGCATTTTGGCGGCCACGAGCTTTAAATTAGACGACACCCAGTTGCGTAGGGGTTTTTCATTTTTGGATTTACTCAGATGACACATTTTAAGAAAGATCTTTCGAGTTTTTTTTTCTTCTTGTTGGTTTTTTTGCGTTTCACTTTTTGTACTTCGGTTTCATGTCTGTTAATTAAGGCAACTGTCAACAAGGGAAGTTCCTTGCAATGAGGCAAACCATATGGACACGTGGTTGCAATCGCTTTTGGTTTTTCTATTTTCTGTTTTTTTTTCTTATGATGCCATTTGCCACGCCCTGGCGCTTATCCAAATTGAGCAACTGCAAGGAAATGGAAAATAGAAAATTTAATGAATATGAATATAAATAAAATATAATAAGTATACATATGTATAAATATAAATTGAATGCGCATAAATATTCAAAAACAGAACAAGAATTGCCATGAGATATTTAAATAAATGCGATAATATTGTTGGTTAAAAATATAAAAATATCTCTCATGCTCGTACATGATGTTTGTCGCTGGTCATCAAAGCGCTGCCCGAATCAGAAGCAGAAGCAGAGGCACAGCTCGGGGCAGAGCCCGGAGCAGAGCCAGCGGCAGAGATGTTCGCCATCGTCGCTGCTTTTAATATATTTTTATTAATTTTCAAATTTATAATTTTGTACCCAGCGACCGACGCGTTTTTGTTTCTTTTATTTTGCTTTTGGCAGTGGGTGAATGATTAATTTTTGTGGCAAAACTAATTTCTATTAATTTCAGCGCAAAATAGATTAAAAAATATATTTTTTACTTCACGCCTTTTAACAATCCTTATATATCCGTCAAAGTTATCATGAATGTGTTTTAAGGTTCAATAGAATGCTTTGAACTTTAATCCCGAATTTGAGCCCCTTCCAGTTGAAACTTCTCAAAACACCGTCATATTGCACGATTGTTAATCCTCAGCTATGTTGTGTAAAAATTTCAGTCTCGTAACTCTAAGAATTTTGGCAAAAAATATTACAACAATCTTGAATACCCCTTTTTACATTGTTGACTATCTTTTTAGACCCTGTTTGTAATTGATGTAATGCAGTTTATTAACGGAAATCCATGAGAGAAGGCCAATACCGACAACTGATGAGAGGCATGAGCGGAAGTGTTAAACATGGAACATGCCCAAATTCCGTTTCATTCAGCTGCCAATTGTTTTGGCATTTGGATTTTAATACGCATTTTCAGCTGTAGCTGTGCAGTTTTGTATCTTTGTATCTTTGGCTGCCATCGTTCAGTCAACGCCTTAAATACACACAACAAACAGAGCAACCCAATGTGAATGTCATGAAAATTATTATTATTACTTTTGTTTTTCTCTTTCTCTCAAATTGAATTTCGCTATGTAGTTCTTGTTGTTGTAGATTTTTTTTTATTGAATCTTTTTTCGCTGTTGACGTGCTCTTGGCATTGTGCGTCCTCGCCGGTTTGTTGTACTCGCATTTAGTTTGTTGCTCTGGCTGTCGATGTTTTTGTAGTTGGTCGTGTTGCCAAATTATGGCACACACATGCCAAACATACTAACAACAACAAAAAACAACAAAAACAATTATAACAACGGCAACAAAACTTATGACCAGCTACAAAAGCAGAGCACAAACTGTGAGCCAACAGCTGCGCTTGGCTAAGATACGATATACATACAATGCAGCACTAACAGCAGCATCAACAGACGCTGCTAATTAAGATTAACACACTTTCCAACTGCTCTTAGCCACATGGGGTCCTTATTCAGCCACGCCCCAATTTTTCCACGCCCAATTGACGCCCACAGGCAGTAAGCTTTGTGCATGCTCTATCTTGTTTTAAAAACTTTTAATTAATTAACTTGCATTTACTTTTATTTAATAAAGAAAACTTTTTCATTTTGTCCACATCCCAGTGGAACTCGATGCCACATTTTGTTGCATGCCCCAGTCAAACACACATGTATTTATGTTCACTTGTTTGCATCTTTTGCTACACCTGACCTCAGGCTCTGTATAATATAATTTTCATTCCCTATTCGATGAAAATTATTTGCAAAATTATAATGATTTTGAAGACATTTTAGAGCCAATCAAAGTCAAGTATGTAACGATTTATTTTCGATAAACAATTGCTCACGTCATTGTTCACTTAGCCAAGTCACAACAGCTGCCAATTCATGCCAAACACACATTAATCGCAGATCTCATATTGATTCATGGGGCAATAGAGAAAATAAAATCCATTTTAATTATAAAGTTTTGCAAATTCATTTGTGTTGACAAGGTGCTTGAGTGGCATAATAACTAGCCAAAAGCAACAAATTTAATAGTAAATAAGTAAAAATATTCCAATAGGGCATACTTGACTGGCAGATACCCTGAAAACTAGAGTTTCAGTGTACAAAGCTAAAAACTCTCCATTTATTAATATAAATATAAAACAATGATGTATTTTTTAAAGTCAGATGACTTGCTAAAGATACAAACGTAGATTTAAAGAGTATTTGACTAATTTATTTAAAAAGTAAAGCTGAACAAACATTAAAGTGTCGGAAAAAAATGAAGGCTGGGTTTTTTTTTTATACATATATTGTGGTGCGATTAATGTCAATTTATTTTCATATGTGCCAAATGATGTGATAGAAACGAAACATCATCATCATCATCATAAGCTTTGTGAATGTTGTGGGGCTGGGGATGGAACATCATCATCACCATAGTGAATGCAGTGACACACTTGAACTTTAAATGGATTCCCAGTCCAATTTGCGCACGCAGCGTGAAAATAAATCACACTGACTAAAGGCGCTTACAAAATGTTCCATGTCTCATTTTATACATTGCCTATACACTCATACACATGCATAAATATTATATGTACTTAAGTGTATATACCATATATAAGTATAGATAGAGATGTATTTAATTTTCGTTTTTTCCCGATTGCGAACTCTGCAAACACACAAAAGGCAGCCCATGCTAGTGAGCTTTTCAATTTCCACTACATAGATAAACATGCCACGCTGCCAACTGTAAACGATTAGGGAATGGGGAGGGAAGGAGGGACTAGAGTGGAGGGGCTTATTCTAGAAAGTGGAGCGTACGCCTAAGGCGTTGAGATTTTATTGGCCGTAAAGTAGGCAGACATGAAATTGAAGTCGCACAGCACAAGGAAGAGCAATTGAAGAGGACAAGAGAAAATGACTGAACGAAAGAGATAGAGAGAGAGGGAGAGTAAGAGAGAGTGTGTGTACCAAGAGAGGGAAAGTAGGAGACCTCTATTTAAAAGCTATTGTTGCGTTGTATACAAAACCCACACAATGAAAACCAAAACTTGGCTAAATAGATGATAAAAAATACGCGGCGATTGATGCCATTGTGGGGTGCAATGTGAAGGATAAGCCACACAAAACAAATGTCAAAGTCAACACCCAAACCAATACACCCACCCACACATAGACTCAAAAAAAATAGAAAGAGTGAGAAAGTGGTAGAGAGAGAAGGAGATAGATAGGCAGACACTTAAGCTGCTGCCTCAGAAGCTCTGCAAAACAAGCACAAAAAAACATTGAAGCAGGGTGTGTGTGTGTTAGTGTGTGTGTGTATTTTATTCTAAAGAGCAAGGGTGTATAGATCGATTGCCTTGATATTTCACAGGCAGGCTACTTGAACTCTAACAAAATGCGGGTATAATAACTACTATTATAAAAAGATCACATCTTTAATACATCCAAGTTTATTTGTACTACAAAGAGTCGTCTTGAAGCTTCCGTGAACTTTAATTTAATATAATATGAAAATGACTTAAAGTCAAAGTTTATCTAATTTAGTTTAGCTCCACAAACATTAAATTATGAACAAAATATTAAATAAACGAAGGAATAGAGATGGGCTAGCAAAAATTACATAAGCTGTTTAACTACCCGACTTATACTTAATATTGGTATAAGTAAAATCTTTCGTTATTTACTTACTAATAAGGGTTCAGGAATTTAAAATTAATCGGTTTTAGTATTCAGTCTTCAATTAAATAACTTAAATGATAATATCTTTACAATTCGTTGGAATATATTAAGTCTGATTCAGTTTTTATATAAATAGACTGTCGAGTAATCCTAAGGGTATAAAAGCTGTGCCTATGCTTGCGGAATTTCTTTGGCTTCCCTTAATGTTTTTTGTTGGCATTGTCATTGTCATTGGCGTTGGCGTTGTTGTTGCTGTTGGCATTGTCTAGCCTTGACTGTGTTGTGTTGTTGCTGTGCGACTGCTTGAGATTGTAATGAACGTCAAGTAGCGCAACGATTAATGAAAATTGCTTAATAAGCATTATTATCTTACTGGCATTAAATTATTTAGAGAAACCCGAAGAGCACAAGCTTAGCAACAATATTGTATATGTTTTCTTTGGTGTTGTTACTGTTACTGTTGTTGGTGTTGCTGCCACTGCCAAGTCCAACAATGTCGCCATTTGTTTTCTTTGTTCTCCTGCAAAAACGAAGACAGACAAAAGAGTTGCCCCCCTTCGAAGCGTTGTGCACACACATTTAGCTAAAGCTGCTAATTGATTAGAGCTTCAGGGACGGAAGGAGCCCACAGGGAGAGCTCAGAGTGCTCCTCCAGTGTCTGGCAATCACTGAAGTAAAATGAAATCGCAAATAGCGATGGCAGCGACAGAAGACCATCCTAGTTAGCTCTAGTTTTATTCGCTTCTATGTATGTCCTGGCTGTCAGGCAGACCGACATCTGTTTCCAGGAAGGAGCTCTGCCACTTGGCCCGCATCCGTTTGTCATTTCAACATTTGCTGTTTCTGACAGCAAACTGCCAGAAGTTTAGCGTGCTCACATTCCTGGTTGACGAACACACGGTTGACTAGACTGCACAGAAAATAGAAAAAGGCACAAAAGGAGTAAGACTACTACTTCTTCTTCTTCATCTTCAAATGATTCAATGTGTTTGCTACACCACTTGACGCATTCTCCTTATCATCTCTATGCCATGGGTCAAAGCTTAATGAGCGCTTGTCTCCCATTGACAGCTCAGCTAAGTGGCTTTGTGTTGCCTTTAATTCATTTGTTTCCTTTCAAAGGGAGCATGAAATTGATTTTCTTTGCCTGTCTATGCAATTTCCTGCAAATAGTCATTTAAGAGATTCTAAATCTCGCTATTTCCCCTAGTTAAAGTAAAGATCTGTCATACTGAGTCAGCACTTAAAGTTAAAATCTCTTGAAAATGATAAACACTCGCACAAACTTGACAAATTCCAGCTGCTATTAAAGTAGTATAGTATATCTCAATCAATTCTGAACTAGTTGAAAAGTATATTATCTTATAGCTGACATTAATATTTGTGATGAGTATCAGTTACTCAAGTCGTGTCTGAAGACTGAAGCTGAATCCATTGGAGATTACTAGGCGTTCAACTAAATGGCAATTGTCCAACAAAGTGCTGGCCAATCGTTGCCAGTCATAAACTCACTTGAATAGCCATTAATCTGGCCGGTCTCAACGTCAAAAGAGAACCATTAGCATCGTCAGGTGGCCAGGTGCAGAGCAGGCTAACAGGTAAAGACCACAAGCTTCTGTTTGCTTGCAGATATCAGAAAATTGATGATGCTCCCACTCTCTTGTACGAAAAAACATTTATGCACAAACAAATTAATAAACCTCGGGAATGTATTTTATATTTTACGTATGCACTGGCAGTCGCCAGTAAGAACGAGTTGCAGTTGCACAGCTGCACCTGCTGTGGTGCTTAATGGCACCTGCAATCGGCAGAGACAGGGACAGAGAGAGAAAGAGAGAGAGAGACAGGGTGTTGCACACGTAGCTGGAACGAATGAATGTGCTGGCATTTCTTGAAAGGATTTGCTGCTACGGCTCATGCATATTCATGTCGCATTGCTTCCTTCTCTTTCTGTGTATGTGTGTGTGCCTGTGTGTGTACAGAACATCCGGTTCCGGCAAGCACTGACTAGCACCACCCACTGTTGGTACTTGCACAATGTCTGAGCTTCATAAAATTCGCATGGCCCGTTTGAATTGTGCGCCCTTTTACGAAAATTGAAACAATTTCAATTCGATTTTTGGCCGTGTAATGCAAGTTTTTGAAAGCAACCATGCAACCGATGCAAATGGCAAAGTTCAGGCACTTAAGGTATTCGCAAAGAGCCGAAAAGTGAAAATGCATGTGACAACTGCAACTTGACAGCTAGTAGACAGCCCTTTCACAATCCACCTTTCTCTTTCTACTTTCCACTATCCACTTTCCTCCCCATGAACTGTCAATTTCGCACAGACTGTAGTTGGCAGCAGGTCGTGTTGAGGGCTGAGAAGACTTGGGTTGGTTGGTCGACTTTTGGGTCCTGTAACATTATGAAACATCGTTAAGCTGCTTGAAATTCTTGTGCCTTGACATCAGGATGTGAATGTTGATGTGGTGCCATCAAATTATGAGCCATACCAAAACGAAGGTTACCGAATCATGCTCCACACAAAAGTTCATCAACGTTCGGAATTTTTTTGAAAACAGGCCCAAGGAGTTTGTTTGGGCCTTCTACCAAAAACTACCATTCAGTTGAATGTTGGCATCCCATAAGTATGCTAGGCATTTGTGCCAATGCGGCTTTAACTAGAGCAACAACAACAATGAGAAAGAACAACAACTGTAATCGTTATAGATACTGGCTATAAAGCGAGCCTACAACTAAGCTAAAGTTGCGCAAATCTCGAGATGCTCATAATCGGCTTGTGTAGCGCAATAAAATAAGAAAAAAAGCAGATATAAAATAAATTCGTCATCGTATATATGTATGTATGAATGAGTATATATGTATGTATGTTTGTATATTAGGAGCAATGAATTTTTGTTTTAGACTTTATAATTTATGGCGCGTATTTCGCTAAAGCTGCTAAGCAAAAACAACAACGACACAACGAAGGCCACACACAAATTTCCACGCCGGCTTTTCACATTCCATGCGTGGCTGCCGCTTCGCTCAGTGTTTGATTATTAAAATTTGTGTGCGCTGGCATTTTCATTGCGCTCATTGGGTCGTATTTTAGCACACTCTCCCTCGCTCTACATAATATGTATACATATATGTATATGTATATATACAAGTCTGTATATAATACGTATGTCTTTTATTTCGTTGTCCAATTTTTTCGCATAAAAAGTGGAATGCAAATAGCTAAGCTCTTTCTCTCTTTTTCCCTTCTCAGCCAGCCTGTCTCGTCCTGGACAAACAGAAATGAATTGGGTAAGCTGCTGCAGCTTTTTGAAGCGAGTTTCGGTTTTATATTCAACCAAAGGGACATAAATACAAATTTCTCTATATTTTTCTCTCTTTTTTTTATGATGTACAATGGCATTGGCATAGAATAGCAGCAGGTGCCCATTTATTCACGAGTATTTGATATACACTCACTCAAATTACATATTCATGCACACCACTGTCATTTGTTCATGTCGTTGCAATCGATCATAGACAACACAATTTTGAACATTTTTCAATTAATGTGAATATCATATTCAATTTAAATGTGTTTCAATTTGTACTCACTCTATTCACCTTTTAGCTATCGCAGACTTTATAAGTCAATTTTTGTGCATATGGTAAACTTTAAAGACACTTGAGCTAAACTTCGACAAGCCACTAAAAAATGATTTAATTTTTTTTTTTTTAGCATTCTAGTACCGCAAGTTAAACTTGTAAATTATTGTGCTAGTAACGTTTACTATTTCAATAACGTTTTGCCAGTTTAACATAGGATTATGGCAACAAATAAAAAGAGAACCATTAAATTTAATCATATATCAAGAATTATATTTACTTCAAATAAATTTTAAATTTCTAAAAGTTTAAGAACTATTTCTTAAGATTTCTATTTTATTTGTTCAGTTAAGCTCACTGTCTGCTTTAAATCCACACTTTTTCTCACTTTACCAAGTTGATAGTTAAAGTTCTATTGTAATTCATGACCATTTAATGAAATTTCAATAGAATATTCATAAATAAGAAGTCTCTCCTTGAAAGTCTGGCTGCGTTTTCTACAACAATGCCTGAGAAATCTGTTGGGTAGTCAGTGAAGCTCTCAGTGCCATGACCATTTTACATCAATGCTAATAATGCTCATCAGACTGTTCAGGAGGTGAGTACATGAAATCAAGCTTAGTTGAAATCCATTGTTAATGGACCGAGCCTGTTTTCTATACAGTTGAGTGATTGTAATCACAGAAAACTTTGAATTTTAAGCAGCTTAAAATTGTCGAAGCTGAAAACTAAGATGCCGTATACATGTTCCTTGTAATTGTACACATGTTCGTTACTTGTATATTTGTTAAAGATGCTTCCGAATTTCACAAAATATTGTAGTTATAGTTTCATGAAAAGCGGATTGGATACAAAACACATTTTGGTCTGCAGCCACATGTGAGTCAAAATTGAAAAAGCATTATCCCATGCATGGTAAAACTTTAGTTTAGTTTCTAAATACCATCACATTATGGTTGCTTTGCCAACGCACCACGCACCACGCACCACAGACAACCTTAAGTGTGGTTGTATATTTTAACTAAAGCCGATTAAAATAGAGCAAGCATTCAGAATAACATGCAGCCTCTATGCATATGCCCATATGCATACATAATTTCAATGACGACTAATGAGACTTGACTAAAATTCAATTTAAAAGTTGAGCTGATGAAAAGTTGCATATGCGTTGGCTAGTTTATTTATGTACTTAGTTGGTGTGTGCGTGTGTGTGTGAATGGCCATTAAATTAAAGGCTTAAACAATTATTTAACAAACATGCCACAAAATTAGTTTAAGAAGTTTTTGGGTCAAACACGTTGTACACAAACCAAAGTGCAGAGAGGACAATGACGATGGCACAAAGGGACATTCCAATTACAGTAAAACAACAGACTGGCATTAACTGTCATACACACACACACACACACACACACAATCATACCACATGTAGAGAGAAAACAAAGTTGTAGACGATGTTGGCAGGACAAATCATTTTAAAAGTATTTCTACAACAAAATGCAATGCGAAGTGATGCGAGAAAATGCTTGACCAGAATCAAGGCAAAGGAACAAGGATACCAGTTGCACACAGTATATTTAGGAAATTGGAATTGAAAAATGAAAGAGATTCAATCCGAAATAATGAGAGCCCTATTAAAAGTGGAAAATGAAATCGGTATGTGAAAAAAACGGAAGAATGAAAGAGAATTGAAAGAACTAAAAATCATACATGAGACAAAATGTAGTTATGCTCTTTTGTAGTTCATTAAAAGATGATAGTCTACATGTTGTTTTTCTGTTTGATGAACATAACTGATTGAAATAAAAGTAAGGTAGTTAATAATTATCTATTGTTTCCATTCAACTGCATCGCAGTGTAACCTTATATGATGAGAATGGCTTTATCTATCCGTAACTATTTCACTCACACACATTCACTTACATCCACACTCACTCTCTCATACTTTGCAGTACTTTATGGATACATGTCCCTGAGCGAGCAGAGAGAAATGGCAAAAACAACAATCAGGAATCATGTACAAAACATGACCAAAAGTGATTTCAAGTGTATGATGTTTCTCCCTCTTTACTTTGGCCCCTCTCTTTCGGCGCACATCTGCGCAAAAATCCATGTCAGCTTTTTGGGACAGAGTAATGAAATGAAAAGTTAAACAACGTTGCGCTACAAAACATATTCAACAAATTAAAGCAAATGAAAATGGAAATGGAAATGCAAACTCATGCACTCCTCTCTCTATTCCCCCGTTTAGACCATGATCATAGCTCAACCTTTTTGGTCTGATGACTCGTTCATTTCATTTAATACTGCTGGTGAAAGTGGCGGCTTATGTGGCTGCAGGCGTTTTGGATGTTTGCCAAACGGAAGTCAGACAGGCAAACAACTGCAGCACTAAACCCATATACGAGTATATAGAGACTTTATATGCACACACAAGTATGACAGAATGGTTGGCATGGTTACAAAAACCTAGCACTGATTGATGATTTCAGAGCAGCAGCAGCTTAAAAGAAACATCGTCACTTTGTTCCAATTAGAGCACAATTCATTATTTCGTCAGCTTAATCAATTGGCAATGACATCAACAGACGGTGACAATAAACAACAAAATTCTTGATAATAAGCCCATTGAAAAACCATAAAATGCCGTCACATAATCAGGTTTGGTCATAAAACCAACAAGCAGCAAATCAAAAAAAAAAGGAAGGAAAATGAAGAAAGAAAGAGAAAGTCGAGTTACCCCAATCCTTCTAACACTCTTTCCTTCAATGCTTAGCTCAGCTTGCTAGCACGAAATGCAATTTAGAGAAATACAGAAAAAAATAAAATGTATGTGACTTAGGGGAGCAATCAGCATGGAGCACATGAGTGCTTGTGTGTGTATGTGTGTGTGCGTTAACAATAAAAGCAGCAGCCATATTGGAAAGCGTATAAACGCTTTTCCCCTCGACCGCAGCCTGCTGCCGTCAGCACATTTAAATTCATTTGGTGAAACAATTTCAAAAAAGGCAAACACACAGAGCAACACAACACAACACAACACAACAAAACACCAGCAACAAATATATACAAGGCAAAACTCAGATACAGATAGAAAACTGTGGCATACTTATGAGCGCTGTACACCTTGATCCTTATTGAGGACCCAAAGCATTTTATTGCCCCCTATATGGCAAGCAAATAACGAACTTAGATCAGTTGGTTGTCTGGTTTACTTGGTTTCTTGGTTTGTTGCTTCGTTGCTCTTTTTCGGACGGCTAAAAGTTTTATTACCGCTTCGTTTCTTGTTCTCTGCAACGGGCTCGTTATGTGTTTATTCAATTTGGCCGCTGTCGCAACTCCTGATGGCTGATGGGTGATGGCTTTTGGCTGCCTGTTACTCCTGTTGCTCCCACTTTGAGCTGGCACTCTGGCCGCTTTTTTATGATAGCAGTGCATATAACTTGATCAGCCTGAAGGCACGTTTGGCAAATGGACAACGTATGTGCCAGCGTCAAATCAAAGGAGAGGGAATCTTTACTTTTTGCTGACCCTGCAAGGGGATGCAAAAATGGCTTTAAGCCGAAACAAGACTAGAAGTATATATATAATATTTCGCATCAGATTGGATCAGTGTAATCTCCATCAAATGGAGCGTATTTTCTACCACCACAATCAACCTTATCCGCTTGTCTTTAGCCTATTATCTCAAACAGTCAACCGCGAGTTGAATGTGACACTTATTTAGAAGGACAACGACAATTGCCTGGGACACTCACTTCATGAGCTTATTAAGCTGTTGTCATTCGCACTTGAAAACATGATTTTGCTCTTGCTTTAAGAGCAAGACATAATGAATGGCAACCATATCGTAAATGTTTATGCTATGACAGTGACTGTAGCTGTGGCTGTGTCTATGACTATGACTCTGATTTCAGTGTTGCCATTGGACTAAGTTGCCTCAGTTTCCGCAAACAATGTTGACACACGGATGTCGCATAGTCGTCGAGTTTGACAAGCAAAGAATTCCAGAATTTTTTTGTTCACTCGGTCTGTCTTAATGCTCATTCTGTCTGTTGGCACAGTTTGTCTTCGTTGAGTACAATGTTGGTATGGCTAAATTATCTGCCTGTATCCGAGGTCAGCATTGGAGTCATAGAACGGATATCTTGAATGGAATTTAAGGAATCTAAGCAGAATTGAAGCATGAAAAGAGATGGAGAATCCAAATGTAGCTGATTTCAATTAAATTATCAGCTTGGCTTCATCCAAATCAAATACACATAAAAGTACTTAAATTTAAGCACAAGTTGGTGGCGAACTGGCACGTTAATTGCACACTTAGTGCACATTAAGAAGCTTACTCGTATTCATAATCGATAAACCTCATAAATGTCAGCTAACTAGATGTTGCCAGCTTTGTGGTTGGGGCAACACCTGCAGCAGGCAGACTTTGCCACGCCCAACCGCAAGGCAACACTTGAACATGCGGCAGACACACACACACACACACACACACACACACACACATATCAGTGGATGTGTGTATGTATGACTTATTTCAGTTGTTTAATGAGATAAACGGTATTTGTCTAGCCTGCTGCCTGTTACTCTGTCAGGTTGCCTGAAATTAATGTTATTTAATTGTTAATTAAATATGTGCATTAATTACAGAATATTGTTCATGTGCCGACATTGAGAGCGAGTAGAAGTGACCAGCGATTAAATGCAATTTCAATTATATATTATGCCATTTAAGTGCAAAGTTTGCATTCGTGTTTAACAGATTCTTGCGTGACTCTGTTTTAGATAGAGAAAGATATAAAGAGTACCAGAGAGAGAGAGAGAGGGACATAAATAAATAAAATGGAAGCAAAACTCGAGTAAGTTGGCTCTAAGGTATTTGGCGCGACGCTCTAAGGACATCAGCATCATTATGAAGCTCTCGGAATGGCAGTACAACAATAAAATGGTCAGAGGGATGAGAAAAGCAAAAAGGGATGTGGGCGGATGTTGTGGGCGGTTAGCACTTGAGCAAAGTTTCTTGGCAGCCGCAGTTGAGTTTGCAAAAAGCATTGCCTACTTTTGCGCGCACGTTATTTGTCTAAGTGAGGCACATTTATACGTACATATCTATATCAGAAGAGACTATGTGAACTAAATGTCAGTGTTTATGTGCTGCCATTCCGTCACACAGACAGACACACACATACGCACATTCGCACACTCACGCACCTTCAGCTTCCACTATGGGAACACTTGCGATTTCTGTGGCACGAATTCAATTCATTTAAAAAAAAAATGTTGATGCAAATTTATAGAAAAATTCAGTTAGTCCCACCTTCTGTTGGCATATGAAGCCCAACATAAGAAATTAGACCAAAAAAATGTTCTCATTTAGTAATTAAAGTCACAAAAATTGAAAAAGTTCCCATAGTACGCGCCTTTAGCTTCCTGCTGCATATGTATGAAATTTCACGCTTCGCTTGGAACTGTGAGATACGCACAGAGAAGTGAGAAGTGAGAAAGAGAAAAGTGTTGGAGCGATGTTGTGTCTGTATGTGTGAGAGTGTGTGTAGAGCTATTACCATATTTCATGCTCTACATGAGCCTATTTCACTTGTCAGTGCCGATTTTTGCTGTGCAAGTAAGTTAGATATTCCCAAAAGGGACGGCGGCGTATTCAGGCGGAACTGACAAACTCACTGACTAGACTGACAGACAGGCTGACAGAGAGACAAAGAGACAGACGGACAGACAGACGGACGCATGCAACAACAAACTGATATATCAATATGCTTATGTTGCCTTCTGTCAATCAAAGTGGCATTTGCATTTGTTCGCCTGACTGCGGCTAATGGTAACTCACACACTCTAAACCTGGACCGGGACTCAGCTTCGGACAACTAATTCCATTTGCTGCTCTAAAATCCCAAAAGGTAGAAAAATACGCTTACATTGTTTAAACCAAAAATCAAATATGCAACGGCCTGCGGCTGGTCCCTTGACAATAGCCACTGTTTTGGTCAAGCCTTGTTTGCATATTATTAAAGTTTGAAACGGATTTAAGTTGCTGCCCACACTGAATTCGGAAACTATGGTTTTAATATTTTATGAATAATTTAAATTTTCAACTGCATATAAATTGATGCTGGACCTTTGCGAATTTTAATTAATACTTTTAGTGCGATTGCCTCCTCGTCTCCCCCATCGATAGATCGAGCATCCATTTTATCAAGCTCCCATTTAGCTGATTACTTGATGATTTTTTCGATGGGAACCACTGTGCAATTTTCAATTTCAGATTATGCAGCAGCAATATACATAGCAGCTGCAACAACAAAACTAAAAGTACTTTCAAATCATTCCTCATCAACATTTCTCCCTTCCCTTACTTACACATACACATACTTTAATATATATGTACAAATATATGCATATATCTTTGTATAAGCCAAACCAGAGTCGGCCCATTTGCCTGCTCAGTTGGAACACTGACTGCCGACTGTCGACGGACGGCTGTCGACTGGCGGCCGTAAGGCTGAAAAGTAGATCAAGGCGAGTTTTAGCAGAAGGCAACAACAAAAACAACATCTCGCAACGGCAACAAAAATCAGAGGTCCAACTTGAACATGGCAAACTTCAGCTTATGCTCATTGGGGGACGTTGCTTGGGATTCGGATACGGACTCGAATTGGAATAGGGGTTGGACTTGGGCTTTGGATTGTAGGTTGTTGCCGCCGCTTGAACCTCAGTATTTATTACAGGGGCTTAAAAGTTTTTCTTTTCTTTTTCGTTTTTTCACTGCCCTTGCCAGCTTTTTTTTTTTGTTTATTTTCAGTTATTTTTCGGTTTTTTTTGTTTGTTGGCTATTTCGCAATCAGAACAGGCAAGGCAATTTTGCAGGTTTTATGAGGCGATCGTTGGGACTTGGCTTGGCTCTTTTGTCGGTCGGTCGGTCTGAATGTGTGTGGGTATCATTTCCCATTTCCGGTTTATCAAACGGGTTGCTCGTTGACAAATATGCGGCGTTTTGGGCTCTCGGAATGCGGTCAGTGTAACAGCTAACAACACATTTAGCATTTCAAATGGGACGCCAAAGTCGGCAATGTGGCCAAGTTTACAAGTTGCATATATTTTCTTGGCACAACTTTGGCAATAAATTTCAGAGTCTAGGTCTAACAAAAAAGTTTTTGGGGTTGCCAGTTGCCAGCACAAAAGTCATTTTCGTCCCTTTACTGGCTCAGCGAATTAACAAAGAATTTTAAAGTCACAAAACTTAAATTTGCCATGTTAACACATATACACAACCATATAGACTGACAGTTTCAGATACAGTTACAGATTATTGCCATGTGTTCGGTGTCCTTTCTATTTTTGCTGTTTATTGTCACGTTAACGGCAATTTTCGTACATAAAGTTTTATTTTCGTTTCGGTTTCGATTTCGATTTCTGTACGTTTCATTTAGCGTGGCACTTGCCATTTTTTGCGCCCCATCAGCTACATGAAAATTGCCAGTATGTGTGTCTCTTGTGTGTGTGTGTGTGTGTGTGTGTGTGTGTGTATGTGGCCTGTTCGTGTCACTGAACGGTAAATTCAAATTAACATTTAATTTATCGCTGTCACCGTTATGGCTGTCGCCTGTCATGCTACCCTTGATGCCAGTCTTCTTTGCTGGGTGCCGTATTTGAGAATTTATTGCGGAAACCCGTTCCTTAAACGTTGCCTGTCAGCCTTGCGCTCATATTCGGCAGTCGTTAACAAGAAGAACAACAATAATAAAAAAGCTGAAACGAAAAAGAACATGCGACAACACCAAAATGTTGCCAATTTACATTTGGGCGACACCTGTCTGGGGCAATTGAATTGTGACTTGGATAGGGTTAAATTTTAAACTGATTGCTGATTGCATTAAAATTGTAAATATTAGATGTACGCTTCTTAAGTAAGCACAGTAGCAATTTTCTCTCAGTGTATTTACAAAATCAGTTATCAGTTATCTTACAATGACCTTAACTGTGAATATTACCCCAGACATCACGAGCACACCGTGCGGCTACGTGACATTTTTGCCACTGCCATTTGTCAACTGAGCTGCGCTGAGCTGAGCAGCAACAGTGCCTTACAGAAAAGTCTCCCAAGCTGAGTAATTTAATGGGCATCTGAGGCCTGCTCTCAACAAAGTTTTTCATTAAAGTAACAAATTTTCATTTTAATTAGACTCAAACGAGGCTAAGTACTTACAGAATATACCGAACGCTGCGCGTATGTAAGATTAAAGCCACGCCCACTGAGTGCGGTGCCCTGCGGCAGTCGCGAATTTTGTTATTCTTGTTTTTGTTGTTGTTGGTGCTTTTTTGTGGTAGAGAGAGAGAGAGATTGGGTGCCACAAGCATAAAATGTGTCGAGCACGCCGTGTCGCCCATAAAAGTGTGCAGTACCCGAAACGTGGAGCGACAACATTTCACATTCAGCAATAACTATGAATACGAGTATGTAGCTGTGAGATACTCAGATACATTCACTGGTAGATTCTGGTACATTCACATTTTGCAGTTTTACGGTTAGTGTTGCAATTTATGCACAAAAAGATGCAGTCCAAACACCGCAGCGATGCAGACTTGGCTTTTCTTTTTGTATGTGTTTACTGCAGGAAAAGAGACAGAAAATAGACTGAGAGAGAGAGAGAGAGTGGGAGACACATTTGCATTCAATTTTAGTGAAAAGCATTGCACATTCAATGGTTCTCAGTTCTACAGTTCTCAGACTCTGCTTTTATACCTGAACGTCATTTGAAAGTGTGTATTGGGCATGGCCAACAAAACTTGCCAACGAGTGCGGTTTTCCTCAGCTCCAAAGTCCAAAAAAAAACATGACATTTAAAGCACATTGTCAGTTGATGGCTTAAAGTAAATGCATTGCATTTCCAAATCAAATTGCACAATTTTCCAGCCATAAAAGATATTGTTTAATCTGAGCTTTAAATCTAAATATATTTGTTCAGATTGGGTTTTCTTTTATTCATTAAGGCAGCTGACACGTGTTAAATATTCCCCAAGGCATTTTTTGGGAAATGTTTTATTGTCATTGTCATTTGAAATGAAATTTATGCAATCAACCAAATAACAACATTCGGTTTTAGCTGTCAAACATGCAATTAAATTGTCATGTGTGAGCTCGAATTCTATTCATTGGAAAAAATACGTTCACAGATTATTTACTGATCTTCTAGCTATAGATTGAGAAGCTTTTTTAAATCATTTTAATCGCTTTGTGATAAAATAGTCTGACTTTTCTTAAAGTTATGCAGCTAAACTCCCATTTTCATCAAAAAGTGTAGTACTTAGATGCATTTAAGCTTTAATTGCACTGTCTATTCAAACAGATTATATGTTAATATTGTTATGGGAAGAGAAACAATTGTCTAGCGTTTGTCGACGGAAGCTCTGTTAAATCAGTACTATTAAGAAACTCTTGGTTTCATTGTTTAGGGAGTCAGCCACAAGCCCTTACCAGCATTCCTTGACAAGAAGTTGTCTCAAAATTTTTTCAGTTGAACACTTGGCGGTTTTCTGTTGAAGTTGAAATAGAAAACGCGTGAAATATGCCGGCAAGACCCAAGTGACAGACAATGCTTCCAATTGCAGCCAAGTTGTTTGTGTTTTGTGGTTGCTGTCGGTGGCTTTAGATGTCGTTGGTGTTGGTAGTAAGAGTCGTTAACGCTTAAGCTGACGCAGATGGCGTTTTGAGCTGACGGCAAAACAGACATGCCGCAGGTGATAAAAGAATATAAAAACAAGCGAACAAATTGTCAACAGCAAAGACAGAAGCAAGACACTAGATTATTCTACATAAAAGAGCGCCCACCTGCCACATGCCACATGCCACTTACAACTTACCACCAGGCCAACTCTGTGTTTGGCTTTAATTATAATTGCGCAACTGCAAAACTATCTGCCTGGACACTTATGAATGCTTTCAACTCATTTACAAAGTTGTCACGAGAGAATTTCCTCGAAATTATTTCAAATAAACAGCCGGACAATGTTGCATCAGGCACTAATAACAAATAATTTATCATCGCGACACAATTTTTGCACGCTTTTGTGCCCGGCAAGCGGTCAACCGACAAAATTGTCAAATTTGATGTTTTCGTGCATCGAAAAACAGTCGACCAAAAATAGCGAACGTTAATTAAAGAACCACAAAACTGTCTGTGGGATAATTTTATGTGACATAACATTTTAGTTTATGATGCGAAAAATTAGAGGTATTAGTAATGGAAAGTAGACTTTTGTATACTCTACACAACCGAATACAATAAGCAGGCGAAGAAATCGATAATCAACTGTGAGTCGGCAGTGACAGGGCATCTGCCAGATGAGAATTTCCTTTTCATAAGTAAAACTAAAAGTGTTTAAGAACCCAATTCCATTTTGGTATTCAACAAGTCCATTATAGAGATTTATATAGCTCATTTCGTTGGTTGCCCATTATATTATTTGTATCATTCAATTTGAATCAGCCGAGATGCAAAGCCAAACCAATTTATGAACTAAATTAACCACATTTCTAAATATGTAATCTGGCATACTCGAATTTACGCGCCCGCAGGCATCACTTTGGCCGTGTAATAAATTGTATGCGGTTTTTAATTTTAGCTATCTATTTGATCAACTTGGCCTTAAATCCCGAACATTATTTTTTTTGGGGTATGGGTGGGAGGAAGGCTGGCAATATTTATTGATTTTGGTTTTCGGCATATTTCTGTTGGCCGCCACATCGCGTATGCGTAATATGTAATCGTAACATGTGTACGAATTGTGTTAATTACACAAAGCGCCCAAGCCAAAGGCGTTGAATTGATTAACCGTTTAGATACAATTAAATGATTCACCTTTGAGCAGATCTCTGATAAGGTATCCTTCCATTAATGTTATGACATGTTTACCCAAGGAAATAACACTATGTTCAACTGTTAGCCCATTGTTGGTATTGGCTTATTTTATGCGTTACATGAAATCTGGGCTTGCTGAAATTGTTGCTGGTTTTTGTATTATGTTATACCCTGTATCATAAACTGCAGGGCATGCTATAGTTATGCAATTGAAGAAGGCTTTCCAAAACTCAATCGTTACAATTCTGTCGCTTTACTTTCCACTTATTGTCATATGTATGTGGAATATTGTTTAGTAAAATATGCAGTACAGAGTATATGCCAGTTGAGCATACTAGTGCACTTGTAGTCGTCTGAAGCACTCTTATCTATTTTCACAGCGATTGTTTACATTTTATTTTTATTTTTGTTTGCGGTTTGACTTGTTAGTGGCAATCAGAGTATTCGATGTGTATGTTTTTGTTTCTGGCTTTCTGTGTATACTTTACACTAATGTAATTGATTTATATTGACTGTTGAAACAGGTAATAAAGAGTAAAGCTCATTAAATAGAGAATGTAAGCGAAATGCAATGACATTTGTTCAAAATACAATTTACGCATTTTAATTGCAATATTAAAATTAAATGCTTTCAATTAGCGTCAGAATTCGATTGCATTACATTGCTTCCTGTCCATAACGAGCTGCAGTTCAAATACTAAGAGTTTCGAAAAAAAAAATGGGCGTGGCATAATGCAATTTTCATTTTGCACTTTGTAGCTTTTGCCTATCAAACTAATTACATCATCAACAATGTTCGATGCGGACACATGAAACTATAATCAGATTACACTACAATCACACACGCACACACACACACACTCTTACACATGTGGCATAAAGTGAGTGCTTGTGGCATGTGTGGTGCGTGTCGCTTTTGTCACAAATAATCGTACATACATAGGTGTTCAAGGGGTTCAGGGCGCATCCACAAGCCTTCCAGCTGTCGAGCATAACATTTATGACTTGTTAGATGTGAACAAATTTCATAATTCACACTCGCACTCACACTCACACTCAAATTCATTCATTCATTAGCCGTAAGGCTCAGGCCAGCATCTTAATGAGTTTTTCGTGTCAAGGGTTCACAACGGCAGCTGGTGAATCCCAGAAATGTATGTAAATTATCTATTTTTCTGATAGTTAAGACTTTAAGAAGTTGAACTAGAAAATGCTTTAAACATTTTAAATTAAAACATTGTTTTAAGACTGGAAAGTGTGTTCCAAATGACACTTCAAATAGGTCACAAAAGAATTGTGTAATTTGGGATTTGCTTAACATTAGAGAATTTGCAAGTTCTAATGTAACACTCGGATTATTTCTAATTAAGGTTAATAGTAGTTGCTTCTAAAGCTTCCTTTCATTTTAAGAATTTGCAAAGTAGAATACGTTGTATAACCCTTAAGTCTGACTATGGGCCATGACAAACTAATTGGAAGTTTGCCAGGACGGCCTCGAGTCGAAACATTTCTAAATTAAACTGCAAATCGATAATCACAGCTCGTGCGTGACACGCAAAATGCCTTAAACTTAAATGAAATGTGTAATATATATTTTTATTGAGCTTAATTTGAGTAAGAAATGGAAATCAACAACAACGGAATGATGAAACGCTCAAAAGCTGTCAATTGATAGCTGGGTGCATTGACTGTGGAAATTTGTCACGCTGATGATTAGCCAGATTTACTGGCCACACTGTTGATATGCCAGCTTCTTGTCAGCTTTTAAACCACAAAAAAACCAGTTAAATCATTTGTAAAGACCACAACAAATAACAAATGCCACAAGCAATTTGAGATTTCCTCACAAAGATATCAGACAATGGCTGGCAGACTCAGCTGCTGATTGCAGCAAGAATAAATAGATAGATTCAGAGTGACGAACTTAGAGTACCCTGCAATAGGCATATACTTATTACTACAGCTATTCAGCTCAACTTTTTGATGGGTTTGAGTTAAAACACCCACAGCCAGGGAATTCACAGCCGTTACTAAGTACAATAACAACTATTAAAAAGCAACAACAATAGTGTTAATACAAATTTGATTGCACTTTGAATACGCTACGTGCTTTGTATGCTAATTACGTTGCAATTCCTACGAACGAGTCAAAAATTACGCTACAAATAATTAAGAAAGCCGTCAGTCATTGGCTTGCTGTATGATAAAGTAGCTCAAATCATACACACAAAAAACCTCAGTGAAATCATCATACGTAAGAGCCTAGAAACACACACACACACACTGGCACACTCATATATAGAGATACTGCTGTTGATTGTCTGTGGGAACCTAAACAAAAAAAATCCCGTTCGCATTTCATATAAATCAACGCTCAATGTCAGCCAAAGTACTATTTCTAATTAGAACCGGAGACGTAAAAATCACTGCAACTGCCAAGAGCAGCGATTGTCTCCCTCTCTGTCTCTCTCTGATTGTCTCTTTCTCTATCTCTGTCTGACTGTCTGGCTCAAAAGGTTTTCATGACGTTGACGTTGCTGTGAGTTGGGCTCTAGTTTAGACAAGGGGTTGACTTGTTTGCGGCAACTAAATTGATTGGTTGACTGATGTGCTACACAAAGCGGCGATTACTGAGCCGTGCTACTGGGTTTCTGGCTATCTTTCAGTATCTGGCTGACTGGCATGGACTGAGCAGCGCATTGGATTGGCACGTGGGCGTTAAACTGAGTTCAAGCTCGACCCAGACTGGGTGGCATCAAATTTACATGAACCACGTCGCATAGACAGCAGCAACAACAACAACTACAATGGGCTGTCCACTAAATGATGCACACAATCAACAACAGTGAAATGCAGTCAAACACACACACACACACAGCAGCAGCAGCATCATCATATGCTCGTTGCTCATACGCCACATTGCACATGCCTGCTGGCATCTTTGGTGCAACATCAATGTCGGAATTAGAATTGAGCGACCATCGCTGCTCATCTAAGCGATAAATTTATACCAGAAGGTGCAATTAATTCTTCACAAAACTCTCTCTGTTCAGTCAATTTTCATTTCCGATTGTCAAATTGAAAGCAGAGCTCAATAAACTGGGCAACAACAAAGAATTCGACAACATATAAAGCAGCCGATCCATCGGCGGCTGACATTGTTGTTATTTGCCAAAATGACGTAAAACCTAAAACGAAAATACATTTCGGTTAATTGAAACAAAAATAATGCGGCAAGAAAAACAAAACAGCAGCATTATGTAGTAGTAGTTGCCCCGTCTAACTGAGGAAGCTTTTTATATTTTGTTGGGGCCATGAACTTGAGCTAAAACAAAATAAAATAAAAGCACTTTAAGCAAGCGCATCGGGTACGGGCAACAACAACAAACCAAAAACCAAGCAATTAAATGAAATGAAATAAAAATATAAATACCGAACGCAAGTAAAAGCTTTCGAGTATTTTTAGTCGACCATTTCTGGCATTTTCATGTGCACTTTGAATCAAATAAATCATTGAAAATCTTGAGGCTGCGCCACGCTGCAAATTGGCAGAGGCAAACAGGAAGAGAATACACTGGACGAGAGTTTCTGAGGGAAAGCACTTCTCTCTCACAGCTGATCTCCCTGTCATTATGCATTATCATCCACTCAGTATTCCATTCACTGCAATTGTCAGTCAGAACTGAAACTAAGCGGTATAAGAATGAGCCCGCACTAGAATGAGCGTGATAACATTTGAATTTCATGGCATGACAATTGAGAGTAACCCTCTGTCTAGTCAGTCAGTCAGTATCCAGATGATAATCGAAATTCAGCTGAAGCATCTCCAAGATGTAGATAGTATCTACTAGATACCCAACCTCAACACCCCCGCAATAAAGTGACAAACAAAACGCACTCGCACTTTGCATACCAAACGATACCAACTTAATATATAATTGTTTACAAAACGAGCACAAAAGAATTATTATTATTATATATGTAGTATGTTTGTATGTGATGAGTGAATAAGTGTATGTGTGTGTGTATCTATGTGCACATACATATCTGCATACATATGAGCTCTGCTCGTATACTGACTGGCATCTATGAATTTCAATTATAGTACGTGCTCATGTGTGGCTCGCGTTTGTTGGACCGCACGTACTCGCAGTCGCAGTCGCAGTCGACGTCGCAATTGTTGTCATAGTTATAGTTATAGTCGTAGTCAACATCTCTGCTGGCGGCACTGCTGTCAGTGTCTGCTGATTACACATGCACTTATAAATAGAGCGGCTCTGCAATTCAAGCCGCGGCTCTTATGCTTTAGTCATAATTAGCTGACCCACAGCTGGCAATTGCGGTAGCTTTTGTGAATGAATGCGAATGAGTGTGCTCCAGTGAGTGCGGCAATGAGTGCAGCAGTGAGTGCGGCAATGAGTGGCTGGTTGAGATACCGGGCGTAACAGTTGCTCTTCTTGCTGTTGACCGGCTCGAGAGTGTTATTAAAAAGTCATAAAAACAAATCAACGGACCAACTGAAGCAATTTAGCCCAGGGGGCGTATGATTAATTTTATTGATTGCACAGCAATTGACTACACACTCACACACACAGAGTCAGCAACTGCGGCAACTGTTCAAGCGTGGTTTAATTTATTTAATTTTTATCACCATTTTTTTTTTGGCAACAAATATTTTCATAAAAGTGTCCGGTCAATAAGGCACTGGCAATGACTCATATGGCATGTCAATTAAAATTAAATTAATTGATAAAAATTCCATTACATACTAATTGCATTTTCAGCCAGTCAAACATCAATGTTGTCTTTGCACTTCGATGCAAAATACCTTCTCAGATAGCAACAACACCCATCGATTGACCCCGACCTCGAGCTCATCAAATGATAGTTTGCTCTATCTTAATTGGTATAAATTATTTGTATGCGCTATCTACAATACTTTGATGGAGGAATATTTCTATATTTATAGAAATGTATGCATAGAATAATACATAATATATATAAAATTATGAATAAAATTGTACAAAGTTTAATTTTGTATTGATTTAATGTGTCGTATATAATTTAATTTAAATAATAAATGACAATGTTTATTTTATGCAAATAGAATTGATGCTTTTATTTTATTAAATGTATAGCAATAAAAAGTACGCATTTATTAAGAGCATCCATGACTCGGAATAACTTCATTTGTATTTATACAATTTATGTACACAATTTTAAATGTCGTTCAGTCAATTGAAAACAGTTTGTTTGTGGTCACAAATGAACTTGAAATGGAATGAAAATGGGAAAACTATTTAAATGATGTGCATGAAAATAAATGAAATATTTGAGCACATTATGAGATGTGCAAATGTGTGTGACAGGCGTGTCCTATGTACTTTAATGACAAATCAAATATAACGACATTTGTAATAAAAATATTTGAAGAGGCCCCTGGGCTATTTGAGTTTCACTTAGTTTACAACTCAAAGTGCTGAGGGATTCATAAATTTAATGCTGGACTCAGCTGCCTCCGCGAAACTGTCAATTAAATGTAATATGTTGTAGTCGTAAAACGCACAAGTGTTTTGTGTTTTTTTGTCTGCCGCACCATAAACTGCAATCCCAATTACGGATGACTACGGATAACTACGACTGTGACTACGACTATTATACGGAATATATGGGTGTGGAATTGTCGTACTTATTATGTTCGAACAAACAAGATTTACAATGAGAGCTGGAAACACTTGACTGACTGGATAGGCTAGAATGGCGACGTGTTACCTTGTCTTTTTTCAGGGGAATCCATTCAAAATTCGAATCAACCATTAATGGGCCCATAGAATAGATAATTGGCTATAAAGCTCATCTGTGACTGAGCCTGGTCAGGCATATTAAAATATTCTTTTGCCGTTTCTGTTTCTCATATTTATGTAGGGGGTGTGTGCGGCTCTGTATCTGGCAATGTGGCCATTTTCGCCGCTGTTTGTCTAACAAGCAAAACATTTGCTACAGACTCGTACTCGTACTCGTACTGGGACAAAGTTAATAAATGCTAATAATGACATGTGTACAGGCATTTTGTCATCAATTGCGGCTTAATGAAAACAAATAAACACGAATTCGCTTAGGCATGAATGAAAGTAATGCCAACAATGTTTGAAGCATGTGAATGAATAACAAGTGAGTAAATAAGCATTCAATCAATGCTTGTTAACTCATGAGCAATCCACCTGAGTCTGACTCTGAGTCTGAGTCTCACACATTGTAATAACAATAATACTTCTAATTATTCGATAAATTGCAAAACAAAAAATGATCACTTGGAACACTTCAAATTTTAAGTTGCTTCCCATTAAAATGAGCTCCTCTCTGTTGTCTCAATTTTATAGTATTAAATGTGAATCATTTGAAGGCCATCAAAGATGGGATGCACTTAGCACACACGACGTATGCATAATATTCAATTAATTTGATTTGTGTTGTATTTAGTTGTGTTTTCTATTGTGTTTTCTGTTATTGCAGCTGCTGAGCAAAGTCAATTAAGAATATAGTGCAGTTGAACTATTTGCTCAAGTGTTTATTCGTTCGCCACGCTATTTGTGCAATGAGAAGCAAATAGCAATTATTAGAGCTTCTCAGTTGACTTGTTGAACTTTGACAAGGAACTATATTACATCAAGTGGTGTTGCCACAGCTGCTACCATGGCTTTCTTCGACTCTGTTGCTGGCAACTTAATAAAATATGAATCTAGCTAACTGGAATTCGAGTCAAAGAAGGATGGATCCAGGACCAAGCCTTCGTCCAGTCTGGCTACAAATGGTTGCATAGCAAACTAATTAAAAGTTGAGCGATTTTCTTCAGTTGCAGATAGCTTTCATTTAAGTTTTTTAATTCATTTGCATTACCGGCCTCTACTGCAGCTTTGGCTTTAATTTTTAATTCATTTTCCAGTGTTCGCCATGCTACCAGCGATTTGTTTGTTTGTTTTTTTTTCATCTCTCCCCATTTTGTTTTTGCTTTTATTAGCGTAATACTTTGGTCCGCTTGGGTTGCCAAGTTTTTAATTTAAATTCTGCAGAGAGCTGTGGAAATTATAAAATTACAGTAGAGTTTTTCTACCGACTTTAATTAACTTCAATTGCTGTTCAAAACGTTCATGGCACTGAGCTGAACTGAGCTGAGCTTAAAGTCCATTACGCATACGCACAGTGTGCAATAATCTGTGGATCTGGTTTTAATCTGGCTTTAGAAGCAGTCACTTCGCCAGCTTTGTGCTTTTTGTTTGCTTTTCATTGCCAAATCCTTTGGCCCAAAGTGTTTTCAACTTGGCTTTTAAGTTATTCTTTGCTTCAACTTCTGCAGCTTCAGTTCCTGAGTATTTTTTGTGTATTTTATCGACAGGCCGCAGGCAGCCCAAAAAGAATATGTTAGCAAAGCGCATTTTCTACTCCAATGTTCAGGTGCTAAATTCACTCTGTTATTTTTCGTTTCACACTTGCCAAACCATTCATCCCTTATCCTTGGCACCCTAAAAAAAAGAAACCAAATTCAACAGAGGACTTTTAAGTCGCTTGACAGCTTTTCCCATTTGCATACTTTTTCAACTATTTTACATTTTTTTTTGCTTGCCAAAATTTTAGTGGGCCTGCCTTTCTGTTTATCTCCCATTGAGTGCTTCGAGCCTGCATTTTTCGAATGGGGCTCATAAAAAGGGTTAAATGAACAGACAATACTTGCCTTCGACAGGCTCTCGACTTAAGCGGGCAATTGGCAAAAGGCAACAGCTACATGAATGGCCAAGGGTTGGAAGGAAACATTACCACCTTCCTTATTGAGGTCGTATCTTCAAGTAGGCCTACAAATTGGGCAGTACTGAGCACAACCACGGCCACTGCCATTCCATTCCACTTGATTATTATCTGCTTCGCGCTCATTTTCAACCACAATCAGATACAGGCAAACCACAACAAAAGATGACGACGAACTTAACCACAGCTACAAGGTGTCGGTGGGTGGCATCTGTAGATACATTCATTAGAATGTGTATCTGTAACTATTTGTGTGCATTTGGTGCATCTAACTACTCACTCACTTGTGTACTTAAGCGTCATCTATTTACTTTGAATTTCCACAGTTATATACACATGTCTCCACAGAAGTTTTAACGTAACATAAATCTGTCCAAGTTTGTTTAATTATTACAGTTGTACAAACATCAATATTAAAACATTATAACCATATTTCATTTTTTAATGCTCAAACAAAAAGTCAATAATTACAAATAGAATTGTGTCTTAAATAACAGGTTTCTTTATTACGCGATCATTTTGAAGGGCAGGTAAACAATGGGCTTGAATATTTGTATGACTAATATCAAGGTTATGTGGACTCTGAAATTGTTTCACTTGTTGAATACATCTTCAATTATACAATTGAACATTATTATTATTTTCAGTTAGGAAATCAATTGAGGTTAGTTCAATTGGCTGCATTTCACATCATGAGGTACAATATCTTATATAATAACTGTAATCTGCTTCTGAAAATAATACCCTCATTGAATTACTTTTATTCATTCCAATTTTTCAATTGCGTTATGAATTATATGTTGTGAAAGGTAAACCTTTTCAAAATAGATGGTTTTTATGTGTATAAGTATTAATAAATAAATTAATAATTACTGCACACTTGTCACAATTAATTAATTAAGCTGTCATTTTGCATAATCCATTCGAGACAGAAATGAATGCAATTAAAATACGCGTAAAACCAATTTGCTAAGTTCAATTGTTATTATAGTGTTAAGCATTTATTAATATATGTACATATACTCGACTTGAGTAAGAATTTTAAAAGTTGAAATGGAATAAATTGATATTTAAAATGGAATTGCAAAACTTTATTTTGTGGGATTCTTTTCGAAACTTAAAAGCTTTGACAATTTCGTATTTATTTTATGCAGAACAAGATTCAGTTTGGACAAAGAGAAAACCACGAAATTGCTCAAAACAAGTTTATTTAATCGATTTAATCTGCACAAATGCTTTAGCTGAGTTGGATTTTCCGTTCTTTTTTTTGCCTTTTTCCTCGGTTTGTAGCCACTTCAATAAGCCAAATCAATGAAAGTTTTTCTAAGCAAATGCTGAAGCGCCTGGCCTCGATATCCACTTGAAATGCTGCCTCGTCCGCCTTCAACATGTGTCAAAGTTTTCGCTTCAATGAGCTTTAAATATTTGATTTGTTTTTCACATACTACTATAAACCCTCACACACACACACTTACAAGCTGACATGTGTGTGTATATGTGTGCTTCGCAAGTTTTCTCTCACTTTGTTGGCTGAAGGGACTGTCTTTCAATTCGATTTTGTGGTTTCCTGCTGTGTAATCTGAAACAGCGCCACAACAAGTATACGCACATATGTACATGCTCATATGCATATATAAAAATGTACGTATATGTTTAGACACAATGGCTGCGGTTTCGTCTATCACATAATTGTCATTGACAAGTTTGGAAAATGCTGTAACAAAAATGTAGCCACATTTTTCACACATTGTGCACGAGGTAGAAGGAATGGAAATCAAAAGAGAGAGAAAGAGGTAAAGAGAGAGAGAGAGAGAGACAATCGCAGGACAACAGCTCAATGGGCTGTTATTGTAGGTGCTGCCGTTGTTGATATGCTGAACAGCCAACAGTCAGACAACCAGGCTGACAGGCAATTAAAAACATTAGACAAGCTGGCCCCGAAAAGAGCAGTGCTGACGTCGGCCAATAAATCAGCGTAGACCGACAAGACAAGGACATCAAACAGACGGACAGACGGATGGACGGACGGACGGACGGACGGACGAACAGAATTGGCTGCGGGCAATGTAAAGAGTGTGAAATAAAAATTAAAGCAAAGCGTGCTGCATGCAGCAAAGTATGACGTGGTGGTGATGAGACAGGGGCAAGGCCAGAAACAGGGACAGGGACAGGGTCAAAATGAAACAACGGCATATAAAATTCAATTAGATTTCTATTTTTTGCGCTTCGCTTTTACGTTCTCTTATCGCTTGCAGCTTTTCTAATCAAGCGCATTTCCTAATGCCGCTCCAGCGTATCTGGAAGTTGTGCAAAAGCAGAACATTTTCCACTGCCTGTATTGCCCCAGCCCAGCCCTGTCCTGCCCCCTTCCGCCTTAGGGCTATGAAATCAAGTGGAAGGAAAAGCGTTCGTCCTGGCGCAGGATTTTCACGCTGCTTCATTTGTTCAACAACGACCGTTCGCTTGTACTTCTGCTTCTGATTCTGCTTGTGCTTTTGCTTTTCGTTGCGGTTTCTCTCGACAATTTTCTGCCTTACTACACACTCGAATGTTGGCTTTGATACGGCCCACAATATTCCACGCCCACGATTTGTGTCTACGGCGGGGCATCGCTTTGAGAACGTACTCGTAAATTACATTGAAAATTCCTGCCCTATTGATGTTGATTGAGCAAGAAAATGCCGACAACGCCCTAGACCCATTCTCGTTCTCGTTCTCGTTCCCATTTCCCTTTTCCATCCGCTTCACTACACCTCTCTTAGATTTTCCAAGCATCTCGGTGTACATTTTAAAGCGTTGTTCAACACTTGTCGCCACCGCCTTTCCGATGCTCCGGGTCCTACTCCTGATCAAGGCATGCGTGGGCGGTTTTGCGGTTTGGTTCGGCTTTATCTTGGATTTCCGATACAATATACGATACTCACACCTCGCCATCGTATGCCAATAGAAACCACCCATTATCGCTTGCTGTGAGTCAAAGTATCATAATTAATGAGCCCGCCTCTGTGGCCTGTTTTGTGTTTACGCATCGGGTATGGGGCGTGGCACCGTAATCTCGTTCAAATTGCATTTGCAATAAAACTTTGCCAGCTGCCATAGTGAAGAGCATTTAGGAAAATGCAAATTGTTTGGCCAGAAAATCAATTGCATTAATGACGCTCATTTGGACGGCATTTTGTGCCAGCTGAGGTGCACATTTCCGTTTCCGTTTTGTCATAAATTATGTATATTTGTATCAGCTACATTTGTTTACTAAATATTTAGCGGCAATAAAAGTAAGTGCACAATAAACTATTTATTTTGTTCCAGACTATATATTTTAAATACATTTATTTATTACTATATTGATTTATTTTATGTTTATCGTACACATGCCCTGGACTGCACTTTAAACCCGGAACTTTTTTGTTCACATAACTTAATGACCTTTCAAAGCATTTAAGTGATTAAAACTTGACTCATGTAAGTATTATGATATCTCTTAAGGTTTTTCGCAATTGGCTTATTTATTATAAGAAAATCCCACATATCATTGACATATGAACTAATTTCAGACTACAGTATTTCTAGATAGTATTTAAATAGTTAATAATAGTAAGTTAAAACTCCTAGAATCTCTTAAATGACACAATTCTTCAACTATTGTTATTAAATACTATTTAGATAGTATTTAAATAGTTTCTAATAATAAGATACGATTCTTAGAATCTCTTAAATGACACAATTCTTCAATTATTGCCACTACATCATCATATAAATAATAAATTCCGATTAAAGTTAATAAAAAGAAGAATATTGATATTGAGTATCTAACAAAAAGAAATGTTGATTTAATTTATGGCAAGTAAACAACAAAGGGCTGTATGATATTATGGTAATTTTGTTAATGATATTAAATTCGACTTACCATTTAATTACATTATCGATGATTGCATCAAGTTTCAATCAAGCTGCCGAACCGATCCGAGTTGTTGAAAGCCAAGTCAAATGCCGACAAATCATTTTGAGTGCCACAATGTTCACACAAAAATTCCATTTGAGATGCCAAAGCCAAATAAACCTATAATGGAATTGTGTGCAAGTCATACACAGGAACACACACATAGAGGCACACACGGAGAAACTCTGAATAAAATTTACATGTTAAATCTAGAGAGTTTTGATAGCGCTTCAAAGCGCAGACGCTGCCAGATTGAAATGCAAATCGAATAAATAGAAAATAAATAGAAGGCATAAGTAAACAAAGTAAAGAGTCTTGCACAGACGAGGCAAGGACCTTTAAAGAGAACTAAAGTGACTTTGTCTGTGCGTGAGGTATCCTTTATGTATCTGTGTGGTACTTCAAGTGTGACCCCCAGGCAAAGAAGGCAAAGGGGGCGGAATCGCTGACGATGCGTGCTGAGGAGCTTAAGTCGTTATGCGACAACAATTTCAACAGCTCCCTGCCACTGCCACTGCCACAGCCTGTGTACCACTGCCTCAATCGCTGCCTGGGTGAACAGCGGCAATATCAACACTTCCGCTTTGTCGTTTAGTCGAAGCAACTTTGATTGCATCGCCCGTGGCGTTTGGCATTACAAATGTGTGCAGAGCAATGTGACTTGGCTTATAACTAGACCAGTCTATACTCTATGGGACTGTGACTGAGTGCCTCGTTCACGGTTTCTTGGCATTATGACTTGACTGTTTTAAGGCTGGCTAACGTTCGTTGATTTGCCTTGCAGTTAGTTCAACTCAATGGTTGTTGATGTTATCTGGACCTGGTGTTAATGAAAAGTTCCTTATGATGTACTTTGGTTGTTTGTGATATTTGGCATTTGGCATTTGCACAATGAACTCGATGCAATAAAAAAACTGTGACAATTGACGATAATGCCTTTTGTTGCATATTAGTTTGCATATTTTGATCGTCCGTCCGTACGTGCGGCAAGTGCCGTTTCTTTTGATATTTACACGACAAAAAATTTATAACACATTTTATGGCGAAAATTATTATACAAAAATTATACAAAACTGAATGACAAAAATGCAATTGCACATAACAAAATAAAAACTAAATCCAAAACCAAAACCACAATCACACTCACATAGAATTTTTGTACATGTGTATGCATTTGTGTGCATGTTTGTTTCTATTGTACAAATGACAGACAATTTCTGTGTAATACTTGTACTTTATTTCATTTCATTACATTTCTATTCTCTTTTTTTTCCGTGTTGTTTTGTTTTATGAAGGCTGCTAGTGGCAGCTGTTTTCATTTCATTTTATTTCGCTTGGTTTCGCACTGCATACTCGTATAAGTATTTTTCTTATTGCATTTTGTAAATTGGCGCGACGCGAATTGCATTTCATGGCCCTGCAGCGGAAGCAGAACGCGCGTTGACCGTCGGCAGCGTCGACAAACGCTGCGTATACGCAATGGCACGCGCGCGCTCGAATATTCGAATCGTATATCTCGTGAGTATATAATTTACCGTTGTGAGCAATCAATGTGCTTGTAATCTGCAACAATATGCATTAATTTTCCTCCGACTACAAATGCTTATGCTCCTCTTCTCTTTGTTGTTGTTGATGTCTGTTGTTGCTAATGCTGCTGCTGCTGCTGCTACTGGTGATTGCTGATGCTGATGCTGCTGCCGCTGTCGCGCGCCCTATTCCTCTCAAAATACGAATGCGAATGAGAACGTCAATTCGACAACGACAACGACGTGGCAACGCCGCAGACGGTTAACAGACGAATGAATTGCCGAATTTGTGTGAGCGCCGCACGAAGCCCGACACACAGTGTTCAGTCGCGCTCAGAATATTGCACAGAATGAAACGAATTGAAATTCCGACGTTGTTGCCGTTGCCGACGCCAACGACGACGCCGACGCCGACGGCAGCGCCAACGCCGCCTTCACTGAGAGTCGCGCAGGTTGCACTCAAATCTGACGCTCAGTCACTCAACAGAGCTCTGTTAAAAGTCAACAGTGCTCGGAAATGTAAATGTAAACGCCTAAACACTTAAATCGTTTACATTTACATGCTGTTAATTGCCGCCTGTCTGTTGTGTATTATCTTACGTTGCGTATACGACACATTGACTGACAGCAACGTTCAATGCAGATTGCTTGAAAAGTTTTTATGGCATCTTTTGCCGAACATTATCAGACAAATAAGCCTTCTGTCTAAGCCATTAAATGCATGGCAAATTTGGCTATCAACCGAAGAAACAGCAAAAACTTTTAACAACAAACACACACACACACACACACCCATAATTTAAAAGTCGAAAAGTAAATTCCAATTAAAATTTCAACGTAAATGCCACAAAATGTAAATTATGCGTAATGAAGTCGTCCGCACTGCGTTGGCAGCGTTTTTCCTGCCGTGGTTGCGGTGCGTTGCCTGTCAACACCCACACACATACACCCCACAAACACAACCACACACTGATACAACACACATAACATACAATAACCCTCTTTAGCTTTGTGTCGCAATGTTTGCCTTCACTCGATCCGCACGGTCGCTCACAAATCCCGCCAGACGGAGACGTCTGTGTGCCACTGTGAAGTACGATGATGTTTTGCTTGGATGTTGAAGGAGATGCCAAGTCCGAATGCGACACTGGCTACGTCTCGACTGTCAAGGCACTGGAATTGCCTTGAAGCGTACACTGCGGAATCCTTTAAGAAGACTATAAATACCCCCAACCGACATACATAAACACATACTAACATACGCGCAAACCAGCATGCATTGTACAAATTGATAAGCAAGCAAGCACACACACACACACTCACACACACACACATATACACAATTCTAAAACAAACAATTTTGACATCAAACGTCAACGACTCAAAATACACACACACACGTACATAGCTCTTTATTGACGGCTGTCAGAAATGTTGGGCGTTCTCAACCGATAGCGCTTACACGTGGGACTATTAGACTTCAATAAATTCAATTTGCACAAATTTCAAATCCCAAAACACGCCCAACCCCCAAAATAAAGCCAAGAAACGCCCGCAGCATACGCAACGTGCATCCACAAACAAATCAAACAAGAAACGTATTAAAGTCAATGCCAAAAGGTTGATTTTATTCAGTAAACAGAACTACGCATGCTCTACACACGACTAAGTAAATAAAGTTCGATTCTATTAAAAAGAAAAAACCAACTAAAGAAAATATATATGTATTGTATTCTTTAATATTTGCCACAACAAATTGAAATTGATAACAGTGTTATTTGCATTTCCTGATATGTAAACTGCATCAATTACCAGATTATTAATTTACTCAAATAACATTTAGATGAACCAAGTGAAAATGTCAGTACACGGATAAACACACATACATTTCCATTCACACACATAGGTTAAACTGTGAAATTGTTCTCATTATTTCTAACGTTTATTACACGTGTTTCTCTAATACATGTCTCAGTTTCAGGGCTGTATTTGTGTAACTAAATGAAAACAAATTGAGATGTGGAAAGTAATTACATATATGTATCAGTGATAATTCGATATGGTTAGATATAGTTAATTAAAGCACATCTGATTGGTATCTATTTTGTTATCAGCAGAGTGTAATGATTGAGAAGGAGCTCTTAGTGAACATCCTAAATAAATGTTAAGCAATTGCTTTAGCATTAAGAACTAAAATTCCATTAGACAACTTGGTTTTTAACGTTTAAGCAATTACATTTTAGTCTTCAATCAAGTTTTCTAACAACAATCCAGTCCATCAATCACAATAAATATTCACACTTATTAGACTGTTTGCCTGGCAAACATCAACAGATTTTGTTTATACTCGTTTTTGCAGAGGGTCACGTATCATTGTAAAAAGATTTTTATGTGTTCGGCTGTTCGATATAAACAAATGTCAATATTTGCGAAAGTTACATAAAAAGCTACGCCTCCGCATTAAAAAAAAAAAGAAGAAATTCAATTGGGCTTCTTCGATTAGGCAATGGGAACATAAAACAAAGTTCAAGGAGTCGTGAAATTGAATATTTTCCAGCGGGAATATCAGCTTTGTTGACGCAATAATAAACTTATGAAACAATGTTAGACACCAGCTGCGAGTATCGTGAGATCTACTCGAAATTCTGGCACAGCAGCGCAAAGCGGATTGCTATTAGAGAGCCAGCGAGGCATCGTGATGGTCGAAATTGGTATGCAATTGACGTGTCCTGGCATCCACCTCCCTTGAGGCAACACAGCGATGCCACAGCCACAGGCAGAGGCAGAGGCAGAGGAAGAGCCAGTGACACTGCCACAGACAGTACAACTCCCTGTTGCATATATGCATTTGAATAGTCGACAAGCGCGAAGCGCAGCATTGCACTGCAAACGTGAAGCGAACCGTCATACTGCGAAGCCAATTCATACGCCCCGTGGCACGCGGGTCGCCTAGCAAATGACTTTTGATTGACATGTTTGACATTCTGCACGACAAGCATAAATTGCTTTACACAGACGCACACATATAGTATGTGTGTGCATATACCATAGACCCCCCTTTTTATTGCAATTTAAATGCGTCAGCATAATTTTCCAGTTTGTTTAAATGATAAGTACCGCTGCCTTTGAGCTTCTTGCGTTACTTATAATGTCATTATTTGCTACGAATAGCAGGGGGGGAAATTGAAAAGCTTGCAGTTTTCGTCGTCTCATAGCTTCAGATATATATTTGTTTGTGACCTGCGTCTGCGGTTGATTCAATTCTTCTATTGTTTGCAAAGAAATACTCAAGACTCAAGACTCTCGCCGCATTCATGCGCATGCCTGCAACAGTTGCCTGGGCCAAAGCCAAAGCCAAAGCCAAAGGCTGAGGACGCAAACCCACGAAAGTAGCTCGACTTACTTGAACAGTTGTATGTGTGTATCTGTATATGATTGTGTGTGTGTGTGTGTATAACAATACACATTTGCACAGTTCAATGCCCAAGCGATTGCAACTTTGAAGAGAATTCGATGGCAACAACTGTTCGAGCTGTTGACCAATGTGAATCTATTGGCAAATAATGCTGAGCATTTGGCCAAGAATACGACGCCAGATGTCCATTAATGATGGCCACAGACCATTAGCTTGTCCAAGTCTGCCAACGAGGAAGATAACAACAATCTACCATAAGCAAAGATAATGCGCTTTAAAACAACGATTTGAAACTCGAATGAATATTGGATTTCACATTCAGCAAACAAGATTCAAATGAATATAATAATATGATTAATTAATCCATATTTTTTTAATAACTAAGTTTTGTTTAAAGAGAAATTGAAATCAGAATATTTTAAAATTTTACAATTAAATTTAAAATTACATACACAGCTTTCCATTGCATACATTTGAGCGCTAATTAGGTTTAGGCATAAGCTGTTTATTGCTGCCTGTGTGGAAAATATCAAACAAATATAGTATAGAGAAATGCAGCATAAGCACAAATACAGCAACATAATCCAATTATGTACAAATGGCTGCCACAAAACATTTAATTGACTTTTGTGCTGAACAAGAACAAGAACTGTGGCAAACAAAACCAATAACAATAATCGTCATAAACATAAACATAATAGAATGCTGTGAGGACGAAATCTGCGGGTGGTCAACAGGGACAGGACACCTGAGGACGATGGAGTTGGAGAAACAAGATGAACACGAAGCATTTGTGTAAGCCATTTGACTAATGGATGCTCTGGCTGCATCAGCTGCCCCTTGACCCCACCACAACCCCAACTCCGAACTCCCAACTCTGGCACTTGCTCCGGCTTATGGCTGCCTGAGATTCTCTGGTTGGCTTTCAGCAACTGTTAGTCATGGCTTTGGTTTTGCCTTACGCATCAACTCCGCCCCCTATCCCAATTCTCCTCTCTCCTCTCTCTGTCAGAGTCCTGGCTGAGTGTGATTTTGCGGATTCTGTTGAAATTACGAGCACGTGACAAAATCAACAAAATTAATTAATAAACTTTGTCAAGCACTTCCGTTGCTGCCGTGTCATGTGACATTTCTCATATTGCCAGAAATCTGGAAGGTCTTCGACTATCTGACTCTGACTCTGCCAAGCACAACCACATACACACACACACGCACACACATGCACACACATGCACACCTAAAGTGATGTGTGGTGTGTGCTTGCCAGTTACACAGCTACCGTTAGTTGCCACAGCAATTTAATATGCTTCCCTCTCTCTCTACTCCCCTCTCTCTCTGTCTTGGCTCAAACGGTAATCAGTATTGAATTTGTGGTCCAACTGCCAAGGCACAAATATCGAAAGCTAATTCCCAGCCAACCGGAAGCCGGAATTAACACAAATTATCAATGAAAACCAGAGAAAATACATTCCTGTATCTGTTTAAAGGGAAGCAACTTTAATTTATCCCAAAAGTGATTTGTATTTAGTTCAAGTTTAGTTATTTATTAAGCTGCTTTTTAATTGTCTCAAATGCTATGGCGAATAAAAGTGTCCTGTTCATCTTCAAGCTAATTTAATGAGGGTTAACTAATTACACACATTATAATTAACCACTTGACAAGTTTTAAACACCCCGCGTGACTTGTATACAAAACTAAACTTTCAAGTTTAAGCTAGCATCAGAGAAATGCTATATAAATTATTAATTGCCGCAAAACACACACGCACACACACAAATTGTGATTAATTATGACTGGCAATAGCAGAAGAAGACACAAGACAATGGAATAAAATTGTATCTTCTGTGGGAGCCACTTCCCTTTCCCCTCGATCCCATCCCCATGGTCTTTCCCTTTGGCAGAGCTTGTCATGATTTATTATTTGCTCTTGATAATGACGCATCGAGAGCAGAGCGTGTCAGAGAGTATTGTGGTAGGCACTGGAGCATTGACAGCCACATATCAAAACAATGGCATTTGCGTTTTGACCTTTGAACTCCCACACCGCTGCCAGATGGCTGTGGAAGAAACAACAACAACAATAGCAACAAAAAAGTGGCTAGCTCTTATCAGAGAAACTGCAAATGGCGTGAAAGAATGCGCAACGCTTTATTTTTATGAGCAAGCAGATAAAACTGGGCGTCGGCAGAGACAGTCAGAGAGAGAGAGGGAGAGAGAGAGTGGACTCTTGGTTGTTAGAGTGGTTTGGCGGGAGGGGGGTGTGGCATTATGCAGGCAGCATAATAAAATAAAAATGTTCAGCTGAGTCGAGTCAGGGCGAGCAGCTTACAAGCTATGTAATATCAAAATGACAGCCATGGAAAATGTTGTAGACGAGGCCACGCTACATAAAAAGCTCACAATTATGTTTTGCGTGCGGGTCGGACTGTCGAGAGGGGAAAGAGGGATGCGGAAAGGAAGTGTAGCCTACAACTTTGCACTGTTTTAAGGGGGCTCCTAAGCAGATATACGCCAAGTTATTCTGTGCTGCCATGGAAATATCAAATGTAATCAGACGTCAGGCAAAAGATATTTCTCTTATTAATTCTTTTATTCGTTTTCAGAATCCCAGAGTCACAGCGTGTCCCTGTTGGACTTCCTGTTGGTCTGTTGTTTGCCTCACAAATGTATGTGTGTGTGTGTAATGGCAATTAAGAGCAATTTCAATAAAATGTACAACATGCTGGCTGCCTTAATGGCTATCATAAATTGTGCTTGACTTAACAAAAAATTAAACACTTTCAAATAAATATCAAATTTATTCTAAGCTTTAACCAGAGCTTTTAAACTTAGAGTGTTTGCGAATTTTAATTTGATTGAATTTTATCTCTACAATTTAAAACTACGTAATAATTTTAAAAGTTGTTTTAGGAGCTGACAGATTTTATTTTGCAGTTATTAGTTATTTAAGCGCTTTTAAAGTCTATCAAGATTAAAGGATTTACGGTTGCCAAGTTTCTAATAGCTTTTGTCAATGACAACCTGCAAATCGGTTTCTGTTTATGATGTTAACGCTTAATTGAAAAAGTTCGAGTGTCTTACTCCGGACCCAGGCATAACTCATACGACGTGTGCGCCCGTCAACTAACAGTCAGAGCCTTTTTGCACCGAGAATGTCTCTCTTGATTTTATATTCGCTTTGGTTTCACAAGTGAATTGAGTTTCAAGTGTGCAACAATGTTTTCCACATACTGTTCATGTTGTTGTTGTTATGGTTTTTGTTCCACGGGCTGCACTCTAAGCGCAGCAAAAAAAATACAAATAATACAAAAACAGAGGCAGTTACAAAGGCAAGCGAAATGTAGTCGGAGTTTTTGTTTTGATTGCAGTTGGTGAACATAATTTATTGCAGCGCAGTAGAGGCAAAAGTTTGTTTACTCTACGACTTTTGCTGGGAAGTGGGCGTGGCATGATGACAAAATAAAAACTAAAACTCGACATTGACGTTGACGCACAGCCAGAAAATTGCAAATATACAAATATGCGGTTATACGTGTGTACATTTCTCTTACTCACCATCTATCCTTTTCTCTTTCTCTCTCCCTCTCTCTATCTCTCTCTCCCTCCTGCTCTGTCTTTCACAGTCTGTGACTCTATCTGACGTTTTTCACAGTAAATTGCGTGCAAATTTATTTTACATGCACTCTGTGCGTTTATTTGTTTCAATTTTGTGCATAGTTTCCTGTTTAGTTTTGTTTTTGTTTTTGTTTTTAAATTTTTAATATTTGTGAGCTTCTGGCTAAAAGGATGTCCATAACCAACAGTTGTCGAGCATTTTGTTTTAGCTCTGACAAGTGCAGTTTAATTGAGTTACTCGGCCTGTGGCAATGACAACTTGTGCTATGTAAATGGACAACAAGCATTTACTTGTAGTTCATTATTGTTCGATAATACATAAATTATAAATTCCTATTATTTATCAGCAGTTTGACCCATTAGTTGCAGTCTTGTTCAGTCAAGCAATACGTTCAGTTTAGTTCAATAGTTGTCCCAATTAAAAATGCATGTATCCAGCCATGAAACAATAGCAAACGTAATCAGCACTAATTGCTTTAAACTCAAACAGACAAACAGACAAACATTAACTCATCCGCCCTCAAGACAAACACAACCCAACTAATTCCAATGAACTTATGGGTATTATATACACTCAAAGTCAATTCAAGTTCTGATTTCTATTACAATAATAGACTCTCTATTTTAACAACATTTGCTTACGCAAATGTAAAACCAATTTCAAAGTAATATGGAACTTCAATTCAATAGGGATTTCAAATAAAGGATATTTGATAGCTAGCTCTGAACTTAATAATGTAATCTTATACTTGTTTTCAATTGATTTCAATTTACTATTTAGACATTTCGCAAGGCATTTCCGCTTAGCAAACAATTAACCTGAAGGTATTCAACACATGTTTTCCTAAAACTATTTATTCTGTACTTTAATTGTACAATTTAGTTGGGTGTTGATTGCATATCTTCCTAATGCAATTGAAGAAATATCTTTTGATCAACTTTCTATTGAAATTGTCAGTATAAACAATACTATTTAGAAATGTTGAGTAATAGAAAACCATTCAATAAAGTCATGCACATGAATTGTAGCTGGCAATAATCATAAAGAGGCCACCGACTGTCAACTGACCTAAGAACACTCGATGTCAAAGAACACTGGGCAACCTGCTGACCAGTGTTAACACCATTTAAATAAATTCAACTATCAGTTGTTGGACTTTGAAGTCTTGACTTCTTCCAACTTCTTGACAAACAACGCACGTGTGCACGTTTTTAACGCTTGAGGCCATAAAATGGAGATTACCAGGGAATAGGTCCTGGGTCCTGACAGCTTACATTAAATGGCAAACAGCTAGGGCAGCCAATGTCCTGGCTACCAAGTGCAAATGAGCCAAATGCCCCACACGGACCAGCCCAGACCGTGGCCAAGTAAAATGCAAAATGGTTTTTTTCTTTTTTGTTGTCGCCTCTCCCAACCGAATGCCAAACGGCGAAACATTTGAGCTGGCCATTTGCTCCTGACTGTGTGTATGTGTGTGTGTGAGGTGTGTGTGTGTGTGTGTGTGTGTATGTGTGGTTTATAGCACATTTCTATTCATTATGAGTAGTCCCAGGCATTGTTTAACATTTCATTTATTGTGTTGACCCCATGATGACTCTGCTCTCTTCAGCTAGCCAGATGGACAGCCTTTATGTTCTTATGCTGATATGCTCCTAATCGCTCGAGTTACACGCAATTAATTTTGCTTTGTAATTAACAAAAGGCTGTCGACACATTCTCGACTGACCAGTCTCTCTCTCTATCTGCACTCTGCACTTACTCGGTTTTTTATGTCTTTGGTTTTTATGTACAATGTTCCGAGTTCATATAATTTATTAACAAATTTCCACACTCAGACTGAGTTTTACTGTTAGATCTGAAAGTCTGGCAATGGCAGCCATAGACATTATATAGACTCTGGCATGTTGATTAGTGAGGAAGAGAGAGAAAGAGAGAGAGAGAGAGAGACTTCTTATAGAACGCTAATGAGTCTGCCCGACGGCGCAATGCCAACAAATTTCAATAACAATTTGCGACTCAACCAATGAACATTTCAAATGGCCTACCATTTCGATTTGGCCAAGTCACGGCAAAAGGCTCTAATAATAGCTAACGGCAATTACGTTCTATGAGTTTTCATTTTGTTTGTCTTCTTCTTGCTTTGCCACTGGTTGTTGTTGTTGTTGGTAGATTTGATGTTGGTATTGGTGTTGTTGTTGGTGTTGCCTGTTATCATCATCAGGAACGTTCTTGCTGCAAATAATGAAAATTATAAGCCACTTCCGAATTTCATTATCGAAATTAGATGTCGCCTGCTTTTGAAACGTAGCTTTGTCGACATTTGCCTGATGGATTTTGCGGATGTTGCGCTAATTTGTCAACGGCCATTACGACACCAATGACAAAGCGGAGAGTCATTGTGGGCGTGGCAAACGGAGCCAAGCTCTTTTGCCTTGTCGAATTTCAAATTGACTCATTAAAAATTAAGTTGGCCCAAAGGCACACAACCACAGCAAAGCAACAAAGTTAACCAAATGATAAATAGCTAAATTAGATTTGACAGCCGAGGAGCGTTTAGTTGCCACACAAATTGCAGCATTCGTCTTGATTATATTTACGCTGAATGGCTTAAGATTTGCCATTTTGTCAGTTCAGGTTTTGCGGTAAAAGCATTATGTACACAAATTTAAATATTGGGGGGAATATGTAAGTAAATTCAATTTAATTCCGGAAATTCTTAAACTGAATTTAAACATAAATACCAACTGAAGTCTGCCAAAGTATTCAAATGTTTATATTTTAATTCACTTGGAAATCTTTAGGCATATCTTTAAGAAACGTCTAGTTAAATGTGATTTTATTTTAAGTTAAGCCTTACCACAACTAACTACTTGCAGCTGGTGCTTAATTCATTTTTCACAATGCCTGTGACAGTTTGCAATTTTTTGCGCATATTTTCAGCTGCCACACATGTTGCAGAGTCATTCTGCCACGCCCACCCATACATAGGTTGCATGTGTTTTTGCCTGTGTACAGGAGCATGTGTTATTGTTCATCGTGGTATGAGATTGGTTCCGTTAAAGTCGAGACACTACTGCAACTAGAGTGTTAAATCAATTGGGAGCTTGTTGCTGGGCGTACTTAGTTTTCACTTCCGCTTCCGGCCAGCAGCTACCTTTGGATCTGTGTGGTCGTAGTGGCCCATGTGGCCATTGTGGCATCAGTCAGGACAGCACATCTGCTACATTCTTTATTTTACACATTTCTCATAGTGCTTTTAGTTATACTCTGAGAGTTGAGAGTTATACAATCTCTCTCGCATTCATTAGTTTCAAGCATTTCCACTACGTTCAGATTTGTGTCAAGGGTATTCAATCTTTGCCTATTCAAACAGACCTTCTTCCTCTTGACTGTTATTCTTTGTTCTTATCGAGCATTTTTGCGCAAGCTCAAAGATTTTAAATGTAGCCAGAAACGTTGGCAATTTGCAGTATCGCAGTATTAAAGCATTTTTCCAGTTATTATTGGCCGTACATGGAAATCTGGCAGGCTTTGGCCAAGGCAATTTATATTCTCGGGGCACAAATACCAAGCTTATTTATGTGCTCTTATTATTTGCAGGGCAAGTTTCTGCTTGAATCCCTGTCAAATAATGCAGAAATATTCCCAGCTAACCAGCCAACGAACCAACGAAGCAACAAACAAACAAACGAACAAACAAACCATTTGCGAAAATGGCAGTCGAAATGTGTACAATAAAATGAAATGGATTTTTAAAAAGGTCGCCCACTGTTAAAAGGTAGCTCAAGCGTCTACTAAAAACCTCAAGGCCAACGCGGCGTATTCGTCATATTTTATGCCAATTTGAGAATAAGATTTCGGGTCTACTTTTGTATTCACGCGTTAGCCCCGAAAACTTTCAAGTGCCACTTGAAAACTTACAGCATGAGCAGCTTTAGGAGAAATACGAGAAAATCGAGAAAAAAAAAAGCGAATCATCAAATTCCCAAGGAACACTTTAGTTAATATACAAATACTATTTGGATGCAAATTCTCTCAGCATGGCTATTATTGCATGAGCATTCTTATACTCTGTTGGAATCGCTGGAATTGTAAGTCAATTTATGTGAATTCTAATTGGATTATTAACAGCTTTCATGTCAAATTATCGGCATTGCTCAGCGCCAATATCAATGATTTGATTTGTTGCAATTGTTTGTGGCATGCAATGCAGACGCAGAGCTGAACTGAGCTGAGCTGATTGCAACAATCTATGGAGCTATGTCAATCCACAGCACGCCATCAGTTGATTATGTTCAGCTATCAGTAAAGTAACTGCCACTCAGCGCTGTGCAAACATAGGAAATGGAACAAATACACACAGATACAGACAGAAGTACAATAGTTTCTTTAGTTGGGCGAATCCTTAGTGTATCTGTATTAGTTTGTGTCAACAGAAGCTTTGCGGCAGCAAAGTGTAAATAAACAAATACTTAGCTGGGACCAAAGGGAAACCCTGACAGCCAGAAAGGCTGACACATTGCCCGACGAGGGCAACCAGGAGGCACTCAGGTGGCAGACCAGGCCAGGCTTCCACCTAAGTGCTAGGTAATAAAATGCGCATTTGTGCACGAAATTACTGCACTTGGGGCTGTTGCTTCTGTTGTTGCTGTTCTTGTTATTTTTCGTTGCTGTAGCTGATGCTGCTGCCACTCTTTCGTTTGCTACCATGTTTATCCCCAACTGGTTACTCACACGTCCCATGCGAGAGATGCGTTGGCGAAGTGTTTGTATTTTTTTAACGTTTGCCCTGCGGCCGCAACAGGCCAAAAAGTTTTGCCAAGCAAAGTTATTTTCAATAAGCAGCTAGAGGGCGAAAAAAAAACGGATACTGCAAGCCGTAAAACAGGGAAGAATGTAAGAAAAACAGACCTAAACACTATCGCAACTTACCCTAACTAAAGTTCTGGAGAAACTGTAAGCTAGTATCACATTTCAACTAATACGAAAGATAACTATAATTAAAGTAAGTAATATTATGTGACTTATCACAATATTATTGATAGTTGACGATTTGTTACAAAATAGAACAGATTTCGTGTCGAAAAACTCATCCAAAAGGTTCCCAAATCCAGAACTTGCAAAACGTGAAGAAGAAAAGAAGCCAATTCATCAGCTTAAGGAGAACTTAATAAGTTAAAGTTGGCTGACATGAGATTGAAACAGGTTAAAGAAATTCAATGGCGAAAGTGAAAACCGGAACAGCTCTTAGTATTTTCTATAGCATAATTTAGTTTATAGTTGACAAACTAGTTAGAAAAGCACGCAGACAATCTCAAAATATTTCTGCAAATAATAAGATAGTAACTGTCAGATAGTGTAACTTGAAATAGCAATCTTCAAGAAATCTGCTGACATGCATTTTACTAACTTAAATAAGTAGCTAAAGTAGCTCTCAACGATGCCACATAAATTATTACTTGGGATTTATCTGAAAATTCGCATACCCAGAGTTAGGGTATAGAGGAAGCAATAAATATGTATGAACAGTCGCATACTTAGCAGCTGACATGACAGGAGGAGTGCTCTTAAAGTTGGTAGCATAAACAGGCAATAGTCGAGCTGAAGCAGACTGCTCTTTGCCCGGACGGGCGCACGGACGGACTACCGGACTGACTGACGTGCTATTCATTCTCGCGCTGGCAACTATTTTTATTGCATATTTTTTGGGGATGCGGCAAAATTAATTGCACTTGAAGTATGCACATTAAATTTAATGAGCTCGCGCGTGCAAGCAGCAGACAGAAGGCGGCAGACAACGGACAACAGACACAGGAGTACGGATAGTGCAAATCATGGAAGAGAGGGGGAGGAAGAGGGTGAAAGTGCTTAGCTGCAATTAAGTTTAATTGTTGCTGCAATTGTCGCTAAGCAGCAAAAGCAGCTTGGGATGTTGCACGAGTTGTTTAACAGCTACTTAAAGGGTGGCAGCTTCTCAATTGTTCTGCACATCGTTCATACGCCCCGTGGTAGCCATTCTACTACCTGATTTTACCTCAACACTAAAACATCAAATGTAACCGGAATGAGACTTTCCACATTCGTCTAATAGAGCTGCACAACATTTTGGTAACTGCCAGGTGGCTGCTACCGTTTACAGTTACTATGACTACTGCAACACACACACACACTAGCTTTGTTCTCATGGAAGTGTATGTTTATAATGCCAACTAATGTTGCTGCTTCCCTTCGTGTGCAAGTGCTCATGCCAGCTCATTAAGTATGAATACCAATTGGGAAGCGTTTTGCAGGCTGCAAGTAGCTGCTGCCAAAGGTCATATTTCACAGTTTGCAAACGGTTTTGAACTACACCCAGAGGCAACCAAATGCAATTTAATCTAACCATTTGCACTTTTCATTGTTTGCCTAGTTAATTAGCAGCATTCCGAAAGGGAAACACGCACTTTGCCCAAAACAGTTTTGATTAGACCACAAAATTAACCATGTAGAAGTTGTTTTTAATGAGTTTATTAGAGATTTATTTTTTATATTATATATTAAATTATATTAGCTATTTAATAACGTTGAAAAGTATTTTTTCAAATTAAAGAAACAACAATTGTGCAATAATAAAGAAGCAGACATCCTATGTATCCATGAGGTTTAATTAACATATTAATGTTTTAATTTTAATTGCGATATTTTCGGTAATAGACGAAATGCAAATGAAACTTGAGCCGCAACTTTCATCATGTCCAAGAGGCTCACTTAATTTTCAAAGCCAAAATTGCTAAGTATCGGCTGCAGGCATTTTTATATTTGGGAAGATCAACTGCCCGTTGATTAACAAGTAATTTATGCATTGCAAACCCTCTTCATTTCTGTGCTATATACTTACATATCCCTAAATCACTCCGTCAATGGTAACCTTTGCTTTTATACCCAAATATACCCCGTACGAATGGAGCTGATTTGATGCTGTAATAGAAAAACCCTTTTGAATCTTTTGTGTATCTTTTTAACTAATATTACTTAGATTCAAATTAAATTTGTAACCCTTTTTTCAAGTCTCAATCGTTGCTGACTGGAAATACTTAAAGGGCATCTCCTAGTCGATATGCATGATTCGCTTTTTCATTTAATTCAATTGATTTTATGCGCTCCTCATCAAGTGGAATACGCGCACTTTATTGCCTTGAATTGTTTATTTAATTCGAATTTAATTTCAATTTCTCGCCATGAAGCGCAACTCGCTAAAGTATTTTACATTATTTGGTTTTCCAGTGCAGTGCAAACAAAACAGAGCAGAACAGAAACAGAAACAAAAACATCTCGTGGTGGCCAGTCAAAATTCAAAACAAATTAAATTCTTTGCTACATTTGCCACACACCCACAATCACAGAGAAGTAGACAAGATAAATAAAATAGCTAAAAGAAAAAATGTGAACGAGTCGTTGTTGAATCTTTGCATACTTTCCAAATTAAAGTAAAACCCAACCAAAATACCGGTTGGTTGAACAAGAAGCGACCTCCGAGCAGGATGTAATAGCAACGTCATTAAAGCAATACTACGCATGGTTTGAGAGACAGCCAGGAGGGAAGGAGTTGAGTGGGAATGTGGGATGTGGGATGTGGGAACGTTTTATGAACGCTACAACAAAATTGAAACTTTTGATTGAATACAAACTACAATCTCGGAAGAGCAATGAGTCGCTGTAGGAAGTTCGTTTCAACTTTCCATTAGCAAAAGCATCCTCCTGGGTTACCTGACTGACCTGCCTTGCAGCGTTTTTTACCCAGCCTTTCTCTTGGAGGAGCCAGCAAACTTAGTTTTCTAAATTAAAATAATACAATAAAGATTATATAGTATACCCATTCCCATAACCATAGTTATAACAGTGCAGCTCCTTAAGGGCAGATGCTGCTCCTACTAGTATATGGCTAGCTTGAATTGAGTCCAGACCATGTAACAAACTTTGACTACAATTTGTGAGACTTTTGCCTTATGTAGAACAAGTTACATACATGACCCGGCATCGTTCATTTCAAACTTAGCCAGTTTTATTTTGTGCCAACAAAAGTTGACATCAACATGTGCAGCATGTTGCAAATGTTGCAAGTGCCGCAATGCCGAAACAGATTCTAAGTATATACCTAAATATTGTGTTTAGTTACTCGTTGCCATGAATACCAAAGCAACAATTAGGCAGCAATTAAAGAAAAACAAAAGAAGCCAATGTTTGTTTAACAAAAACCAAACAAAATTCTCAGCAACTAGAAGTTTCTTACAAAGACGCCTTTAATGAGGAATGCTATGAAAACTTTTAAGCTTAAGTTTTGTTAACTGACATTTTTCAACTTTAAATTACTCGCTGCAGGCATCTTTGCGGTTGTGAACTGTCAGAAAATGTCTATCTTATTTCAGATACAGATACTACAGATTCATACGCTGTTAAAGTTCTTTACTCTTTGATGCATAATATGAACGGCAAAGTTTTATTGCAAATATAAATTGTATGCTCTTTTGCAGATATTAAGAATTAGTATTTATTCCAGTGCACACACACATATCTCCTTAGATCTGTGACGAACTCTTTACCTTTGATAAAAATCTATAAAGTTTTTCTAATGACCCCAATTTAGCAAGTTGTGCCACAATGTGTCAGGATATGAAAAAGTTGGAAATAATTTTCGTTAACGGATATCCTGAAATAAGACCTCGTTCACCTGTACACAAGGGAATCAGGACTATTGATTGGTTTTCAAGAACATGAAGTAAACTGAAACTTTCTTAAATATGTATGCAACTACAGATAATAACTTAAATGTTCTTTTTATTTTTATCTGTTAATATAGTTATATTCTCGAAAACTTTGAAGTCTCAAATCCTTACCGTTTTTTGTGGTAACTGACAAAACATATTAAAGAGAATATTATTTGATATTAGACAATGTAAAAGATTGCATTGTTGATAACTTTTGAGACATTTTATAAGCAAAGGAGGAGAAGGACAACCCAGCAGCTGCGTTATTAATTAGCTAAGCAGGTGAGAATCTAATCCAATCGATTGCCATCATTTTAGTCAAGTGCTCTCTAAAAGTTTGGCAGCTGCCGCATACAAAAAATAAACAAAGCATCATCGAAAAGTAGAGTGGAAAAGGAAAGAAGGAAAAGAAAAAGAAAACATTGCTCAATTTAAACGTCGCGACGCGTCGGCTTCAGTATAAAACCATAATAAGTCTAATAAAGACTGCCAAAAGTTTCAAAAATATGTTGGCAAAAAGTAAAGAAAGAACAAAGGAAATGTCTGACAGGAAATTCATGTTGATGAAAAATGTTTTTCATGCGCGCCGCCATTCACTGGAAATCCTTAGTGAGTGTGGGGCTATCTGTGTGAGTGTGTGTGCGTATGTGGTGTTATAGTGTAGGCCCTTAGGTTAAGGGGCATATTCATGACTTGGCCAAAAATGATATAGACCTATGCAAAAACAAATGAGACAACTCAACATTGAGATACTCACTACCCATATCTGTGCAGCAGCAAACGTGTTAAATAAAACGAAAATAAATTTATAAAAACTAATATAAAAACATGAAGTTTAAATTCATAAAGATTTCATTCCCCTGCAGAGACCTGTATTCAAGTTTCGACATTTGACTGATATATGATAAGTAACACTTATCAGAAAACAAAATATATGCGAGTTTGGTTAAAATATTTCATGAATCAAAAAAGTTTTCAATAGAAAAGTTGACTTTTGACCGATTGGTCCTATGGGAACTATTATATAAGTATCCGATCCGGCTGGTCCAGTCAAATGAACTAAAACCTAACTATACAGCTTTAAGACTGACATCATAATTTGCTTAGAAAGAGGCAGACGGACATGGTCTTTTTGTGGTCAAAATTACCCTCTGCAATGGCAAAAAAATAAAAGGAAAATCCTTGCAAAAGTCGAACCTAAGTTGAACGGGTTGTTACATACATTGTCACAAAGTTAGTATACTCCTTTAACCTTTGGGTACCGAGTATGAACAGACAGCTAGAGGCTTACAAGGCCCACGCAGCAGTTAGCATAACGAAAGGAAAAACACAGAAAGAAATACAATAACAATAGCATAACAACAATAACACTAAGCAGCACTAAAATGTGTCTCACTTGATGAAAAATGAGTGCAGCTACCAAACAAAAGCTCAACCAAGTGAAAACCTATAAAATTACACTCAAATTTAAAACTCACTCAACCGCACCCACATCCGGAGCGTAACGCTTTGCTCTTGCAGCAATCCTAGCTCAAGTTGACGCTCAGCAGCAACCAATGTAAACTCTGTAGCTAGAAATGTGTCACAGAACGACCTTGAATTTGACTCAGTGAGCGCCAGATTGCAGCTCACCCAATTCTTGTTGGCTGTTGCTTTGAGTGTTTCTCTGTCGAGTTGAGCTTTTATCGAGCTAATGTAGATGTTGAGATGAAAGCGTTAACAGCGCTCTCGGACTGTTATCTAGCCATGTTGCAGTTAACATGACTTAAATTAAATCGGACCACAGAACAATGAATTTAGATAATGAATAATTAAACCATTTCATCATATATATAATTAATGGCTTAACTATGTTGTATTCACTAAAAAGTGAGCTTAAACTGTATTCAAATTAATTTACCTTAATTAAAGGGAATGCGTGTTCCACTTGTGATTAAATTTTCCATAGAAAGGTAGTTCACTTTAAATTCAATTTAAATTAAATCACACATGTTTTTTGTTACATTTTTAAAAAATTAACTACCCGGTTGAATTGTAATTATAGAAATGGATTTTTTACAGGTTTCATATTGTCTTTGTTGCTTTTGAACTCTCCTAATAATATTAAATTTTTTAAGGTGCATTCGCTTCAGTTACCAATTATAATCCACTCGGATTCTCATATTTGTCTGCGGTCAAGAACTTCTCTCATTTCCGTCCACCATTTTTGAAAGCGGAAATACTTACGTGCCCAAGTGCTACCGCACATTTAAGAGGGTCTCTGTATCTGTATCTTTAGCGCTGTCGAATTGCGGCGCATTTGGGCGTCATTTGGTGACACGTTGTTAACATGCTCTTTGACGCTTCTTGGCTGCGGCTGTCCTTGCCAGTTTTTGATGTTGCCGCAGGCATAATTCTTATTAAAGTTGATTGAGCGAAAAACTTCATTATTCTCTTGTTGGTTTACAGGATTCGTTATTTGTCGCTTCTTCCTTATTATTTTATTTTTTTTGTATTTTGTATTTATTTTGTTTTGTGTGTGTGCAGGAAATTAAATTTTGTGCCGTGTAAACACACGGAAACTTTTGTAAAGTGCAAAAGGGATGCGAGATGGGGAAATGGGGAGACAAGTGCTTACAATTCATTTGGCTCTTGTTAAAATGCTTAACTAACCTTTGACAGCTTTTAGCTGCATCTGCAGCTGTCTCACGCCCCGATCCAAGGGATTATGTTAATCAGAATTCTGCACTTTAACAAGTTGCTATGCACAGAACTGTGCAAAAAGTCACAAGGCTGTTGTCGTTACTTTCCAAAGAACTGAACTTTTGCAAAGTCGCTGCTGCACAAAAAGGAAAATCCAAAAACTCTAAGCTGCCACTATAAAAGATGGCTTCCTTCCTGTCCTGTCCTGTCCCCCATCCTGGCACCAAATTCAATGCAATCTGTTGGGAAGCATTCGTGCTTCTTCCTGCCCTTAACAGTAGGCAACATTTCGTGAAAATTTTCATAGCATAACTTTTTGGGCGCGCGTAACAAGTTGTCCTATATTAGAACAGAGCAGCAGGGCAACATCAGCTGGCCAACAAATTAAGCTAATGCAGCAGAAGGAAAGCAGCTGCAACTGTTGCCCGATCAACCATGGAAATGGGAAATGTGGGAATAGGTCAGAGGGCAACAGCGGTATCATTTGGTACCCGGCAGTTGGCTGTCAAAAATTGCTTATTCCCGTGTAAATGAAAATACCTCGAAGGCAATTTGGCAACCAAAGTCATCAACTGCGCACACGCACGCCTCAATAAATTCAATTTACGCGAATTTGTAAAGGCATCGCGCTTGATGACGGACAAGAGAAGGAAAATAGGGGAGACGAGGGTGTGGATAAAGATGAGGTGGAGAGCGTGGGTGAGGACAACACAACACAAACTGCCATATAAAACAGACAAAAACTTATGTTCAGAGAAGTTTTGCAGGTGTGAACAGCAAGATAAACAGTACAAAGGGGCAGCAGGTGCTATCTGGTAAGAGAGAGAGAGAGGGGCGGATGAAGTTGGAGGAGGAGATACATTGGTTGTGCGGTTTGTCAGATGGGCGGCAAGAGGTGCCTTTTATTGGCATCGACATGCATTAGCGGCACCGCAAAAGCGAGCTGAGTAAAAGTCAAATATAACCGCACTAACCGACAACCCAGCCACGTCCGACGCATGTACAACAACTCCAATTACAGCAGCAACAACAGCAGCAGCAATGGAAACCCAACTGGCAGCAACAAGCTAAATTGCAAAAGAAAACTTTTTGTACAGTACGACCGTTGCTGTTGCTGCAACATGAGGCAACAGCTAAGAGTGGTTAGAGGGGAAAAAGGGGCAATACGAGGCAGCTGATGATTGGCCAGGCCCATCATCAACATGTGTGTGTGTGTGTGTGTGTGAGGGTACATAGGTATGTGCGTGTGTAAATTGGTATTAAGTGCCGTTTGTGTACGTGCAAAGGTGTAAATTAAATTTCAACACCAACACGAGCATTGCATGGCAATGTAACTTCCTTCAATCCTTACCTTACCTATCGACCCACACACAAACACACCTAAACACCCTAAACTGACTCCACTTCCGTCCACCTGATGTCCAAAGTGTTCCTATTTACGCTCGTTTGCCTTTTCCCATGTTACTTCCCAGCAATCTGTTGCAGCAGCTGCTCCTCCTCCGCCTCCTATTACTGCTCCCTTTTACCTTTGTACGAATTTCTATTACCAGCAGCGATTTTAGACTCTTCCGATCTAATATTTAAATTAAATGCTATGACTTAATATTCGCTTGCTTCAATCTGGATATACTGATGAAGAAAATCATTTTGCCTTCTCGACACAGGTTAGATAATTGAATTACTAATTTCTTATGTTACTGATCTAGTATTTGCTTTATTCAATTTTAAAATGTTGTGAAACATTTAAATAAAACTTTGTCGTATGCAACTTTCATCTATTCATGTGTTGACTTTTCAAAATCGGACGATTTTTAAACTTGAAAAGTAATTCGAAAGTGGATAAACCAAGTAATCCACTCGATTTGCTTTTTCCCAATTCAAAAACTTTTGGAACAAGTAAAATATTTACAACTTTTGTACACAAAATTTTCCAACTGCACTTACTTATTTGAAGTTAAAATTCTCAGTTTAAGTACATAAATGAACTTGAATCAAGACAACTTCAAGTCTGTAGAAAACAACACAATAAAACTGATAGTAAAAAATTCTTTTGCCAAGAGATGAGAGCCAAAACTTTAAAGAGCTCTTTGAAAAATAGACATAAAGTAAAACTTCATTAATGGTGTTTGGAAAGATTCTGGCAGCTGCACATAAAGAGTATTAAATAGTCAAACAGTTTCGACTCAGGCAGACTTAGTTCTTCTATCTGTTTATGTTGTTGCCTAAAGCCTGTGGGCAGGTTGGTTTTTTGGTTTGTTGGTTTGTGTTTTGTAAGCGCCTTAAGAGCGCAAAGTAATTTAAGCGCAAAATGTCGAACCCGACACGACGGAAGCGAACCAGCAATGGTATTTAAATTATGCACAGTCCCCCCCAAAGGATGCGCGCACGCAACAAAGGCGGCCAGCAGCCAGTTGCCAGTTGCCAGATGACGGGAAGAGAAAATGGCGAAACAGTGAAACAACCAGTGGTGGTCAGTGGTAATGTGCACAGGAATATGCTGGAAAACCAAAGAGAGATTTTATCCTTGAAAGCATCGCATGGCAAAGTGATCAAAGTGAGCAGCAGAGGCGGGGTCAGACTTAAGGACTCTCTGGCACAGCTCTGTAAGGAAGTGCTACTGTTCAGGTGGCCATAAGGCACATGAGGAGCTCATCGCGATAACAACATGTGGTGGACAGACCAATGAACGCCATTGACATGCCGATATCGCCAGCATGTCGAGATGCTTGTTTTTCATACGCACCGTTGTCCCATTGAGTTGAGCAGGCTTAACTGCAGCAGCAGCGTCCATTGATTAACAATGAGGACATGCAGTGCCATTATCGACGGCCCGTAACGACTCCCCCGTTGTACCACACCATATTTTGACGAATGAGTCCCACTGTGCTCGTTGGCCATTGCCAAAGTCTGTGGAAGCGTCCCCTGAAGCACCTTAAATATGTTGTAATTGAAATGCATTTGGGCGCAACGAACAAGTGAACAAATGAACGAACTGACCACCTGACAAGAAGGCAATTGGAACACAATAGATTCGCATGGATAAAGCTGCAACTCATTACCACAATGCAGAAACTCCAATAGCAACGGCAACAGTAAATGCATGAGTTGGACAAGACCAGTTAACACTTGTGGTATTGTTCTCCATATAAGTCGCATTAATTAGCAGCTATTGCTAGTTGGTCTCAACTGAACTGGTTGCCAGGACAACAAATGTGGCACTGCCAGATGCAATGGTCAATTTGTAGAAACACGCAACTACTTACATGTAACTGGACAGGTTCCATCCACAGCATTGACTTGTGCTCATATTTAGCTAAAGTTCATATAAAATACGAGAGTAAGCTGTTGAAACTTGAAAACTGGATGCATACACACACTCACACGCACATACTCACACACAGCTGGTGCATCTTGTGCGTGGCAGGAAAAAAAATGAAAAAATGGACACTTGAATTGCTCAGAAAGCGTGCCAGGCAGTGTCTTAATTTTCCGCAGGATGTGCGCCATGTCAAAAGCAACATTTGATAAATGGTCCAAGAGCGTGGAACGAGCGCAGCCAATATGTGTGTTTGTGTGTGTGTGTTAGATAGATTGGGTGTGTGTGTGTGTGTATCTGAGTGCATACATATGTTACGCTCGAATATTTATGTGAAATTTATGAAATATGCACAAAATATTCGCTACTTCGGGCAGTTTACTCGACTGCTACTCCAACTGCTGACGGAACTATGTACTATAGTATATTTTTTTACATTTCAAACACAGTTGTAATACTTACATATGTATATTGTAACTGACCTAGCTCACGTTCTTTTTAGTTGTATTCTTTACTTCATCTTTTAAAGCAACAATCGTTTCTGTTACATCTAGCCTTAAGGCAAAGTAAGTTAGCTCTATGCTAAAGATATTGAAAGGAAAATGAAGATAGCAGTAAATGATAGTTAGTGACAATAGAGCTACTGACAAAGGGACAAAAGAGCAGCACGATGAACGCGAAGACTAAAGTAATTAAAAATTGAAAACGTCCAATCAATTTAAATAAATGCCAAACGACTTAAATTCTCGTACTTTAAGTTTTAATGAAAGGACCAGCGAACACGTACAAACTTAAAACATTTTCTTCTAAACTTTTGCAACTTTTCAGCACTTTTCTCGAAAAGTGACAAGTCTCAACACGACTAAATTCGTAATTGGACCAGAATCTACTGAAACTTGAAAATACAAAACTTGAACCTTTTTTAGCTGCTTATTCACAAGAAAATAAATCATATAATTAGAATCCATGTTAACTGACCGCAAACTTTTCCTTTAATTGATATTTATGTTGCCTACCATTAAATGTAAGTTAATGTAACCACAATTCGTAAACAATTTTGAGAACTTCCACAAAATCAAAATGAATGAAATTAAATTATAATTTATATCAAGGTTCATTGGAGGTCTATTGGCAAATGCGAAGCTAATACGATTACATTCGACAAAGGTCGGGTCGGCATTTCAATTAATAATACATTTGTGACCAAATTCAATATTCAATTAAAATATGCACAAGATTAAACGGAGCAAAGCAGATTGGTTATTGCTTAACATATTAATTATATTTTCTTTTTAAATTTTTGTATGCAGCAGCTGCTCAATCAATATTAATTGAGAATTGTCAATCAATATTTCATTCTGCTTTTGGCTCATAATTTTCCAAAATTACTTTGGCCACACTTCTGCGTGCCTGTTGGCATTTGGTTAAGAAAGTTTCGTCACAAAAGTTTGGGTGCGTTTACAACTTAATGAAATGGCAACAACATGCCTAAAAGACACTCCCTTTATAGATACTTATGTATCTGGTATCTGGTATCTGGCTGTCCAAATGACAATTGAGCTAATTGCATTAGTTTGGCAGCACGTGCCCTGAGACAGCCTCGAGGCAGATGGCCTCTTTCTTTTGGCCATAATAAAGCAAATTGGAGCCAAGCGAAAAGTTTGAGATTTTTACGAAATTTCAACTAAATAAATTAAGCACTTCGTGAGATATTTATCTTAATTTTTGGCCTGTCCAAAGCAACGAAAACAACAGCCAAAGAGTTAAGTTACTGAGTAATAAAGACAAAAACAAAGTTTATAGCAACCAAAAAGGCTTTTTTTCTGTTACGCTTTCGTCCTTTTCAGACCATATAAATAAATAAGCCGATTTTTATAAAACATCCTGCCAGAGGGTTGTCAAGGGACCAATGTGGATGCGATGCCAAATGCTTTTTAGTGGCCAGCTAAACAGAAATCAACAAAATGAAAAAGAATATCACCAAATAAGAAAAAAATGCATAATAAATAAACCTTTCGAAAATCTCAGAAGAAAAGTTTATAAATCAAATGTAAAAACAAGATCACACTCCATAACTGGATTGACTACTGATATGTTAGAGACGCCGCTACATAAAAATAAAAACCCAAAGACTTACAACAAAATTCAGCAACAGAGATAGAACATTGACAAATGTGAAAATTCAAATTATATTTACAGTTTTACGAAAATCCAGCTGACAATATTTGAAATTCTGTATTTATTTTGACAAACTCTATTCAAAAGTTAATCACAACTTTTATAACGCTGTGAATGGCAATATTTCGATACTTTGCAATAAATATATGCTTCTATATGTCAATGATGCCAGCATGAGGACATGAAAAAGTATACTCAATTGATAGACATAAAGATACTGCTCACTGTACTGTCTTGTGTTTTTGTATAAAATAGATTCAAGCGGAAAACTCGCAACAGATTTTAAATCATCTGTCAATCGTAAAAGATTATAAATCGTCTATTTATGAAGATACTCAGCAATAGAAAAAGAATATATCACATATCTGCATAACCTAGTCTACCCCTTTGGTCGATTTCCATCATCATAAGGTATAAAAAGAATGCCAGTCAGTGCAAGAAATTCACGTCATCAAAAAGCAGGCAACCCCAAAAGGACCAGCTAAGTGGCGACATATTTAGAGTATACACACTCACATATACCCACTCACACTTATACCCTCCCAGACATTCGCAAATAAACCAATAAAAAGGAGAAAAAAAGGGTTACCCAGGAGCCACTCGACTCGGGTTTGTTTGACTAACTCGGACATTTATATGCCCGAATGGTGCACGGTAAGAACAATCTCTTATGACAATGGAAGGAATCTTTTTTTCAAGGCTGTAAAAAAGGAACAAATAATAAAATAATAAATAAAATTTGTCCATAAATAGATGCCAATAGATGCCATTAAAGCTACTGCTCCTTTTTTTTTGAATTCCATGTAAAGGATTCCACTTTTTCTTGGCCTTCATTAATGTATTTATGCGCCTACACCGAGAGAAATATGACAGTCGAAAAGACTTGAAGTGGGCAACATACTTACTTACAGACAAAAGTTAGACATTCCAGCAATAAATATGAAAAAGCTTGAATCGAGTGAAACAAATTAAAAGGTCTTGAATTAAGCACATACTTAGTTACAGTTGGGTGTTGAATGTATACTTCAAACAAGTGTGAAAAATCTTAAACTAAATAAAAGAATTCCTTTAAAAGAAATCAACTTCAAGCATGTGAAGGTTTTCTTGGTTTTCATTTATGTATTTATGTGCATACTTAATGAATTTAATGTTTTATTAATGTAAATACATTATTGTTGTCGTCGTAGTTGTTTCTGTTGCTGCTGCTGTTGCTGCTGTAGTTGTTGTTTGTGCTGTTGCTGATTGTTATGTTATTGTTGTTGCTGCTGCGTGTGTCAAGCTCTTAAGTGACAAATAATTAACAACACTTGTGTCAACAGCACAGGCGAGAGAGCGGAAGAGACTGAAAGAAGCCTTAAGGACTTGGCAACTCTGAAGGACTGTCAGCCGTGAGCCATAATCTGTTTAATGTAATTTGCAATTTATATTAAGCTATTGAAGTTTTATTGGGCGCCAGCAGCAGAAAAGAGTATCTGTCGCCTGTGGCAACTTCCGTTTATTCCCCATGCCGCGGAAATAATTTGATGGCAGTGCCCTTGCCACACATATTCCACATATTACATGTTGCAGGATGTGGGCGGAGCTCATCGATTTCTCGATTTTGTATTTATTCATACAATTTGCAATCCTGTGCAATCTAGCACATAAAGCAGCACCCAGTGAATGCATCAATCGAAGCTGAAGCATAATATATGTGTATATAGTTAAGATGAATGAATATGAGCACCAACACATACACACATATTCGTTTGAGTGTGTATAACAAAATTGTTGCCATCGTATCCTGTTGCATATGTGAAACGAAAACTCATATTTTGAGTAGTAATCGAGATTATATTGCAAGTCACGTAATCTGCTTTTTATCTGCATTACATTGCCCTTCACAAGTAAGCACTTATTTCTTCTACAACCTCATACCTCCTTTACTTATATGCTACATTACCTGTACAAAATGTAAAACCAGACCAGAGTTCTGTTTCCACACGAATAATTCAATAAATTATTATTTATTCAATATTAATGCATTTTTCTCTATTCTAGATAATAGTAGATAAATCTGCATCGAGTATTTACTTAGCGTTGATTGCTCAAATCGAGAACAATAAATTATATATTAAACAAGTTGTTTTCAATTGGTTTAGTAATTTAGTAAATATGGGATTTATTGCAAGAAGAGAAAACATTTTGGTAGGATCTGTAAAACGTAAAGTTAATAAACAGAGGTATTTACTTTAAACGATGAAAGATACTGTCATTTGCATTACTGTTAAAGTTTGTTCATTGTTCATTTGGCTGACATTAATATTGTCAGTTTATTGTCAGTTGCATGAGCTTATAATTTTTTGAAGAATATTCGCAGAGCTGCAGCAGCATCCAATACCAACAATTGTTTGCTGTTTGAGATGCAAATTGTATATTGACAATTCATGCCATCAACAGAAGCTGCAACAGGAGCAGAAGTGGTGGCAGTGGCACAATCATGATTGACACGAGAGAGACCAGGCCATATTGGCAAATAAAAAAAAATAACAACAAAAAGTCAACCAACACTTTGCAAATTCAACATAAACAAAAAACAGAAGGCAGTGAAAGCAAAAAAAATTAAATTAAAGTTTTAAATAAATATTCATGTTATGCTGACCCGTATTATTGTTGCCACCCATAACAAAAAATTGTGTTTGCACTGATGCCAGCCCTGCCACGCCCATCCACATCCGCCCATTGGAACGTGGTAATTGAATTAACCCACCCACAAACACACGGAGCAGAGTTAAGCCCGAAGAGTCAAAAAATGGTTTATAAATTAAGGTTTTAAAGTCCAGCACATACTAGCGTCAGTAAAAACAAATAGCCACATTTTATGCAAAACTGAATACTAAATACTCTACATGATATTAAAGGTGTTTAAAGATAAAGAATCTTTGTTGATTTAAATAAAATATAAAATATATAAGAAGTAATTTTAAATTTATTTAATGTTTTTATTTACTTGTTTACAGCTCCAATTAAACACTACAAATAAATTCACAAAGATGCTCCGAAAAATAAAACGGCTAATTTATTGATCATGAATTTCTCAGCTAAAATTTTAATCAAATAAAAAATAAAATCATATTAATATTAATAAAGAAACTGCAACTTATTTGATTTTATAAAAGCGACAACTTTTTAAGCTACCGATTTTAGTGTATTCAATCTCTCTATTAGCATCGATTCCTGATCTTTACCAGCTTCAGCCATTTGAGTCTACAGAGTATGAAAATAGGCGCAAATCCTTTGAAACGAAGCCTAAGGCATCCCTTTTTTTATGAAGGCAGAGTAGGTTTTATGGATAGCCGTAGGTGGCATGACTGACAAGCAAAAGGGTCGCAATTAGTAGAGGTCCATTCTTGTTGTTAACATTGAGCGACGGCTAACAAAGCTCTTTGGTATTGGAGCACGTTCTGAATCCGCTATTAAGTTTCACCGTAGAACAAGGATAGCAAGGAGCAGGAGCAAATGCTGAAACAGGACAACGAATGACATAGTTTTGTACTATGCATTGTTCTGGTAGGATTTAGTAGGGCTTCGGCTTGCCTATTCGATACGCATGAAAATCAAACTACAATTAGAAACAGACTCCCAGTTGCTATCGTCGTTGGCCCAGTTGTTCATGGCAACCTCTGGGGGCTATTAAAGAACAGGACCAAACCACACACACATACACACACACACACAGAAATAGAGAAACGCTTCCCTATTTCTTTTAATGCTTATGCAGCACTATAAGCTGATCCACAATCCGTCGGCGAGCTAAAGAAATTCTTTTGTTTGTTTGCGGGGGACGTATCAAATTATCTATTTATGTTCAGGACTAGCAATGTATTTGCAGCTTAACTAACAGCAGGATAAACAGCCAGAAGCTCAATCAAACGGCTGGCGGCAGTCTTTGTCGATTTGTTGAATGTTTAATACGAGGGCACAAATTTATATAAAATACTCGTATATATACATATCGCAACGGCTAAGCCAGACGGCCTGGCCCATAGCACAGTTTGTCGGGCCCCCCTTTGTTGGCCTTTTTGTGATTTATTTAGTTAAGCTGTCCAAAAGCCAAGCAATGCACGAAATCCTGCACACAAATTATGGGCGCTAGTGTACAAGATGAAGGTTCCTTGCCTGACCATTGGCGATCCAGCCACGCAGCTAATCAACTCCAGAAAACTACACATATATATACAATATATATTTATATATGTTTTTATATGTTTAATCCCACCTCCCGAGCCCGATGAACACTTCAAACTTCATTTGGCACGGAGATGGCACGCCATGTATCACAGCTGTCCGTTTAGCCAGTATTGAATGAGACGCACGAGCGAGCAGACCAGATGGGCAGACAGACAGACGGGCCAGGATCCTTTGAGCCTACGTCTAGGTGACAGGCGCTTGACACATGCGGGTCAACTGGCAGGACAACGGCACAAACCTTTGCCGAAAGTGTTACAAAATAAGAAATATGCTCAGACACATTTATATGTGTATGTATTTATGAGGATGTACATGTGCGTGTGAAAGTTATTCAACCATTTACACGGCAGGATACACAATAACAGGAAGAAGATAAAGATGAAGAAGAAGGTCCAGGCCGTGAGTCGCATTTAATTTTACGGCAAATGAGTTAATTAGTTGATTTAGTTGGCGTTTTTTCAGCAGCCGCAAGTCCATTAATCATTCACCGAAAGCTGTAAGCGTCCTGCCGAGCAATGATCATCCATTTGCAATGCCTATAAATTGCAGGACATTATTATCATTTACACACACACACACATGCTGGGCATTGTAAGCTGATTGCGGCTTTTATGGTCGCCACGCCCACTTGCACCTGTCCGCCACCTGTTTGTATATCTCCCTACAGTTGTCGCTCATTAAAATACGCATTCAAACATTTTACAAATACATATTAACAAACCTTTTACACGAGTCCTTTAATCGTACGGATTTTGTGGCCTCACACAACTGAGTCCTTCCCTTGGGATCTGAAACTGGAATTTGCAACGAGACGCGTGGCAAGATGAGCAGGTGGCAGCTGTTCTAAGTGCTTTGATAAAGTTTTAAGGGTCATACAAAGATGCCGTGGCATAAATCGAGCGGAAACAAACGCAAAGGAATAATAAGAGGCGAGTAACGAGCAACGAGTACCGAGTACTGTGTACCGAGTACCAAGTGCTGCCTACTGCCAAGTGTGCCGCATTTACATTGACCATGGCCATGAACTTTATTTGTGCATAACCCCTAACCCTGAAGAACTGATGGACTCACTGACTGACTGACTGACTGACTGACTGGCTGGCTGGATTACGTAATGAAGGAACTGCCAGACAATCGTCTCAAAATGAGTTCACAAAAACACACACATACATGGGCACTTGAGCACTTGACATTGCCCATCATCTCCTCCGAGATGAGAATCTTAGCGCAATGCCGCAATGCTTAGAGCCTTGTGGGCGTGGTAGTTGGATGGGCGTGGCTGTATTTAAGCGGCTTTAAGTGACTGCAATGTAAGTTAAGCAATTTGTAATTTGTAATTTTTTGGCTACGCCTGGTCATTGCTTTGATTACCGATGCGCAAAGTTCAGGACTCGGGACTTGAAAAAGCAAACAATTGTGGAACAAAGTTTCTTGTTGGCGCCTTTGTTGATGCGACAAAAGTTTCATTTGGTCGCCCGGTGTAGTTTACACCAGGCTAACCACTGTCGTCAACGAAATTTTTAACTTCATTTAAAACTCATTAAAAACTTTTGCATAATTGCATAAATTTGTAAAGTCAATGGTATACTCTAGCTAAACAACACTATTTATGCAAGCCGAAGGACAGCTTCAGGTTTTAGGTAAATATTTAAGACAACTTGTTAGAAAAATTATAAACCAAATTTTACTTTAAGTACTTAATAATCTTTAGAATTTTAATTAAAATGCAATTTTCAATGAAATGATTTTATGGCGAACCAGTCAAATATGCCAGAAGATTTCTTCAATATCGGTACGTATGTGTGTCCTTTCTCCCTCTCTCTCTCTCTCTCTCTCTCTCTCTTTTTCTATAGAGCTTACGACAAACTTAGAATTTACAACAAGAATTTAGATTGCAATCATCCTTTACATATTCAAACAAATGCTTCTTGTTTGTATGTAAATATAACGCTATATGTACATGTGCGAGAGACAGAGAGCTGAGAGCTTCATTCGAACATGTCCATTAAAAGCACGCGAAGCTTTTTTAACAATGCAACAGAAGTGTTAACACACGAATAACAGCTAAGCTTACATAACATAACAGCATAGCAAAGCTTCTTACAATTGCTTACGCTTAAAAGCTTTTCTGTATATTCGAGTATGTAAATACATATGTAAAATTTATATAAATATAACCAATGGGAAGTGAACTTAGCAAGTAGGAAAGCTTAGGTAGAAAATACCCAACTTCGGAATACCCTGCATCCAGACCCTTAGATACCTTGACACTCACTTATACTAATGATAACTAATTTAAAGCTAAATCCAATTATAGTATAATTAACCAATGTAAAAATGTCTTTGCTAAAATAGAACAATGCGAAAGCGCCTTCTGCTGAGTTGCAACAATTTTTGAAGATTTAACATGACTTATAATGCGATTTATTATTCATCGTTTACTTGTTGTTTCAAATATTTTATACATACATACTGAAAAGTCAATTTTTTTATAATTTATTTAAATACATGTGTTGAACATTTATTGGTTGTGTTGTTGTTATACATAGCTGCTAAAATTGTTTGGCAACAACTATCAACTGTCTCGGCGTATTACTTCATAGACAATGTAGAAACAAAATATCTCTGCACATTTTCAACTTTAAATAACATTCTATTTACTTTAGGACAATAAACAAACAAATAATCAATATAATATATGTACTCGTACTGTTAAGTAGATTTTCTTTAAAAACATTTAGTTTTGGTTGCATTTAAAGCAATATTTGCACTTAATATTTCATTGTTAAGTATATTTTTTCACTTTATTTTGAGTTAAATTGCTGTACAAATTGTTCACATAGTTGGGTGCAGGGAACACACAACAAATGGGGGATATAGTAGAAGGGACATGAACATAGAGGGGACAGGGACGGGTACAGAAAAGAGAACGTGTTTAATACTTGTGCGAACTCATGTAACGTCTAAGATTTGAATAAAGAAACAAAAGAGCAAAAGCGAAGCAAGCAAAAATAACACAATATTATTCATTGTTTAATATGGGTTTGGAATGCTACGATTCTGTATGCGAAAAGAAATATATATGTATTAAATCGAAACCGAGAAATAATAAACAATACAAATACAGAGCACACACACTTAAAACCTAACAAAAAATTATAAACTTTAACAAATGATCGACGGTTCGGCAACAAAAATTGAAAGGATAATGTTTAGGTTTGTTTTGTTTTGTGTGTTGAGGACAATTAATTGAATTTATGTACATTTTAGCATAATTGATAATTTTGATTACTAAAAACACACATTAAAATAGTTTCCACTCATTTAGTGATTAGATAATATTTAACTAGTTATTGTTTATACGCTGCGCTTCGGCTCTCTATGTATACACAAATGAAATCAAAATTTTTACTTTGAACATCGATATTATTAATATCTCATTTGTGGGTATGTATTGTAGTTTATGTGTGTATATATATAGATCTCTGCGTGTATATAGACGCATACACAGCGGATTATTGCAAAAGGAGGCGCGCCGCACGCTTCGCCGCCAGCTTAAATTATGAATGAAACAAAATTTTGGACATAAATCAAAAACAAAACAGCTTTAAACAGAATCTAATGGCGCGAGTCCCTAGGGTAGAATTCAGCCAAAATGGAGGCTGGAATACGTTTAAGCATCTCCTTGGGGAAGATACGCAGCAGCTGCCAGCCAATGTCCAAGGATTCGAAGACAGTGCGGTTCTCGTAGTTACCCTGCGTTTAAAATACAACAAATTAGATTTCCGATAATTGTACAACTGTATTGTATATAACTCACCTGAGAGATGAAGTTCTTCTCGAACTTAGTCAAGAATTCCAAGTACAGCAAATCATCGGGCGTCAAAGCCTCCTCACCGACCACAGCCTTCATGGCCTGGACATCCTTGCCGATAGCGTAGCAAGCGTACAACTGATTGGACACATCAGAGTGATCCTTGCGAGTCATGCCCTCACCAATGGCAGACTTCATCAGACGTGACAGGGAAGGAAGCACGTTGACTGGTGGGTAGATCTGTCTGTTGTGGAGCTGACGATCAACGTAGATCTGGCCCTCAGTAATATAACCAGTCAAATCGGGAATTGGATGGGTAATATCATCGTTAGGCATAGTCAGAATTGGAATCTGAGTAATGGATCCGTTGCGACCCTCAACACGTCCAGCACGCTCATAAATGGTGGCCAAATCGGTGTACATGTAACCGGGGAAACCACGACGGCCGGGCACCTCCTCACGGGCAGCGGACACCTCACGCAAGGCCTCAGCATAGGAAGACATGTCTGTCAAGATAACCAGCACGTGCTTCTCGCATTGGTAGGCCAAGAATTCGGCAGCGGTCAGGGCCAAACGTGGGGTAATGATACGCTCAATGGTTGGATCGTTAGCCAAGTTCAAGAACAGGCACACGTTCTCCATGGAACCGTTCTCCTCGAAATCTTGCTTGAAGAAACGCGCAGTCTCCATGTTCACACCCATAGCGGCGAACACAATGGCAAAGTTATCAGTATGATCGTCCAGGACAGATTTACCAGGCAGTTTAACCAAACCGGCTTGACGACAGATCTGGGCAGCAATTTCGTTGTGTGGCAGACCAGCAGCCGAAAAGATGGGAATCTTCTGACCACGAGCAATGGAGTTCATCACATCAATGGCAGAGATACCAGTCTGGATCATTTCCTCGGGATAGATACGAGACCAGGGATTAATGGGCTGACCCTGAATGTCCAAGAAGTCCTCAGCCAAAATTGGAGGTCCCTTGTCGATGGGCTTGCCAGAGCCGTTGAACACACGGCCCAACATATCCTCGGACACAGGCGTACGCAGAATATCACCGGTGAACTCGCAGAGTGTGTTTTTCGCATCAATGCCAGAGGTGCCTTCAAACACTTGGACAACGGCCTTGGAGCCGCTCACCTCCAGAACTTGACCAGAACGCAAGGTTCCATCGGCCAGACGCAGCTGAACGATCTCAGCGAACTTGGGGAACTTGACCTCATCGAGAATGACCAATGGTCCGTTCACACCAGACACCGTCTTGTAGGCTATCACATAAAAGAAATACAAAAAATTTTAAATTTTCTCAATTAATTAACTGTCATTTTAGATTACAACAGCGAGCAGCGCTGCTCACATGAACACAAGTGGTTGCCAATAAGAATCTGATAAGAAAACAAAACGTCAAAAATCGTAGTGAGTGTTAAGGGGGGAGAGTCAGCTGACTGACAACCCGTATTTAAGCAGTTGCTTGGATAAAAGCAGCTCGTGCTTGCACAATGGATTAAAATACACGAGCGATAACGAAAAATAGTGTAAAATGCAATACAAAGAGCGTGTTACATAAAATACAATTCCAATAGTAACATGCTTTTACTACAGCTATCAAATTATGATTTTATGTTTTTTATTAATAAATGAAACCCTAATTAATCGTAGTTTTCTTGTATTTTAAAAAATTAGCACTGCTCTCCCTTTTTTGCGCCTTTGCCTCCCACCACATTTACAAGTCAGGTGCTCTCTGGTTGCGCGCTTTGAATGGCAATAGCAAACAGCTGAGCTCAGCGATCAAGTCATGTGACAGTGAAAATTTTCAATAAGACTGAATTAATTAATCTAATTGGAGTTTATCGAGTCCCGTTAGATTCTCAAAACGATTTTAAATATATAGAATATTTATATGGACGTATGGGGGTATTGGAAAGTTGGCAAAAACACTATATTGATTTTTTTGTTTCGTGTTCTGCTTTCTCACAAGATTCGTATAAACTGTCATGGCGGCCGATTGCCCTTGCTTTTGGGAACAGCAAATTATAATTTAAATGCACTTTTTCCCATAAGCACTTGGTTTTATTACAATTAGATACTCACTTAAACGTGGCTGCGAGATAAAATCCCGAGTAAGGGCGAGGACATGCTCCCGTGTGGCTTGTTGGGCGTTCATAATGCGGAATAAATTTTCTTGCCTCTACCTAGAAAAGTGCACAGCAAATTTCGAGCTGCAACAAAAACGAAACAGTTTTTTTTTATTAATTTGCTTGATTTGTTTTCATGTTTTAGAGATATTTGCAGCTAACGTTGGCGTTTCAACATACAATTTTTCCGTCTCAATTAATACTGAGCGACACACACGCAAAATTTTGGCCTGCGACGTCGTTGCAAGTACGAAGAAAAATCACTTTGATACAAGACCAGTCAGTGTAAATTTGTTGTGACGTCACGTGCCATCACATGACTAGGAAATTATTAGGGTTGTTGATATTTCGATATAATATCGAAATATCGGTACATATTTTTTTCTGATATATTTTTATATACATATAAATATAAAAAGATTAAATTGAGTGAAAACACGACAAATTTAAGCGCGCTCTTCAAAAACAAACACAATGATGCATTTTTAAAGTGCAAAGCTTATGCTCTTTGGTCGCTAAGCTTACAAAACAAAATATGACAGTTGGCGCTTCGTAGTTCCCAATGTGACCAGTGGCGACGCAAAAAAAAAAAATCCCAGAACGGCATCCCATAGGAAATTATATTATAAGATGGAATGACATCTCATGTTGCGCAACACTGGTGGCTAGCCAGTGCAACCCTGCATTGTGAGTGCAACTCTGCTTAGGCAATTTTAGGCACATTTTGACATTATTGGATTAAGCGTAGAAAGTGTATTTTTTATGTTCAAATTAATTAAATTACAGTAGCTAACAATTGGTAAAACGACCAAATGCGGCATATATGAGCCCAGCGTGCGATTCAGACTGACACCGGCCATAGTTTTTGAAATTTGTTTAAATCTTATCTAAACAACCGCTCGGATACAAATCGAAGAAAAACACAACTGCAATAGCACACAAAGAGATAGCGACAACGACAACAACAACTACATACACTCCACCGCGACCAATACAAAAACCCGTTTCGTCTGTGTGTGTGCGTGTGTCTTTTTTATTTGCATTGCAGCCAAAGCGGACGCTGCGGCATTTCGTGGCAGAGGCAGCAGATCACAAAAGGGGCGTGTCACTGTAAGCACCTTAAAGCATTATGATGGTTGAGTCCGACGGTACCGCCGACGCCACCCGCCGTCTCAACGTTAAGAAACAAACGCTTGACGATGCGTACGCAGTTCCTGCAAACTTCCTCGAAATCGACGTAGTCAATCCGTTGACCACCATGGCGGCGGGCAAGAAGCGTTACACGGACTATGAAGTTCGCATGAGGGTGAGTAAAGGGGGAGGTCGGTTGCGAATAATGCCAGATAAATGTTGATAAAAATAAACAGCATGATTTCCATTGTATGAGTCGATGTATGTAAGTGAGTGTTTGTGTGAGTGAGTGACTGTGAATGATACGCCTATAAAGCTAAACGATAATTATTAGTCACAGCAAAAGGCGTTTTTGAGTTGCATTGTGTCGTCCACTGGATTTTCGGGTAACATTAACATTCATTGAGTCATGCGCTGATAGGGAAATATGATATGCGGGCACAACAGACACGCGCCCAAGCAATGACAATTCTCAGATACAGATACCACAATTGCACTGTATTTACAAAACAATGTTAAAGTTGAAGTAAATTAACTATCTTTTCTTTTTGTCAATGCTAGACGAACTTGCCGGTCTTCAAGGTGAAGGAATCGAGCGTAAGACGTCGTTACAGCGACTTTGAATGGCTGAGAAACGAACTGGAACGTGATAGTAAGGTAAGTCTTGATTATCATGGTATCATTGAAATCCCATTTTTAAAATACATTAATTTCCCTGCAGATTGTGGTGCCACCATTGCCGGGAAAAGCCTGGAAACGACAAATGCCTTTCCGCGGGGACGAGGGATTATTTGACGAGAACTTCATCGAGGAGCGACGAAAGGGACTGGAAGCGTTTATCAATAAGATAGCTGGACATCCGCTGGCGCAGAACGAGCGTTGCCTGCATATGTTCCTGCAGGAGAGTGTCATTGACAAGAACTATGTGCCCGGCAAGATTCGCAACACATAAGACAAGAGGAGCATCAACAACAACTATAACAGCAACCATAGCAATGCAATGAAGCGAAAAACTCGAACGAACAAAAAACAAAACTTAAATTGAATGAAAAGAATAGAAACAGAAAAAGAATAGAAAAGAAAAGTATAAGTTATGAAATCTATTAGGCAAAATCAATCCGTGTGTATGTGTGTGCTTAGCAAGTTACGAGTAATAACAAAGTAATAGATGTTAAAAACAAATTATACGGCAACTGCTTTTTCGGCCAGAGCGAGCTGAAGTGGCTCAGTTAATGTTGAGCGGCTCTAGCTGAAGTATTGAGAATTTTTATTGCTAAATTTCGATTGTTTATATGCAATGGTATACATACAATACAATATATATACATATATATTATTATACAATACATATACATATTTACCTAATAGTGTACATAATACATAAACCAATCCCAAATGGGATTATTGTCGTCTCATTGTAAGTGTCCCATGGCCCATTTTAACATTTCGGAATTGGCCATTGGGACAATCGCTCAGAAATGGAATTTTTCAAGAATCCTAAGAGCACATCCTCTGATACCCCCTCTCCCCTTCCTTCTCCCACACTTTTAGTCGTTGTATAAAATTTGAATTATTGAGTTTGAAATTGCAACAGTAAAGCAAAAAGTTACCCTCCACCTCCAATGGTATAATATAAATAAACAGTTGCAACTGTTTGTTTTTTTTCGAAAAATTACTGAATATTTTTGAATCATTTTAGTGAACAATATGTGTATTGTACTTCGAATCAAACCTAAAATAATTCCAATAATAATACATGTATTTTACTAAATTTTCTACTGTGTTTTGCTAAAATCAGATTTTCTAAAAGATTTATTTATTTTAGAATCTATGAGTTGAGAGAGAAAACAAACATTTTCAAGATCATTTATCATACAAGAAAATCAGAAAAATAAATGTTTTGTAAACTATTGAGGTAAGTAATGTTTTTTGACTTACTTCTTTTCCTCTGTTTCAAAGCGATTTCTGAATTCAAGTACTGAATTTATTGTTTAATATTAAATTTTGGGTATTTCTGAAAGAAAAGGCAAAATATGTAATATTTTTATATTTTTACCCTTGCAGAGGGTATTAATTATAATTTTGAAACGAAATGTGTAACGCATTGAATGAGGCCTCGCAGACCCCATAGAGTATATATATTCTAGATTAGGGCGACGAGCTGGGTTGATATAGCCATGTCCGTCTGTCTGTCTGTTTCTATGCAAACTAGTCTCTCAGTTTTGAAATTATCTTGATAAAACTTGCTTGCCGGCCGGATCGGATCACTATATCATATAAGAACGATCGGCTCGAAATCAACATCTGTCAAAATTTTTATAAAATCGGACTGCTTATGCAGAGCTCTGCAAGGGTATTCAAACTTTGGCGCGCCAAAGTTAGCTTGCGCTATATTTATTTATACAAATTGGTTTGATGAAAGAAAATGTAACGTCCGCAACGACGGCAGCTGGACAGACTACAAGGACAGACACACACACACACTTCAGAATTGTAGTTCTAAAAAAGAGGCGCTAGCAAACAAAAGGTGGTCCCTGGTCTCTGTTTCTCCGCCAGGTGGCGTCACTTTCGAGTGGATTTCAAAAACGAATGGACGAAAAATTTTTCCACTCGAAAGCGGTGGTGCGAACGGATCGGATTGAAAAAATTTACATGAATTATTATTTTGTCTAATTTCGAATTTTAAAATTTAGTTGAAAAAAAAATCGTTTTCTTGGTTAAAAATAAATTTTAGTTTAGACTCAAATTTGAGTGCAACAGCGACGTAGGGCTGGCAAACTGTGCGAGCGAGACAATCATATTGTCAGTTGTATATATGTGTGTGTGTAGAGTTGTCATGTGTAAGTTATTTTTTGTTTTTTTATTTTTGGCATGGACACGGCGGATTCTCCGACAAAAACGCAACCCAGCGATGATGAAAATTACAATTTACTTTGCCAAGCCCACGAACAGTTCAACAAGTAAGCGACGCGCATTATTTCCAATTGAAGACACATGTAAATTGCTCGCTTTTCCGCTTTTCTGTTTCCGCCCTTTGTAGTTCCGAGTATGACCGCTGCCTGGAGTTATTACAGCAGCTGGAGACGAAAGGTGAGAGCAGTGGTTTAATTCTACGGCACAATCGGGCCGTAGTCAAGTACTATAAAGGTGGTTGCAAGCAACACCAGACACTGCTACAGGAACTGGAGCAGCTATCAGATGCCAAGCCGTCGTCGGGTGCTCCAGTTGTTGGGTTGTCACTGAAGCATGGAGGAGGCAGCGCAATAACCGTGGCGAGGTACAACAAGGCGGTTATCTATTACCATAGGCATATGTATGGCACGGCATTGGAGAGACTTGCGCCATTGGTGGCCAGATTGGAGGCACTGGAAAAGCACATGGCTGCACTGGTCGCCACGTTGCAGCTGCAGTTGTTGCTTGCCACAAATCAGTTGAATCGCGCCGAGGCATTTCTTGAATATTTGCAGTATAAGCTTAATCTGGTGGCAAGTGCGCCCAGTCCCAATCCCAATCCAACTGGCAGTGCGGAGGAGGCGGCAACAGGAGCCGCAGTTGCTGTTGCTGCTGCAGCGGCTGCTGCTGTTGCTGCCACATCGACTCTGGCAGCTACAAGTCCTGTGCTAGACAGCAATACTGTGGCACGCGTTGCAGGCGAAGGCAGTGGCACCTTGCAGCTGTTGCAACTGCTCACACTCGTGTTGAATCGCAAGCCGGTGATCATCACTGAGGATGGAACACCACAGTCCGCGGAATTGAAGGCACTGCAGTACTACATCATGAAGGACTTCCAAATGGCCGCCAAGCAGCTGATGCGCATCAATAACGAGTGCACCCAGGCGGGGTAAGTTTTCCCTCTTTTCCACCAGTTAAAGATAAAGTCATCTATCATTTGATTCTTTTTCTAGCACCGTCACGCCTCAGTTGAGCACGTGTATTGCCAACAATATGGGCGTCATCCATTTGCGTGTCCGCCATTATGCAATTGCCGCCAAGTTCTTCCAGAATGCGCTGCGTTTTGACCAACAACTGGCTGACAATCTGCGGCAGAGTTCGCTGGAAACCATGAGCTCGGCACGCTCCTGCGAGATCATGTACAATCTGGGCATTGCCATGCTGCATCTGCGCCGTCCCAAGGAGGCATTCCAGTGTTTTCTGGTGCCCATCAAGCAGTATCACAGCAATCCTCGTCTGTGGTTCCGCATGGCCGAAGCTTGCATAATGGAACATGAAACGGTAGGGAATAAAAATGTAATTAACTGAGCTTTACTTGAATCTCCTATTTAATTTACCTCTTAGAAACTGCGTGGAGAGGAGCGTCAATCCTTCGACGGTGTCATGAACTCATCGGTTTCCAAATCATATGCGTAAGTAAAAATCTACACTTCCCTTAACTTTTCTCACGCATTGCTTCTCTACTTTAGAGCTCAATCATCCGCGGTGCCGGAGCCAACGTTTGAATTTGCAGCGTTGTGTCTACGAAGTGCTCTCACCCTGGCACTCCAATACAGGGCCAGTTTCCATACGGCTGCCTCGCCCGAGGAGACGCTGGAACAGAAGGATTCAGCACAACAGCTGTGGAGTCAGCAGCAGGACAATAACTTTTGCAACCCATCGAAACCGATTAGCTTAGAATCGCTTGAAAATATGCTCGCTGCCACTTATGCGGCACACAGTTTTGTCTCCCTACGCCTTGGCGATCATGTCACCGCACTGGAAATGGCCAAACAGCTGCTCCAAAGTGAACGTCTCTCCGATGCACACAAGTATGTATAAATTAACTAATTTGTTAGCCTTGCGCTTAACTCTTGATTAATCACAGACTACTGGGACACATGTATGCGGGCGAAGCTCTCATAATGATGGACAAGGCCACCGACGCACGGGAGTATCTGGAGCCAACGTTTGTCAGCACACTTAACGCTCTCGATCTGGAGACGCGGGATTGGCAACTAAAATCACTGGATGCTGCCCAAAACGTAGTTCGATACAATTTAGCCGTTGCCTTGGCCCTACAGAACGACTTTCAAGCGGCGAAAACCCTTTTAGCCACGTTAAGCCATCCAATTGTGAGCAGCAAGGCGCTGATTCTGCATAGTTACGTCGAACTCAAGATGAGCTCAGCCAGTTAGACAACAAATTGTGTAAATATCATAGACGGAATCGTAAAAAAGGAAAATAATACGGATTGTAAATATATAGATAAACCACTAACATACATCTGTTAATAACGGTTCATTTAATACTCGCATTCTTATCTTTCAATATGCTTTACGTTTCCGTCCGGCTTTCTTAGGATCATTTCTCGTTATCCTAGCTGTTTGTCTTCTGGTCGTTTGAAATTTTATTCAAGTTACTGTTAGTCTAATGTAAGTATCTATGCTTATGAACAATTTCAGGATAAGTCCTCTTGCACAACAGTACAACTTTATAATTCATGGCCAACAGAAAGTTGGCTGTTATGGGATTAAGTTGACATCTCTTAGCTGATTATCCAAACAGTGAGATCTTCTGCTTATTCACAATTTTCCAGATTAATAGTTTGACTACTACTCCAAGCACAAATCTATGCCATTTGTTTTTTTACGGCATATCGGATATCTTTCTGTTCAACGGACTTATACGAGCAGATACTCTTGATGGAATTATGACTTATCATAACATTAAAAGAATAAAAACGACTTGAATCGAAACTAAAAATAAAATATTTATTAATCAGTACGTAAGCCCAAAGAAGACCATTCCAGGACTCATTATGATATATGATATAACTAAGTTTTTGGCACTAGTAGAAGTTGTGATTCTAGCTCCCTGGCATTAAAGTAATCTCCCATCAACGTCAACGCCTCTGTTCATATCGGTTCATGGAGAGAACGATGTTATCGAAGATATATTCACGAACACCGAGGCCACAAATGAAATCAAAGTGATTCCAACGCTTCCAGGGAACCTTATAGACGGCTTCCACGTTCCGTAGTCGACTAACCAGTCGCCAGATATCCGCGGGAGCAACAATGTAATCATTTTCCGCAAAGAATATTGTGATGGGAGTGCTAACCTTTTCTAAAGCATACTCCGGTGGCTCCAATTGCTGATAGTGCAGCCAATTGCGTTCCGGGCCGTAGTCGTACTGTCGGAATTTGGTGGAGACGTAGCCCTGAAAGTAGTGCATTAGCTGCTTGACGGAACCACCTGCCGGAAAATTGGCCATCAAATCCGGAAGCAGGGTTTTGTTAAGGAAACGGGTATCATAGCCCACAGCTGGCCAGAGTCGGGTGATGCAGACCAAAGGCTTCTCATTGTCCAAACATGTCATTGAGAGAAACTTTTTGAAGAACTTGTTGGTGGAGAACATCTCAATGCCTTCCAGCATCTTGGACACATAATTACGTGTTCCCAAAACAGGCCCAATGATTTTGGCTAATCCACTTTGAGTGTTACTCACATAGGCAACTGGCGCCAACAAAGTTGCCGTTTTAAAGACCGCATTATATTGTGGCAACATCGAGTTGAGCACCAGAAAAACAGTGCCGCCCTGAGAGATGCCCACAAAATGCATTTTCGACACTCCGCTCGTCCTTAGAACATAATCAATCTGGGCAGGCATATCATAAACGCTCATCTCATGCCAGCTAAAGTTCCAAAACTCTCGCTCCGTGGTGTTGAGCCACAGATTGTGGCGGCAATAGATGTTGCCCCGATTGTTGCCCAGCCAAACATCATACCCCGCCCGCCACAAAAGATACGCCAAGGAATCCTCCCTTCCATTGAGCAGCCAGCTGCAAGACAACAACAGCAATCAGAGGCAAGGTCAAGCGGAAACAATGCGAAACTTACACATCCGATGAGGCATAGAGGCCGGAGAGCAAAAAGACAACAGGTCGTCGTAGCACAGTACCAAGAGTTCCATTCTCATTCAGTTGAACTTGGGGAATGCGATGCAGGGTAAGCACATAGCCATCCTTAGTTATCACCGTGTGCCGCTCCACGTTGTAGCCATCATGCTGTATGCGACGCACCTGCAACATTATAAAGGAAGTGAGGCTCAGTTATTAACTTGGCAAACACAAACACAAACACACACACACACAATGTAAAGACATGGTTGGCACATTTATCGTTTGACATTTGGAGGCCAAGCGACGCGTGCGTTGTGACATTCAAGTAATTAGGAATTCCAGACACACAAAACCGCGAGCTGTGGGCCACCCCCAGTTCCAGTTGGAGATGGGGGAAAGAGTGGCAGGAGGGGGGAGAGGGAGCACCTACCGCATCTGTTATAATGATTTCACGAGAGTGTCGTATGGTGGCAAACACCTGACGGATCAGTAATGCCAGCATGATGAAATCCAGGCCCAAGCGCAGCGATCTCATGCTGACAGGATGGCGATTACATGAAAGCTGCCTGGGGATTAAGTAAGCGTACGTAACCGTTAAGGCTGAACCGGTTCGCTGTTCGTATCGAGATCGTATCGAAAATGAAAGCTGCGAGGATCGAGCCCGAAATAAGAAAGAAAGACAGAAAGAAAGTGCCGCCGGAGCTTTCAATAACCAAAAAAAAAAAAATGGCCGAGGCACACGAGAAACGAGCGAGGCAGACGCGATATGTTCACATGAATGGGATATCAATGAAAATTGCAATCAAAAGTGCCGTCGTCGTCGTCGTTGTGGTCGTCGGCGCCGTTGTGATCGTGGCCAGCAAGCGGTGCTAACGTTCGATTCGAATGTGTTTTATCGACTGTGCACGCGTTTGCGGCTTTGGGCCACAACAAGCACAAAAGCGTCGAGTCGTCGCAGGGCTTGTTTGTTTGTTACTTACTTTACTCACGACGCTCCCGCAGTCGCAGTCGGCCCAAAACAGCTCAGCTGAGCCACTGAGCCATTGAGCCACTGAGCAGCCGCCAGATAACCAGACAACCAGACTGCCAGACTGCTAACCACCTGCATGTCTTGTGCCTTACTCGTACCTCTTGGTGCGCCCAAGCTGCAGCGCATCCGGACGCTGCTAGCTCCAAAACTGAGCGTTGACTTTCCTACACTGCACTTAATACTTTTTTTACAATTCCCCTTCCCCTGGCCTCTCTGTCGAAGTGCCTCTCTCTCTACCCCTCCCACTGACAATGTACCGCTTCTATCAATGACTTGGCATAATGCCATAGCAATTTTTTAATTATAACAAAACCAATTAAAAGAGAGCCCTAGCTCAAAAAGTGTCAACGACAGTTACAGTGGGCAAAAGAAAGCAGTGTTTAATAGAGAATTAAAATCAACACTGCAAGAAAAATGCAAGAGCAATGTCAGCAAATTTAAAAATAGGGGATTAGTTCTTTTAAAATTAAGAACATACACATGTATTAGTATTTGCCAAGCATTATTTCTAAGATATTTTTAAGATATCTTTCTGTAAATACATATATAAATAGTAACCTTACTAAGAACAGTTACTAGTATATTTATATATCCAACAGTTATACATATTGATCCTTACAAAAATAAAGTTTTTTTTTCAGATACATTGATATTGTATTTAAATTAATGATGCCAAACTAACTGAAGATATTTATAGTGACATAACTAATAATTGGGTTACCAACTCTTTTGGTAATTTTTTCAAGGTCTGATTAACATCTAATATAATTAATCGAAAGACATTTTAATATCAAATTTATAAAAATTAATATCAACTTACAAAATATCAATCAGATGAAATTTAACCGCATTATGTAAAACTGGCCATGTTAATGATTATTAACTAAATTAATCAATCAGATAAAAGTAAACTTGTCAATGCTTATGATTATTAACTCTTTTATTATTTATTATTATTTTAAAAACAATTTAAGCATACGTCGTGTACCAAATTTATGTAAAATCTTGTTACTAAGTTCTTTATGAATAATTTTTATTTATTCTGTAGCTTTCTTTTGTTCTATCAGATCAAAAAGTTTAAAGGAGGTTGGTAATAAATGACAAACTTAATTTTATTGTCTATAAAATTTGAATTTAAATTTATTTAATTTAATTATCTTAAATCCTAAAGCTTCAAGTATTTCCCTTTAAATACTTTGTTTCTTTCCCCTTTTCAGTATAATATTAAAATATATATTGATTAAACAAATATATATATATTATAATAATATATCGCTTTTTAAATGTAAATATTACTTTCTTTATTGACGTGCAATAACATCATAATTGGACTCAATTCAATTTCAATTGAAACAATGGTATCCAAACCATCTTGGCCTTAAGGAGAAACACAATGGTACTTTATTTCATTGAGTATGCAGTGTTATTCATACGAGTTCATTCATACGTAACTTTGCACAGTTTGAGTGCATGCACGAATTTGGCTCAGTGTATTAATTTTTGGGAGCTACTTAAACATTTTTTGGCTTGGTATCGTCGTTGTTGTTGTTGTCGTTGTCGCATTGTCGACCGTCTTCGTTGATTTCGCTGAATTGCAATAACCTGTTGCCTAATGTGAGTGCTGTGAGTGCTATGAGTGTATGCGGTGTGCGCTGTGAGTGCTCTGAGTGTTATTCGCAGTGGCAGAGTTCCAGCTACGATGTGACGTAGCAACGTCTGGTTGCTTATTTATTTAGGATCTTTTGAAGACAGTCAGTACGTATCCAAGTTGCAATATTCACTCAATTATGTGGTGTGTGTGTGTGTGTGTAGTTAAATACTCGAAAACAATCGACTCGTTTCCCGCCTCCAGCACCCAGCACCCAACAACCACCACCCACGTGCGACTCTCACGTCACGTTGCGTTTTGTTGGTAAAACAGACAGACAAACAGTCAGTCAGACAGACAGACATACTACAGAAGACAGTTAGCTGAGGAGCTTTCATTGCTGGCAGCTTGTTTGTCTATATGGCTTTTTAATAACGCGTCAACAAGTTGGCAAGGAGTTGTAAAATGCTGTGCACACACTCACGTATGAGTGTGCAAACATTTAACAACAAGTCCAACTCAATTTCGTCAATGGGCCCGGTCAAAGTTACCGACCCGTTGGCCCACTCTCGGTGTTGACCCGCCACAGATACGAGTCGAGTGTATGAGTGTACTCACGTACTGAAGTATACAGAGTATACGGAGTACTCCTGACATTACATTTTGTTGAGCAAGCCCCAGGGGCGGTGGAGATTTCGGGGTATTTTGTTTTTAGCGTTAAAACAGTTTACGCTAATTTGTATTGTGACACATCCGTCAGTTTTGACGCGTGCTGCCTCCGTCTCTGCCAGCGTCAACTGCAACTTCGGCAAATAGTTGACAAGTTTTGACAATTAAACCTACGAGTGTCGAGTAATTAAAAGGGATTGAGGCCACGGGCGACCATGTCGAGGCAATTGGCCAGTTACCTTCGAGTAACTCACACTTTTCATTTTTTGTTTATGACTTTCTTTCTTTTGCTTTCAACTAATGGATTCTATGTAATAAGCTCTTAGCTTTACTCTCTTGCCAAATTTGTTTGTTTGATTGTTTACTTTGGCCCATCCACACACACACACACACACACACACACACACACACACACACACACACATACACATATTTATTTACCCATAAATGTGATCATTATGTGATGTAATTTGGTTTGCTTGAAACTCTTCAAATGTTGCTAGATGGGGTATTACGACTAGGTCATAAAGTTGGCACCGCTTGGTTAAAAAATATTAAATGGGTATTTCGGATTTTATTGATATTTCTTCTTACAATCTTTAAACATGCATAACTGTGCAATTAATAGCTATTTACTTATGAAACATTTTTTTAAATGTGTTTACTTTAAGCTTCACTAACAATAAAACAAATATATCTGTAGGTCATATTTTTTTCTGTACATAATATTTGACTTTAATATTTATTGATTAATTAAATTACAAAAAATTGTACTTAATTTAAACTGAATTTTCTTTCACAGCCATTTATATAACTTTATGAATTGTCGTAAAGTTTTTTGCAAATTTTTAAATTTATGAACTCATCTTATAAAATTATTTTACGATATCATATATCTTATAACTTAATGTGTTAGTAAAAGGGTATAAAAACGTGTGTTAATGAAATTGAGTTTGGCTTTCGCTTTTCGGTTAATATTAACTGCATTTTGTGAACTTTGCTTTGAACTTGAAATCGGAAATGGTGAGCATCTGCATAATTTGAAGACGTATACGAAATGTCGGCTGCAAATCAAAGGCTTGTTCAACTTTTTCCCTGGGGACAATGAGTTGACATTTCACTTTTCACTTTAAGTGCTCTTGTTGTCCGATAAACTTATGTATTTTTGTGTGTTTTGGTCATTTCGAGATATACTTGAACGATACTCAACTTTGGCTCTACGCATTGCATTTCCGTTCATCGTCAGCCCTTTTTTACTTACTTATCGCTGCAACTTGAGGCACATACAGTTACATACACACATATATAGAAAATTATCAGCTGCAGGGGCAGCGTTGTTGGTGGCGGGTCATAAAATGAAAGTGATTGATGCCCCTTGGGAAAAGTTATGAGTTCTTGTGACCGACCAGACCGGCTGAATAATCAGCAAAATGGTTAAACACTGCGCTAATCTGCCGCTAATTGTTTCTTAATGTGTTTATGATCCTAAGTCAACAGAAAAGGTAACATATAATAGCAGGTAACCGAGCATTTGCCAAGAATCATTTACCTGTTCTGTCTCGACATTTTAATTGGACATATATGGTCTTGAGGTCTGTTCCAGTCTCTCTGACTCATAAGCCACGGCAATTTTACAGTTCCTCTGTCTAGCATGAACATGGCAATTGCCGCTCATAAAATGCTGTGTGGCAAGCCGAAAATAAACAGAAACAACAACATCAACAACAATAACAACTTGCAACCGCCTTCGCCTTTGCTTCGACGACAAAACAAAAGGAACACGAGTAGTGTAAGACCTCAGGAGGAGAGGAGGAAGTAGTCAACGTTTTGCATTCAATGTCTCCATCTCCAACATGACTAAGCGTTATTACTCAAAGGGAAACCAATTGATTCCTTCCTGTTGTTTGCCACAAACAAAATCTAAATATTTAACGACTAAATTGAATCTGATGGCGCGCTCACATTAGTCAAATTTTCTCGGCACGACTGGGGTTACCTGCTGGCATAATCAATAAAACATAAACAGTGGGCCGACAAGTCGAGCCTAAGTCTGAGTCTGAGCCTGAGTCCGACTTGCAGCCCATCACGTAATGGAAATTGTTACAAGCAAAACCTACCCAAACAACAGCAAATACATACATAAGTAGTATATCTATCTATATACGTATATATATATTATGTAAATATGTATGTAGAAATTCAAATGTTTCATCGTCATCGTCTTTGTCGTCGTTGTCGTTGTCGTCGTTGTTGTCGTCAGCTCTGCGAGAAGTTTTGTTTGGGCATTCTGTCAGTCAATGGACCGGCCTTTCAATCAGTTTACAGTAAAAAGTCCCCCGCGGTCCATGGTCCACAGTCTGGAGCCGAGGTAAGCGCACTTGAACAACCGTTGCTCTGCTTGAGCTGACTCTCCAAATCAGATCATTGATACACTGTCAGATAAAACATATCATGATGTATTCGTGATTTGTGACTCAAGGTGGGAAAAAATGTAGCTAAATTCATTGATACACTCTGAAAGATAGCATGATTACTACTATTGTAACACTACTTGTAAGCTGAGAAAAATTGAATTCAAATCTTTGATACATTCCAAGATACTACTTCATTCCTTGCTTGAAACAGCATGTTTTTACGTATTGCAAAATATTTCACCATCATATCATGATGTATTCATGATTTGTGAATGAAGGTGAGAAAAATGCAAGTTAATTCACGGATACACTCTAAGATACCACTTCATTTCTTGATTTTGCATGTTTATACGTAACATTGTAAGGTTATATTATATCGCGATTTGTAAAAACACATTTGACCCTTGTATTTTGGGGATATTTAATTCAAATCTGTTTTTGGCAAATAATCTGAGCTGCAGTGATGAAATATGCTAATCAATTTGTGTTTTTGGTAAACCGTTGATATAGGTAATAACAATGTTTGCCGTGTACACGTAGTTGTTCATGCGAAGTTGTTTATTGCGTTTTTTATATTTGAAGAGTTTTGTACTACAACTGATGTTGAATGTTGTGCTTGCCTGGAACTACATACGTTTTACGTACATACTTCTTTTCATTGTTCCTGCCCTCTTTTGTATCAGGGATTTTGTATTGTGTCCAATAAACAATACAAGTACAGCGCATAAACTGAAGCAGCGTCGCCAACAGAGGCAGAGGCGACCTAAGAGTCCAGCAAGAAGAAGTGCGTGCCAGAGAATTGGAAGCCTACAAATTTGAGAAGGTTTTCACGAAGATGTGAAGTACATCAGTTAAGGCCAAGCAAAAAAGTTGGTATGAACTGCACCCCACGTTGAAGTTTTGCCAAAGGGGCGATTTCTATGGCGCTAGGCACTTACTTTATCAGACCAACACAAACATAGAAAAGGCCCACTCAGAAGCAGTAGCAGTAGCCTCATGCCAGCCAATGCCCTATTATGATCCAAAAGCAAATAAACGCATGGCAGAGGCATTGGAACGGGCAGGGACAGGGACAGGGGCAAGGGCAGCCCAAACGATCGCATGTTGATGGATGTGGCAGGCAGACGGGATAGGGGCAACACGCAAAGACAGAGACAGAGGCAGAGGCCTAAACGACAACGACGTCACATCGACAACAATGTGCGTCTCTTCTCTCTATGTGTGTGTGTGCATTGCCTGCCTGCCACAGGCAGCAGCAGCAGCGGCAGCGACAGCAGGCAACACGCAGTATGCAGCAGGCAGAGACATTGTCAGCGGCAGAGGCAGAGGCACAACAAAATTCCAGAGCGCACGCGTTCTCAACTTAGTTCTTTGCGAGTGGCCAACGTGTTCGGTTCGCTGCGTGGCCAGAATCAAAAATTTTGTGTTGACTTCGAATTAAGAAAAGCTAAAGAAAGAAAACGGAAAAGTGACAGCTGAAAGTGGAAAAGAACATATAAGAAACGAGCGAATCTCTCTCATTCTATCTTCTGTGTGTCTGTGTGTGCGTTTTAGCCGGGTTTCGGGCCAGTTTTATCGGACGGCAAAAACAAGAAGCCTTCAAGCTAATCAATCACTCATTCAATATGGCAATTTCTGAGATACATGCATTGGGCAGCTGCAAAGCTGTTCCAACCGCCAGCAGATGCTACTCGTACAACAGGAACAAACCGAAGAGATCCCCTCTGACTTTGGGATCAGCGCATGCGTCGCCGTCGCCGCCGCCGCTCTTCATGTTGCTGCTGGCATCATCGATGTTGTTGTTGACTTCGTGCTTGGCACTGCCTTGTAAGTACTCCTCGTATCAGAGACATGCCACATCGAAAAAGATGCAGCTACTACATGCATCTTCGTCATCATCATTGTTGTCGTAATAAACTTGTTGCACTTAGTTGTTGTTGTTGTTGTCGTAGTAACTGCTGCTGCTGTTGTTGAGATCGCTGACTTAGTTGAGGCTGTGGCTTTTATTATTGCTGTAATGCATTTTCCTCGGTTTTTTTGTTGGCATAATTCAAAATAGACGCTCAGTTGGCGTAATTATGCCACGGAAGAGGCGCCGCCAAAAGCCGCAACAACTCCCATCTTCCATCTCCACATGGGTGTCATATAAATGCCCCTTGGTAACCGCAATCTATACGCTGCCAAAGGCAGCGTGCGAAAGTTCAATAATGTTTAGTAACATTGCAATTGACGGGGCTCCCAGAGTTCAATTTGTGCGATAAAACTCAGATAACAGGAGCGGTTCACTCAATTGGGGTGCATTGGGTATAGTACAATCCCCCCTTATTGTCGTCAGTTTGTCATTCCATTTAGCTAGACTTCGGGCTTGGTGCTTTGGAACTTTCCGGAATAACGCATTGCTAATCAATGAAGAAGAAAATGACAAACTAAGCGGAAATTACATATATGCAAATGCTGATATTAAGTATTCGTATATTAATTTTATTCATGCTGATATGCAGTTTCTTCATTGGAAATTCTTTCACATTCCCATTTTTACAACTCTAATTTTCCAAGAAACAAACGAAGAATTTGTATGCTTTATGGATATTAATTTGCAGTAGTTGAAGGTTGCATTGCATCTTAATTAAATGCTTGCAGATCTAAAACCCTTAATTAGAAGAATTTAACTGGATATGATATTAAATATTTCTATTAAATTCTATTTAGAACGATTAAGATAGACATTTTTACATCTCAAATTTTTCAATGAACCAATTGAAGAATTTTTATGCTTTGTGGATATTAATTTGCAGTAGTTGATCTTAATTGAATTCTTACAGATCTAAGACTCTTAACTAGAAAAGTTCAACTGGTAGAATGTTGACTGGAAATGGTATTAAATTCTATTTAGAACGATTAAGACAGACAGCACATAGAAATAATATCTCATATCTGTCAAATAATCTTTACTTATGAGAATTTATTTGGTTCAAAGCGAAAGACAGTTCCTTTTATTTGACATGAATGCATGTTTTCTTAGTTTTCTCCAGAGATAAATAGAGATAGAAAAAGATGTGTGTAACTTCATATTCTGCTACATTTTATATGCACATTTAAAGATGAAAACATATGTATGTACGAATGTTTTCCCACCTTCAAACATGCCACACAACATGAGGCCATCTCAATACGTCCAAAAAGATAATTTTCTAACACACACACACACACACACACACACACACACACACACACACACACACCCTCACAGACAGACAGACAAAGTAACAGATACTTGGATATATAAATATATAGAGAGACTAGACTGGAACTGGCAGATGACACTGCTCCGGTTTGGGCAACTGCAACTGCAGCCGCAGCAACAGCAACATCAGCAACAACAACAACAGCAACAACAACAACAAGAACATCAGCGGGCGGTGCAGCAGCCCCGAAACTGAGAGGAAAATCGATTTCTTTTATTTTCTGTAAATGCCATTTCATTTGGATTTGTCTTTTGTTTTTGTTTGTGCCGCATGCTTTGTCCCATTTTAAGACATTTAGACACTTGGTCGCTAATGCTGCCCCTGCTCCTGTAGTTGTTGTTGTTCTTGTTGTTGTTGTTTTTGTTATTTTTGTAGCAAGCATTCCCAAAGGGATTGAGTAGATGTGGCATAGAAATGGTCATGGGGCCAACCTCCGATGCATATCTATTTGAAGGGTAGAAGATAACTAATTTTCAAGTTCCACGAACGCAGTTGCATCTATAAGATGCAATTGTGTGTGTGTGTGTGAGTATCTGTGTGTCGGGGAGGAACAATCGACTCATAAATAAGGCAGCTACTTTGGGTGACTGCCTGGTCTCGTTGGTTTGTTTATTGTGTTACTAATTTGGGATTCCTCGAGTTGTGGCCTTTTGTTGTTGTCATATGTGTGTGCTTGGAATTTTAATCACTACATCGACCACTTGGACGCATTTTGAATAATGCGACGGAGGCGGTTTTCTGGACGAGAATTTGGGTTGTTGTGGTCGTGACGTCGACATGGACATGTTTCATCTATGATCGGGAATGGAAACGGAAAGGGGAGCGTCAGCCAAACAGTTTGTGAATGGGAATGTGTGAGAAAATGTACGCTGATGATGACGGGTGATAATGGCTATGTAGATACACAAATATACATACACTCGTATGTACATATGTTCGTCTGAATGGGTTTGGCTCTGACTCTGTCGTCGTGGCCATAAAATAACATTCGATGAGTATGCGATGGCAGTTATATTAGTTTATTATTCGTTTAAATTGATAGTTTATCTGTAGAGCAGCTCGGCTATTAATACTAAGTATTTGATGCATTTGCATTTTGTGTATTTGATTATTTGTAATTAATACAAAATCACGACACAATCGGCACGAAGAGAAAGTTGAATTTATGGATTGATGTTCTTAATGTTTTCCTAAATTAATAACAACAGATTACATATTAATTAACGATTTATATTCAAAAACTATTTGATGTTTATAATTTGTTTGTTTTCCTATTGCTATTTCAGCCGAGTCAACAACCATTTTACCTAGTGTTGAAACAGAGGAAGCCACCACTGCAATTCCACCACAGCAACCAGCAATTGAAGACAACTCACCACAAGTATTGTCAGCTGTCGCCGCTGTCAATGAGTCGATTGTAAAGATCGAACCCATCAAATCTGCCGCTGCAGAAATTGTGGATGAAGTTGTTCACACCAGTTTTGTGTCTTTGGGCGGTGAGGGTCTCGAGCAGGGTATAAGAAATGCGGTAAAGTCTGAGGTTGAATTGGAAATTGAGGCAGACTCGTCTGGGTCGTTGGTTGACACACTGCAGGCGGAACATGCTGACAGTGAACAGAAAACAACAAGCAGCCATGTTGAGCATACAGGTAGGTTTTCCATTGGCCAATAAACTGAAATGTACAAATGCTAAATCAAGTGTCAATTCCTCAGATGCAGCTCAAGGTGTACGTGAGCCCAAAACTCTGGATGCAGAGGCAGTGGCCGAGGAGAAGGATGTTAAGCCAACCCACGCAGTTGTGGACAGCGATAAATTGTCTGTAGAAGCAGAGGCAGAGGCAGAACCACAGGAACATACTCAGAAGACAGTCGAAGCAGTTGTAAATAACGATAAATCGATTGTGGAAACAGAGCCCGTGGAAAAGGATGCAGTTGTGCATGTTGATCAATCTGAGCCAGCGACAGTTACTGACAAGTCCACAGTCAACGAGCAAGTGGAGCAAGAGGGAAACAACCCACCCTTGCCTAGTGTAACCAGCGATCTTGTGGCTGTCATCTTTGATGAAAACCGTGCGATTACCGAGCAACCAATAACAGACACGAATCGCCTTGTTTTGGAACATGAACATGAGAAAATTCACTTGCCAGAGGAACCACCGAAAACCGAATTTGAAGAAACTAAACATCAAGTGACTAAGAAGCAAGGTGTAGAAGATTTATTGCCCCTCGAGGTGCCCAAAGAGAATTCAGAACAGCAGAAAGAGCCAGAGCCTGTATCAATTTTAGAGCAAGAGATTTTACAAGCACCTAAGGTAGAAGAAGCTGAAAATATACCTAAAGGAACAACAGAAGCATCACCGCTTCTTAATGAAATCGAAGAAAACATCATTGAAAGCGATGTGAACGATAAGGAGGTACAACAAGTAGCTTCAAGCGGTGCTGAACCAGAGCATGTAGAATCAACGGAGGCATCTGTAAGTGTTGTTGCACCACTGGAAGAAGTGGCTGCAGAGGCGAATGAACCAGTTATTGCCGAAGAACCTCAAACGCCCACAGAAGCCACCATTATTCAAGAGGAAGCAGCAGAAGAAACTAAAGTTGAAGCTGAACTTAAGCCTGTGCATGAGGAATCAGTTGCTGCAGAAGGCGAGTCCAGCTCAACAGCTGCTCCAGCAGACCCTGAAGTTGTTAAAGTTGACGAAGATTCAGCATCGGAGTCAATTGATAGTGACGAATCAGATCAACAAACGAAACAGCCCGATATTGCGTCAGCTGAGAAGGACTCCTCTGAGGAATCTGATGAAGCTTCACTGGATGAGCCCAAGGCCAAAGCAGAGGATAGTACCGCTACCCCCCTTGTCTCTTATCCACCACACAATGCAGGACAAACTTTTGACAGTAATCTGGCCGATGAGCGCAGTGCCTACCTATCTTTAGCATCTTCTGGACGCTCCACGCTAATCATTGCTCTGTGCTCTGGAACTGCAGTTATATTCATTGTCATCTCATTGGTCATTTTCGTATTATCGTTCCAACGTCAGCATGGAACTCTGGATATTGAAATGCAGGAACAGCGATTGGGTAAGGATAATCTGGACGAGGAGGATGCACAGATGAAGTTGCTTGATGTGGATCTGTCGACACCCGTCATTATCGCCATGGGCAACGAGGAAACCGATGAATGTCTCTAAACCTCTCAATCGAACTGCTTTTGGTGCATTGTAAATATTTATTAACTTTGAGATTGAGTTTATTTAAGCGAAGCAGCATTCAAAGACTTCAGCTAGCTCCTCCAACTGGTTGTTACACTATCCGGCTCCAAATTGTTGACTGAAAAAAGCTAAAAATAGCTGCGAAAAAAACACAAGACAAAACATAAAGTGAAATACAAAAAATCATTTGCCATATTGTTTAATAATAGCTGCACTCTATTCTATAAGTTACTGTCTTTGTTCAAGAAAACACAAAAATTACGTATTTATCTTTAGAAATTTTATTTAGATTTAAGCACACATTTTTTGCATATCTGATGAAAAGTCAGAATAAATATTTTCGATTCATAAAAAAACAATGGCAATGAATTCTTTTACCACTACCAATTTGGTATTTGGGAAAACTATCTAAATTACTGAAACTGACAAGAATCAAAGGAATCTTTAATTTGTGTTTCTTTCTTTCTTTGGCTTTTAGAATTCCACAGAATTCAAGCGACGTAACATTTTTGAATAAAACGGTAAAAAGTAGTTCTAAAAAAGCGGCGCTAGCAAACAAAGATGTTGCCGCCATCTTGAAACTTGACAGCTCTGGGAGATTTTGTTGCATACTTTTCGGGATTTAGGTATAAAGGTGCTGAAAGTTCGTGCCATACATTTTTTGAAAAATGTATGGTCCTTGTAGTCCTTCTGGAGCCTAGTTCCTTTAAGTAATGGCTAAAAAATCTGGAAAATTATGGAAACACTAAGAAAATTCTGAACAAAATCTATCGTGATATAATAAATCTATCCTAAATAACGAAGGAAATGCAAGATGTTATTAAAAGTGGATATTTGATATTGAAATATATTACCGATGGCTAAATGCTACTTAAAGAAAATATTTGGTACCTTATTTGAATTAAAGCTATTACCAGCTAACACCAAAAAACAATGTTGACCTTAAACCAATTAAATCGGCATCAGTTTAAGTACAAATGTTTCAAATGTGGCAATTTGTCCAAAACTCTTTCAACTTCTTTTGTATTTGAAAACACAACCAATTGCATCGAAGAATTTCTAATTATCTCAATCAAAAGCATATTCGAAAAACAGAAAAAACAGACATTTTTAAATGATTGGCAAAAAATTTTGCAGAACTTTTTAAAATCTCAGAAGTTGAACTTGCCGTTCCTGCTTCTTAAGTCCATGTGGAATACTTAATTTCCAGTATTAAACTTATTATGAATCCCATTGGGAATATCGCATTGATTCAGAAACACTAAATGCTATCATGATTTTACGATAAAACTATAAATCACACAATATAATAATGATAATGTAGTTTATATTATAACATATTAATGTAATATTACATTTCACTTTATATTTTCACTAAATTAGTTAAATAGATTATTTCACGTTACATTTATGTTAAGATGGTAAAAATAGAAGTTTTTCCCTTTTATTTTGCTTAATTAAAAACAGCAAGTCGAATATGTTTATTGAAAAAATCAAATTCTGCCTAATCGAAAGGTCAACCAGAAATGATTTAACGTTCCCGACACTTTTAAATGGCAACCAACGCAACTTGTGGCATTAGTGCGACTAATTGCATTGGATTAAAAGCTTTGCCGAGGCGGCATATCAAAAGCGTATTTAAATTAGTTCATTACGACGAGAGCACGATCGGTGAGATAAAGAGAAAAAGGAGAGGCAGTGCGAGAGCGAGAGAGAAAGCTGGAGAGCAACAACTTTATGTTCTTCTTAACTTGCAACATAATAAATAAACGCATATTGAACTTTTCCACCCGCCAGAAGTTGAGACCACAATAAGAGGGAGCGGCAACGTTGGTGCTCTTTGATTGAGTTGAAATCTTGTTGTTGCTTGATGATGTTGTTGTTGATGATCTTGGAGTTGTATTCATTTATTTTCTAAATGAGCTTAATGAGCGAAATGAAAAGGCGCGCGCTCATCAGCATCGTGACCGAAATGAAATAAACAAAATCATTTCGAGATTAAGAGTTTTGTTTTCTTTTCGATGGTGCTAGATTTTTGTTTATGCGATCTTATGCAATCGCCCGCACAGTGGACAAGTTAATTAAATAGCCAAAAAATAGAAATTCGAATATAAGCGCTTTAAAATTGACTTTCGATTTCTCTACTATGGCTGTATCATCATCAATTTAAAAGCAATAAAATGTCAATTGACACCATAATTTTCACAGTTTCAGTTCTATCGATGGCAATTGCAAAATTGTTTGAAAATAGTTGGAAACTTAATAGAGGCGTCGAGGCGACATTGTGGTCTGTAACGAAATGTGAAATGTAAACCACAGAAAACTTACATACTTTGTTTTGTAAGTAAGTACATATAAATAATAATAATAGACACGATTAAGTTGCACAAACAAAGGGGGTAGAGTTGGAAAATGCAACCACTGTGCTGCAGTCAAGAGAGGATGGTAAGTATTATTTTTTCCTCAGTGCCTTTTCCTTTTACTTTTTCATTCACATTTTATTTCTTAACCCATTTCCCGTCAGCGTTGCCAGCGGCGTTGTCATTTGCTCGTCTAACGCGCGTCTGCCGTTTGCCAAAGCTCCCGCTCACGCGCCGCTCGCTCGCTCTTGTTGCTGTCTCTCTCTCCCACTGCTTAGTGCGTTCAAAATAAATTCTATTTGATACGAATTAAATAGTGTATGCATGCATGCGTGCGTATGTGTGTATATGTGTATGTGCCCCTGTCTATCCATGTGTATGTGTGCGCGCTTTTTCATCTTTCACATTTGGAAGCACAGAAAATAGCAAACATGAAACATGTTGTTCAGTTTGCTTGTTGCTTTCCACGCGTGCGGTTCGCATTTGCTTAAGAGCCTCTCTATCTATCTATCTATCTCCGAAGAGTGTGTGTGCGAGTGTATAATTCTATAATAGCCACAAAAGGTAGAATATTCTGAATTCTATTCAATTGTTGTTGCTATTTTAAACAGCTGTGAAAAGTGTATAGCATATGCGGCGTATACGTAATATGTCACATACGATACAGAACAGTTAAGCATACTCGTAGTGCTCGATAATGCCATGTGCACCGCGACATTAAGGTTTTCCAATTTTTTTTGGCGCTCTAGCATGAAATTTGTCTGTGCTTCAAGGTGTGCACTCGAGAAGAAAATCAAATTTATTGATATATAAATATCAAAGCGGAAAGCTAAAACATCAAAAAATATAGTATGAAAACTTGAGCAAATCATTGAATAAATTTGTTCGGGTTTTTAAAACATTATTATACTGTTAAAACAAAAATCATAAATCAAATAATTAATTATGCTTAGATTATTTCGCATACAAATTTGCACGGTTTTCTATTTAATATTGTTTTTGACAGTCGCTAAACATAACAAACAAGCATAAAATAAAGCGGAACGACTACATATGTTGCTATCTAATATACGAAGTGATCGACTAAAAGACACCCTAGTGAATTGTACTGAATAGATCATCTGCTTAAACCTTGACTAGAAAAAAGTCTAAGCTAGATCTAACATAGATCAATAAATTGTATCAAACTTGTTTTTGAGAGCTACAAGTTTTTATTTTTATCTTTATAAAGACAGAGTAATTGATTTGTGTTGATAAACTTTCATTTATTCATACAAACTTGCTTTGTTTTTCAGCATATCGAATAATATAGAATTGAATAAATAAAGATATATATAGATGTATATAGATATATGTAGATCTGTCTGATTTTTGGCACAGTGTTGCTTAAGTGAGTCATGGTACGTGTTCTTGGTCTCGGTCGCGGCAGTGAAATTGAATGAAAACGATTTGAATCAAAATGCATTTGATAAACAATGAAGCAAACAAGCAAGAGCATATGCATCCTTCTTCCTCCTCTATTCAACCTCTTCCCCTCCTGCTATGCCCCATGGTCTACATAAACAAAAGCCCGCCCATAAATTGTTGGGCCCCCTTGTTTTTTGGCCTATTTGTAGTGCAGGTGTGTTGCGGTCTTTGTTGTTATTATTGTTGCTGTTGTTGTTGTTTTCGCTTTTGATTCTTGTTGTATATTTACCCAACTAACCGCAAATGCATATTTGAAGCGTACATCGTACTTAAGGGCAGACGGCCAGCCGAGTTGGCAGTCGAGTTGCATTAGGAGAGCATTTATCATGGCAATTTTGTATATTGTTGTTAACTGTTGGCAACTGTTTAGCATTTACTTGAGCAATAACTCATACCACATAATTACATATATGTATGTGCTATTTACTCGGATGTATATGACATGTTAGTGCTGGCATGATAACTTGTTTAGCTCTTGGTTTGTTGCCAAAGTCAAGCACATAATTGCCAAGCGGAGGCGTCTCCATAAACAACATTGGAGCTTTCACATTGAGTACATGAGAGTACTCGTACTTATGGGGCGTGCGCCCACAAAATATTGAATTTGTTTTATTTATAATTAATAGCATTTCAACTATGGCATTTTGCCTTCAATGCAATTGCTGGAATTGTTGTTTTGTGGGCAGCAATTGTTGTTATTGTTGCTTTTGGCCGTGTTTGCTGTGCCAATTATATAACAATAATATGATCAACTATTTAACAACTACATGTTACAACGCCCAGTCAGCTAAATCGGTTTAATTTTCGTTCAATGTAAATGCTTTCGTTTCATTAGAAATTAATATTCAGAGCACAAATCAAATATTATTATTATTTCTATAATAAATGCTATCTAATTGTCCAATTGTCATTTTGATCAAGTTTGTTGAGAATTTTAATTATTGATATCAATTCAATCTCCAAATGCCAAGCACGAAATGAACATTAAAGCGATCAGTACATGTGATGTGATGTGGCATTTGATAAGCATCAATCAGCGTCAATCAGTATCAATCAACTTGCTTGCCAATTCTGATTGGCAGATCGTGGCGCTTCCCTTTGAGCTGCTTTATATGGCAAATGGAAGTTACGCAAGCCCATTTCAGTTCCAAGTGAATGAATAGATTGATACACCCACACCCATGCACTCATACTTACACTCACACTCACACTCGCACCCACACTCATTCGAATTGATATGCAAACATAGAGCTTGGCTCATTTCCAGCATGAATAGCGTGTTTCTTTTGGACCGTTGGTTTGCCTTTACGCATGATCAATTAAGAAAACAATTAAATATTTTGTAAAACTACCAAAAAGAAAAAATAACACACAAAAACTAGTTGCCAAATTGGCGTTTTCCAAAATGAAAATCGAGACGCAGACAAAACAAAACCGCCAAAGAACGGAAGTTATAAATTCCAAAAATGTCTGATATCATAGTTATTTCTGCACACATTCGTATTCAGACATTTATATATGCTATGTATGTATATGTTACGAGTACCCATGTGGCAGATGAGTTATGACTGCCCTGTCGTTCAGGGAATAGAAGTAACTTATTCAACGACTGGCATATCAATTAGTAGAAAGCGCCAGAGCCAACACCCAACTAATTGGTAGTATACGAGACTTCCACAAGAACCACTCCCTCATACTATGTAGGTGCAACAATATGTGCAACAAGAACTAAATACTCACACTTAAGTATTTAAGTGTAAGTGAAAGCGAAAACACAAATTTAACAGAAATACACTTTCCGGTCATTAACCAGAAAAGTGCATCGCACAGACAAATAGCCATTAAAAGATCCAGCCAAGATCCCTATATACATTTTGTTAAAAGTACTTCTACTCATAGTTGTTCATGTTCATTAATTGCAATTGCATTTGATTTGTTTACGACAACAAATTCGCACTACAGGAAAGCCCAGAAACAAACAATTTTCAAACGTGGCCAACTAGTTTTATGGTGTTCACTTTTGGGAATTTAAAGTGCAAACACAAACAACAACAGCAACAACAACAACAAGAACAACAACAATGACGACAGCCAAATGGATTTGGATTTGGATCTGCCGTTTGGCACTGACCATCTTGCTGGGTGAGTATACATTTTATATCTAAAACTATACTAAGTTTATTTTATTGCCTTTTGCATCGATTTGCGGTATTTTATAGCTCGCCATTCTAAATACCCTGTACAAATTAAGACGGGGTAAAAACGGGTCTAACTATTTGGTACAAACTTAGGGAACCGCAAAGGGAGACATGTCCATAGAATTTGTTCTTAATTTTCTATCCATCTGTTAGTTTCTAAGGCACAAGCTCTCATCCTTTTTATGTATTCAAAAATAAGAATAAATTCTTTTTCTACTATATAAAATATCTTTATTGTTAAACAGCCTATTGATTTGTAGATCGATTTTTAAAAGATACACAGAACTCGCTTAAAGTATTGATCATCAACATAAGAATCATATACATACATTTTCTTATGTAGTTCCTCCCATACAGGATACCGTTTAGTCTAGCATTCTTGTCATGCCTTAATGTAAATTGTTTTTTTGCACATGGCCAGCGGTAAACTTTAATGTAACGACTTCATTCAACAGCAACGACCTTCGGGTTTGACCAAAAATACCATGATTTACATAAAGTACGTCAGTCAGATCAGACACCCCGAGGATTTAGACATAATTTCTATTTTTACGAGTCGAAACACAGAACATGGCCAAGACAGTTTCATGATCATCGTATTTGTATATTTGCGTATGCTGCCACATATTTCTTTTCAATCGCAACAAACTAATTCGGAACATATGAGTATGTGCCTATTAACAAGAAAATTAAATCAAAATACAAAACAAATTCTCGCTAACAACGAGACACAGATACACTTGCCAAGTCGCTGAGTTGCAAAATTTCAAGAAAAGTATGTACGCAAATACTAAGTAAGATTCTACGAGCAGTTGTCCCGCAGCTTCCCGCAACTTGTTAATGTGAATAGCAAAGTTTATGGGCAAGTTTTAATAACTCTTGGCCAGAGTTTAATAATAGCAAACGAGGCCCAACATGTCTGCGGTATATGGCTATAAATCAATCCATTATAAATGCGACATATAAGTATGCTACACCAGATACGAGTTCGCATCTTCGCTGAAAATTCTCATTTCATTTGACAAATCGCGCGTCAACATTTGGCCGACAATTTGGCAATGAAATGGCCGTCATTCACTTGTCACAACGGAAGTCTCAGTATCAGAGACACAGCCTGTTTAGCCCACACACTGTGTACTTTACTGCATACATTACGCATACGCAGTATGGTGTTGCCGCAATGTGACTCAGATGTGAAGCAGGTGGACCCAAATGATATTTTATGCCACATAAAACGCACTGCGGCTGCCACGAAATCTCATTTGGCCAAAAATAAATTCACAAGGAGCCCCGCTCGGCATTTTAGCGGTCGTGGGAAATTTGTTTGCACTTTCAAATATTGTGACGCACTCGATGCTATTTATAATATAATTATAAAATATTTGTAGTTGTGCTCGTCGGGCCATTCAGAAATATGCCAAATATTTTCCAAACAAATGGCAACAATTATTATTTTATTTATCAACATGTTTTATGAATTTCACACAATTTTTATTTGCTTTTCATTTTCTATTTCTTTGTAGTTTCGTGTGCTGTCGACGCGGATATTCCCAGCGGTTATCATCGTGAGATTTGCCAAATTCGCAAAGGCAAACCGGTGCGTATTGGCCACCAACTGAGTTCCATCTATAAAAACTAATGAGTTAATATTAAATTTTCCAGATGCAAGCCACAAGCGAGTATCGCAATCGTTTATCGGCGATACGAGAACAGATGTTGATTCGCGCCACAGTGGAGGGGCCAGAGATCTATGGCTATATACTGCCCTCCACTGATGAGCATCTGAATCAGGAGGTGGCAACACGCGATCAGCGTCTGCATTATCTCAGCGGCTATACGGGAAATCGGGCATTTGCCGCTATCACGCAGGGTGGCGCCGCCATTTGGCTGGAAAATCGATTTGCCCAGCAGGCGGATGGAGAATTGGACTGTGACTGGCAGATCTTTCTGACCGATGGCAATGTGAGCATTGCCGACTGGCTGGGAAGTCAATTGCATATGAATAAACGCATTGGAGCAGATCCACAGTTGGTGCCTCATCATCTTTGGCTTTCTTGGGAGCGTGACTTGGCTGCTAAATTCTTAAAACTGGTCAGAGTCAATAGCAATCTGGTTGATATGATTTGGGATCCAGATCGTCCAGAGCCACCCAAGCATCATGTCATTGAAGTGCAGCCACGTGACTTTGCTGGCGAAAAGTGGGAGGACAAAGTTCACGAACTGCGCCGTCATCTGACCCATTTAGGATGCGATGCCATGGTGGTCACCTCTCTGACAGAAATTGCCTACCTCCTAAACATTCGCGGAATAGACATTCCCTATACCCCTGTAGTGAAGGTAAGTGCATTGAGGAAAATGCAATTAATAAAAATAACTGTAATTGATTACTTTCTCTTTAGTCATTTGTCATTGTCAGCCATGACGACATCTTCTTCTATGTGGATCATGCAAAAATTAGCATCAACATTGATCTGCATCTGCGCACGGATTGCTACAATGAGAACTGTGTCAAGTAAGTTCCGGAAAATGTATTCTCTATTTTTATTTATTAAACCATCTTCATCTTAACTAATCATTTGCTGAGGGTGTATTCCTTATCATTTTACCATTTCCATTTTAATTATTCCTTTTCTCTGAGTTTATTCCTTTCTCTTATACCATTTTCATATTATTTTCTTGCAGGATTAAGGAGTATCAGCGAATCTGGAGCGATATACGAACTTATGTACAGATCTGGAAGCGTGTGCTTGTGCCTGCACCCTGTGTACAAGAGCCAGGTGCCTCGGAAGCCATTTATACAGCTGTGCCGCACAATAACCTCGTGGAGCACATCTCGCCCATCATCTTTATGCGTGCACAAAAGAACTCCTATGAGCAGGAAGGCATGCGAAAGGCACATATAAGAGATGGAGCTGCCATGTGTGAGGCCATGTGCAATCTAGAGACGAGATTCTATACAGAACAATGGACGGAGGAGAAGATTAAGTATGAGGTGGAGCTACTAAGACTCTCACAAAGCAATTCCAAAGGCTTGTCCCTGCGCACAGTTGTTGCCTACGGAGAACACTCCGCTCTGCCCTACTACATATCCAGTAATGTGACCAACATTGAGGTTTCCGATCAAAGTATGCTGGTCATCGAGTCTGGTGGACAATACCTGGAAGGCACCACGGATGTGTCACGCACTTATATCTTTGGAGAACCTACACGCGATATGAAGAGAGCCTACACGGCGGTACTGGCGGGTATTCTACATATTTCCAATCTGATATTTCCTGCATCGGTGAAACCTTCGGGAGTGGACAGCGTGGTGAGGGCTAAAGTGTGGCATGAGATGACCGATTATCCACAGGAAACAGGACATGGCATTGGTGCCTATGGTTCTGTCGAGGAGCGTAAGTAATCGAGATGACAAGACTTGAATGATTTTTGCTAATTTATATTCCTACCAACAGCTCCCATCGCAGTGTCCTATGGCCAGAACAGCAGCTACCACTTTAAACAAGGCTACTTTTTCCAGCGGTAAGTGAAAATGGGATTATTCCTTTCTTAGATTTAACAATTTATTCTTAACTTAGAATCCGGTTTCTATAAACGAGATGACTTCGGAGTGCGCATCAAAAATGTGCTAGAGGTGTTGGACAGCGGCCGAACAACAACAAGTGGGGAACACTTTCTGGCATTCCAAGCTGTCACTTTGGTACCCTATGAACCCAAGCTCATCGATGGCTCCATGCTAAGCTCCGATGAGAAGCGAATGCTGAACAAATACAATGCCAAAATACGTAAAGAAGTTGGTGACGAGCTCAAAAAACTGGGCAACATGAAAGCTTTCTACTGGATGATGAATAAAACACGCCACGTTCGTGAATATTTGCCAGAGGATGAATACCGTGCGGCAATGGGCGGTGGATGCCACGCCCACCCTCATTTGCCACTGTTTGCGGTGGCTCTGACGATCTTGGCAATATTTACTCATCCCATGTGGCAGCTTTAGAATCGATTTACTTAAGTCTACATATATATTTGTATGTATTTGTGTATGTGTGTGTGTGTGATTGTGGGGTGGTGTGCGCGTGTATGTGTGTGTGTAAATGATTGACTTTGTAATTATGTAGTTTTAGCTAGCAATGCAAATTAAAGAGAGAATCTGGGACTAACAAGTAAAATACCAATATTAACTGTTAGAATTTATTTAAGTGCCAGCATCGTTTAACCCTGCTTTAATCCTTAAAGTAATCGAAATACTTAAAAACAATACTTACGTAATGCAATTGTATAAAATTATAATTAACTTACAAATAATTGTTTAAAAAAAAAAATATTTGTTAAACTTTTTATATTAATACGAGCAATGTCCTACTTATATGTAAGAAATAACGCTGTATATTTTTCTAAATGTGATTAAACGTAAAATATATATTGATCGGAGCTATAAGTGGAATTTTTTCTCTTATGGAATGTTTTCTCATCTTCATGTTAAAGTAACATGCAGCTAAATTTGTCTTTTGTTTGTAATCGGAAATATGACTGGCAGTTCTCATTCTTATTTATTTATTATGCATTTAGTTTTAGGTAAATATCTTTTCAGGATAAGGAAACAAAAGATCATCCGACTGTACATATATTCATTTCTATAAACATGATGTTCTTAGTTTATATACTTTTTAAATTAATTCCCATTAACATGAGAAAATATTATTCCTTTTTCATTATTTATTTATACGCCCTGTAAACCATATTAAAACATGCTCATTTATATAGTGTATTTATTATTCACCTAATTTTCTCTTCATTTTTAAAGTTATCGATGTGCTTAGACCTGCTGGATAGTGTTATACTACAGTTATCCGTGCTGAGTTTATTTCACCACAATCAATGAAGGTGATAAGTCCATAAGTGGGTCGAACAATTGGTAGAGAGCGTCAATCGTTCAGTTATAATTGTGATTCCGAATCGAAACCGTGTGTGAAAAATAATTGCTGAAAATAAGAACGCGTTGCGAATGGGACAAATGATAAGAATTTAACAATAACAAAAGAAAACGCACTCGTATCGTTTATTAAAAGATGTCAATAGACCGCAAACAAAGGAAAAATGTTAAAAATTATTAATTTTTTGGTAATATTATTATTCAGTTTGCCACTTCTGCAAGCAAGGGAAGTTAAGGTGCTTGAGTTGACCAAATGGTCCTTGCGGGACAGTGACTCTCGTAAGTAAATTTCAGAGTCATTAATATTACCAAAAAGTCTGTTGGCCAATGACGAATACACATAATATGAGATTCATTTGATTCATTGCCAAATAATCAAGTTTTGCACAGTTTCCCCGGCCTCCCCAGACATTAAAAGAGAACTTTTTGTGATAAGATAACAAAACTGACGTCGACTTCGATCCACGGTTATCGGCATTTGTAGCAATTAATTGGTTGTAAATGCCGTTAACTGCAACGCCTGTGATTTGAAAGTGTTAACAAATTGAATTCTAAGTCATTACAGAGAAGTCAATTGAGGTGGCAAAGATTCCCTCTGGCGTATACACGGAGCTTGCCAATGAGGATATTTGCGGAGATCTTTTAGGGCCGGGAAATGATGTCGACCTTCGCTGGATTGCAAACAAGACGTGGATCTATAGCACAAGCTTCGACATGGGTTCGAAAAGCTCTTAGCCAAAAACTTCTCATCCCTAATTATCCTGCAAATCCCTTTCAGCTGATGAACTGGGTCATGATAGTCTGATGAACCTAACATTCCATGGCATTGATACTGTTGCTAAGATCTGGTTGAATGAACACCTTTTGGGCGAGACGGATAACATGTTTGTTCGTTATTCCTTTGTTGTGGGTCATCTGATCCATTTGAGTCCAAAACACAATTTACTGGAGATTGAAATACTCTCCCCCTTGGTGGTGGCCAATGCACGAGCTCAACAGTTGGAGGAAAAGGGCAATAGCGCTCCTCCAAGTTGTCCCCAATCGAGTGGAGATGACACCTCTGAATGCCACCGCAATATGTTACGCAAGATGCAAATGAGCTTTGGTGGTGAATGGAATCCTGCAGCACTTTCCTCCGGCTTATGGAAACCTGTCACCATCGAGTACTATACGGTTGCCTTTCTACGAGACGTGGATGTGGCAATCAACCGAAATTATACCCACTGGACAATGGATTGTCGAGCCTTTATTAGCACTCCAGATTCGGAAAGCTTCTATGCCGAGATTGTGGTGCATGCCAGGTAAGCTAGGAGCAAAGTTGATCAACTAATCGTTACCCTTTCTTTCTTTATTCAAAACTTTAGAGAGTTGTTTGATGAGTCGTTTGTCGTGAAACAACAGAAGCTAAGTTATGCATCCCCCAACATGGAATTCCAGATACATATACCAAAAGTAAGTACTATAAGTAGTTCACATATCATTAATCATTAAGCTAATCACTGTCTTTGTTTAGGAGAAAGTCAAGGTCTGGTGGCCAAATGGCTATGGAGCACAGAAACTCTATCCCGTATCCTTCAACCTAAAGAGTTATCGGAGCGAAGATGGACCCAGCTTGAGTTCACGAACTGACTCACAGAAGCTATTGAATATAGGCTTTCGAACCATTGAATTAGTCGAGGATGAGGATAGTAAGGAATGAACGATTGATCTTACTAGTAGACTAACTTAACTTTGTGTGTAATTTCAGAACTAGGTAGAACCTTTTACTTCCGAGTTAATGGTCATCCCATATTCATGAAGGGCGTCAACTATGTGCCTGCTCACACCTTGCCTGAACTATCAGCAGACTTGGATACAGGTGAGTAACTATACAATAAATTTATTATTTCTTTTACTGTTTCAAACCATTTTTTTTTTACAGTGCAGCATTTGTTAAAGTCAGCTCAGGAGGCCAATATGAACATGATTCGTGTCTATGGAGGCGGTCTTTATGAATCGGACACTTTTTATAGTCTGGCAGATAGCTATGGCTTATTGATCTGGCAGGACATGGCATTTACCAAGGCCACGTATCCCGTTACCGACGAGCTGATGGTCTCCATGCGAATCGAGGCAGCTCAGAATGCCCAACGACTTGGACATCACGCCAGCCTGGCTTTAATTGTGACAAACAATGAAATTGAATTGTATTTGGTCAAAAATCGTTCGGATTTTGGTATCGAAGCGAAACGTCTAGAAGACGAATATAAATTACTGTTTAGAGGATGTCTGGCTCCTGAGTTAAACATCATCTCGCGGAATGACTTTAAACCTCGACCTGGTCCTATGATCTCCACGCCATCAATGGGCATTGCTGGATCTGGCAAGGAGCTAGACAAGGATCCGCAGAGTCCCAGTTTTGGCGATGGTAATTTAACTTCAATAAACATTAACACTTAGCAATATTGATTAGAACTAATAATTCTTTTCCACAGTCCATATTTATTCAGACGACAGCATCGCACAGAATAACAATCAGGATGCTCGTTTTGTATCTGAATTTGGATATGCCAGTCTGCCCATGCGATCATCCTGGATGCGAGTACTTGGCCAAAATGCTAGTGAGGAGGACTTGGCAGCTCTTATACGTCAACGTCAACATAATCCAAAGGGATTCATTCCCCTTTTACGTCAGATTGCCTACGAGCTGCCATTTAATCTGCTTAACTGGGAGGATAATATCGATGAATTTATCTACTTCAGTCAGGTGGCTCAGGCCATGTACACCAAAAAGGACATTGAATTGTTTCGAAGTAGACGTGGCAATTACTCTACAATGGGTGCTCTCATCTGGCAGTTGAATGACGTTTGGATAGCACCTACATGGTCCTGCATTGATTTCTATGGCAACTACAAGCTGGTCTACTTGTGGTCAAAGGAATTTCTTGCTTCTACCAGCATCATAGCGTTGTATCATGATCTCAGTAATCACATCAATATTACTATAACGAGAGAGGACTATAAAGAGGATCGCGATACGCAATACAATCTGTTCATCAACACATTCCTTTGGAATGATATATATCCGAAAACGGCTATTGCCAGAGCTATAGGGCTGGTAGGACTATTAACATACTATTTAACATTCATTCTTTTTAAATATTATTATTTGTAGAGCTCAAATGCAATGGAACAACTAGACATACATCTGGAATCGGTATTGTACGAAAAGACAACAAAGGCGGAAATCTTTTTGGAAATTCTTCTGAAAGATCAGCAAGAACGGAATGTGGCTCAAAACTATTTCTATCCAGTGCCCATTAAGAATATTAAAGGTATCAGAAATCCAGAACTACAGGTAAGAATATAAAAAATATATATATTGTATGATCAGCTAACTAACAAATATGTTTTATATTTTGTAGCTTGAGGTTCTAAGAAGCGATTGTGGCACTTCAAAACCTTATATTAATAGCTTCAGTTTGCGTACAACTGTTAAATATCCGGCTCTGTTTATTTACTTGGAGTTGGCCCATCCGAACTATACGGATATACGGCACTCTTTCTCAATGAATGGATTTACACAGACAGTACCGCGGCAGAATGTACATTTGAAGATTGACACGGATTTGGAATGCATAAAACTGACACCTGCGCACATCATTGTCAAGACCATGAATCAGTATATGGTATAAGTATTCTAAGGATAGTCTGGTTTTATTAAAATTAATGGGATATTTGTACGGACCGTATAGTTAGTTCACTTTGGAATCGTAGAATGGATTACTTTTTCTTTTATCGCCTTCTGTCGATTCAAATATATGTTTTCTAAAGTACGCTGTATTGTTTTTAAATTTTTAAACAATCTTCATAAATAAATAAACACATTTGCATGATTATACAACAAATTCTATTTGTTAACTTAATTCGATAAGTAAGAAAAATAAATTAAAAATCTATATGTGTTGATTAGAAATCAGATTTCTAAATTTACCCTAATAAAGTTGCTCAACTTTTCGATGCACGCCTCTGGCTAAAGATAGCAATGGTTCTCAGTGGAACAGCTGATGGTTTTAGTAATGCGCTTGCCGATTATAATCTTTCACTCTCTCTCACTCTCTCTGTATATCTCTCTCTTTAGTATTTCCACTCTCGTTGAAAGCTGACTATTGTCGATCGGGTAACTCTCGTCGTCAGTCAACAAGTTGCTATTCCCGGTGTCAGTCGCATTTCGAGACATTCGTTATTTGGGAGCCAACGGCATTAAACGCCGCGCTCTTATACGGGTAGATGATTGCGACGGGAACTGTTGAGTGGTATTAGATCGTATACACATATGTACATACATATATAAGTGTTTTTTGCAATTGTTTATCAAAAAAACCTGCGGCAGCTTCAAGCTTCAAGAAGTTTTCACACAGTAATTTATGACGATTCTTTAAGTGTTTGTCAAAACAATGAGTCGCAAAATGAATGAAGAAAGAGGAGACAGTTTTATTTGCCTTGGACTTGGTCTACTGCTCTGCATTATTCTCGTGTCGGAGGTCAAAGGTGATGCCGTCGAAGTCATCGAACTGGGCAACAAGTGGACTATATCTAATCGGAATGGCTGTAAGTGCGAAGTACTTCTAATTAGCAGCAACTGTTGTCTAATCCATCACAAAATTCGATCGTAAATAACAAGTTCAATTGTCCATTACTGACCATAATCAGTAGTTAATGATTCTAAAGCGATTTGTGCTTATCTCAACGTCAGCTGTCTTTCATTGATAATAAAATTTGAACAAAGTTTTTGCAAACTGATAAATAAAACGGGTACTCCTATTCAATTTGTAGCCTTGACCATTGCGGAGCAGACGCTGCCCTCGGGCATTTTCAGTGCGTTCTATCCCGGAAAGTTGTTGGAATCCTACAATGATGTAAATCTACGTTGGTTGGCCTACGACAATTGGACATATACCAATAGCTTTCCCTGTAAGTAACTTCCTATTTCAATTATCTATGAAACTACGTTTATCTTTCACATTTCTTGAGCAGTTGATGTGGATCATTATAAGCAAGTGCGAAGCTTATTTCTGACTTTCCATGGCATCGACACAATAGCCGAGATTCGTTTGAATCATCATTTGCTGGGACGGACGGACAATATGTTTGTGCGGTACTCATATGATGTGACTAAAATTCTGCAGGATGAGAATGTCCTAGAGGTGGAGATAACATCGCCAGTGTGGTCGGCATTGGCCAAGGCTCAGGCTCTGAATAATTCAGATAACAATGTACCACCAGCCTGTCCTCCTGGACGATATCATGGCGAGTGTCATATGAATATGCTGAGAAAGATGCAGGCAAGTTTTGGCTGGGACTGGGGACTAGCCGCTCCATCGATGGGTATCTGGAAGAGCGTACAGTTGGAGATGTACGAGGTGGCTTTACTACGGGATGTGGATGTCGACACTAGTCGCAATGATACACACTGGAACATGCACATTACTTGCTACTTGGATGTGGCGGGTAAAGAGAACTTTTATGCTCAACTAGTCTTCTATGCCGTGTGAGTAGACCTTGACATCATAGACATGATCAGCAGCACTTTATTAACTTTTACTTGATCATTGATTGCATGCAGAGAGCTATTAGAGAAGCCCGTGGTCATAGATACATACACCTCAAAGCCCATTAGCTACTTGTCACCGGTAATTGAGTTCGATCAGTCTGTGCCAATTGTGAGTACCGCCCGCTAATTGCTTCTCTGTGGCAATTGAGCTCATTGCTCAGCAACTGTGTCAAGTGCAACTCTTGATTCGCAGGGGGACGTTGTAAGCTGGTGGCCCAATGGCTATGGCGATCAGAAGCTATATCCATTGCATTTCACTTTAAACGCCTGGCTGGGCACCGATGGACCCAAAGTTCGTGCTAAAACTAAATCACAGAAATCTATTCGCATCGGCTTTCGTACTCTGGAATTGATTGAGCGACCAGCTCCAGATGGACTTGGCAATACTTTTCTATTTCGTGTAAATGGACTGGAGATATTCATGAAGGGCAGCAACTATATACCATCCAATATACTGCCAGAGAATCAGACTTCAGATCAGAGTAAATATCAATTCTATTCTTGTAATAAGTAAAATTTTTCAAGGATCCATTCGCACAAACGAAATCAATTATAAACACCAATCAATCACAAGAAATCGCTTTATCTTCTATAACAATCAGATTTTTCTGGCTCGCTGCATTAGCTAAATTCTTTATTACCGCTTATATCATTCACTATTAATTACATTAATCCCTCATTAGTAGTTTTTAAGTGTGACCACATTTAAAGAGCGCACATTTATTTACCTTGAATAACCTGAACCTGTTGAATCTACTAATACACTCTTTCTTATAGTTGCCCATCTCTTAGAATCAGCCAAGGATGCTCATATGAATATGCTGCGTGTTTGGGGAGGTGGAGTCTATGAATCGGATTACTTTTACGATCTGGCTGACAGTCTAGGAATTCTCATTTGGCAGGACATGATGTTTGCCTGTGCCATGTACCCAGTGACTCCGGACTATCTCTCCTCTGTTCGCGAGGAGGTGAGACAGAATGCCAAAAGATTGTCTCATCACGCAAGTGTGGCTATTTTTGTGGGCAACAATGAAAATGAGGTGGGTCTAATTCAGGACTGGTATCAAACAATCACCGAACTGGATCGGTTCATGAAAGAGTACCGAGAGCTTTACCTGGGCAACATTCTACATGAGTTGAAGGTTGTATCGCACAGTTCTAGACCTGAGCCGTTAGTTTCCTCGCCCTCAAATGGCAAGGCAAGCGAGAAGGATAATTATATATCGCAGAATCCGCAGGATAACCACAACGGAGATGGTAACACCAATAGTCCTTAAACAACAGCTTGCACTTTAAGTCCTCTCTGCTTTCAGTACACTTTTATGATTACATGAAGGATGCTTGGGATCCAGGAATTTATCCACGTCCGCGATTTACCAGCGAGTACGGCTTCCAATCCTTGCCAGGGTCAAGGGCTTGGGAACGTGTCTCATACCCTGGCGATAACTTGGCAGAGTTGATGTCCCATCGTCAGCACCATCCACTTGCAATGATACCCATTACAACCCAGCTGCATCGTCATTTGCCACTGCCGTTGCCCGAGGATGAGGATTATGACGATGCTTTGATCTACTTTAGTCAGATATCTCAGGCCATGGCCACCAAACTGGAGACTGAACTCTATCGTAGTCTCAGGGATACGAATCACAATACAATGGGTGCCTTGTATTGGCAGCTTAACGATGTTTGGGTGGCACCCTCCTGGTCCGGCATTGATGTCTATGGCAATTGGAAGGTAGATCAAGAAATGATTGATCCTTAAACTATATTAAATTGTTTATTGCACAGCTTCTGCATTATTGGGCACGTGATTTCCTCGCTCCAACTGCAATTGTTGCTCTTTATGATAGGCCCTCGGGATCGCTTAACATTTCCTTGATCTGCGATGAGCCTAAGGTCGATACCAACAATCTCCAAGTTGTTGCCAATATTCATTTGTGGTCACAGTTGTTGCCTCGACACTCACGCAACTGGACGGCTACCCTGCAACCCAATGGAGTGCAGTATGATAAGGTTATACCACTGAAGGATTTGCTGGAAGGCGAGTTCAATGAGCGCAATGCCTACTTGGAGTTCCAACTGCGACGCAGTGAACAAATAATATCTCGGACCTACTACTTCCCCAGCAGTATTGCAGCTGCCGTGGGCATCAAAGATCCAGAACTGGATGTGAGTTAACCATTTATATTTATCTTTGAACCAATAACTAGATCCTCTATATTTTCTCAGTTTGAGATTTCGTCGAATACCTGTCACCAGACTAGCACTGGGACGAGGAATAGCATCAGTCTTACCATTGAGGTGAAATATCCAGCAGCTTTTGTCTACGTGGAGCTGGCGCTACCCTTTCGCTATAAGCTGTCTGAGAACGGGTATATGCAGACGACGCCCGTTCATGTAATATATGTTGTTGTGGAGACATCAACATGTTATCGCATCTGGCGCAAAGCCAACTTCAACATTTGGACCGTAAATCAGTTCATGACGTAGTTTCCTTTACAAGTTTAGTGCAACATTTACATAGGTATAAATAACTTAGAAATTAAACAAATCAATAAATATAATAGATGTAGATATAATGACCATCCTATCGTCTATCTGTCTATCTGTCGAAGCTGGGCATCTGGACACGGGGCGGCGTGTAACCCTCGGGGTATGGCACCAGCTGATTGTTAAGCACCCTCGCATTGCGCCAGGTCTTCACCTTGTCCTCGGCAGTGTCCGGCACACGGACTCCCTCGATCAGAGTCACCGCTGGTCCATCGACAACAGCGTGTGTGCTTTGGCCAATGGGATTACGATGTGGACTGGCCTGAACTGGTCGACGTGTGGGTGTTGCTGAGGGTGTAATAACTCCGGCACTAGCTGTTACCACCACAGAGTGTGGCATGTAGGTGACATATTTCGATTTCTGTGGCAAGGCATTGTAGTTGTGCTTCGTGATCAAGTTCTGGGGAGGACGAGATCTGTAACCAGCACCATTTCCAGGATAGGCACGTGTATCTCTGTTGAAGTACTCCATAGGCTCGGAGGCAGCAAACTGCATGTCACTGGGAAAACCCATTGGAGTAGTCTGTGCCTGTCGCAGCGCACGAGGCTGTGACTCCACTGAATCAGCATAGGAATACGGTTGCCATTGACGATCCATGGCAAAGGAGAAGTTATTATTGTTGTTGTTGCTGCGTGCCGTTGATTGTCCTGGGAAGTAGACAGGTTGCCATGCAGCTGTTCCGCCCAACTGACGTCCACGTCGTGAGTTGCTGTCCAAAGAATACTGCTCCAGCACCTTGCTCTGGGCCTTGGCCAGTTGCAACTGTATAAACTTGGCTTGACGCTGCTCTGCCTCGGCCTTGCGTTGACGGTAATCCTGTTGCTGTTGTGCCAACTCAATTTGCTTCAAAAGTGCTGGTGTATGCTCAAAGCTCAACTGTCGTCCTTGGCCTTGGCTCTTGGCCTGGATCACTGGTCGCTTAACATCTGAGCTGCGCACAAAAAATGAACCAGCTGCCTCCTCGGCACGTGCCTTGCGACTGTTCTTGCCCACAAGTATCTCCACATCATCGCCTTGGCTGCCTTTGACGCTCACCACTCGCACCTTGGAGGGATCCAGATTGCGTCCGAAACGAAGTTCAGTTCGCAACAATGAAGGTTTTCCAGTTACGCTGCTGATGCTGCCGCTGCCATGATCGTTGCTGGCGTGTGCCACGCCCATTAAGAAGGCCACACATGAGATTAGTGTTATGAAACTCATACGCCCCGTTGCCGCCTTTGATGTCGTTGCCATCTTTGAAAGTGCGTGCGCTGTGAAATTGATGTAAAATTGTACCAAATTAGTCAGAGTTAATTATGCATAAATCTTTGCATGTTTATTTATTTTCGAGCTGTCATTTCATTATAATTAAATTTACTGCAGATTTGTGGATTAAGTCAGAGCTGGTTTCGTAACTACCCCAGAATGAATGTTTTCTTTAGAAGAATCGAATCAAACTGCAGTCATGCGCAGTTTAATTAATAAAAGAGGCATGGCTATGACTCTCCAATAAATAAAAATAAGTATTTAAAGAGTATTGGGAAATACAAGAAATAGTGCTGCACCCATTTGATATAGAGTACAGTGCACTCAAAGTTAATTGATGAAATTACATCGAGTATAAGTGTAAAAAGGGGGAGAGTCGAAAAACATGTTGTATATGAAATAATAATTAATGTTTATAATATTGACAGATAATAAAATTGTAAAATGTTTGAGAAATTTTAAGTGCTTGTTTGATTTATACACAGATAATTAATTTCGAATCTTCAGATGCGATTTGTTTATGTTTTCACGCCGTTTAATTAGCCTCGGTGATTCGTATTCACTTTATGGCATTTTTCAACACCTCGTTGGATATTTGCTCATCGTCATCAGACTGACTGCCGGCTTGTGCTAGTCTTAATTTAATTATTGACAGTCAGTCAAGCAGCCCACCCGCCTGACTGACTGCATCTTTGACTGACGCCGATTTTATTTTATTTTTTTTTTGTTAGCTTTTATTGCACCTGCGTGTCCGTGTCGATGTACTGGGCTCAGAAAGCGAAACAGCGATTAAAAATTGCAATGCTTAACTTTCGTTTGCCGCTGTGGCTGTTGTTGTTGTTGTTGTTGTTGTTGTTGCTGCCACTGTTGTTGCTGTTGTGGCATGAGGAAATTGTCGGTTGCCGGCAAACAGCAGCATGGCATAGCAACAACTCCTGACAGTTGTCGCATTAAATTGCATTAACCACGCCCTTTTTATGACTGTCAAGCATTGCACAGACTACAAACATCTTATCAGACATTTGTTGACACTACAAAGTCAATGCCTTGCCTAAGACTATTGACTTTATTACATACAACATACATACAAGAAAGTCTAAGGTGTGGAAATTAAAGAAAACTAATCAATAATCCATTTTAAGTTACAGTTAAATTCGTTTAAAACTTGACAAATTAGTATACTTTTCAAATGAAATTCAAATATTTTACTCGATAAATTATTGCAAGTTTTGGGCAGTATTTAGTTTAGTAGTTTAAAATTGACTAGTCTTTTCAACTAGTCTATGACTACCATCTTTTCCAATATCTCTCAAAATAGTTATGGTACTATCTAAGACAATTGACTTTGTTACTCATAACAACAATAAAAAATTGTAAAGGACGGGAAAAGTAAAAAAAACTCTTTACTTTACCTATTAAATTCCAAATAGGTTAATTTTTAAATGCAAATATATATTTTAATCGATCTAAAATTTAGATTCTAAGTTTTAATAGCTATTAAGTAATTAAAGACATTTAAAGCTTATTCTTTTTTTAATAAAGTTTATTATAATATTATAATATATTGTAATATTGTTTTCAACATTATATAACATTTCCCAAAATAATTCTTTGCTTTTTACACCGAGTATAATGAATATTACTTAGATAGTTTTAGCTTTGAACTTGTAAGAATTGAATTGTGTATGTAATAAAAAGTAGTCACAATTACTATAGGTATTTGAATTAATCTATTTGTTTTTCAAATACTAACAAACAAAGTAATTTTGTTGTTTAGTACATATATAAGTGGTAAATACTACAAATAAAAGTATGTTCGTAGTATCTCTCAGTCAAGCACATTTAATCTACTTCCGCCAAACTTTACCGATTTAGCTTAATAACTAAATTAATCTGTCACTTTTAATTCATTGACACACTTTCAAATAATCTAATCACAAATTGACTCATAAATTCTGGTATTTGACAGTTCTCATAAATGTGTATGCATTTTTGTAATCCCAAAATTCTTTAACAGTACAAGAGTATTTGAACTCGATAAAAAGCTACTTTGTTGCTCTCAATCACTTAATATCTCTCACACTTTACACCCTCAACTTGGCACCGGCTTACTGTAAGCTGACTGTAAGTGACCAGGTATAAGATTACCTGAGATGTAATGCTGATGATGATGATGATGATACCTGCAGGGTGTACCCTCACCTGTCAATCGTAATAGTTTAAGTGTTGGCACAACGATTGATGGTCAAGTTGGAGTTTCGAATTGGATTTCGAATTCGATTTGGACTGCCATTTATCGCAATTTGTGTGCGATCAATTTGAGCTTTTTTGCATATTGATTGACTGCATAATTGGGCTGAATGAACTAAGATATTACGCATACGCCGCCTTGTACGCTAGAGTATACCGCTATAAACGAGCCAACGATCCAACGAGCCACTAATGAGTGAAAATTTACTAAACAAAATGAGAAAAACAATTAAGCGAATTGTGGATTGTGAATTGTGAATTGTAAATTGCAATTTCAATAAATGCGCACGGCAAAGTTCACGGCACGACCACGACTCGACGACTCCGACGACTCCGACGACTCAACGACTCCGACGACTCAACGACTCGACGACTCTGGCAATCTGGGTAACCACCACACAACATTGGTAACATTGGTGGTGCTCGTGGCCCCTAAATTAAACTGGGGACTTGGGGGACTTTCACTTTCGACTCAACGCTCAGAGGCGACTCGGCTGACTGCGCCGCGCTCCCAGATGAACTCGGCTCGCTACCGCTGTCAGTTGTAAGTTGTTGTTGTTGCTTTTGTTGTTGTTGTTATGAAATCGTCGCAATCATCGCGCACTGTAACAACAAAAACAAGTTTTACTTTTTGCACAACAACAGCAACAGCAAAAGAAACAAAAACAATAAAAAGAAGTCAACGCTTGCTATTGAGCGCTTGGTCTCTTTTTTTTCTTTTCAGCCTTTCGTGTTGGCCAGCGTTTTTAGGCCGCTGGCCGCTCCAAGCAACACCAACAACGTCCGCATCAACGCTAGCAGCGCAGTCAGCGATTCACTCGACTTCAATGTCACGGCGCAGTCAACGTCGCCGTCGGCGTAGCAGTTAACGTCTCAGTCAACGTCGCAGTCTTCGTCACCTGGTGTTTGGGGTTTTGAGGCATCGCCGTTGCGTCTTCATAGCGTCATTTTGTGTGTGGTTTTTTTTTACTTCTTGCTTTTTTTGGTCACTTTTGTTCAATGAAAATTACATCATTTCAAGTTTGGAGTGAAGCGGGACAGGAAATGCGACTGAGGCATTTATCTGCTGCCTCGTGTCTTGGTCAAGATGATATAAAAATGCGCTGTTCGTTTGTTGTTAAGTACTTAAATATGTTGCAAGGCAATACTGCAATTATTATTATGTATGTGCAATTTGTTTTAAACTTTAACTGTTGTTTCTGTTTTGGCTAAACTAACATGATCTCTCGGCCTAGCCATTTGCATAGAGAGTGCACATTTAATGATGGGCTTTCTCAGCTAAGGCGTGTCTTTTACCATTTTGCCATTAATTGGGTATTACGTTAATAATATTACCCAGTAACTCGCACAGCAGTAATTGAGCACAATTGCGGCCAACTGCGATACCAATCACTGACCTGTTCATTGACTTTAATACAGTTCAGTTCGGTTCAATTTGGTTGAGTTCAGTTCAGTTGTGTCAGCTTCTGGCTTTCATAAAAAAGGAAACTCTCACTTTTATTGCATCAATGGCTTCTAGGGAGCGGGGTTCCGTCATTGTGTCAATCAAGCAAAAGGCAACTTCCAGCTCCGTTTGACAACGTTGTGCGCATTTTCAATTGATCTGGTAACAATAAATGCATTAATATTACGCATACGCCTCCGTCTACAACTCGAGCCTATTCTCATTATGCGTTATGTGTTGTGGATTGCATTTAATGCATCCAAATCAAAGTTGTTGGTTAATGTCATTGGTAGTCCAGTCAACAAACAGTCTCGGCCAACAATCGAACGTTCGCTGTTATTTGTTATCAGCGATTGTTGTAATTTTTATGTGGTTTCATGCTCTTGTTGTTATTGTTATTGTTGCTCTTGTTTTTGTCATGTGCAAAATGCAAATGTGTCTGTGCGGTTAATGTAATTTTCTGTTGTTGGGGTTGTTGTTGTTTACCGGCGTTGTATTAATTTCACTTTTACTTTTTATGATTAACATTTCCCACCCAAAAGTGAGAAACTTTACATGATTTTTTTGTTTTTTTTTTAATTTTTTTCACTTATTAATATTTGTACTTTTTGTTGTTGGCGCTGCAAATGAAATGTGAAATTTCCAAGATCGTAAAGTTTAAAGATGCTGAGGCTCTTGGCTCTCGGCTCACTGCTGTTTGGTCTCTCGACTGACCATTTCTTAAAATTTTAATGCTTTTTTACTTCTTAGTTGTTGCTTTTGGGTTTTTATTATATTGTTTTGCTTTTTTTTTGCCAGCATCTTTAATTACACATGCTGGTTACTCATCACTGTCTGTCACTTTTCGTCTTCAGATGAGCCTCTACTGTCCATCGTCCACAGTCCATCATCCACCGTCCATCGACCATTCACCGTTTAGAGTTTGTCTAAGGTTTAAGTTTTGGGTTTGGGTTTTTTGCGCCCAAGTGTCGCAACTGAAAGTGAAACTCTTTTTACTTTCCGACACATTAAGTATCCGTCAAGTCAAAGGTTCGTGGGTTTGATGGATATTGCCAGACACAGACACCCAAAGTAACTGCCACATCTGATGCTAAGCCCACGCATAAGTGCGGCAAGTTTTAAGCCCCTTTTATACCCAAAAGGGGCACTCAATGTGTGGCAAACATGCGTTGCAATCAAACGAAATCAATTGTTATTGAACCCACCTGCATTTAATAGCTTTGTTAAACTATTAAATTTACTTGCTGTTTATAACTCACACATTATGGTAAATAAGATAGACGAAATAACATTTGCTTTACCCAAAATCTGCTAAAACTCACATTTTTAATTTAAACGCTCGAATTGGTATCGTTGATGTTAACAATTCCAGTGCTTTAAAATGTTGCTGCTCCTTTGTAGCGTTGCAACAACAATGCGGCTTGTATTTTTTGTATCTTTGTATCTTGTATCTGCCAACGAACCAGACGAAATGTGCGACAGATCGCAACGCGAACCGAAATACAACTGAACGCAAATGAAAAACTTTTGCCAGCAAGTAAAAAAGCATCGAGCTGGAAAACAGCGGCAGAAAAAAAAGTAAAAATTATTATGCATACATATGTACATACATACAGACATATGTGCATAAGTATCCAAGTATATGTGTTTGGAGGCCGACAGCAACAACGACGCAGCAGCAACAGCAACAGCAGCAACAGCAACAGAAGGTATTGCCGATGTTGGCAACGGTAACAAAACAACAACACGTACATGCACACTCACACAATCACACACAGACATTATTGGCAGCGACGTCGACAGCGGCAACAGCTGGCTAAAGAGACTGAGAGACTTAAACTTAAACCCAGACCGAGTTGGAGCTTGGAGTGAGCAATGAAAAAGTGGAACGAAGGCGGGGGCAGAGACTAAACGCCAATTCAAAGCATGCCAAAAACAAAAAACAAAAAAGACAGTAAAATACGCGTCCAAAATGAGCGAACAATTGCGCAATTGCGACAGCAACAACACACAAAACAACAACAACATCCACAACATTGCTAACAACAAGAGCAAACTTCAGAGTCAGAGTCAGAGTCGAGATTTTATATCATTTCTTTTGGTTGTTGGCAATGCAAGTGTGATTGGTGTGATTTGTGATTTGCTCACAGTGATTTTTTATCTGTGATTTATTATCGTGACGAATACGCATTGAAGATATCCATCAAATGGCAAAATGATGGTGTAATTATGATTAATATAATGATGAAGATCACGAGTTGTTTTCAGGTCTATCAAAAACACATTTGTCCTAACCACAAAGTATTTTCTATTAAAGTAATATTTGCACTCTTACTTTCATATGACCTACTTTTAAAAAGTTACTTTGCTTTAAAGTATACAAATGTTAAGTCTAAATAGTCTTGTTATCTTGAGCTACGAAGTACTTAGATTATATAGTAATCCAATAATAATAATACTAATACTTATTATATATAAATTAGATTATACTCTTTAAACTCAGATTAGATTATACTAATTCCATATACTCTTCACATCAATTCAAAATATATTTTTAATGTCATTAAACTTGAGACGAAACCAAGCAAACTTAAAGATAATTAATGAATTAAACACTTTTGCTGTCATTTAACATGACAGTTCAACAGCTCATAAACTTACATGTTTTGCCAGCAGCTTTACAAACTTGTCAAGAAAATATTTAATTTAAGTTATTTGAATTTTCTATTAACTTACAAGTGAGTTATATTAGGGCTATGGGAAAAACTTTAATCAACATAGATTTATACACTAATGATGTGAATATCAACTGTTACGTATACTTGATAAGAATTGGCCATTAAATCGAAATGTGCAACTTAATTAATAGCTATCCATGCGGCTATACTAATAGGCCAACAGCTGGGGAGCCTAACTTGGCCAAGTTTGCAAAGTTGATTAGTTTAGTGAGATTGACAAATCGTCATAGAGATGCTAAAGAGTCTTCAATGCGTTGCTTCAACCAAACCGCCTTCCTGCCAACGATTACTTTCCGCCTTCCGCCCAAACACCGAGTGTTTGTTGCACGGTTCGTCGGCTTCTGATGCATGCCGACTGATAGTGGCCAGAAAAATAATTGCCATGCGCCGCGGTGGTTAACGAAAGTGGCCAGAAGTAGGTGTGTTCCAATGAGCTGTGTACCTTGTTTAAGATGCTGCGATACAGATACAAATTTAAGGCACTCTCATCACATATAAACACACAAACACACACACGCATGCCAGACACTTAACTTAACTTTTTATTAGCAATTTTTGCCATTTTCATAGCACTTTTTTTGTCGTTTATTTGTTGGTGCGGCTTTTGAATAAATAGCTTTTTTTTAATTAACAAAAATTTCACTTTTTTGTTTAGATTTAATATTAAATAGAATGAGGGGCGGATGGATGTACATTGTAAAGCGCTTAGACAACAATTACTATACTTCGCCATTGTAGATTTGTAGCTTATCATTGGTGGACTGGGATACCAGTCGATCTAGTTGTGACTCTGAAGTAACCATGTCCATATCCATATCTCCCTCAATGTATAAACCTCTGCGTCCCAATCGCATGCAACTGAATTTATACTCAAAAATCTGAGTAAAAATACCCTTGAGCACCAAGGATGTGCAGAAATGGAAACTGTTGTCTACTTCCAAAATTTCAATGTTCGAGATCCGCAGACAGGTGAACAGCGGAATGGGCAAAACTAATGTTGTACAGAAATCCGGAACATTGCGCGCCGAGAGACCAAAGCTTGCCAACAATTGATCATTCCACTCGATGCGAAACTGCACACCAAATACCCTCCAATCGTACTGGATCTTAACACACGTCGTCTGATTACCTCCACCAAAAAAGGTTCCCAGGCAGCATTGGCAACGGTAATCCTGACAGGAGCAAGGCATTCCCAAACTTGGCAGCTTGACAACATTGTCATTGATAGGCCAAAGTGCCTGTCTCGACGAGCGTAGGCGTATTGGACTAAATAGCATTGGATCCATTACCCGGCCATTAGAAGGATTAAAGAGCACAATCTGCGTATCCGACTCCGGGTAATACTTAGCGTATACGCAATGTACCAATAAAATTGCCAGCAGGCAAAGCGGTCCAAGGTGATCCATTTTATTGACTATTTACGAAGCTGTGCTCCACTTGGCTTGTTAGCTGTTGTCCGGTTGGAGGCTGTCTAGCTGCAGTAGTGGGGTTTTCCGTAGTCCGTGACTCCGTGTTTTCCCTTACAATTGTCTAAACAGAGTGTGTGCATTTTGTTATTTGCCCCCATTTCATTACATTAGCTGTTGTTCTAGATGCTTTTGCTCAGTCAAGTAAATGGTGTGGAAAATGTTTATTAACTTCAATTAGTAATGCTTTGGGCTGATTTGCATACCACACAACTGAGCTAAAATGTGTCAATGCCAGATTCCTGTGAATGATTACCTCCAAAAGGCTTCACTTATTTGACTAATTAATGTGCAGCTCGAAGCTGTTACCTCTGGCTTGATAAGACAAACCGCATAGCAAACCTTACGAATGGTTTCCCATTTTAACGATTGTCAGTAAATTGTTACGTCTGCTGGAAATGCAAATGTAACTAAATTGCACACTTTGCACTCTAAAATGTGTCAAAATTACATGCGATGCTCAATTTACGCAAACGAACGCTGCCTAGGTAGGTAACAACAACCACAACAACAATTGAAAACAACAATGACAACAACAACTACAACCGCAGCAAACAAGCAGAAGATATTGTCATCGACATCGCAATTCGTAACGGACGATGCTTTCAAAAATACACTGACAATTTTGTGCCGTAAAAGACTTTTAAAATCATATTTGGTCATGCATTCGGCAGAAACAACAATAATAATAATAACAACAACAACAACAAGTGCAATAAAAGAAACAGTCTCTATTTTTCCTCAATGATTTGTTGATTTATGTTTCAAAACTTTTTTGTAAGCTCCGGCGGAAATCAAACAGTTACAGACGTTTCTTATGTTTATCTACCTTTAATTGACAAATAGTTTTTCAAGAGACGACCTTGTATTAGTTCAAAGCCACTAAAATATTGTTGGAAAATTTATTATTTTGTGGAGCTCATACATAACCATGTACATAAATTTCATCAAAGATGCGGGACAACTCCACTCTCAGGGTTACATTATTTTTAAAATCGTAGGTCAAGCACCTCATATATATAAGATAACTATAACATCTTAGTAAAATATACACATGGTATTAAGGGTCAAACAACTGTAACAGTCAAAGGTCAAGACTTTAACTTATAAAGAATAAACTTTTCTATTTTTATGTGGGTTCGAACCAGATAAATGTACCGAATCTAAGTAAAGTTTTGAAAATATATTAAGGTTCGAGAACACTAGCCGTTACTTGAACGGTGCTAGTCCGTCTGCATGTTAGCTATTTTAAACACCTAGATCTGTTGTCTTTTTGTGAAAAAAATGTTTAAAGTTGTTCAGAAAGTTTTCAATGTTAATAGTTTGAATTTAATGTAAATTGCTGTGTATGTTAAACCCAACCGCTAAGTACTTGCTATCGATTTCTTAATATAGGTACTTTATCGTTACAAATCAAGAATATTATAAATTGTAATTAACTCTCAAAAAATGTTCGACAAAAAAGAATGTTTTATCTCCACTGATTTTTTAAAATCCCACCTCATGGGAGCTTTGCGAAGTCTACATGCGCCATCTTTTGTGAGCTTTGCGCAGCATAAATACGCCACCTCTTTTCAGCTTTGCGACAACGGTTCAACTGAACGATTAGTTCATGAATTACAGATTAAGTTCATTCGCTCATTTTGGTGACCCGTTCATTTGAACTTATTCAGAACGAATCGACACAGAACAAAACCAAAATACTAAAAACCAACGCAGCAAATTTTGTTGTGTCCCAAATCAGCGAAGATGTTTAAACTCCGTTAAATTAAACGCAAACAACAAAATTAGTTTGCGATTGAGCAAGTGAAACTATTCGAAGCACCGCGCACCATCGTTAGTCATAATAATATGGGCGATTTCTTCAAGTCGCTGAACTTTAACTATTTTAACAACACCACATCCACCAACGTTGCGGATGAAGGTGTCAACGGGGGAGGAGGAAGTGTCAGTGGTGCCACAGTCAATACTGGCAGTTTGGACAATGATTACGTTGGCCAATTCGTTGAAATTGGCGAACAAAAGCTGCGAACGAAATGTGTGATAGCAGAAGGTATAAAAGAAAACATTGCAAGGGCAATAAAAATCAATAGGATGTGAAGTTAAAAAAAGCAGGTGCAACGGGCACAAAAAAAACCAAAACCAAAAGTATGGAAAACTTTGTTGCATCTAAAACTGACGACAGCGACACCTCAACGTCAGTTACAATCTCTTTGTTTACGCTTTCTGATTTTCACATTGAAACAGAATGGAAAACTTGTTGCTTTGTAAATGTGAATGTGATCTCTGTATATGTATTTGTGTTCGAGTTGTGGTTGAAGTTCAAACGTTCTTTTTCCATTCTCTTTGACCCATCATGAGTCATTCTTTTGCACTTAAACACAGACACACACATACTAACACACAAAGCTTCTTCTGAGAATTTCCAAGTTCAAATTTGGCTTACATACAATTATGCACATTAAGTTGTGCATATATGTATGTACATTTATAATAATTATACAAATCATTTTCAGTCATTACTGAAATGAACGCCCCCGCTTATCAGTGCTTGTTATCATTCTACCCTTGCTTACAGGCGGCTATGCGTTTGTATACGTTGCACAAGATGTGAAAACTGGCACAGAATACGCCCTCAAGCGCTTGATCGGTGCTGATCAGCAGGCCTGCCATGCCATCAACAATGAGATTAACGTCCACAGACAACTATCGGGACATGGCAACGTTGTCACATTCGTTGGCTCCAATTGCATTGCCCCAACTGCACAACAGGGTGCTCAATTTCTACTGCTGACGGAACTGTGCAAGGGTAAGTCATGGAAGCTGTTATCTTTGCTTTATATAACTCTTAATACATTCGTCTGTTTTATAGGCGGATCATTGATAGACTGTTTTAGAGTGGATAATGCGCCCCTCGATCCGCCTGTCGTCCTGCGCATCTTCTATCAAATGGCACGAGCCGTTGCCCATATGCACTCACAAACGCCTCCCATAGCACATCGGGACATAAAGGTATATAGTAGGATTTACCTGCTTCAATTTGTAATAATCCTCATAGGATAATATTGTTAAAAGTTATATACTAAGCAGAGGGATCATTTAGGCAATGACAGTTTATTCTGTTTTAATCTTTATATTAAGTTAAAGATAGTTGACATTTTAACTATGCAGTATTTAAGTTAATGTTACTATTTAAATCTATATATAGTTTAAGAAGGTTATTAGTTTTAAGTATTGTTCCAAATTATTGATTCTTATCAAATGTTTTTATATTCTCTTCGTCAGATTGAAAACTTCCTTATTGGCAATGACAAGCAAATTAAACTCTGCGATTTTGGTTCGTCCACCAAGGAGTTGCTCTCGCCCACATTTGAATGGAGCGCCCAACAGCGAAACATGCTCGAGGATCAGCTAAACACAGTGACAACGCCTATGTATCGTGCTCCTGAAATGCTAGACACTTGGTCCAACTATCAAATCGGTCCCAAGGCTGATATTTGGGCACTGGGATGCATTCTGTACTTCCTTTGCTATCAAAAGCATCCCTATGAGGATGGTGGCAAGCTGCGTATCATCAATGCCAATTATATACTGCCGCCAGAGCAACGTTATCATTGCTTCCGTGAGATTATCAAAGGCTGTTTTAAAGTGAATCCAGCGGAACGTTTCGACATTTCAATGGTGCTGGAGCGATTGGCAGCCATTGCAGAGACACACAACTGGTCGCTGAAGGGGGCATTGGATTTACGTGGCATTCCCATAGGAACGTCGCCGTCTGAGAGCCCATCGAGAAGTTTGCCAGAAACGAGTCGTTCCGAGTTCTATACTGACAATCCAAATGGCACGACAATGCCCACGCCTTCAACAAGTGTGCCACCAACTGCTGCCAATGCTGCACCCAGTCATGGCAATGGTAGCTTGTTGTCCTCGCTCCGTGGCGGTGCTGGAACACTGTTTAAGAATTTGAAGGACACCTCGACCAAGGTAATGCAAACTATGCAGCAATCAATCGCACGCAACGATTTGGACATTAGTCATATTACATCGCGTATTCTGGTAATGCCCTGCCCCTCGGATGGCTTCGAGTCCACCTACAAAACGAACAATATTGAGGATGTGCGTCTGTCACTGGAAAGTCGCTTTGCCCCGCAAAAGATAAGCATTTATAATTTTGGAGCACGGACTGTGCCACGCCTACCGCCGCCTGTGCGCACTGTGGAGGCGGGCTCAGTATACGGTTGTCCGCAGGCTCACGCACCTAATCTGCAGGTGAGTTTGTTGGATTATAAATGCTTTGATATCTCCTCTAATTGATTACCATTTTGCAGGGACTCTTTACTGTGTCGGCGGATATGTATAACTTCCTTAATGCGGATCCCAAATCCGTTGTCATTGTGCAAACAGGCGATTCCGGTGGCTGTACAGCAGCCACTGTGATTTGTGCTCTACTTATGTATGCCGGATTACTGCATGAGCCGGAGGATGCGGTCCAGGTGTTTGCTGTCAAACGTCACACCATCAATTTACGCCCCTCGGAGTTTCGTTATCTCTATTACTTTGGCGACATTCTGCGCCCGATACCACTGCTGCCGCATTACAAGAACTTCAACCTGGTTTCGCTCAGTTGCCAGCCCGTGCCACGCATGACCAAGGCTCGCGATGGCTGTCGTATTTACATGGATGTATTCTGCAATGATAAGCTAATGCTCAGCACACTGCAGGACTACGAGAAAATGCGGTGCGTTTTTAAGTATTTTCAAGTTGTTTAATCATTTTGTAGATCCTTTGCACCATTTACTAGACAATTTACAAGATTTAATTTATCTGCTTTCTTTCTGTCAAATGAGCAATAGGAAGAGTATATAAACAACAAATGTTTGTAATGAATATCGTTAATTTATTTACAATTTTTCCATTTCTATTTCGTAGGCTACACTTGGCGGGTCCTGGCAAAATTGTGTTGCCTATTAATTTAACTGTCACTGGCGATCTGACAATTGTATTGTACCATGCTCGTAATGCCCTAAAGGGCATGGTGCGTCCACAAGGCCTTAAGATTTGCCAGTTTCAAATCAACACTGGTTTTGTGCCAGAGCCTGAAACTCTAATTACCTTCACCGCCCACGATCTTGATGATTTGCCCGATCCAGAGCAGGTGCCACCAAACTTCTGTGTATCGTTATCACTAAGCGTAACTGAATCAGAGACTCTACCCAGCCATAAACCCCCATGGCTGCCTGCCAAGGCTAAGCGTGTTGCCCAAAATCTGTTTGGTTCCGATTTGGAGTATGCCGAGATGCTCGATAACTTTGGTAAGTCCACAATTACATTTCATTGTTGACTGTTGATTGTTCACAATCTAAATTGTTATGTTGATTTTGTAGTAACCAAACCCAATACACGTTCCTCACCGCCGCCGTCTGTTAGAAAGCCGGAACGTTCTGGTTCACCGCTGGTTTTACCGGATGTTACTGAAATTGCTCATGATACGCCCGCTGCAATGCCAGAACCGTCGCCACCCATCGATTTGCTCAATTTGAATCAACAGCCGAGTGCAAGCGCCGCATCTGCTGCCGCCAATCCTCTGGCAAGCGCTATGCCCAGTTCGGATGCTAGCTTTGATCTGTTGGGCGCCTTTGGGGATGATGATTCTTCGGGTATTGGTTCGGATCCAATTCCAGACGTGTTGCCCCCGCCACAGGCTGCACAACAGCCCAAAATGAATACCGATCTCTTTGACATATTTGGTTCTATTGATCACAATAGCGGCATCGGTAGTCCAAATCTAAAGCCCAGCACCAGCTCAAACCTGCCGCCTTTTGTTGGGGCTATGCCCTCCTTTGTGACAACGCCAGCCGCGCCCAGAAAGGAACCATCACCAACGCAACCACAGAAACCATTAGATCCATTTGCTGACATTGCCAACCTGGCTTCAGATCTGCACATTAATTTTAATCGCAACACACTAGGAGCCAAATCGGCAAGCACCACTCCTGTTGGGCACAGTCCGCAGCCTACGCAGTTTTCCAGCCCAACGCACAAATCAGTGCCAAGTCCATCCCAGCCTCAGGCACAGCCAAAACCCCAACCACAACCGCAAGCACAACCACAGCCGGCGTTTGCCAAGACACAGCCGCAGCCACAACCTCAGGCTGCTCCATCACGTCCGGACTACAGCCGCACCCATTTCGATGCGCCCAAGCCCGGCCAGCAGTCGGCCGCTGGTGGCACCAAGAGCTCAGATATATTTGCGGATATTCTTGGACAACAGGGCTATTCCTTTGGTAGTAAAATGAATCAGGGGCCACGTTCCATCAACGAAATGCGAAAGGAGGAGTTGGTCAAGGACATGGATCCCAAGAAAGTGCGCATTATGGAATGGGTGAGATAACTAAACCAAAATCCAAAACCAATTATCAGTTAATGACAATGATCTTTTAATCCTTGCAGACCGATGGCAAGAAAAACAATATACGCGCCCTGCTCTCCTCTATGCATATGGTGCTATGGGATAATGCCAAGTGGCAAAAGTGCGATATGTCAACCATGGTAACGCCGGCTGAGGTTAAAAAGGCCTATCGACGTGCCTGCCTGGCCGTACATCCCGATAAGGTATGTTTATAGAAATAATCACTAAAGAGTTTCCATTTCTTAATCGAATTAATGTTTTATACAGCATAATGGAACCGAGCATGAGGATATGGCCAAGCTCATATTTATGGAATTAAATAATGCGTGGACGGACTTCGAGAACGATTCCACGCAACAAAATATGTTCAATGCTTAAAGCTATACCCTATATGTATATACATATATATTTACATATAAAGTTATATACATATATAGTTTTAACTATCCTTCTATTAGCTGAAACTAGTGTAAAGCCATTTAAGAGATGTAAGCTTTAATATGTAAAGTGAAAGTATTTGTGTATGCCGCATAAGGCGTACACATTTTAGTTAGCCCAAAATGAAACCCGAGTTGAAATTCTAAAATATTTATGGACAATTTACTTAATTTTGTAATTAAAACCCAGCCGCCCACATTCCCAAAAAAAATGCACAAAAAAAACATCAATGTTTTCTGAGCATGAACTAAGAGAAACTAATTAAAACGGGTATTCAAACTATCTATTCAGAGTATTCACAATGAAAACTGTCGACAGTATTTAACAATATTCGGACAGTGTCAAGTGTGCTCTAAATAAGTTTTGTTGAACAAACTATTTGATGTACTCAATAGACAACAATTAAAATCAATCAATCAATCAATTAAAATTGGCGTTAGATACAATTATGACCTGGTCCCAACCCAAAATGTGATTATGATACACGCCTATGCAAAACACACAGAAAGTGAATAAGTTTATATAAATAACAAACAATATATACGAGTATAATATTTAAAAAACTATTTGTGAGAAATGATAAGTGAGTTATGGAAGTATGAAGATTCGTGGTAGACAAATCCAAAACGCTTCATTTACTGTTACTTTAAAAGTCCTTTATTTTCAGCATTTAAAATCAATTCACACATACTCAGATAAATGTAATAAATTCTCTATGCGTTTCCCTTCAAAGTGGAACTGTTAGTAAAATACAAAATCTTTTCTTATACGGGTTGTTATTTGTGTCCCTTAACGAGTCTGCCAGCTACATAAACGGATTTGATGTTACGATCATCGCCAGTGTAGATGAATTTCTCAAGAAGCTCGTCCACAGTAAGCGAACGATGGGGTTTCTCCAAGACGCTGACGTCCACCAACAAGGCATCGAATTCCTTGCCCACAGCAAAGTTGCCAGTGACGTGGTCCAGGGACAATGCCTTGGCGCCACCCAGAGTAGCCAAATAGAAAGCTTGCTTATAGGACAATTGCTGATAGTTTTCTTGCGGATTCTTGGCTGGTCCTGTGCCACGAACGTCTTGCCTATTGAAAACATCAATATGCTTGGAGACATCTAAAGCACGTGCCAAAGCATGCAGTATAGATACGGAGTTTCCACCAGATACGTCTGTTCCTAAGCCGACATTTACTCCAGCTTTGATAAGGCGTTGTACATCACAAAGACCCGAGTTTAAATTGGTATTGGAAGCGGGACAATGAATAATGGAGGTGCCACGCTCCTTAAGCAAAGCAATCTCATCATCCTCCAGATGTACGCCATGCGCCATGACGGTCTATCAATCAAACAAACGTTTGAATCATTGAGATCTTTGAATGAATAATAGAAATCTAACCTTTTTGGTCAGCAATCCCGCTTCGTCATAGGCCCCCGCATAGCTGGTTTTAAATATGTCATTCACAACCTGAATCTCTTGAAGATTCTCGCTAATGTGACTCTGTACATGGAGATCATATTTTTTGGCAATATCTCCCAGTTTTTTTAGTAGTTCCTTGCTGCAACTTAGCGCAAATCGGGGTGTTATTGTTGGCAGCACAAGGGGACTTTTCAGGTTTCGTAATTCCGAAACAAAAGTCTCGCTTCCCTTTACCGCTTCCTCCGTCGTTTCGCTACAGACACACACACGTAAGAATATGACTTTAATAATTGATGAACGGTTTTTTATGCTTCACACTTACACATAGTAATCAGGGCTATTGCAATTGGAGCACACTTTGCCAATCAGTGCTCGCTGACCTTGACGCAATGCTTCCCGAGCCAAGATCAGTGTGGATGCCAAGTCGTTGGTGGCGAAATAGGAGGCCAAAGTGGTGCCGCATCGAAGTGTTGCTTCCTATAGAGTATCAAGTTATCAGCTGTTGCAATAAAAGTGTAAAGTGTGTTTGCAAGCGAGAGTGAGAGAGAGGACCCATCATTAAAGATCGGAGAGCACAATTATCGGTAGTTTTACATGAGTGTGTGTGTGTGTGTGTGTGTGTGTGTGTGTGTGTGTGTGAGTAATGTGATGACATACATATAGCTGATAAGCAAAACTAACAATAAAGTTCTCAATTAAGTATATTTACCACAACACTTTTGTAGATCTGCAGTGCAAACTCTTGGTCAACATATTTGGCCTCAGTTGGAAATGTATATGTATTGAGCCAATCAAGCAATGGAACACTCATTCCCAGACCAATCTGGGCATATTGTGGAGCATGAATGTGCCCATCACAGAACCCCGGGCATAGAAACTGGAATTCCGAGAGGCGCACCTCTGTCAGCTCATTCGCATCGAAGCTCGTGGTGGACAACCAGTTCTCATAATCATTTCCCACGCCAACGATCTAAAATAGTTCGATCACTCGTTAAAGATTAATCGTTAAATTGAATATCTTCTATGACGATCCTTACCTTTCCATCTTGAACAGCAACGAATCCTTCCTCAAAGGATTCAAACTCATCAAAAGATTTGGTGTGCAAAACTGTTCCACGGTAAACGGTAGGCATGATTTCTTATCAACGTGTCTTTGGCCCCACGACGATCGGAAACGAAATGAAAAACACTTGATAAACTAGTATTTAAATTGATTCCAATTAAGTGCTGTGGCTGTGAATGGCAAACGAGGAGTTTGCGCAGTTTAAATTGAAATTAAAAATTAACTTAGTTAAACGATAAGAATAAATTTAAGCAACCCATATTAAATAAAAGTTATATGAAAAAAGGGATCATTTTACCGCATTTTTGGTGTTTATAATCCCTCAGAGGGCAAAGTTCTTCCAAATAAATTTTAACACAAAAAGATAGATCATTCAAATTCTAAATGAATTCATAAAACATCAACAAAAGATTGCAGCAAATCGGAGCAAATAAAACAAAATAAAGATCATTTTTTGACACCATCATTTGTTTGTTAGCGGAACAACTTCAATCGCCACCTATGGTTTAGTTTTTACAAAATATAAAAAGAATCGATCTAAGTCGATAAAATGTAGTCGAGTCCCAGCACATAACTACCTGGGCGCGCAATTTAAAAAATTTGCTTGCGCGACGCGTCGTTTGTCTATTACGATGTCTCTTACGTCTCTTACGATGTTGTCTATTATTGGAACTAAGTTCTTATTAAGGAAGCTGGCAGTTCCGGTAGCACCACCACATATTTTAAGTGGAAAAATCATCAAAATCAACTCAAAAGTTTCGTCAAAAAGTGAATGATTTATTAGTTCCGCTAAAGGACAATAGATGACTCTATTTTATTTAGTTCCGCTAAAAAAAATAGATGGCGCTAAAGTGACAGAGGTGGGTCGACTATCGATAGCACTAAGGTCGACTATCGATGGTTAGTTATTTACAAAAACAGCAATGTGAAAGAAAGAACTAAATTCGTTTGTTTTGTGGGCTAATCATGGCGCCTAATTTCTAAATTGCAGTAAAAACTAAATCTGTAGTGTTCAATAATGGTGTAATTTGGTTTAATTGTGTAAAATACTCTGCGGAGAACTTAAAATTAAAGTGTCTAACGCAATCCGCTGGCATTATTACTCAACTTAAATTGCATATAAATCCGCACGCATAGCAAATCTTTCAAACTAACTGGTTTTGCCCAACTCGATTTTCGTTTGTTGTGAAATGTAAGTATGATGAAATACACACAACTTTGTAGCAGATGTTGATGTGGGAGTTCAAGAGGCTCGACAAAACAGTAACATATGTACATACATATTTAAAGGTCTTACACATACTTACGTACATATGTATGCAGTAGTGATATTAGCAATTATTTATTTATAAGCAATTGACACGTACATATGTTGGGTATTTATACGCGAATTCCCCACATTGAAAGCTTTTTGTTTAATAAATAAAAAAAGAAAAAACCAGAACAAAGATAATGATTGCGCCAGAAGTGCAAATTTACTATCTGATTCTTCATTCAGTAGCGTCGCAGCTGATCAAAACAAATACATACAAACAAAACACACACATTCATGCGTAGCCTACGCTTTGTATAGAAACAGACACCAAGAAACAGTGCCAACAACGTCAAAATGCGAAAAACAAACAGAAAACATGGGCCAATAATGAGCGTAGTTGGTACTGCCAATAAGACTTTTGTATGCGCTGCTTCACAATTGGGTAGATATGAAAGAAAGCAGCAGTGTTGTCGTTTTAGAGTTTTTCGCACTAGATTTTGTGGGTTTTCTAAACCTACCCACTAAGTGGTTTTCTTAGTGGCTCTTCTATAATTCGAAATTTTAAGTATTTTGGTTGCTATAAGGTTATTTATTTAGCAAAATCTTATAAATTGGTTTCAATAAACTGTGAGATAAACTGGGACACAAGTCTTGGATATTTGTGTTAGAAAATAAAAGTAAATTATCTACAACTCTGTGTTATTAAAAGTTTATCTAGGATGTTGACATAGCCGTTATTACTTCTTAGTACAATCAAATAAGCTGGGACATTAAACAATCATGACCAATACTTGATTTATCTATATTAATAGACACAGGCTAACAACAAATGATACACATACTTACATATGTATATATTTAAGCTACTTACCGAAGTGAACGTTCTCTAGAGAGAGAATATTAATCAAATAGTCAGAAAGATAAAGACGAAATAGACAACACTTTGAAAATTCTCAACTAATACGGAGAATGGAATGTATAAAGATTAAACTTGCTTTCTATTGGTTTCTTGAAAAGTTTCTTCTAAAAAGCTAACGGCAACACTGATCAGCATTAAGACTGCAGGTGAATGCACATAAGTAGATAACATGCCGAACTTGTAGGGAACAAGGAACGCAAAGCTCTTTAAAAATACTTGCGAGCTAGCGCGTTGTTGTATCTGTGTGTTGATACTACAAAGCAGAACAAGTTATAAACAAATTCGAAAGGCAGCTGAAAACAAAAGCAGCAAGTATACGTGTGTGTTTATTGTACAAAGATATAAGATGCGAAGTGGGGCCAAAAGCAAGTAAGCTAAATAAACTACATTCATATGTATGTAGTTACACATACTACACAAGTACACACATACATACATATGTATGGTTTGTATGTAAAGACTGGGCCAAAGCGCCAGCGTCCCCAAAAATCGATTTTTTTCGTGCCAGTGACACAATAGACGCACAGTGCACAACAACGGTTCAAGAGAAAACATTCTGATTTGAGGAAACGCGTTTAACTTTAAAGTTTTCTTTGTTCACTTTGTGTCAGTTGGGTAAGGATATTAATTGTTTCTTAATAAAGCAATAAGTATAATATAAATTATGTGCAAATACAAAACAACAAGCGGAGCAAACATAAACACAAGCGTTTCAAGGTCGTTGCAAGCCAAAGAGGCCAAGCCAAAAATATAGTGTATACGTTTAATGGCGCATTTGACCAATCTTATACCCTTGCAGAGGGTATTATAATTTTGTCACGAAGTGTGTAAGGCAAACACCATTAAGAGTGTATATATTCTTAATCAGTCTGTCCTTCCACCTGTCTGTTACTTTGGAAACTAGTCTCAGTTTTGTAGCTATCTATATACATTTTTGTACAAGACGTACAGCCGGATCAGTTGACTATATCATGTAGCTGCCATAGGAACTATCGGTTAAGAATACACCTTTAGTGTGAACAACCTTATTGTTTCTTAAGTTAACTAAGCCAAACTCAAAGATTATGGGTTTGGTATAGTTTTGTAAAACCTGATCAAAATTTATTTAAATCGGACAACTATATCTTTAAGCTGTCATATGTCGAAAGTTGAATGCAGGTCTCTGCAAGGGTATCTAATCTTTGACGCGCCAAATATAGCCTTATGTTATCTTTTTAAATAAAATATCTTGTGATTTTCGTTTGCTTACAGTTACCGGATATTATGGAGTCCTTCTTAAGTCTGTTTGATCCGAATCAACCAGACGATGGCTTCGATGAGGAGCAGGAACTGAATGGCACCAGCAGTGGAAGCAGCGAATATGAAATTGATGCCAATGCCAATGAAAGTAATAACAGCAGCAACAATATGACCAACAACAACAGTAACAGCAACAACAGCAACACCAAGAACAATCTTATCTTTGATTTTGAACAAGGCGCGTTGCCACCAGAGCCACAGCTGGGTAATGTGGAATACAAGTTAAAGTTGGTGAATCCATCGAAGCAGCGATTCGAGCATTTGGTAACGCAAATGAAGTGGCGTCTTCGGGAGGGTCATGGTGAGGCTATCTACGAGATTGGTGTCTCTGATGCGGGTCATCTGCAGGGACTAAGCGACAAGGACATGAACGCTTCCTTAACCACACTCAAACAAATGGCACATCATTTGGGAGCCAGCACCTCTGTACTCAGGCGAAAGACCATTGCCATTAGGCGATCCGTGGCGGAAGTGCTGGTGAGAAAGATTCCTGACGACCAACACAACATAGAGGTACGCGTTGCAGTTCTTGGCGGTGCTGATGCAGGCAAATCCACACTCCTGGGAGTGCTCACCCAAGACGAATTGGACAATGGCCATGGACGTGCACGTCTTAACATGTTTAGGCACATGCACGAGATTCAATCGGGTAAGAGTTGCATCCAATTTCCAAGTACATCCTGTAACTTCATTCCCCTTTTAGGTCGCACCTCTTGCATCTCCCATGAAACTCTGGGATTCGATGCTTTGGGCAATGTGGTCAACTACAAATACAATGAGATGATGACAGCCGAGGAGATAAGCGATAGATCCACTAAGCTTGTTACCTTTATGGATCTGGCTGGACATCGTCGCTATATGAGGACCACAGTCCAAGCACTCAGTGGATATTCGCCTCATTATGCCATGCTTGTGGTGTCGGCTGGCAGCGGTTGCAATGACACTACCGAGGAGCATCTGGCCATAGTGCGGGCATTGGACATGCCTTTCTTCATATTGATAACCAAAACTGATATAACATCACCAGATGCCACAGTGCAGGAACTGCGCAATCTGCTCACAACAATTGGATGCCGCAAGGTGCCATTTGTGGTCACCAACACTGATGAGGCCATTTCAGCTGGCTCCAATCAGGTCTCCGAGAATATTGTACCCATATTTTGTGTCTCAAATGTAACGGGCACTGGCCTGAATCTAGTCACCAAATTTCTTTATGTGCTCTCGCCGGGCATAAGCAATGCTGAAAAGGATCGTCTCGAATTGGAGCCTTGTGAATTTCAAATTGATGAAATCTTTCGAGTTACCGATGTGGGTCCAGTTGTGGGCGGATTGTTAGTACAGGGCGTCGTTACTGAGAATATGCCCATGAAAATTGGACCATTGCCGGATGGGAGCTTCCATGCAGTCACTGTGCACACAATACATCGCAATAAGGCGCCCTGCCGAGTGGTGCGAGCTGGCCAAAGTGCCTCATTATCGTTTACTCCAGCCCAGGAACTGCCATCGCTGCGAAGTGGAATGGTGCTACTAAGTGACTCTGGCAACATTGACGAGCCCTATGGCACTTACTTTTTCCAGGTGAGTTTACAGATCTTTACATACATATTCAAATATCTATATTTTACCCGCGTTATTTTGTATTTTAGGCCAAGGTATCTGTGCTGTTCCATGCGACAGCCATTTATGTAGGCTTTCAGACCACAGTGCACATTGGAAGCATACGCCAGACGGCGGTCATACGTGGCATCATGGGTGGCGAGAAACTGGGGACCAATGACTCCGCCTCGGTCATGTTTGAATTCGTTGGACATCCGGAGTATGTGCGGCCAGGCATGCGCATATTGTTCCGCGAGGGCATGTCCAGCAAAGGCATAGGCGTAGTCACCCAGGTATTCCCTGTCAACAAAACACGCACAAAGTAGATCCCAATTTATATAGAAGACACACCAGCAGAGTACCTAGCATTTCTTCTTATCCATTGGAAAATAGACGCACGACTGGAGATTGTCGATAGAAAACATGATGATGCCAGTTGAAAGCTTAATACATATTCTAGTTTATCTATATATATATATATATCTCAATTTGGATAGCAGCCAAGTATATAGCAATGTACATATTACAACTAGAGTTTAGTTACTTTGATTAGCATACGCTTAATAAGTGTATGCGCTGAACTTTTTAGCAGATCTTCTGTACTTTTAGTTTGAGTTCTGTGATTTTTCGTTTAAGCTCAACTCCAGTATATTTACATACATAATTATTAAAGATATATATATATAAAACAGTTAATGGAAACTGATTACACAATTTCAAATTGAATAACATGTACGAATTTTATTTTTTTGCCCACGCATACTTAATAATAAACTAGACGATAAAATAATAAAAATCCAACTAGGAATTTGCTCAACAATTAATTTATTGGTAATAACTCACTACGGACTGGTATCTGAGTGTTCCTTATTGCTATTAGTATCACTAGTGTGGGCTGGGACATTGGATGGTCCGGCGATTTCCTCCGCCTTTGCGGGCACAGTGGATGTGAACCTAAAGAGTACGGGGATTTCGCCGAAAGTCGCAAATCCATGCAGTTCCAAAAGACGTATCCACGACAGCAATGAGTCTTTGGTGGAGGTGCCTGTGGCGCAGATGGCAAATATGGTGCCATCATCTTGCTGGTGCACTGATCGCACTTTGCCCAATTGATTGTGTCTTCGAGGTGGAGGACGTCCAAAGAATGGAACACCTATTTGGGAAACATCATCCTCGTCCAGCTGTCGCTCGTCCAGTTGGGCCAAGAACTCGGCATCAGCATCGGCTCGCAACGTAAAGTAATTGATGCGACGATTTCGTATCCATATGTGAAATGGACCCTCAATGTAGAGCGCTTTCTTTGGCGAGTGCTCTTTGAGAAGCTTGGTTTGTTCCGGGCTCATGCCGTTCACAATCCACGTGTCGTCCAGTGAGTCTTTTAGTTCCTTGGTCTCGAACACATCCAATTTGGAGCGCAGATCCACCGTACACATACGTTCCACAGCCAGCTTGGCAATCTCCAGGGTATCGTCAGGTATCTGATCGGGTAGTGGCCATGGGGATAGGTTTTTAAACTTAGGCATCCAGTACATCATGCGCCAATATTTCCGCAAGGGATGTCCCTTCTTGCCAAACACATTTAGAAGCATCGCCTCCATTTCATAGTCGGGCATGACGCCATAGTCTTCCATTTGCTCCAGCAAATCAATGATGCATTGTTGCTGCTTGGGGAAATGCATGAACTCGGACTGAAATACATTGGTAGGTATGAACTTTCCCTTTGGCATCACGTTTATCAATGCCTTGTAAACCTCCAAGTCGTGCTCTACCCCAAAGTCAGGCATATGCTTAAGTGCCGCATAGATGAACTCCACATGGTTGCGCCGGTGAACATCACGTTCTTCAAAGATTTCCACCATTGTCAGATACGTATTCTTGGTCTTTTCCTGCGCCGCTGCAAATGGATTACGTACGGCGGGAAGGCTTTTTGAGGTGCCGGCAGCGCCAGCTCTTTTTGCATTGTTGTTATTGCCGCTGCCCTTGGAGTCAGAATTTTCATTAGCTTCGTTCGTTGCGTAGTTTCTTGAGAAGATCGTTGGCGCTCTATGTCGATAGAGTGTCTGGCTAACGGTGCCATGCAATCGCAATATGCAGTGCAATTTGCGTATCATTTTTATTTAAAACAATTTAAAATTGAATTTAACTAAAATTCAGCGATTATAAAACAACAACAAATGCATTTTGCAACACTGACCGATAACAAACAGCTGAGCGGCGATAAGAAGTAAAACTCAAATCAATCGAACCAATTGCTATACACTGCTATCGAAACTGCCTAGTAAATACCGATTAATTTAAACGGTATTTTTTATATTCTTATCTGCAATTGAAATGTTAAAATTTGAACTTTGTTTGGGATGTACACTAACAATTCAAACGGGAAGATAAAATCAGTTGGTAATTAAACCTATTTATATAACTTTTTATGTGTCAGAAATTAGTTCAGTAACTAAATTATTAGAATTACCATGAAACCCCAAGCGTCTGGGATTCACAGATTCTCATAAATATTGGCGATATTATTACATCACTATAAATACTTAGATTCTGACTAATAATGGGATCGAAAATGCCTCATTAAATGGCTTACACATTTCATGATAAACATATACACTCTGCAAGCGAAAGACAATGTTTAAAGCATTACATTTAATGGGATTTGATAAGAGGTTTAATCACGTTTTATTGTGTGGTTTTCATAAGGGCCACTTTATAATTAGACGTCGATAGACGTCGCTTATCTTAAACACCCCCATAGATCAATCAAGAAAGGAACAAATTCGGGTTTGAAGCTTGTAATGTGACGAATAGTTAGAGGCCCGCATAACCGAATGTATGAATGCTCTAATGTACTCATCAGCTGCTCATGTTGTGACGATATTTAATGTAATTTTTCGTGGATTCTTTATGATGCCAGCAAAATTCAAGTGCGTTGATTGTATAGCGTCATCATTAAAATGTCAATGCAACGGGCGCTTTGTGAATCACTCAAAGAATTAGAATGAATGTGTGTGTGAGAAGAGAGAGAGAGAAGAGAGTGAAACCACACTCATTAATTACCCAATCATTTTTTCATTTAATTTTCTGTTTCATATTCTATTTTATTTTTTGCTTTTGTTTTTTGTGGTAGCACTTAACACCACTTAACGGTAGAAATCAGTCGATTAGCTGGAGAGCAGACCACTGACCACTAAACGAGATCCAGAACAGATACATAATTATTTGATGCCCGGTAGTTGCGTAACTCACACGTTCCCAACTTGGCCAAAGCAACAACCGAGCCCAGACCTATGTCTCTATATGTATCTGTCATAATTAGGCCAAGCAAAATGTCAGATACTGATTCAGATTCAACAGATACCGATACAGATACAAAGTTCAATGAATTGTAGAATGTGTTGTTTTTCTGATCATTTGTTAAGTGAAATAGGCACAAACATACATATATGCATCTATTCAAATATATATAAGTTCATGTACATACATATATATTTAAATTACATATGAATGTTGAAGAAAACCCCTTTTCACTTTTCTGCAGTCCATTTGTAAATAAACTTGGATCTCTAGAAAGTGCATAAATAACATAAGCGATTAAATATTAATCACCAAGTTAAAAAAACTGTTCTCATTTGTGTTTGCACAAATGCAAGTGAATCAAGTCTTTATATTATATACATTTGTGTACATATGTATACTCAATCGGATATATAAGAAAAACGAAATCCAGAACAGATACTCAGTTATTTGATGCCCGGAAGTTGCGTAACTCACACATTGCTAGCTTGGCCAAAGCAACGACTGAGCCCAGACCCATGTCTCTATATGTATCTGTAATAATTAGGGCTAGCAAAATGTCAGATACTAATTCAGATTCAACAGATACCGATACAGATACAATGAATTGTACAATGTGTTGTTTTTCTGATCACTTGTTAAGTGAAATATGCACAAACATACAAACATACATATATGCATCTATTCAAATATACATTGGTTTATGTACATATATATTTAAATTACATATGTATGTTGAAGAAAAACACTTTTATTTGGTGTACCGTCCCTTTTCTGCAGTGTCTTCGTAAATAAACTTGGATCTCTAGAAAGTGCATACATAAGATAACCATTTAAAATAAAATCACTAAAAATTCGTCAAATATTAATCACCAAGTTGAAAGAACTGTTCACATATGTATTTACACAAATGCAAGTGAATCAAGTCTTTATATAATAATGTTATAATAATATACATTCATGTACATATATATGTACATATACTCAATCGGATATATAAGAAGGCTATTTGTTGACAATTTAGATGAAAATGAGCTTCAAGTTTCCAGTATAATCTATCTACATCTTTGTTATGTTTGTATACGTGAAAGTGCGACGGTTGCTGGTGTTGGCAAATTTGATTTTCTGATTTCTACCAGAGCATAAACAATTATTGAGTCGAACAAAGAAGCGTTCATATGTATACATACATATGTATAAGATACCTTCGGTCATTATACGATTATGCACGTAGGATGTATGAGTGTCGATTTATTTATTTCTATTTGTGGCTCTTGCATTCGATTTCTAAATATTTGACGATAAGCTTTTGTCGGGCCCACAAACGTAAGTACACACTAAATTTAGGTACATACATACATGTATTTTGTATCTGTATCTGTATCTGTATCTGTATCTATATCTGTATCTGTATTTGTTTCTGTATCTGTATCTGTATATATGTATCTGTGCACGTCGTAGATGCAAGCGAATTGTTTCGCCAAAATTGTGCAAATAAAAAATAAATAAAATTTACGCGGCTACCAATTTTTATACCCTGTAATCAGACGCAATTGGGTGTACGAGATTTGATTAAGCGAAAAATGTGAGAGGCTGGTTTATAAGTTTAATTTAAGGTTCAATATTAACCACCGTCTCTATATAGTCATATCTATTTGTTTGCCCAATAAGTAAGAAGAAGTAAATTTTAAGAATAGTACAGTTACCTGTCTCTATATCTTCCAACTGTGTTTAGGGTATTTGGCAGTCGAGCACTCTTGTTGGATGCGTTCTCGCATGTTATATACTATGTAACAAGTCAACAAAGTCTACGTCTGACGTATTGTTCTTTTTGTTTTGTGTGCATTTCGAGCCGCGTCTCGTCAGTCATTGTTTTTTTAACTTTCATTAATACTTATAAGAATTCATTTTCTTTCTAATCATAACTTTGAAAACGAATTTGTAGAAGGTTATGCATCGTATTATTCTAAAAGACTTTGATGTTCAATAAGAAAGATTTAGCAGAATCAACGTCAAATGTATCTAATAGTTACCACTTTGGATATAATTACTATTTACACTACTTCTTCTAGTTCTCTTCTGTCTATATTCAGTTGAGAATCTCAAGTTGAGATCCACAGGAAGTGTAAGTTGATAAAGTTCTTCCTACTGCAACTTTGCATATGAAGACTGCAAGCAACCTGATATATTATTTTGTGTACATCACAAATGCAGAGCTGGATGTGGATGGTATTAATAGATGTCTAGTTGGATGATATAGCATCAGATGACTGCGCTTCCTAAAGGGAAAATTACATGATGTAATTTGAAAAGCAAATTAGTTACATAATTAGAATATATGGTCTGACCTAGATAAAAGCTTAAAGTATATTTTGAAAACAGTTTAAGATCTAAATTGAAAAAGGCCAACATCTTATCATAGTTTAAGCATCTTGTTTTTCTGTATGAGGATTGTGGTAAGACCTGACTGAGATAAAAGCTGTTAGTGTAGCTATTATTCGGTATGCGAGTTTTCCTTCAGACTTTTCAGTTTTATCGCTGAAACTGTGCGTTTACTTTGCATGTGTTTGCGTTAAATGCGCAATTATTTAGACAGGAAGTCAGGCGTTGCAGTTGCAGTTGCTGTTGCAGTTGCATTTGAAGTTGCAGTTGCCAACGAGAGATGCAAGAAGAACCCGAAGCAGAAGCCTCAGATGGACAGGGGAAAATGCAAACAGACAGGCGCAGGGCGTGTGACAAAACAATAAAAACAACTAAATGAAAAATGAAAAACTGAAGCGGCGCATAACTAAAATAGCAGAAGTTATAAATAAACAAAACGCGCACACGCTGATGACAGACAAAGGGCAGAGAGAACCAGACTAGGGATTGCATATGGATGTGAATGTGGATGTGGATGTGGATTTGGTGGAATGGTATTTGGGCGTGGCACAGAACGCGTGGTTTCATCTACTTTAAAAGTTTATCATATGCCCACAGATATGTACCTCTTGTAGAAGCAGCTGAAAAACTTGCCCAAATGTTGACAGCACGGGGCATAATATTTGGGCAGCTGATATGTAATGTAATATGCTAAAAATATAGTTGATTGAGCAAAGGCATCAAACGATCGCCTGACCAACTGACCAAAACAGACCATATGCTGTCAGAGAAAGATACTCAGATACTCAGATACTCAGATACATCAGCATCTGAGGGGTAAGGGAGTGGAGCAAGCAACTCATTTGATTTTCCCTGCACCGCGTATCACATTACGTTAATAGAGTCCATTTGTGTGTCGGGTCGGGTTTTAAATTAAAAGAGCCACAGCCAGAGCAACCACCAAGCGATGTCAGAGAGTTGTGGAGAGGTCACCACACCCAAGCTCATAACTCATTTGAACCCAAGTCAAGCGGAGTGCTAGTCGCTTTACAAAACTCAAAACTCTCTCTCTCAACAAAAAAAAAACTCTTTTGTTTGCCTTGCATTACAAAGGAAACGAAAATTTACAATAAAAGCAGGAAAAATCTTAGACAATAAAAGAGGCAATAAAAAGGCAAAAAAATGTTGGAAAAAAGAAAGAAAAACCAGTTGGAAAAAGCCGCCACGATCTAAATGTCTATCAATTATGCTGGTCTCCAGCACCGACTACTACTCTCTAGGTCTATTGTTTGGCATTTTCCACTCGGCTGGTTTTCCTTTCGAGTTTGAGTTTCGTCGAGTGACAATTGTCGCTAGTTTTCGCGTTCGCGTTCGCATTCGAAATTCGCGTTTCTGGTTGAGGTTCAGTTTGTGTCTTGCCTTTTTTCCTTAACCAGTTTGGGTGTGAAAAGTAACGGACTACTCTGAGATTTCCACAAGTGGGTCAGTTGTAGAACAAGTACGTGTATAAGTTGCAACTGACATGATGTGTCGTGCCACATGCAATGCTCAGAGGCTCAACGTGGTAGGGGACATAGATCGTGCAACTGACCCACTCACTGGCAGCGCATGCAACGCGCTCGTAAAGTCGTAACTTTGATTTATGCAACATTGCCCACAACTGCAACTGACCCAGACATGCACATACTACTTATGGTATATGTCTACAATATATTCATATCCATACACATATATCATCTTCCAGCTGTTGTCACTTTTTGGGCTATCAACAGATTTTCCCTCGACTGGGCACAACCCTTTTTCCTCCCCATCTCCCTGTGAATTATGAGCTGGACATTGGTCATTTGAAACGGACCAGCTGGTGGGTCTACTCCTGATTCGCTTCGTTCTGTCTCCCAAAAGGGAACAACACCTTTATTTTCTGTTTTGCCTAATTGCGGTGGCTCCCTGTTATCTATGCGCTTAGAACTGGACACTTCAGAGAAGAATCAAGTCTGAAACTACAACTGCAATCGGAGGCGCGTGAGATTTATGAGCTCCCAGACTCAGTCTCGGACTCAGACTCAGACTCATACTCCACTATTGCAATTAAGCGTGCACCAAAAAAAAAAGTCACGTAGGGGACATACACTTACTTACATATGTATATGTACGTATATTTCTGCCCGAAAATAAAGATAAATGAAGCAAATTAGCACAGCAACAACAAGGTACAGAAAGGGGCACAAGAAGAAAAAAAAAATTATAATTACAAGCAGGGAAGATGATCTTGTATGAACCGGAACAGATATATGTATGTAGTCGTACTCTGGTCGACAGTTCTCAGATTGAATACTGCCTGAAGATCATGAAAACGTAATGTATCGTAAAAGTTCTCAGATGGTACAGGTGTTGTGTATAAGTTGACCTGTTATATCATATTGTGATTAAGATATAGATAGATAGATACATATTCAAATTCAATTAACACCGACTACAGTTAAACCCATTGTGTTTATACAAATGTAACCCATTGAGCATGATTTATCTATCTATGACTTAATAAATAATACTATGAATCATTAGGTCCCATTTTTTCAATGTCTATATACTGGCTCAAAGAACTATCAGAATGAAAATCTGACGTAAAATGTGTAGAAACTAATGTCAAATTCAAGAATAACTATCAAATAAAAGTTATATGGAAAGTGGAAAATATTATAGTTAAAAGTATCTTAGTATCTTTAAAGATTCTTATCAAATGAAAAGGAAAACTTAAGAAAAATATATTTGAGTTGTTTAGCTGGTCTAAAGTCTAGTCGAGCCAGCCAAAACAATTTATTAAGATTTTATTAAAAATCCAGTTGATGTTTTTAAACCCCTTGACGTGCATCCAAATAGCTGTATTATCGGCACTTAGTTAGGTTATATTATTTAACCTTTGACAGATTTATTTTTATTTCTCTATCTATCAATATATTTAAAAAAAAAAAAAGCTAAATTCTTGCTCAAAGCAGTCAGCTTACCCTTTTGTTGAGACAACGAAAACCACAAAAAACAAACGACAGCGACATCAACAATTCCGGTCTATGGTTTTAGGGAGCAGATGTTATTTTTCGGCATCTCCTTACCCCACCAGGAACCCCCATTAAAAAACAAGAATTGCGTTCTCTTTGAGCTCGGCTGCAGCTCAAAGCAAAACAAAAACAAGAGGAAAGAAAAAAGCAAAGCACTTGTTCAGCTTGAGCTGTGGGCTCAACAGAATGTTAAAGGTGCGGAAACGGAAAGCGGGAAGCGGGAAGAGTGGCCCGGTTCCTGGTGCCAAATGCTCCGGCTGTGCCTGATTCAGGTTTTGGTTTTGGCGCAAAAATGTGCTCAAAATTTGCAGCAGGTATTGCATGTGTTTCTCTCGGAGAGCAGCAGCCAAATTGGCGCAAAATTTACAGATGCCTCAAAAAAAGAATTACACTGAGAAAAAAGCACAAAGTAAACATTACTGCAAGTTAAATTGAAATAGAAAATGTATTAAAATTTAGCACTTTGATGTCAACTAAATTATACTGGGATATCAAATTTATTTATAAGGGCTTGTTACAGTTTTAAATTGTTTTCCCTCATTTCATAAAACGTATTCTTTTCCGTTTCATTTAGGCTAAATAGGTAAAATGATAGTTTTTCACTCTGTTGGATTTAGTTTTATTTTATGCCGAATTAAAAGTAAAACAGGTAACTAAAATACACTTTCGAAAAAACTTGCCAAGGAATTAAGTGAAAACCGGAAGCTAACCAATAGTAAAATTCAAGTAAGACAAAGGTGAAATATAATTGTACATATAAATATAAATATATATAAATACATTTCCTATTATTTTCTATTATTTTATTCAAGTTATATCCTAAGAGCTTTATACATAGTTGGTTTAAATATTCCGTGATTACATATGTACAAGTATAGATACATATATAAAGATAAGTATAAATAAATTCATATTCAATTTGCATTTAAATTAATTAACTACATTCATTCGTCAAACAAAAGTAAATCAAAGTGTAAATGCTCAAATTTCAGAACATGTTTTTCTCTGTGTACAACTAAAAGAGAGGGAGAGAGAGAGATAGAGAGAGAGAGAGAGAGAGCGAGAGAGATAGATGTGCTGATAAACACAACGTCAACTTCAATAGCGGGGAGCTGAATATCTCAGCTGTGTGCACAAAATTTATGATCTTCAGTGATGTCGGAGATGGGGGGAATGTTTTCTGCACTTTCGCCATAATTGCGATTGCAACCAGCAGCGCCCAGATGCCGCCCCACGCACTAAAAATAGCTTGTCGGCAGCCCTAATGTATCTGCTAGATACATTTTATGTACACAAGTACATACATATATGCACAAAAGTATCTATATGTAATTCGCAGATACATACTCTGTGCTCGCTTGACACGTGCATGTTGTAATGTAAACCCGAACTCTTGGCGTGCATTCGTTTAATGAGCTCATTTATTAATTAGGCGAACGTGACGTCAGCGCAGAGCAACGGGACACAGATACAAATTGAAAGAGACAGCAATATCCAAAAATGAAACAGTGGGACAAAGAGACAGACATCGATCGCAACCCTCTGACTTTTTGCTTTGAATCTTTTGTCTGACACTCCTCGGGGCAATCCTCGCGTGCCACATTTCCACCGATAATGTGCCTCATGTGGTACGTGGTACGTGGCCTATCTATGTATCTATGTATGCACTCATTTACTTAGTCGTAAGTTCCGATGACAAAGTCAATGAGATACACACACAGCATGTGATTTGCTGCAACGCAAGCTGTTTTTAACGGAAGTAAGCCACAAAAGTAGCTCAACAGCAGGCCGATCACGTAGCTACCATTGCTAACTGAGCAGATAAAGATACATATGTATCTACAGTCCATAGTCCATAGCCTACAGTCCATAGTCCACAAATCTAACGCTCTCAGCGGTGCAGCGAGGTTCAACAACACAAAAATTAAAACGCATTTTCATGAAAATGACGCATCCGATTTTAGAGTGGAATTCAATGTTCACACATTTTCAAGAGGGTTTTTCTTTTTTTTTTTTGGATTTTTGGCGCGAGGGTTGGTTTTTGCATAGGACAATTGGTTCCGATTTCGACCTGTGCCCAACCCCCAATCACAACCCTTATGGTTGCAGTTGCAGGTAGGTTTCTCATTTTGGGCAAAATTGAATTTACTTTTTCTTTTGCCAATAGGCGCTGCCTTTGTCTGGACTCCAGGCACTTAAATGACTAATCCTTGGCCCTGGCTCTGACCGCGGTCCAAAAAAAAAACAGCTGTTGCAAGCTGACTCAGCAATATCGCACATAAGATACATAATCACATAAGTATAGTTAGTAAAGTAAGTGTTTTCAGATATTGAAAGACTCGTGTACTTGTTTTTTAACTTTAATTCTAAATAAAAGCAACAGATCGAGTTATACTTATTTTTAAATTGGGCTAAAACCTATTAAATTAAGTAAGCAAAATAATAAACATGCGAAGTATATATGTATTTGTTACTAAATAAAATAAGTGCATTTTTTCCATTTGTCAAAACACTTTATAGACTAACTGTATTGTATAATAAATAATTCCCACCTATTTTTATATGTAGCTTTCAAACTGTTTTCACTTTCATTTGTGGGCAACGCTTGAATAAGCGCGAAAGTGTTTTTGTTTTGTGGGTTTTTTTTTTTGCTTTTTTCTCGGTATTTACGTTTTTTATGTAGACGCGTCTCAACAATTAGGCCGTTTAATGCTGCATGAAACTAGATTTGACCTTGAACTAGGGCCTAAACATCATCAAAATATCAACTAACAACAACAACAACAAGAACCTCAATGTAATTTTTACAAAACTCCTACATATCAAGTTGTATGCAATATAAAAATGTTTAACCTTGAATCGCAGAAACAGAATACATTCCGAAAAGTAGTTTCTTCTAGAAAATTTAAACTGTTTTACTTATATTTTTGTTAGAATTTTGTCAACACACTATTTGAAAGCGCTAGTCTGTTGTTTAACAGCGCTTTTTAAGGTTTACAGCGTCTCGGTTGATTGTGCGTCGTACAACGCACAAGCTGCTCTCTTTGTCTGTTAAGTACTCACAGTCACACAGGGCGCAATACATTTATAAGGTAACGCAAATGTAGCGATTTTGTTTTGCGTCGTCTATGTCTGCATTCAGAGCTAGTTCTTTTTGGAACTATTTATATTTTATTAATTAGTAAATTTAATCAACTTATTGCCATTTTCAAGAGAGTATTTAATGATTTATTTTAATAGTTGTAATAACAAGCACAATTAATATTAAAAAATAAATAAATCATATAATTTGCGTACATTATTACATTCGTCAAAACTGTCTTGCTTATATAAGAACAATGCCACTCAACGTGACGTCATTATTGCATTTCCCTATGTTGAATTACTTCAACAGAGCTCTCTTTGCTATATAAAAGAGAACTCGCTGTTATTTTCTTTACATTGAGTTAACAGAGCCAGTTTGCGTATAAATACATTTCGTTCTGTTAAATTTGCTCAATCATACCGAAACGGTTGTATCTAGCAGACGTGTTTGAATCTGTCGTGAGTTGTGTTTTTTTTGTGTCTGCGCTCGCGTTCGTACAAGCAACCTGAAGAAATCAAATCAAATGAAATAAAAAAAAGAAACTGTGCTATTAGAAACTGAACAAATCAGTAAATATTTCACTTGCAACAGATTGCAATTTAAGGTTACATATATGCAATTTGCAATGCTCTCTCAAACGGTACGTGACTTTGCCGCTACCTGATTTAAAGCACTCGTATGTGTGTTTGTTTGTGTTTGGCAAAGAAGAAATTGTGCAAAGGAAAGTTCAAGTGAAAGCTCAACAGCAAAAAGTTAAAAATAAAAGAGAACAAAAATATAACTACAGCTTAAAGAGAAAAACAATGGGCGCAGGGTGTGAATTAAAAATAGAAGAAGTTATGTGTTTCACAAAGGTGTCACCAATGGGGTTGCCTGCGCAACCTCCACCCCCTCCAGATCGACCCTCCCCGGTCGTCCGAAAAAGCATTAGTCGCAATCTCTGGGGCAGTCCCGCCAAGGGTGAAACCGATGCAATTTTGGCCGCGCAACAGGAAAAACAAAAAACATATGTAAAAGAACGTTTTAACATTGACTTGGAGGAAATTGACAAGCTACCGATCTCAGCTCTAATTAAAAGTGAAGGTGCAAAGGACTTATTTTTGCCGAATCCACGCCTGCAGGGCGTAAAGCGTAAGTTTTCCCAATCACCAACAAGCCAACCACCTGATTTTTGTCCATCTGTTATTATTTATTTCCGAAGCAACCCTCGTTTAATCTTTCTTGAGCAAACATCCCTTGTTGACGACGCATTTGCTTTGTTGTTCTTTTGCTTTCCTCTTTCTTTCTTTCTCTTTAACCCATTTGAATTGCTAACTTGTATTCTCTCTCATCTTCACTTTTCATTCAGGTGCAGTGCCCCATAAATTGCCAGTTCTCCAATTCAATAACCTTTCGTTTATTTTATTATTGTATTTCAATATTTACACCACTGTGTGCACACTGGGTTGCAGTTATTATACGAAAAAGCTCAACTGCCAAAGCTTTATTCCTTTTTCGCGGCAAAAATCTTAATATGATTTGAGTCTCGTGTTTTTGTATTTTTGTTTTGATAGTCGTTTGCTTTTTGCGTCGTTTCTTAACCATTATTCTGATAGGTTGAAACTCTCTCTCTCTCTCCTCTCGCTCTCTCTTGTACTCACTCAGTTGACGCATAAAGTTTAATTGATCAACGACTTCGATTCGTTTTCTGCCTCGCACTTCTTTTCGTAGTATCTGAAATAAATGCAAAGTATTTGCAGTTATCATGTTTGTTGTTTGTCTTCTATGACGAAAAAAACCAGCTACAAAAATGCCAACAAAAAAGAAAAGTCGAGCAAAAAGATAAAAAAAAAACACGCACACAGAAACGATTGAATAACAACATTGACGTCGCGACGTCGACGTCGACGTTGGCTATTGACAAAATATATTTTTCGCGCCAAAAAAAATGTATCTCATGGATGCGCAGCTATAATTTTAGTTTGTGCATAAAAATAACGCTAAAACGAAAGAAATATACAACTGATTGCGTCAGCGAACGCAGCTGCAGCTGCAGTTGGCTAGCAATTAATCGAGAGGCCTCAATTAAAATGGAAATCACTGTCAACGCGAAGTGTTGTTGTTGCTTGCATGAATATGCACAAGAACATATGCACATACATTTGTATGTTTGTATATACATAAACAGGCATGAAATCAAAGAGAAAATTAAAAACTTGGCACACGCCTGCCTGGGAGCGACTGTACGTTGATGTGGTTCTTATTGTTGTTGTTGTTGCTGCTGCTGCTGCTTGGCAGCCGCACCCACAACGACCACGACAATCGAAAACATCGTCGTCGACTCTTATACACGCCTTGTCAGCCCACTCACACACACATACATGCATACATATTCGCACAGCTACAGTGGCAGACAATCGGGCAGGCTATAGTCGTCACAGCCTGATCAAAAGAGAGGCAGAGAGAGAGAGCGCAGAGCGCGAGAGAATGAGAGTACAAAAACGTATGTAGTTCTTTTCTGCTGTTGTTTGTTTCCATTGGAACACGCGGGTATATAGAATGTTGTTTTTGTTTTGAGTTTTTGGCGCGAATTTTGTGATTTTTATTTTTAAGTTTGTCTCCACTGATAAGCATGTTTATGTGTTGTGTATGTGTGTGGGCTTCTGTGTGTGCGTTGTGCGTACGTACATGTGTATATGTGGGCTGCGTATGATGTTGTTTTTCAAAACTCGTCGTGAAGGTCACGCACTCGTTACGCGTAAGTTAAGCGTAAGTACAGCAGCGTCTGTGTTTGTGTCTGCGGCTTGTGGCAGGTCCAACTGGCAAATTGTTACGTCAATTTCACATAATCAATTCATGTATTTGCGATACGAGAATTTTCGAAATTTAAACATTTCCCAACACACTTTTGAAATGATGTATCGAAAGAAGGTCAGACGAATGAACATAGATAAATGTATGCATAGTTGCACAGATATAACCTCAACAATTTACATATTATGTAATATGTCCATTTATATCGAATATGTATACCTAATCCACTTACTGTTATGTGAGTGCAGGCATTTTTAATTAAAGATATATCTAGAATCTAGAAAATATAAGCAGAGTCAATTCTATCACACATCTTGTTATAGTAAACATTTTGAACAAAGAATATATTGGGCAAAAATTGATGACGTTACATTGCAAAAATACAAATCATATTCTCCATTTAAGAAGTAAATTTTGTTTCGAAAACAGAAATATTGTTTAAATTTTATTTAATGCCTTTGTTCTTAAATATGTACATGAGTTCTTCCCTAGAAAAAATAACTTAATAAGTATCTTCATGGTACAACCACAAATACATATCTGTAATAAGATTTGCTCCATTTATTTTTGTATCTGATAGACACATATGTACATACATGTGTATGTAAATTTGGAAAGTTTTCTTATCTCACGTATTGAAAGACTTTTGCCATGTTTTGGCCATCACTGTACTAAACAGTTAGACAGGCATTTGTTTAGCTTTATTTTTTTTGTTGCTTGCGCTTTTTGTTTTGCTTTGGAGTTTTTACCACGCCCCCGGCCATAATATTGGCAGTGGCAGCCAAAGCTTATAATTATGTATGCAGCAACTCTCACGGCCTCATAAATACTCATGGATACATGCAAGCACATACACACACCTACTTACATACATGCATATGTTTGTGTGTATGTATGTGTATAAATATTTATGTTATGTGCTTTGTTGTCGTCGTCATTCCTGTTTTCATCGTCGCCACGCTACACACACATTTCGTAAACAAAACGCGTTTTGTTGTCGTCTCACCGTCCTATCTGATGCGGATTTCATAAGTTCTTTCGTTCTTTTTTGCTTTCTTTCTGTTGCTTTCTTTCCTTTTGTTGTTGTTTGTTAGCCGTTTCATGTGTAGTAGAAAGCGGTGTAAGCGCATAATGAATTGGAAAGCTTTGGTAGCCAGCGACACAGCTGCGTGCTCATAACTGTAAATTACAATGCTTGGAATGACAGCCCCGCCCCGCCCCATTTCCCACTCAATTACAGTTGCCCCCCGCTCAGAGAAGCAACAATTTCAGCTAGCCACATACAGTGAATCTAAAAGGGTTGTCACCCCTCTAATAATTTTATTTATATTATCTTTTTAAGTAGGTAAACACATTTTTTAACATGTTTTATCACTGAATTGCGGTCGTGGTTTACTTATAAAATGGTTTTAAAATAATAATAAACCATTTTTATTTTCCGATTAAAACGTTTTTCTTTCTTTTACTCTCAATTTACTTTAAAAAACTAAAATGAAAACTTTAAAGGTGTGCCATTACTTGTTTGTTTAACTGTAAGTACATGCCAACGCGTTCTTAAGACTGCTTTGTTGTCTTTGTTTTCGCAGGCTTATAAATTCCCATAACTGTAAAATGACTTACAACACCGCTAGCGACAGTTGTCTTCTTCTTCTGAATCGTTGGTTAGTGTTGAGTAAGTTTGGAGTTAGCTGTGGTTTATATTTCTATTTCTATCGATTAATAGTACTATTAACCAGGCATTAACCAAGCTTCTTAAAATCTGCTAAATATATCTAACAATTTCTTGCTTTAATGAATATCAATAATTTTACACCTACTTTTATAGACTTGAATTATAAAAGCGAAGTTTTTTTGTTATAGAGATTCAGTAGCTGTAGGCAAAAACAGATACTACGAGAGAGAGAAGGAGATAGAGCAATCACGACACTTGTTCATCTCTATCGCTGTCTTTCAGCTTTTGGGTCAATGCGTTGAAGCTTTTATTTGTGCCGAGATTTAGAATAAATGAAGCAATCATGAAGTTGACCGAATATCTACAACAATAACAATTGCATTGGTTCAGCTGTGCACATTTGATTATTAAAAAAAAGATAGCTCAAAAGTAATCGCTGATAACATTTAAGTGCAGTCAACAATCTTTGTTGTAGTTGTTGTTGTCCACTCTTATGCCACTTATCGAATTTCCAGGTACATTTGTATAGCTAAATGTATATGAGTTTGTTGGCTTGCATGCATATTCAATATACAATGCGTTGATAAGAGAAGCTATGTATGTGTGTATTTATTAGCATTATATCGATATTTGCACACACTCACAGATACAGATACATTAACGTTAACTGCAGCTTGTGTTTGCGGCGTTGCGATTTCAGTCGACGCTTTCCCTTTCCATTCCCTTTAGCACATCTGACTTTGAAGGTCAAACGACGTTTGCACTTTTGCTTTATTTATTCGTCACATTTGTTTTTCAATTGTTGTTTCATTTTCCTCTTTCTTTTTACTATTTGCAGGTACTTTCCAAGTGCTCAAAGCCAACAAATCAATTTCGAATGTGCCAAAACGTAAACGTGATAATTTAAGTAGCGAATTGGAGGCCAATGGGCAGAAGGAGAAGAATGTGCAGCATGAGAAGAAGGAAGAACCACTACAGCAGGAAGAGGAGAAAGATGGAAAATAATGGCAATAATTGATATTAATTATATAAATTTAATTTATGTTTTTTTTATATGTGTAACAGTCCAAATTATTGCTAAGGCTTTTGTTGCAAAGCACACACACACCCACAAATACACACGCACACTAAATTAAAAAAAAAGAATAAGAAAATATAGCGCAAGCTAAATGTGGCGCGCCAAAGTTTGGATACCCTTGCAGAGCCCTTTATAAGCCGTCAGATCCTTCTTATAGCAGCTATACTATATGATATAGTAGTCCGATTTCCACAAAATTTAGTCATTGAAACTTTAGTTTGGAAATTATACCAAACACACAAAATGTGAGTTTGGTTAAGATATATTCTGAAACAAAAGAGTAATTCATACTAACTGTTAATTTCGAACCGATCGTTCCTATAGCAGCTATACTAAATGCTATAGTAGTCCGGTTTCCACAAAATTTAGTCATTGAAACTTTAAGTTTGAAATTATACCAAAATTACACACAAAATGTGAGTTTGGTTAAGATATACTCAGAAACAAAAAAGTAATTCATACTAAATGTTGATTTCGAACCGATCGTTCCTATGGCAGCTATGTATATGATATAGTGATCCGACCTGGCCGGTTCCGACAAAAAGTCGGACCAAGTACCAAGTTTCATCGAGATAGCTTAAAAACTGAGAGGCTGAAAAGATCAAGAATATATATACCTTGTGGGGTCTGTGAGACCTTCTTCGATGCGTTACAAACTTTGTGACAAAATTATGAAACCCTCTGCAAGGGTATAAGAATGCGCCACGCGTGCAGAGCCAAATAATAATAATTTTTGATTATTTGTATTATTATTAGTTATTATTGGCAATACGTAAACTGTAATGACATTACTTAATATTATTATAATAATTACTTTGACTTTTAGCCACAGTTTTAATTAGTAAAAATATAAATTAGGAATTATATTAGCTCGACTCACTATGCATCTATTAGATACATAGATACATATACTAATTATAACCCCCACCCCATACCAATTTCAAAGCGTTCTCAGCGTGTTTCTAGTTTTGGCTGCACGCGTGTGCCGAAAGTATTTACAATTTGTTATGATCTCAATTGGAACAACAATTTATTAAATTATTATTTTTGTCTAAATGTAATTTAATTGAAATTATTGTTGTATTTTAAATTCTACACACAAATACACACACACACTTACACTCACACACACACACAGTTTAAAAATGCAACGATTTAGATCTTGTATTTATTGTAAATTTTTCTACCAATTAATTGTAAAATTCCATTCTTTTATTGTATAAATTCGAATTACTTTAAACAAAATCTTAAACTCCTTTCAACTGTGTATATTGGAAGAAGAAGATAAACTAAAAACAAAAAAACACAAACTGTGCATATTTCCTTAAATGAAACTAAATATTGTAAATCTTATACAACAAACAATGAAATTATGAAAACATACAAAACTACATTTTACCGTAATTTTTAGCAAAAATGAAAAAAACGAAAAAAAAACTAAAAAAAATTCAACAAAATACAAAATGCAAAGTTAAAACTTAAAAGCTTTTTATTTGCTTAAGAGGGCGGGGCACTTAATGGCGTGATTTGGTTTGAAGCGTAAAAAAAGAAAAGTAGAGGCGCCAGAGGAGAAGGAAAAGCAATGAGTCAGCGGAACTCCAATCCTAGGCAAGGGCAAACACTCCGATACAGTAAAATAACAATAACAGCAACAGCTGAATCATTTACGGATCTAACTGGACCAGTTATTGGGTCAAATAAACAAAGAAATCATTTCAGATGTTCTTCACATATGCTATAATCAGAGCAAATGTTTATAAGTAGGAAACATCTTTTCTATGTATTAAAGCTATATCAATGATTAGATTAATCAGTTGAATTATTATGTTTGGAATGCGAGAAATGTGAAATGTGACTGTGGAAATAGCTTATTTTCTTAGAGATCGATCCATTGCTTGATCTGGATTATTTGATGCATCACTGTGGACGGCAGTTCACGCTGGTGACGAAGCAGCACAAATGGAAGATTGGAATATGTGCTACAAACGACCGATTAGATGTAGATGTCTACAAATTGAAAGGTACTGTAGTATTAACCAGGGAACCAAACCGAGACCAATATCGGTTCCGGTTTCGGTATCAGTAAATATAGTTCTAAATATTTTAAAAGAATTCTAAAAAATTAAAGAATCCAATCTTGTTCATGCTTGCTTAGATTGCAGTAGCGAAGCTTTACTGTAGTTACAAAAACATACACAAATTGTTTCCACACAATGTTGCCCGCAGACATTTGAGAAAATGCTTTCCAGTTGTAATGTGTAGCTTGTGGAGTGGGCACTTAGCGTTAGATTGGCTTCCACTTCCGGCAGGCCTTAGTCAAACGACGATGTCGACGTTGGCGTCGGCGTCGGCGTCGGCTTGATGATGATTGATGCTGCCTCCGACGAAGCCACTCAGCTGGCAGCCTCTGCCACATATGCACCCCATTCCTAGATACATATACACTTCTCTATATGTGTATTATGCATCTATGTTAGTAAATTTATAAAAAGCGATCCAAATTCTAGTTTAACTGGAATGGAAATTTCCAGCGTTCAGTTTAGTAATATTTGTTTGCATAATTTGAATACTTTGTATGATCATTTACAAATAAGCATTATTGAATGAAAAATTGATTTTTAATAGTATTATTTAAATTAGAAATATTACACACCTTAAACCAGCACTTGGTTCAAAAATGATGAATATTTAAGAATTGAATGCATATGGTTTACTACGCTCTCATCTTGTTTAAATGATATTAACATTTTTTTAGTTATAATATTTTTAGTTATAATATTTGTGCATTGTTCATGTACATATGTATGCATGCATATGTACATATGTGAGCTATACGCAAGTGTATTGAATATTTTGTACTGTACAAAGGGTCTAACAAATTGAATTGTGTTTATTTTTTTTCCTCAGTGACAAAATGTCACTTTTTCGTTCCCAAGAAAGTCGAATTATTAAAAAGTTTTCATTATATCCAAATAGCTATTAGGCTGGACTGTATTTAATTAAACAGATTAAAACAATCAAATAAAAAAAGGAGTACTTACAAAAATTAAAGTAGGGTTGGACCTAGTTTTGTATAATACATATTTAAATACATAAACATATCGAAAATAAAAAATATTTATAACCTTTAATTAAACCATAATAATAAAGAGCTTAAATCGGATCGAAAAAAAATGAAAAGAAAGAATCACCGATGTCAATGGATCCTTTGGATTTCTAGAAACAAAGAACAAAAGTCATAGTCCATATATTTTTTATCAGAAACTCATAAATATTTGTCCCAAATATAAAATATTATTGGCCCCCAATTGTAGGTACGTATACATAATATATTTATTACTTTATGCACTTGTTATTCACTAAGTCCGGAAGCGGCTTCTTCTTGCCAAAAAGATGATAGTTAGCTGGTCAGGTGAGTCAAAAAAGTAAGTGTCCAATCGTAGTATGAGTCGATTAAAGTCGATGAAAGTCAGCTAACATAATCATTTCACTGTACTTCATATCGTAATTTTCGTAATTATCAAAAATATTTATGAGGATTCAAGTGTTTTCCTTCTTTTTTTTTTTAATAATCCGAGATACTAGGCTAAAAAGGAAGGAGTAAAGTTGAGAATTCGCAAAACAAAAATTTGGTTTCTTTTTTCTATATCTTTTTTCTGCACATTTTTATCCTATTTTACGCTTCTAAAAATTGCCTGCTCTTTTCTTTCTGATTTTTTCAGCTTTTTGCGTTTTCTTCCCGTTAGAAACAGCTTTTTTTTCTAGTAAAAAGTTGACAGCACTGACTGTGTGTGCAATTGTACAAAACTATTGCCACTTAAGCGTATCTATCAATTAATATACACATAGATATAAACACGCACACACATGTGCGTATATGAGTATGTGATGTGTGTACGTATGTATGTGTGCAATAATAGCATTTCGCAAAAGTAAAGTAAATTACATGCTATGCATTTTGTAACAAGCATGTCCAACATATTTGCCCACTTAATAGGCCTGGCCTGGAATGGTCATTAGCATGCAATTTGAAGATATTTAATGTCGGCACTCGTAATGCAGTCACACACACGCACACTCTCACACACGCACACACAGTCATGCTAACATCCATAGAGCTCGTATTTGCTTTACACTCTGTGCCATTGGCCGCATTTTCGTCTGTATTTTTGATTTTGTTTTACTTTACTATTATTTTTTAATTTTTTTTCCATTGGAATCGCAATAAAACAAAGCCAATAGCAACAGTAACAAATACAGTCACACACACGCATACAAACATACAAACATCCATAGAGCTCGAATTTGTCGTCTGATTTTCTTCTTCTTTTTATTATTTTTATTTTTGCATTGGAGCCGCAATAAATCCAAAGCCCCTAGCAACAGTAACAACAACAATTTATGGCTTTGACGTCGTTGATTTGTTGCCATTTTGTTTTTCTCTGACTGCAACGGTAAAGACAAGCTCTGGTGCCATACAAATTGTGCAGCAAGTGATAGAGAGAGAGACAGAGAGAGAGAAGGAGAGGTAGATATTTGTACGCTTTGTTGTCGTTTTTTCTATTTCTTTGGCTTTCACATTTTTGCAACGGAATCTGCGCAAAAGAAATCGCAATAAATAATGGCAAAGAGCAAAGAGGCAATTTTAATAGCATTGCGTTTTTTCATCATTAATCATCATTAATGTCAGAAGATTCGTACAAAGAGAGTGCATCGGCTGGAAAAGCGTGAAAAGCAAGCCAAGGCCACAGGCTTGACGCAATTGGAATCAATCAACCCCGCAGTAAAGTTTACCCCTTTATCTTTGTACTACATTTACCCCCCTAGTGTTGCCAGCATTTTTATTTTATTTAGGCATTCCTATTGTTCAATATCGATATCTGCAGAGAATGCATTAATTTTCTTTAGTATATTGTTCTTATTGTTATTGTTATCTGGCAATCAAAAAGTAGCTGAATAATATTTTAAAATAGCTAGATATCTAGCTATAGCATACACAGAAAAAAATTATGCTAAGGCTCAAGCTCAAAATTATTGATTTTAAGGTTGTTTAGGATAAAGGTAGGTAGGGGCAGGTTTGGGGCTCTTGGCCCATGGAATTTGGAGCCGCTGGGTCTTTTTCATCTTAATTTTGAGCTCGGGTCGGATCTTGACCCACCTTTAATTCTGGATATATTGTGCTTGTTAACTTGTTTTAACTAAAAGTACATCATTTAGCCCAAGTTAATAGAAATATATGCTGAGAGTGAAATGAAGAACTGTACTTAAATTAAAAATTACCGTCTGAACTGAAAGATATCTTTCAATCATTTCCTCAAATTTGAAAGCTTTTGCAATTTTAAAATTGCCAAATATAGCTAGTTAGTAGCTAAAATGGAAACACTGACCCCCTCAGCATCACCCTCAACTAACCATAAGTATGCAGGGAATTCTATCTTAGTGGAACTTCTTGAAGCTGCGTGTCTGCCAATGTACGTGAGGTCACGCTGAGAAACTGGAAGCCGGAGCTCCTCGATTTGCTCTAATCTGCTGACCAAGTTGTGGCTAACCGCTTCGCATGATTTCCTTTAGTTGGCATTACTTGCGACCAACTCTTTGGGTATTCGTTTCGCAATTTCAGAGCCCACTTGAAGTCAAGTCAAACCAAGTCGAGCCATGCCAATTTGCGGCAAATCAACATCAGCAACATCAACAACAACAACAACAACAACATCAAGTCGTCGCATGGGGCATGCAAAGCACTTTTCGTTTTCAGTTCTCATTTCGTTGATTGTTCCCACAATTTTCGTACAATGCTGGAAAATGTACGTGCCTCGTTCGTTGTCCCCTGGCCTCGCATTGTACTTTTGTTATTATTATTGTTGTTGTTGTTGTTACTGTAATTACCTAAAAAAAAAAAACAACAAAATACTGAAAAAAAGAAAGAAAACAAAAAAACTACAACGTGAAAATTCTTTTCAAATGGCACACAATGGCAGAGGCAGGGATTGGATGAAGTACGTAGCTGACAGACTTGAAAGATCTCTCAGATCTCTTGCTGTAATCGTGCACACAGATACACACAGACACACACACACACATATTTAGGAGGAGTCAGAGACAGAGTCGGAGCATAAGTAGGAGTAGGAGTAGTAGTAGTTGAGGAGATGTAGCATAAAAGATATGCCAGAAGATCACGTACACGTACCGCTTGAAAATGGGGGCGTCATTTACATGAGGGAGAGCTTAGAGCGTGAGGCCAACAACGGATCAGAGCAACATTAACAACAACAAAAACAACAATAAAAGCATCGGTCAGGATCGTGAGCGTGTGAATCAAAAAACCCTAATGGACGAGGAATCATTGTCTGAGATTGAGGCAGGTTAATAAAGATGCACTTAGCGAGTGGATCTATTGCGCTTATGGGTTTCAGTTTCAGCCTAAAATGTATTATTCGATCTTGAAATTTATAGAGTAGAATATAAGCGTGATTATAAATGTACACTGTACAAATCCGATTTCAACTTTTAGGACCATTTTTTCAATGTCCATATAAGCTTTGTCTAAATTTGACATTAGTTTCTTTACATTTTACGTCGGTTTATCATTCGGATAGTCATTTGAGACATTAAAAAAATGGGACTAAATTTCATTTTGTAAATTTCATTTGATATATTCGAATTCCCAAATGCTTATAACAGTGCAAGCATGAGACTCAGCTTGGATCGCTGAGTAAGTCAGCAAAAGTGGGACTGATGATATAGACTGACATCTCTGGAAACATGCTATGTTCCTAGTCTTTTAAAAGTAGTAGTCAGCTAAATACCCTTTATATTTGTTTGAGCTAAGAGTATAATGAAAACCGTATACCTTTAATAATACACAACTAAATTTTAAAACAAATACATTAACTATTTACTTGATTATTTAGAGATCAGCAATTGTTACCTAAACACATATGACTATTTACCCAATTTAATTATGCGTCATTCTAGTATTTGAATTCATTGCGTTGACTCGAAAAGTCACAGTAAATATTATTTTAAATATCTATCAAGGTAAGACACGGCTTTTATGCACCTTTGTATAAAGGTACAACCGCACTAAGAAGAAGAGGGCAAACAGTGCTTATCAAAATATTATGGCAACTCGTCATTAGCTTAATGAACCCGCCAGATAAGCCATCAATGAGGTTCTGCAGTGCTGACCTTGACCAGGCGGGCAATCAGCTAATACAGGTGAGTATACTCGTAAATATATACATATACATATATGTATATAGATACATATACAAGCTTTGCTTATAAATATTACCAAGTAATGTTGTGCCACAACATTCCACAAGATTCCGCGCTTAGTCATGTTCGGGAGTCGACGCCAATTGAGTGCCACATCGGTCTCTGCGTGGATCTTGCGTCACGGTTGCAGCTATGCCACATATCTGGGATTCATCTGGTTTGGCATTCAAAGCAATCATAACGATGGCTCCCTGGTGGCACAAAATCGCTACTGTTACAAGTGGTTCTGTCTGTTATCACGTGTATTGTTGACTAGCTATTACTGCTATATGGGCATAGGATTTATCTATGAGTTGGACAATCCACATTTGATAATCCTATCGTGGATTCGACTTGTCTGTTGTCTCATCTGCTCTTTTGCCATTCTGGTCTTGCAGTTTTGGTATGGACAACGTGTCTTACGTGTGGTCAATAATTTTCTTCGAATTTTCCGGAGAGTGAAGGCGTTGCCCGGTTGTCATGTTATGGAATTTGGTGGCAGGCGGGAAATGGGACTTCTCATCTTTAAGATGATCTGCATGCTATACGAGTGCTTTTGCGAAATACCAACACTATTTTTCAAATTCGAGATCCCTTTCAATATATATATTCTTAGTGACATGTACACTACCATCAATGGATCCATGATCTGTCACGCTTGCTTCGTTGGATACCTGAGCGTAGGAGCTCTATATGCTCAGGTAAATCGATATGTGCGACACGAGTTACGTCGGCAGCTTCGTGGCCTGGAACAGTCCAATGGAGTTCCAGCCAGTCGACGGGAGCTAAGAGCCGCTGGCTACCGCTTGGACGAGTGTCTGGCCATCTACAATGAGATCCAGAGAGTCAGCAGCAATTTTCAGCAACTCATCGAGCTACCTCTTTCCCTTATTCTACTGTTTGTCTTTCTGAACATGACTTTGGTCTCCTACTTTGTCATGCTCAATGGATTTCGTGATATTAGCATGTGGCTACTTGCACTTAAACTGTTCATGGATGTCGTCCTACTAACATTGGCCATTCATGGAGCTGGCAGCAGCTCGAGAGTTATCCGAAGACTAAGTCTGGAGAATTGTTATGTTACAGAACGCAACGACTGGCACATGCGGGTGAGTAAAAAGATATATCTCTGATCTGTACAAATTAAATAAGCAAATGAATCGAGTTAATCACTCACGCTAGTGTTGTCACTATAGTCACTAGCGTAAGTGATTGAGATTATAATTTAATTAAATTTTATTTCGTTGCAGCTGGAAATATTTTTGAATCGCTTGAATTTCTACGAGTTTCGAGTACATCCATTGGGACTGTTCGAAATATCCAATGAGTTAATACTAGTTTTTCTTTCTGGGCTAGTGACGTATCTTACCTATATACTACAGTATGGCCTACAGTCGAACCAATTTTGAAGATGTTAGTACTTACAAGCAAGGCTTAAGGATCTACGCTTTAAGTAATCAATTTCCTGTCCTGCTAGTCGTATATCCTACATTAAACTTATCTGTTTTTAATTTTATTGACGAACTAGATAAATAAACTAACATCTTGATGTGAAAGACCATTATAATTTTAACGATTTTTCATTAACCTAATGAAACCATAAGATATGTATCTGAAGGATCTATTAATTGAAATAATAGCTAATAATTTACAAGTTTAGGTTAATATTGGTTCAGGTTAATATCGCTTGGTCAGTCATGTTCGGAATTCGTCTACAGCTAAGTGCCTCCTCGCTTGCCGCAAGGATTCTACGCTACGCTTGCAACTATGCCACAATTCTGGGAATCGTTACTTTTCGTGTGGAGTGTAATCCGAATGATGGAAATCTTACAGTCAAGAATCGCTACTGCTTTAAATGGTTTTCTATGCTGATTCGGATACTTATATTCTACTTTCATTTCCGATCATATTCAGATTTTATCATCTACTTGAATATCTCCCATTTAAAGTTGCTAGTTATGGTTCGCCTGGTCTGCAGTTTGATCTGTGCCATCGTTATTCTTGTGATGCAATTACGTTTCGAAACCCAAGTGATTAATTTGGTCAACAGCTTTCTGAAACTATTCCGGAGGGTTAATTCGTTACCAGGATGCCAGGATATGTGCTATGGAGGCCAACGGGAGCTAATATTACTGATATTTGCAGTCCTCTGCCAGGTTTATCAATGTACTTACCTGATACCAGCCCTATTTGAGGATTTTGATGGGTCGTTCGGCTTTACCGTCATAATCGATTTATATTGTAGTGCCTGTGCTGCCATGATCAGTCACATTTGTTTTGTGGGCTATCTCAGCATAGGTGCTCTTTATGACCAGGTCAACCGTTATATCCGACAAGAACTGCGCGATCAACTTACGGGACTCGATAATTCGGCTAGTCGAAGGAAATTGAAGGCAGCTGGATACCGTCTGGATGAATGTCTGGCCATCTACGATGAGATTCAGCGGGTCAGCAGCGATTTCCAACGTTTATTTGATGTTCCACTTTGTTTTGTTTTAATCTTCGGATTCCTCACAATGGCACTAGTCGCCTTCTTTATACTGTTGAATCATTTTCGAGGTCTAGGCATGTGGCTCTTTGAGCTCAAGATGCTAATGGAGCTATTGGTGTTGACAGTATCGATTCAAGGAGCCAGTAACAGTTCGAGGGTAATTCGCAGGCTCAGTTTGGAGAACTATTACGTTACAGAGTCCAGCGATTGGCACAACAAGGTTAGTTATCTATAAGATAGTATACAGAACTATATCTTATATTGCTTCCAGTTGGAGATGTTCTTTAGTCGCTTGAACTATAACGAGTTTCGTGTGCATCCTTTGGGCCTATTCGATGTATCCAATAAGCTAATATTGGTCTTTCTCTCCGCCCTGGTCACCTATCTCACCTATATTATACAGTATGGAATGCAGTCGAACCAATTTTGATTGTTCCGTCACGCTGTGGGCGCTTATGAACAACCCTCTTTTTTAAGTTAGGGTAAGGTACACACACACACCTGTCCTGCGGTTGCATATATAAAAATCCGTTGTCAGGACCAACTTTAATTTCCGCTTAACGTTTTTCTGTCTCACATTTCCCATGAAAGTTGGCGCATAAATTACTTTGCCACAAAGCAGAAAATTTATGCAGCTAACCGAGCGACGGAGCTGGACAGTTCACGCTAAAAGCGCATAAAAACAAGGCCGAGGACGTCGCTCTAATTAGCATAGGTAGAGCTAAAGGTAAAGGTAAACGTCGATGTAAAGGTAAGGCCCAAGATAAAGGTGCACTTGTTCCCCTGCACTTGTTTCAGGGCTTAAAAAGGCTGCGTCACCGTTCAAGATGATAAAAAGAGAGTGAGAAAGAGAGAGAGAGAGAGAGAGAGAGAAAAAACAAAAAATCAAATTATCGGGTGGCGACGAACATTATCTCGGCATTGACAGAAAGAGAACTGTGAGTAAAACTGAAATCGGGCTAGCGATTGGGAGTTATGCTGGGGACTGGGAACAGAGAACTGCAACTGAGATTGGTATTGGGGACCCGGTGCGACCAGGTGTTGCTCCAGCTGCGTGCTTTTTATACCCTTGCCGTGGGTAGTATTACTGTTCTATGCAACCTGTAACGCAAAGATATGATATTTAAAATATGATTGTAAATTATTTATAATAATAAGGCCCATTTTTTCTTAAATAACTATTGGAATGATAAACTTACGTATAAAAACTAATGTCAAATTCAAATATATCGAACAAATAAAGCTTATATGGACATTTTAAAAATGGGCTTTAAGGTCTGGAAGCCTCCAACCTAAGGTTCGATAGCTCAAACCTTAGTTGACGATTTTGGCTTAAGTTTTGGTTTAATTTAATACTACAAAGTATTATTTTCTTAATTCATTTCATAATTTTTTAATGCTTATAAAAACGTTGATATGAACATTTGTATGCTCTTTTCCGAACCGAACTTTCTTATTAAGAATTTGGTCCGGCTTTGGTTTGGTCCAGAGGGGTAGACAATTCTAAGGGCTAGTTTCTGGTTTACAGCTTTTATAACTATATACTTACATATAGACACATGTATTTCTATTTAGTACTAAGAAAGTGCATTATTTATTCGGTAAACCATATTGTGTAATTTTTTGTGCGTGTCGTGTAAACGGGCAAGATAATCATAAAACGTAGCATTGGCATTGCTCAAATTATTGTAGTTTATAAAAGACAGGAGAAACAGAACTGAACTCATTTTTCCCATGATTGTTCTGTTGGCCACGACCGGTGAGCGGTAATTATGGGTCACCCAGCTCTGCTACTTACGAGTATATACGACTATGTTGTAGTATCTTGTGCTCTCTCTTTGCTTTCCGTCTGCAATTATCATATACTCACACAAGTATGTGTGTGTGTTGGCATATTAAAAGTTTGGGCTTAAAGGCGAAAGATATTAAAAAAATAAAAATAAAGAAAAAAAAAATTAATGATGCTTTCAACATTTCACTAGACACAAAAGCACACGGCTCATGTTCAAGTTGGGCCCTCAAGTGCAGGTAGCTCTTTCTAACTCTTCATGAGTTTACCTAGTACTCGTATCTGGGCAAATGTACAGCTACTTGAACCGACAGCAGCAGCAACAGCAACATCGTCAAGAATATTCTGATAAAACAAACGGATGATGAAAATATCATCATTACCAGCTGAATGCCGTAAGTCAATCAAGATTATGTTTGTACGATAGCCGGTAGCCAGTATAGCCAGTAACCGGTAGCTATCCAGGGAACCCACGATGAGAGCAAACAGATTGCTTGTTGAAGTTGCAAGCCTTCAGGCCAACAGAACAACATCCGATGATAACTCATTAGCCGAGGGCCTAAAAACGGAAGGTTCTCCAAATTATGTTTTTCTTTTTGCAAATCTATTGTTACAAATTACTCGTATGTAACTCAAGCTCAAAACCTTTATACTTTAGCACTTTACACTAAATGGGCTGCTATTAAATTTTCATACATTGTAATATAGGTATTAACTAATGTATAACATTAATCATTACACTGCTTAATGTCTTAATTGCCTAAAATAAATTAAAAGGTTACAAATTCGACATTTTATGAAGAGTGGGGAACTACTTTAAGGGTCGTTTATCTTAGCTACATAGAGTATATGGTTATTCGTTTTTAAAAGTAATAAAAGCTGTACCTAAGTTTGTATTCCCGTAAAAGGTTTCATATAAGGTATCAAATAGCTATATGCATAATAAACTGACGTAAAATGTATAGAAACTAATATCAAAAGAGACTTATCATATAGTAAAGCTTAAATGACTATGAAGAAACGGACCTACAACTTTATATTCACAAACTTATGGTATTCTGTAAGATTTCGTTACTTCATTATAACGTTTTCTTAATATTACATATTTAAGCTTTTAACTAAAAATTAATTATTAAATATTGAGAAATATATTCTTCCCAACATTGATATTCTCATCAATTTTCTCACAATATCTTGATTCGAAGTAAGTTTTAAATGAAACTAAGTGTCAGCACAAGTTTATTTAAGAAATGAAAGAAATTATTCAAATATCAATTATATTATTATCTCAAATTCTAATTTTTGATAGATAACTGAACTCATTTGTTGATCAATTAACAATGGTCAACAATTGTTGAATATTCCTGAAGTCAAAGCTTATCTGTGATTCATGTGTTTAAAAATAACTAAATGCTTGGTCGAACAAACATATTTAATTTATTTAATATGATTTCGAAAATCTTTTGTTTGTCAACAGAGAGAAATACTTGCAGTCAGAAATAGATACATAGTCACATGATAAATACTTTTTCGGTTTGTATTTATGGAACTAATTAAAAAACAACTTTGATTAAATGCAAATTTATTTTGCCTTCTCTGGGCAGGCGACCTTCTAAGGTGTTTGTGCAACAGCAATTGTATGTACATATATATATAAATGTATATGTGTGTGTGTGTGTGTTTGTGTGTGTTTTCATAACCATTTATATGCACAAGCATTGAGCGTTTTGTCGTCTCGCATGCAACTGCTAAAGTTGAAACCTTAAAGAATTGGCACGAGCTGAGCACACGTCGCTGTTGTTGCTGCTGTTGCTGTTGTTGTTATTGGTTGTGCTCCATGGACATGGATGTGACTTGCACTGAGTCTGTCGCAACGTACAGTTCTGTCTCGGCATTTTATGGCTGCACATATGGCGAATGCTCGACTGGCTTCGGGGGAACTTGTTTTGTGGGTTGCATGGGCGCGCGCGCGCGTAGGCGCTGCAACATCAGCGGCAACAGCAACAACATCAGCAGCAACAGCAACATCACCAACAGCAACAACATCAGCTTCAGCGCGTGTGCGACGTGCCAACATCTGGAGCTGGACCAGTTTCAAGTCAACGTCAGCGATTGCACAGTAGCCAGTGGGCCAGGTACACACACACATACACAAAGCACACTTATACTTATAAGTATATACACATGTAGATATGTAGAGACATACGTTTGAACCTGGGCGCAAGATAATCGATGTATACTAATTATTTGCTTTGCCTGCAACTGTTTGTCATGCTCCTTCAGAATCAGCGTCTGAGTCTCAGTCGGAGTCTCAGTCTGAGACTGAGAGTGAGGCTGCATCTGTGTCTCTGGCGGGTACAGCAAAAACAAAAAGCCCAACAGTAGCTGCCACCGTCCAACGTCCAGAACCAACAACAATCCCAGCGTCCCCTCACAGGCTTTAGAGGCCCAGTCACATTCTGGGCTTGAGATTGGGCTAGCCACTGGGCTGAATGGTGGCAAAAATAATGGCCATCGACAGGCAGCAGTCAGTGGTTGTGGCTTGTGTCTTGGGCAAGGTTACGGACGCTGCAGCCTCAAGTCGAGTAGCGTCCAGTCTCAGTCTCAGTCTCAGTCCAGTCCAGTCGAAGTTGAGTCCAGCACTCTGCACGGTAGTCAAGTTTAGACACCTTAAGTACACAGGAAAGCGTCATTTATGCGCTCGTTCCAAAAAAGAAACGACAAGCACTAGGCGTGGTACAGGCTGAATAAGAGAATCTGGCTACTGACTGCAGTCTACAGTGTTGCCAATATAGCCATTTCTTGGGTAGATATATCCTTCTTAAACCTGCTCCAGCCGGGATACATGTCAAACGTCTTCTATCCAAAAAAACCTATACTGCTTTATATATTTTAAAACTCGCCAAATTCATGCAAAAATGTTTTGGCCAAATGCACATTAAAATAATATAATTTTTCAGCCTCCTATATATAAAAAATGTTATCATTGGAAAAGTTTTATGTACAGGATTGACTTCTGATTTCAAATGTAAAAAGTTGTTGAAAGATTTTGTAAAGTTAAAATGTATTGAATAAAACTTCAAAAATAAAATGTTACATATAAAAACACCTACATTTTTCAAAACTTGAGAGATTTCTGGATGACAGGGGATATATGTGAATAGTTTCCGAATACGAATATTAACTAAAATGGTCCTATAGTCCTACTATAGTATTTTCTATCCTCTCTTTGAGTTTTGTTTTTATTCTTTTCATTGACGGTCATACATTTATAAATAGTTTCCGAGTAAAAATTTGTTTCTTAAAGTCAACAATTTTAATAAAAAAACGTATTGTCCTATTTTCTATTTCCTTTTTTAATATTCTATCCCTTTAATTTTTATTTTTTTCTCCTTGGCTTGTCCTGTTTTCATCGTGAGTAGTTGACAACACTGAACTGCAGCCTGGAGGCTGCTACACTATTAATTACATGGACAGGCCTCACTTAAAGTTCTTCTAAATTACATATACAATGCTTCGTAGTGGACACTGAAAATTTGTATCTGTTGAGATTGGGGCCACAAGGTCATGATATAGAATAAAGCAGCAGCTGCGCAGTAAACAAATTTTCCTTCCCTTGGGGACTCTGCTTTGGATCTCGAATCTGCAAAGATCGATTTCAATCAACACCCCACAAAAGCACAGCCAAAGCTTCGGACTCAGTCACTGCTCTGGGCGACAACAACAAACAAGTTTGCTTTTCAAACAACAAAAAAGGTACAGTCACAAAGATTAACAACAACAGCAGCAGCAGCAGCAGCGGCAGCAGCAGAGGCAGAGGCAGCAACTTTGACGTCAAGCTTTGGCAGCGTTTCGTTTGCTTGAGCCAGCTTTATTTTTTGATTTGGCTGAGACGTGTGGCAAGCTTCAAGTTTGGAACAGGTTTTTGATTTTGGATTTTGGAGCTGTTGTGCAAAAAGTTCAACAACTGCTCTGCGGCAGCAACAGCAGCAGCAGCAACTTGCCTGCAGATGGCTGGTTGTTGATCTCGTGCTGCGGCCAACAACAAGACAAGTAGCCAAACAGACAGCGACAAACGAGCGAGCGTTGCGTAAATTACACACAACAAATATACACATATACACATCAAGATATGCGTACTGTACATATGAAACAAAAACAAAAACCAACAACAACTACAACTACAGCTACAACAAATTGATATTATTTTTCTTTACGATCGCGGTTGACGTTGGAAGTTGGTGTCGACAGCGACGTCGTTCCCAATTGACACTCGTTCGCTCGCTCTCCCACGCTATGCTATGCTCTCTTGAGCTTTCGCTCTCGCAATCTACGCTTACGCTCTTTCTATTGCTTTTGAGTACTGTGTGTGTGTTTTTTTGTGGATTCCATTTGCCATACGGTTTGTTAATTTGCTGGAAAGTGGGTCAGAACAAATTTCGGTTCATCGAACACACAAATAACAAAGCGTCTGGCTCTTTGCTGAGTGTGCGTGCCCGGTTCGGCTCGGCCCCGATTAGGCCTCACATCTGATCATCGGTGGCCTTAGGCAGGGGCAGGGGCAGCGGTAGAGGCTGAGGTGTCAAGAGGGGCAACGACAATCTTCTCCCCTCCAAAAAACAATATGACGCATTGGATTGTGTTTGGGGTCGCGTACCTTTGAATGCGCTGTGGGGAATGATTGTATGTGCGGCATGCGAATGATTCATGCAACTGCAACAAAGTATGGAAAATAAAAAGACTGAAAAGCTCTTAAGCACATTCCTTTATTGATTTATTCATATTGTTTTTTCACTAAAAACTATAAACCGTTAATCGGTTTTTTCCTACTGAAAAGATTCTTTGACATGTTTGTGATTTATTGTTGAAAAGAATTGATAAATGTTTTATACAATTTCACAATAACCAATGATTTCAAAAGTCAACAAAAGTGTTAAGAGATTTGATTGGATTGGAAATTTACTAAATTACACATTAA